>JANUYF010000001.1:334884850-336084850 GCA_026167975.1 Phrynosoma blainvillii | reverse complement strand
TAAAAAAAGAGCTGGTGTCATGTACTGCTTGAGTTTTGGACTAGGATTCTGCTTAGCCATGGAAATCCACTGGGTGATCTTGGGCAAGTCACACTCTCTCAGCCTCAGGGGAAGGCAAAGGCAAGTCCCTCTGAACAAATCTTGCCAAGAAAAACCCCATGACAGGTTCACCTTAGGATCCCCAGAAGTCAGAAATGACTTGAAGGCACACAACAAATATTAGATTTTCAGTTGAAGAAGATGAGATCTCACTTGCAAGGTAAAGAATACATTAGAATAAGAGCTGCCTTATATTGAGTCAGACCACTGGTCCTGCCAGCTCAGTACTGTCTACACAGAGGTGAGCAAAGTCTATGGGACACAAGCAACTTCCTGGAGCTCCAACTCCCAATTTTTGAGGCCTCATGCTCCATTTTTTAAAACTCAAAATACCTCTGTGTCCTGGGTCTAGGCGATTTGCCATGTTTGGGTTCCCCAGGCTGTTTTAGGCTGGTGAGGGGCTCTTGTCAAAACCAGAAGTGACATCCTGTTTACCTCCTGGTTTGAAAAAAAGACCTGTCCTAAGTGTAAAACAGCTCACCTTCATAGAAAAAGTGTATCCCTATTCCCCTTAAAGCAAGCAGGAGAGCATTCTGAGTAATTTCTTGAGATAGGGTGAGGAACGTTTTGGGGTTGCCAGATCTCTGGCCCTGGCTCTGAGTTTCAGGAGCTTGACTCTTTCCTACAATCTTCTGGAGGAATGGAGGATTCTTAGGGTGAGATTGTTGTCTTGAAAGGTGTAAGTCCATATATTTCCCTCAGTTTTTAGACTTGATGTTTTCCACTTGAATGGCTTACCCTGTACAACTGTGATTGGCACTTAATGTATCATGCTGAATGACATCACCAGGGGCTCCCCTTGTGACATCACCCTTGTAATATCACCAGCTCCTCTTGTGACATCACAAAAGGGAGGATCATCCCTGAGTGTTAGGTTTTTGCTCTGAAATCTCATGGACTGACCTCACTTGAGAACCCTAAGTGCAGCCTCTGAACCCCAGGTAGCTGCCCACTTTTGTTCTATGTTATCTGGCAGTGGCTGCATGTAGGAATCTTTTCCAGTGCTGCCTGGAAATGGTGGGATCATGTTTGAACCCCTTGCATGCAAAGCATGTGTTCTACCACTGAATGGTGGCTCTTCCCACACAATCATGAATAAAGCATTGAAGACCTACTCATGGACATAGTCAGGTCTAAATCACAAAGAGAGAACAAGGGGAAAAGAGAGCATTATAATGTCTGGTTTTATAGTTATTATTTTGTTATGGCCATGTTTTCATATCAAAACATACTACACTGTTTTGTTGTTGTTTAAAATTGGGATTTTCTGTTTTGTAATACCTTCTTAGCACTTGGGCCAAGGCTGAGGAACAGATCCCCTTCCTTCTTAGCACTTGGGCCAAGGCTGAGGAACAGATCCCCTTCCAGTGGTTTTTGGACTCCACTTCCCATCTATTTAAGACTGCCTATTCAATGCATGAGGAATAGTGGGGATTGCAGTGGAGCAATGATTTGGGATCACATGTTTTCCATTATTGACTAGTACACCAAAACAATAGAATGAATAGGTTTCTCAGGTGAAAACATTTTTTTTTATGTACTGATGACTACCTTCATCATACCTGATGCTAGCAGAATATCCTCTCCAACGTTGTTGTCATGGTAAAATAATAACATTCCTGAAGTAAACACAGTGACTGTTTTTTTCTCATGTGCAGGCTAAAGAAGCATATTAAATCCTACAAGTCTGAGTGTGAGAAGATTTCATTGCCATCTTATATGAAAGTGATTGGCCACATAGAGCATCTCTCTCTTACTCTGGGCACTATCCTTGTGGACTGTGCTGCTATTGTGGCAGGTAAGTGCTTATGCAAATCACATACATGATAACATCAAGGTCAGACCATTTGGCACAGTTGCTGGAGTTCCCCTCTAGCACCCCCCATGTTGATGAAGACATGGCATAGCCTTGTAAAGCAAGAGATACGAGTGTATTTCTATTGATGCAGCCCAGAATTGCATAGGACTTTTTAGCTGTAGCATCACATTGTTGACTCATGTTCAGCTTGTGGTCTACTAGGACTCCTAGATCCCTTTCACATGTCATCTCGTTAAGCCAGATGTCCCCCATCTTGTATCTATGCATTTCATTTTTTTTGTCCTAACCCTTACATTTCTCCATACTGAAATTCATTTTGTTAGCTTTGGCCCAGCTTTCTAATCTATTAAAGTCAATTTGAATTTTGATCCTGTCCTCTAGGGTCCTTTGGTGTCATCTGCAAATTTGATAAGCATGCCCCCTATTCTTTCATCTACATCATTGATAAAGATGTTGAATAGAACTGAGCCCAGGACAGAACCTTGTGGCACCCCACTGATCACTTCTCTCCAGGATGAAAAGGAGCCATTGCTGAGCACCCTTTGGGTTCAGCCAGTCAACCAATTACAAATCCATTTAACAGTTGCATTATCTAACCCACATTTTACTAGCTTGTTTGCAAGAATGTCATGGGGGACCTTGTCAAAGGTCTTACTGAAATCAAGATATGCAATATCCACAGCCCTTCTTCTAAAGATAAAGGTAAAGGTAGTCCCTTGACATGAATGTCTAGTTGTAACTTTCTTCTACCAAGCTGGTAATTTTATCAAAAAAAGAGATCATATTAGTCTGGCATAACTTGTTTTCAGAAACCTATGTTGACTTTTTATGATTATGGCATTCCCTTCTAAGTGTTCACAGACTCCTTGTTTAATGATCTGCACTAGAATCTTCCAGGTATTGATGTCAGACTAACTGGATGATGATTGTTAGAATCCTCTTTTCCCTCCTTTTTGAAGATGAGGACAATGTTTGTCCTCATCCAGTCTGCTGGGCTTTCTCCTGTTCTCCAGGAGTTTTCAAAGATTATTGCCAATGGCTCTGAGATTACATTTGCCAGTTCTTTTAATATCTTTGGATGTAGTTCATCTGGTCCCAGAGAAATTCATTTAGGGGGCTCTGCAGATGGTGCAAAGCGCTGTCTTAGAGCCAGGGAAGGGGAGGGGCAGCCACACGCCGGGCACCCCAACCCCTTCCCGAGGATGTCATCAGAGCATGCACCATTGCACACGGCGAGCGCTCTGATGACATCCTCCTGGTGCAGCATCTGGACACACTGTGCTGGAAGAGACGCAGAAGAGACATGCAGTATCTCTTCAGGTGCCACTTTTGCCTGCTCTGGAAGGAGTGGCATTTTAGTGCTCCTTGCAGGGCTGGCAGAAGGGTGGATTGGGGTCGCTGCGTGTGTTAGCAGCAGCCCTAATCCTCTGCTTCTTGAGGCGGCCCACGGCCACCTGTTTGCATCCCCTCTAGATTAACAAGGTATTCCTGTACTACCTCTTTACTTATTCTGTGCTGCATTCCCCCTATTGTGTCCTCTCCTCCATTTTCCTCAGGTTGAACACCCTTTTCCTTTTGTGAGAAGACTGAGGCAAAGAATGTGTTGAGTAGTTCTGCCTTTTCTCTGTCCCCTGTTAGAATTTCTCCATCTTCTCTGCACAGTGGCCCTACCATTTCCTTCTTTCTTTTGCTATGGACATACCAAAAAAGCCCTTTTTATTGTTCTTAACCTCTCTAGCAAGCCTGAGCATTCTGCGTTTTAGCTTTTCTGACTTTACCCCTACATGTGCTAGCTATTTGTTTGAATTCTTTGGCGATTTCCCCTCTTTTTCCAATTCTTATACATCTCCCATTTAAACTTAGCTCCATTGAAAGTTCTTTAGTCATCCATCCTGGTTCCTTGAGACACCTCTCATTTTTCCTCTTTGTTGGAACAGTTTGAAATTGTGCCTTCAGTATCTCCCTTTTGAGAAACTCCAATTCATCCTGAACTCCCTTCTCTTTTAGTATTCCTGACCATGGAATCGCCCTCAGTATTTCCCTCAGTTTACTGAAATCACCTCTCCTAAAGTCTAGAATGCATGTCTGACTATGCCTGGCTTCTTTTTTCCACTGTATAACAAACTCCAAGAGAACATGATCACTCCCACCTAAGGATCCCACCACTTGAATCCCATTAACCAGGTTTCCCTGTTGGTTAGGATCAGATCTAAAATAGCTAACCCCCCTTGTTGCCTCTTCCACTTTGTGGACAATGAAATTGTCTTCCAGGCAAGTGAGGAATTTGCTAGGCCTTGAGGTTTTGGCAGAGTTTGACATCCAACAAATATCAGGATAGTTGAAGTCCTTTCTGAGTGTGTGGTCATCTGTTCTAAAAAGACATCATCCAATCCCTTAGTTTGACTTGGGGGTCTGTAGTAGACTCCCAAAATAACATCTCTGTTGTTTCCCTCCCCTTTCATTTTTATGCAGATGCTTTCCACCTGGCTTCCAGTATATAAGACCTGGATCTCTTCCCAGGTGTAAACATCCCTGACATATAATGCTATTCCTCCTCCTTTCCTGTTTGGCCTATTTCTCTTAAAAAGGTCATACCCCTCTATTCCTACATTCCAATCATGAGACTCATCCCACTAGGTTTCAGTGATGCCTATTATATCATATTTGCTTTGTTGTGCTAGGAGTTCAAGTTCATCTTGTTTATTTCCCATGCTCTGTGCATTAGTGTACAGACATCTAAGACCATGTGTTCTCCCTCTTGCTGCTTATGTAAGGGTGTCCCCCCCTCACTGTTGGGTCCTTGCATTATTTGCCTTGTTCCTTCTATAACAGTTTGACTATTATCTCCATCCCTTGATGAACTCCTGCCTTCCAAAATAACTGTCTCCCTCCCCCACATAACTTAGTTTAAAGCCCTCCTGATCAATTTTTTCAGACTCATGACAAAAATGTTTCTGCCAACTGGCATGAGGTGCAAAACATCCCTTGCCAGGAATCCCCCCTCATGGAACCGCAGCCTATGATCCAAGAATTCAAATCGTTCTCAGTGGCACCATCTGTGGAGCTAGGTGTTTACATCTGCTTTTTTCCTCTCCCTTCCTGGGCCATGCCCTTCAACTGGGAGGAGAAATGAGATGACAACATGTGCATTCAGCTCTTTCAACTTCCTACCCAGAGCCTCATAAACCCTTCTGATATTCTGAAGGCTGTGCCTTGCAGTATCATTGGTTCCCACATGAACCAAAAGAAAGGGGTAACAGTCAGTAGGCTTGACAAGTCTTGTCAGCCTCCCAGTCACATCACAGATCATTGCCCCAGGGAGACAAAACACCTCCCGAGACATCATGTCAGGCCCACAAACCACTGATTCTGTACCCCTCAGCAATGGATGCCCCACAACCAGTACCCGCCTCCTCCAAGGCTTAGCAGCAGCCATTCTCTGTGCTGATTCTACCAAGATCTCCTGTACTTTCCCTGAGGACTGTCCCTGCTGCTCTCCCTAATCATCCCTGATAGTCACCTCACTTGGGAATAAGTCCCACTGGGTTTAGTGGGGTTTACTCCTAGGGAAGTGAGTATAGTATAAGATTACAGACTCAGAAGAATAAAAAAAGTGGAGGAGGTTCTACTTCAGCTAGTTTGGATGAATGAGGGTTGAGAAGGAACCTCTTATTGTAGAATCGTGCTTGCCTCACAGCAAGCTGAGCTCTTCAATGTGCCTGGGGTATTCTGGGAACTGGAGTCCTAAAATACCATTTGTAGGCTATGTTGAACTGTGTAAACATTTTCTTTTCCTTCCCAGAAAATTATGAGAAACATTTTTCCCTGGGGCTACAGACACTGAAATCTTTGAAGGTAACTCTCTTTTTCCCTATCACCTCCTCTTTGTTATTTTTTCCATCTTCTCAATGTAATTTTAATCTGCTCACTAATTACTTATCTTATATCCCCCTCTTAGTGCGTGATAAACATGGAGAAGCATAATTTGGTCCTGGGGAAGACAGACAGGGAAGAAATCCCTTTTGTCACTAATGCATCTGCACAAGAAGAAAAGTGAGTTTTGCACTGTTATTTAGGATTAATTCATGCAATCAAATGACTGGCATGGGGGAATATGGAAGACATATTAGTTCTGAGTAGGATTGGCATATAATGGAGGGATTGCATGTGCTCTGTACAGTGTGTTTAATGCACACCAACAAAAAGTTACCATGAGTAGACTGTACAGTAAAATTCAAAACATTTGTTCCAATCAACACATTTGATCCAAATGAGATAATTGTAGCATTCTGTCAGTTAGTTCCAACTAAAGTAGACCCATTCAATCAGTTGTTGAATGGTAAGTCAACATATAGACAAATCCAAATGATTCAATGAGTCTACCCTAGTCAAGGCTAATAACAGAATTTAAGTTAGTAAGTACATCTACACTACCCACTGACAGCAGTTTGATACCACTTTAACTGTCTTGCCTGCATACAGTGATATCTTGGGATCTGAAATTTGATGAGGCACTTAGAATTCGTTTCTAGAGAGTTGTAGTGTTATAATTTAGAGAGCATACATTAGAGCTCTCCAGCAGTAAGTACCTCACCAAACCATAAATACCAGGATTCCACAGAATGAAGTCATGGCAGAAAGTGGTGCCAAACTTCTATAACTTATTAGCATAGAGTAGATGAATTCAATTGTAGACCATTCTGCATATTTAATATTGATAGTGACCATATTGCTACTTAATTCCCAGTTTTATTTATGCTATTTATGAAAACATTTCTACCATATACTATATCAAAAGATCTCAGGGCAACACACAGGTAAAATCAGCACCAATAGGTTAAAACAGTGGACATGTCAAGAGCTCAAAGCTAGGCACATGCACATAGCCTACAGCCAATTCCTTTTTGAGATTTTTTTATTATTATTCTTTTTGCAGCACCTCTGAAGCTTGAAGAGGAGACCTCGCTGAAGAGAGGAGGGGAAAGTGATGTGGTTGAAACAGGAATTGGCTATACTGATTATCCTATCCTGCTAGACTGCAGCTAGATTGTAGCAAAAATGAAAGAATGGGCATTTGTAAGGAGCTTAGGAGAGCTTCAGATAGTCACTTGCCATGCCAAGGGTCTGGACTTGTATGTGCATGTCCAAGCCCACTTTTTGAAATGATCTACTTTTTATGGCCATTTAAGTATGATAATGCTTATTTTCCAAAACCCACAGTTATCATCTCTCTTATTATGAATGGGTTATTGAAATATATTTTATCTATTGTGAAACTGAGATGAAAGGACAATTTTGTAATTTCCACTTTGATGAAGTCAACAGTATTTAGCTGCAGAGTGAGACTTCAGGAATCAGATTTTTAGAATGTATTTTTTCATTGGGAAGCAAAGAATAACTTGACATAACAGACCACATACAAGGGTGTATATGTGCTGAAATTACATTCATCCAAACACATGCACTGGGAGGGAGAATAGGGTTCCCCATGCCCACCTCAGGATGGTGACATGCAGGTGACATTATAAAAGTATTTGTTGCTTGTAATAGCATAGCTTTAATCCAAAAGTTCCCTTTGAGTGAAATTCCATTCATAGGAAGTTCCTACTGCAGGAGGGAGAGAAGCAGTCTGTTTTCACTTATTTGTCCTCCTGCCATCTGAAAAGCTGCTTTAAGAAATTGGGGTGTGGGAGGTGGAGCTGTTGAGAGATGCAAGGAGAAGGAAGAATCAGCAAAGATCACTTCCCTATCTCTTTTGTGCAGCAGGAATTTCCGCTGAAAATCTCTTCCACAAATGGAAGGAGATCTTCTGTTCACAGAAGGATCACTCTGAATTCAACCTTATGTATTGTCCAAATATGTGTAGGTCTTTCTTCATCTTTACAAATGCTGGTGTTAACAATGAGCATTTAAACTCAGTTTTGAACTGTAAAATATCCAACTTACCCATATAATCAGAGATAATTTAAAACATTTTTAAAAATGTACTAATTCTTTGAAAGCGAAATACAGCATATAAGATAGTTTTAGGGTCTTTTTGTTCCACTACTAACATTTTAAAGTCATAAAGTTTCCGGTTTCAAGATCGTTGAAAACAATCACCTATCATGCGCTAACTTTGCTGCATCATCATAGTGCATGATTAATCATCATGCATGATATCAAATGTGGGGAAAGTTCCTGTTTTTCTCTTTGTTCCAATATTTAGATAGTAAATATGCTCCTGCACAGTTATTATTACTGTTACTATTCTCATTAGAATCCATTTATATATTTTTACCTATCACTAAAGATAGGTAATGTTAAAAACATTCTGGCAAAATCATACTTTATTTCTTTCCACATTAATATTATTATTGTATTGTTGCTTATTATGTTTGTAAAATAAATTTAATGAAATTTGAAATTCCAGATTTCAATATACCATATCCACAATAAGATTATTGATTCCTTTGTATCTTCCATAATATTTCACTTATTGATGACTATATGCATTTTAATAGATATATGATGGCTATGTGCATTTCGTATATAGACCTAGAATTTCAGATGTATCTCATCTTATGCATCTTATAAGCAGCCAATTCATCAACAAATCTAAAAATGTAAAATTCTAGGACTAATTCTTTACCTTGGTTATGGTTTCTCAGGACTTTGTGTACAAAATCAGTTTGAACAGAGAAGAGACTGAGATGAAAAAAAAAGAGGTATATAAAAAGAGGGTTACACAGTGGGGAACAGTGACTCTGTGACACGATCTTTAGTTCTTGCTTGTCTAGTCATATTTACTTTGACATTTATCCTTACTAGTGATGTAGATTCTCAAGAAAAGTAAGAATAATCCACCAATCACCTTCCTGCTGCTGATGGAGATTTAAAATTCACCACCACACTGTCCTCATATCTCCAGCTCCACAGGCAGATTCTCCATCCTTCAGGACATTGGATGTCAAGCCAAGAGAGCTGTTATTTCCTCCCTTTTCCTGGGGCATCAGTATTGCTGATTTGATTCTCTTTGCCAACTGCAATTTCTATGAGTCATGGCTTGGTGCTGCTCTATCATGCATCATGCTCTGGCTTTGTCCGCTAGGCTGATAACCCTTGGGTTATTTCCCTGCCAGGTAATTCTGAGCAGTGCTTTCTATTTCTTTCTTGAGCTTTTGTCCTGTCTGAAATAGGCTTTTTTCTGGGCAGTATTTCTCTGAGTGGTACTTTTTGAAGTACCAAATTCATCCCAGTATAAGCTTTTTGTGAGTGTGTAATAGATTCACAAAGCGTGTAACACATCATTGTCAGATTGCTTCAGCATGCTTGCACATACAGTTCCAGTCAGGTAGGCTGCTCTGTTACAGATACATTGAGCTGGAGGTTGAAATAGGCTGAAGTAATAGCGAAATGGCAACCAAGTATGCTCAAATCTGCAAGCTTCCTACTTAACCCATTTTGAAAATATGGCAAGATGGCCACATGATTTGCCCCTTGTTTGCACAGTCATCCATTTGTCCAGAGGCAGCAAGTATTATACACTGAACAATTATCTTGGGCATGCAAATACTATCATTTCCCCCCTGAAAGCATGGGGAGCTGTTTTGTAGATAGCCTTCCCTCCCCATTTGCTCCCTGTTCAAAATAGCTTCTGTCAATAGCAAAGCACAGCCTTTTATAGCAAGCTGCAGCAGCTATGATTATTGGCCTTGTACTCCATGGTATTATAGTTAGCATCACAGATGTGTTACAAATTATAATATTTAATTAAGTGCTTTGCTGAAAAGGAGCTTTAGCAGATTTGAGTGTATGTGTGCATGCATGCACACCTACAAGCACATGTGCACTCTGAGTGTCATACTAATATGATACAATACAGATTTTAGACACAATGTATATCTTATAATCCGATCTAATAGAATGTGTACTGAATATTGGCTTACAGCTGGAAAGGCCCTCATTTAAGCCAAGGGAAGGAAATACTAGCACCAGTTTCCAAAGTACGCTGGGCCAACACCTTTGGAGTGTAATTTAATCTGACCTGTTCTTTCAGACAGTGAGCATAAATAACATGCTATGGATACAACACAACTAGTATTTGCAAACTGATCTCTCTTTATTTTCATACTTGATGGTTTGGCTTTTTGCATTGGTTAGTATATTGCTCACATACCTGACCTATAAGTATTTGGAGTTATTTTCCTGTGTATTTATTACATGCCTTACTGTTTCTAGTATTTATACAGCTATATTTTTAAAATATGCAAAGCAAAACCCTTATGTGTTTACGAGATTAATTGCACTGTGTGTATACCCGCCAACATGTTGTAGAAATATAGAATATATTTGTTTAAGCAAATATGCCACTAATGTGGTATTTGGCAAATTTATTACTAGAGTGTTTATTACTGTGATGACTATAAAAATAAAATATTAGTCTAAACCTTTATTGGAGCATATTGATTTCTGCTCAATGTGTTTTCTTGAGTAATGTTTCTGAGCACCTTCAGACAGAACCCAAAATGATGCATGGCTGACCAGCCAAAAGAAGGAAATCCATCCAGAGCCAGAGAAAGTCAGCTCAACTGGACTCTTTGTGCCCGTGTGGTTGGCCAGTTGCCTCTGGGAAGTTTTTAAGCAAAGTGTGAATCCAATAGCTGAACCCTGTTGTGCGTCACTAGCATCTGGTGCTCACTATTCTACTGCATAAAAGAAAAAAAAATCCATTATAATAAACCTTGGAAAAGTAACTCTTGGACTTGAGCTCCAAGAATAACATGTGCCCAGACTTACCTGGGAGTGCTCCTGAGAGGCAAGTGGGAAGTGAGACTGCATCCACAATGGCAACAGGATGCGTGTATCTTCTTTCCAGGAACTTGTGTGCTGTTGCAGGCTCCTGGGGAATGGCACATAGAAGGCGGTCATTCATATTCAAGACTGGCTTGGCAGATAAGGGTGGGACTGAGCAGGAGTACCTGACTTGGGAAGTTTTCACTCAGGTCCTCCTGTTCAGTGTTAAAGCAGCAAAGTTCATCCCATCATTCAGTTTCAGAGTGGCTTGCTCCCTCTCCCTCCCTCTGTGTGATCACTGAGAGCTTTTGGGCTCCACTATACGAAAAACCTGTGGCAGTTAAGTGCTGTAATGTATAGTGTGAAAGGGTCTCTGGTCTTTTTCTGTATAGAGCACTATGATTCCATTTTAATGGCCATGGCTGCGTCCTATGGAATACTGGGCTTAGTATTCTGATGGGACACCATAGTTCTATGGCAGAGTATTCCAAAGGCTTTTTTCCTAAACTGCAAATCCCTAGATTCCATAGGATGTTCTCATGACAAATAAAAGTGGAACCATAGTGCTATAACTATATTCAGTGTGAAACAAAGTTCTACCCTCCTTTACCACCACTCTCCTTGGCTTCCTGGTGCCATTAAAAGATGTTTGATTGTATCAAGGGCAATTTGTCTCAAGCCATAATTGGCACCTTATTTATATAAAAGGTACCTTGATGGAAGCCAGATATGTTTCTGTTGTCTTTGTTTGTTTGCCTCTTTTGTTCTTCTTTGTCGTAAGAGGATTTTTCATCATACTCTTTCAACAGCACAGAAGCCTATCTGTTCTGGCCATTTTAAAACTTGTATCTGCCATTTCTGGGAGATAATCTAAATGCAGTGCCCTCCAACATTTCAAAAATTAAATCTGGGACAGGTGTGGCCAAGCAACAGACCGTAGTCAAGATGGCAAATTATTAATTATATATATTAATGAGGAAATAATATTTATTAAGGAGGAAAATTACACAAGCTAGAAGAAACTGCAAAAGTTTGCTTTTGCCTGAGCCTATAGGGGAGGACAAGATTCTGTCCTCTCCTCTCCCCCATGCTGAGTGAATTCAGTACAATCTACTTTTGCACTATGATCTCAGTTTGCAACAACTGAAGTAAGCTTAGGATAAAGGAGAAAAGTGGGAAAAGCAGAGAGAAACTAGGACACTTTAAAAGCAGCTGTAAATGTGGGGTGATAGAGGATTAAACGGGAATGTCCTTGCTAAATTGGGACAGTTGGAAGGTATGATCTGTGATTGTAATTTTTTCATCTTCTTCTTCAAGAATTCCCACCCTTGCAGGGTGTCTTTTTCCTTTAGCATGTCTAGCCATGGTATTCCATCCAGTAATTCCTTGAATTTGTTAAAATCAGATTCCCTGAAATCCAAGGTCTGTATTTGACTATATTCTTCTTTCCCTTGTCCCACAATTGCAAAAGTACAGGCTACTTTGATTCCAGTGACCAACTCTTGTCTTACAGCTGTATCTCAATGGATGCGCCATCGGCACTTGAAGCTCAATATGTCCAAAACGGAGCTTCTTGTTTTTCCACTAAAGCCTACTGTTCAATACTCTTTTTCTGTTTCTGTTGACGATATTTCTATTCGACCTGTCCAGGAAGCCCACAGTCTTGGATTTATTTTTGATTCCTCTCTGTCGTGTATCCCCCAGATTCAGGCCACAGCCAAGGCATGTAGATTCTTCTTGTATAATATTGTTAAAATCCAACCATTTCTCTTGCCTCTACTGCCAAGATTTTGATCCATACCCCAGTGGTCTCATGACTAGATTATTGTAACCTTCTCCTGGCAGGGCTCCCTCTTTCTCACCTCCATCCTTTAATTTCGGTTCAGCATTCTGCTGCTCGCATTATCACATCTGCTCACCATTTTGACCATATTTCTCCTTTAATGTCATCCCTTCACTGGCTCCCCCTCCCTTTCCGTATTCAGTATAAGCCTCTGTTGTTGACTTTTAAAGCCCTGCATGGGTTGGCCTCTCCTTATTTATCAGAGCTTCTTTCCCCTTACTGTCCAGTCTGTGTCCTCTGCTCTGGTAGTCAAGGTCTGCTGTCTCAGCCTGGGATTTTTACTGCTCCATCCTGGATCTGTCACTTTTCACTTGCTGCCCCTCATTCCTGGAACCTCCTTCCCCCACAAGCATGGGGCATCAATTCTTTGACCAGCTTCAAAGCTGAGTTAAAGATTATACTGTTCAGGGAAGTGTTAGTTGGCATTGTATGATAATTATTTGATATTTCTAATTTCTTTGTATTAATATGTATTTTATTATTTTGTAGAATGTACACCATCGGCAGGCTTTTTTATCTGTTTTTATCTATTTTATTGACTGTATGTACAGCGCTGTGTAAATCTACAGTGCTATATAAATAAACTGTAATAATAATAATAATAATAATAATAATAATAATAATAATGAAGTAAAGTGAAGAGTAGTCAAGTGAAGGTAAAGGCACACTACACATGCTCAAACACACTTTTTTTTCTTACTATCTACCTTGGGCACTGCAAAATTCAATCTTGCTATTAAAAATAGATTTTGAGTCTTGGACCTTGGCACAAATTTAGCTCTCATCTTTTAAAATATTATATATATGAATTTGAGAGTCATCTAATCAGCAAATAACTGGAATTAAATCTGAATTCAAATCCTTCAAGAAACATGGGATTAGCGAGTGTCTTCTGGAAAAACCTTAGTGCCCTTCACCTTCAGCCTCCACTTAATAAATGAAGCATCAATGATCATCTCAAGAACTGTTGCTAATGTGAAAAAGAGATAAGAACCATAAAGCACTTTGAATAGCAAAGTGCTATTGAAATGATTAGCGATATGAAAGATTGTTTTAAAAAATCTGCTGTATGAGAAGTCTGGATGAAGGGAAGTGGACTCTGTGGAGGAATGAGTGCGGTAGGAATCATGTACTTTCCAGAAGCTGCTGAACTGCCTCTCCCATCAGTCCTTGATAACATAGTTAATGGTACAGAATAATGAGAACTGTGGTTCAATAACAACTGGAGCACCCCACCGTTGCATGAAGTGGAGTAAGTCCTGCAAGAGACACACAAGTGTTTAAATAGGCAGGATGTGTTCTTTATTTTATTTTTATTTTGAATGGGATGCAATGGCTAAGCTGGTTAAGATGCCAGTTCTGATGATCGGAAGATCAGAAGGTTGGCAGTTCAAGGCCTGAGTGCTGCATGATGAGGTGAGCTCCTGTCACTAGGCCCAGCTTCTGGCAACCTAGCAGTTTGAAAGCATGCAAATGTAAGTAGATAAATAGATACCACTTCGGTGGGAAGATAACAGTGTTCGGTGCAGTCCTGCTGGCCACATGACCATCAGAGTCATCTCCAGACAACACTGGCTATTTGGTTTAGTAATGGAGATGAGCACTGTCCCCTACAGTCAGTTATGGCTAGACATTCATGTCAAGGGACTACCTTTACCTTTACCTTTTATTCTTTATTTTATTTTGAGAAATTATATCCTGTCTTTCTCCCAATATGGGATTCAAGGTGGTTGGATGTAGTGAACCTATTGAGAACCTATTGGGATTCAATGATGTAGTGAACCTATTGAGAGTCAGCATGGTGTAGTAGTCTGAGTATTGGACTAGGACTCTGGGAGACCAGGATTCAAATCCATGGAAATCTACTCTGTGATCTTGGGCAAATCACATTCAGTCTCAGAGATGGGCAATGGCTAACCCCCTCTGAACAAATCTTTGTAAGAAAACCCCAGTATAGATTCATTGTAAGGTTGTCCTAAATCTGAAATGACACACAACAAAAGCTTCTTGCAGGAGTTGCTAGGAGGACATGGGAAAGGATTCAGGAGCAGGGAGGGAAAGAGCACCAGGGAAAAGTAAGGAATGGGAGGCGCTGTGGGAGGCTTTGGGAGAGATAAATATGCAGAATCCATGCTACCCATAATGCATGCAAAGTTTTTTTTAATGTTATTGTGCATATACTGGGTGCGTATATGTATTTTTTATTTCCTCCAAATATTTTGATCCTGTCCTTTGAAAAGAAAAACAAACTCTACATTTGAAAGAAACCCAGATGTGCACTGTTTTTCAGAGTTTTCATTTTTTTAAAAAAATAATAATGAAATATATTAATTTCATCAGGAATTTAAATTGGTTTAAACAACCAATATTTAATAACAAACATGTCACTTCCATTCACATAAGCTGCAATCCTAAACACACTTACTGGGGTGGAAACCTCAGTGAACAAAGATTGACGTCCATCTGAGGAAACATGCATAGGATTACACTGAGGGCTTTACCAGCTAACACCAATAGCCTGGAATTCCAAACCATTCTGATTGAACATTTATAAGAGTGCTCGAGAATAACCTTAGTCTTCTGGTTCTCTGAAGCAATCTCTTCCCCACCCCCTGCCCCTGATCTTTCCCATGCAATTTCCAGTGTTCATATTTTGTTATGGTTGCTGGGTTTTCTCCATTTTTCCCCCCATTTTTTAATGGTGGAACCTTGGTTTGAGGCCCTGATTTTCATCCCATACCAAACTGTGTTGTAAGTGGATAGATCAGTTGGAAAACTATAACAGAAAACAGCTGAGATCTAACATCGTGGCACCATAGCATATAAAACATCAGTGTTACATAAATAACAGCCAGAGTTATGTACTCCATTTATGTCACACAACTTCTATACAGAATATCACTGTAGTGCAATGCATGTGAACCACTGCTAAAATGCACATAGCTGACACCCTGTTGCAATTGCTATACACAATACAATGTACATTGGTAAGTGTTTCTCACTGGGTCTCTGCACCCTTCGGGAGCCTCAGATCTCAAGATGGAATGAGCAGAGGTCCATTGCAGATCATGTATGCTAGAGGCAGGCAAAAGCAGCATTGCGGCCAAACCTGGCCCCCAAAGACCCATTTTGTGGCCCTTGACTCCTTGAATTGTCTTTTTTCCTATCCTGAAGGCCTCTGAAAGAAGCAATTCACTTTTTAAATAGGTTGCAGGACCTGTTTAAACATTAAATAATATCCACTTTTTAAAAAAACAACATGTTTGGGTTGGACTTCTGGCTACTGGTTTCAGGTTCTTGGTGGTCCCGTCCCCCCACCTTTTTGGAAGTATATGTGGCCACAGAGGATTGCAGAGGCAGAAAACTTTCCCCAGGACTCACAGCAGTTGCTCACCTCTGATGCATGCCATGCTTGATACACATTAGTATGTGTTTTGTATGTGGACCTTTGCTTCCATCCCTGTCAAAACTATCCACCGCATGGGCACCTTATACCTGCTGCATGTGTCAAAAACAGGGTGCCAGCCATGGTAGTTATGGGGTTCTATTAGCTGGGGAAAATAAAGGTGTTCACTTGGTGGCAACGCTGAAGTTCACAAGAGGGAAAGGGCAAATAGGGGACCCTTTTAGCTGGTTTGTTTTCCTTTCCCTCACAATGTGCAGCCTCCAGCTCTCACATGTCAACTGAATTTAAAGAACATTTCAAAATTGCCTGTGATCCATGAGCACCTCTGTCACCTAGCAACCACTGCTTCTACAAAGTCCTTGTATCACTTTTGAGATGCGTGTATGTCCACATAAAGAGAGAACAAGTGAGATTCTTTGTGTATGTGCAAGTGATATTGATGTACAGACACTCTCAAAGATTTTTAAAAAAATCTTCGTGCCATAACAAAACAAAAAAAAGTCCTCCAAAGACCTTATGCTGAAAAGTAAAGGGCTAAGCAGACTGCCAGAAATAGTGCACATTAAATTGAGGCACTGCCCTGGCTCAGTGCCAGGGAATCATGAGAATTGTATTTTTTTCTGAGACATTGAGCCTTCTCTGTCAGAGAGCTCTGGTGCCACAATAAATTACAGTTCCCATGATTCCCTAGCACTGAGCCAGGGCAGTGCCTCAATTTAATGTGCACTATTTCTGGCAGTCTGCTTAGGCCCTAAGTTTTGCAGGAAATGAAGCCTAAAACATTATTTCAGTCTGGTCCACCAAGAAAATACAGTACTGCTTTTATTTAGGGGTCCAGTTACAGACAATACTGCAAGATGATTGCTGTGCGTTAGTGCATCTTTCCAAGAGGTTCCATCCCTCTGCCACAGGAGTGCTTGACAACAATTCCTTTAGAAACCTTTCTGCTTGGAAACCCTCCCTCCCTCACTGAACATTGTCAGTGGAAATGGAGGTTTTAATGTGGACAAAAAGAAAGTGGGGTTTCAATGTACTCTTCAGGGTGGAAACGATGATTCAATTTTTGTACATCAAATGACCTCTCTTGCTATAAGAGCTAATTAATTTGGCATTTGCAATGTCAGCTTCATTATTTTTTCATAGTGATTTTGCACATACTGAGCACCAGACGGTTGCGGAGGGAGCCTGGGAACTCTGCTGCCTGCCTGCCTGCCTGCTGCTTTCTGCTTGGCAAAATAAGGTCATGAGCCATTTGCAAGCATCCTCTTCCGGGTGTTCTAGTTAGAGTGAATTACCAACTGATAGGCCTTCTGGTGTTTCCAAATGAGGACTGATGTAGACCTTGCAACCTCCTGCTCAAAACAGGGTTGTATTCTTGCAGTCCAATCCTATGCATGTTTACAGACCCATTCTTATTAGTGAGATATTGTCATCATCTCTGTGATATTGTGGTTTCCAACTTATACTTGGAAAAGTGTTTTGTGTATTTACTTCAGATAACCCAAAGTCTGGGCATTGAGCCAGCTTTGAAAAGATCGTTAATTCAGGGAAACATGGCAAGAAATACACTTCTTTTCCTGGGTTTCATATTAAAGAAACATGGTCCTGTAGGAAGGAATAGTGTCTATGTAGATTTGCTCTATAGTCAGAGATCCACTTTGTAGAGTCCATAGAGTTCAATAGAAAATCTACTGTCCAAGTGCAAGTGGGAGATCTACAGAAATCTGCTGAGTAGAAAGACATTCACGATAGCTGACACCACTTCTCCTTAGGAACTGTGCCAGCCAAACCTTGCTGCTGAGAGCTGAGATGAACTTGGGCTGAGATATTTAGGTTAGCAATATTCATTTCTTGTATTACAGGTGCTGGAAGAAAAGATAGGGTAGAAATAGAATTCACTGTCAACTAGATGGCATTCTTTGTTACAAGTGAAAATTGCACCTACTTATTGACCCTTTTTAATTGTTGTGGAACAAGGAATTCATCACCTCCCTCATACAATGAACAAAACCCCCACAGGATTCACCTTATATAACTATTCATTCAATCTGATTATAAAGGCTCTTCCTGGGCCAGTTCACTCCATGCATCTGAGGAAGTAGACCAAGTCTATGAAAGTTTCAGTTACAACTTATTTCATTCAGTTAGTCTCAAAAGTGCTACATGATCCCTTTACATGTGCACATTGTTAGTTATGGACAAAAGGTTAACTGAAGTATGTTGAAATGCTCTTTTTTGTGGAATAGGAACAAATTCCTATTCTTTGCATGTTTCTTCTGTCTCTGGTACCAAATTTTGTATGAAAGTAATTCCCTGGAACACAGCTACTTTGTAAATTGAGACATATCTTTATTTGCTGCGTTTTCATTCTGTGTGTTTCTTGAGCCATAAACATTACCATTGTACTTTATGTCAACAAAAACACTGGGTATTATTGGAAGAAGAGGCATCTTAAGGAAATTAAAGTCTCACTCTGAGTATAACTGTGAGATGTAATGCAGAAATTGGCAGTGCAGATGGGAACTGTTTTTCTAACCATTGTGCTGGGAACACAGACCAACTAGGGAAACTGCTGTGTTGAAAACATACTCTGCAAAAACTTTGAGAGGGTGATGAGATAAAACCAATACTGTACAGGAGGTTTCATGAGAGTCTTTTCTTGGCCCGCCTTTCTATGAACATGAAGGTCAAATGGAATGATAATGTGCACAAGGAAAGATGGTTAAGATGGCTGTTTGTAAAATTCTGGGGACAGACAACAGGACACAGACCAAGTTTTACTTGTGGACTTTCAAAGGCTGCCTGATTACAGCGGGAAGGGGCACTTGGCCCTCCAGATATTTTGACCAACAACTTCCATCAGCCCCAACACAATAGGCCAAGGCTAAGAGATTGTTAGAGCTGTGATCCAAAACATGGGGGCCTCTCAAAAGTTCTCCACTCCTGGAACACAGCCTTAGCTTAAAACAAACATCTTCCAAAAAGTCCAGACCTAATCAACTATTGTATGCAACTGACTATCAATATGATTTGGTTCAGTATTTACCCATTACATAGACATATATCTAGTGAACTCCTCAGGTCAAGAAAACCACCTTTTTCATCCTTCCAAAATTAACAAGAACAAAACTAACTTCTGACTTTCCTCCTTGCCTTGGGAGAAAAAAAGCAGGTCAAAAGGGAAACAGAGTAGCAAAATTGCTTTAGCAATATGGCATTATATAAGTATGCAAACTATTTTCTGATTCTATCAATTTCTCAAAACTAGGCATGTTTTCTCAGAAGGAAGTCTCAGTGATTTCAGATTCTTTAAAGATTACAGCTATATTTTAATAATAGCTCTACAAGGTAGGCAAGTCACTACAATTTCCATTCTATATATGACAAACCAAGGCTAAGAAGGAACAAACATTCCTCTGCAACCATTCAACTGAACAGTGAACAGGCGTTTGTACGCTCTGTAGCCAAATCACATGGTGCATTGCTAGCACTTGGACCACTTAAGAATGCTTTTTTGCATTGGATACAAGAACATCAAAAAGGAAAGCTTCAGCCAGTAGCCCTCAAGGCGAATGTGAAATAACGCAAGTGGAGGAAGCAAGTAGCAGCAGAGAGAAACAGTACATTGTGCAGTCAAGAGTGAAATTAGTGTTCTACTGTCTGCTGGAGACATCCCTTTGCTTCTACTCAGAATTTAAGCCTGTTTTGTTTGCTGAAGGCAAGCAAGTGCTATTATTATACTATGTACATATATCAAATACACAAGATGATAATGACAATGAGATAACTGAAAACTGTACATTCCAGTGCTAACTGGAACATCAAACACAGTTCTTAGCTTATCAGGAGTTATTTTGAATCAAAAAGGCATTTAAAGCCACTGTACTTGGGAACTGATCATTTCTTTATTGCAGACATATTCCTAATTAATTAAGCTAAGAACATAAGACTATAGAAAGAACCTTGCTGGATCAGTGCTAAGACCCTCATTCTGACCCCACAGTAGCCAGTCAGACACCTAGGGAAGTCCACAAGTGGAACACCACAATTACAACATGCCCTACAATCATCTTTCTATCTTTTAAGGATGATAGATCTGTATCTGAAGAGCTCATGGAGGACATTCTCTATTTGAAAAACTGTATTTGTTTCAAATCTAGTTTAATAATAAAGAACCTCAGAAGAAAGACCATGAACTTTGATGCTACCCATCAAGAGTGAAGTACAAACTAGGCAGGCATACAAGTCACATCTTTCCTGCTACAATGAGATGTACTGTTTTTTAAAAAAATCATAGCAATTATATAAACAAATATTAATACATACATTTCATTATAAAACAACATACAAGGAAAAATTATAAACACCAGACCAAAGGGGGGAAATCCATAAGAATTATTTGCATTCCTCTGCAACCATTCAAATACATATGATAGATACATATGAAAGATCTATGTACATATGAAATGTACATACATATGGAAGATCTATGTACATAGGTGCCCATTGTTTATCAATTTATTCTAGGTAAACTTGCAGAAAGCACTATTAAAAATGAAATAATCAAATACAGAGGTCATGTTTTGCTGAAGAATAATCCATGTGAATCTTGCAGATACAACCCCTATCTCCCTAACTTGCAGATCCCTTTGAGAATGTCAGTAAACAAGCAGACAGTGGGTAACTGTGTGACACTGCTAATTTTGACTTTCAAGGGCTATTGACAAAATCCTCAACAAAAATTTCTGAACCAGCCTAGCAGTCATGGGATAAGAGAAGTCATCTTGTGGACAGAAAACAAATTAAAGAACAGGAAACAGAGTAGGAATCAATGGACAATTAGAGGAATGTAAATGCAATCACAGCCTCCTTCCTCAAATTTGATCTGGTATCTATGCCTTTAAATTTGTTCATAAATGATTTGGAGTTGAAGGTGAACTGTGAGGTGGCTAAATTGGCTGATAACAGTAATGCATTTAGATACTAGAAACAGAAACAGAGAGTGAAGAACTCCACAAGAATCTCTGCAAGTTGGTAAAATGGGGTCAAAATGCCAAATGCAGTTTAGTGTAAACAAGTTTATTGTGATGCAAAGTAAGACAAACCAACAACTACAACCTCTAACTTCCCATAGGAGTTTATCACATGGAGGAAAATTGGAAGTATAAATGGTAATTAACCTGTGATTAACCCACAATTGCGTAGTTTTCATACATCAGTGTGCAAAGTGCTGTTATCCCATGCAGAATCTGTGATTAACCCGCACTTGTGCGCAATTGTGTGAATGGTTTTCACATGACATTGAGATGGAACATGATTAAAGTGCCATTATCCTGTGAAGAACCAGGCAAGAAACAACAGTAACTCATTCATGGAATTTTCCCATGAATGACTTTTTGTTGTTTCTTGCCTGGTTATTCCCTGGTTCTTCACGAGATAATGGCACTTGCATTAATGTTGTTTTAAGCACATTTAAATGTAAATTGTGCAATTTTCACAGGTTAATCATTGTTTAAACTCCCAATTTCCCCCGTGTGATAAACTCCATACACGGTGATGAGATCTAAGCTGTTAGTGGCTGTCCAGGAAAGAGAGATGAGAGGGATAACTTGCTGAACACTTTGACTCCGTATAAGGCAATTGTATATGCGTGTGTGAGAGAGAGAAGAAATCCCATATTGGGGAGTTTTGTGGAAGGAACTGAAAATAAAAGTGCCAACATATTATAACACTTTTACAAATTAATGGTCTGAACTAGACTTGAAGTGCTGCATCCAGTTTTGGTCACTGTACCTCAAAATATTTTTAGAGCTGGAAAAGCTGCCAAAAAGGCAAACTGCAATGATGAAGAGATGGGGACAACTGCCAAGTGATGAAAGGTTATAACACCTGTGGCTCCTTCATGGAGAAAAAAATGGTGAGAATGGGGAAAGCACAATAGAAGTGTACAAATTTATTTGTTGCTAACTTCCATCAATCTGACTTCCACTTGTAGTGGCCCTATGAATGTGAGACCTCCAAGTCACTCTATTACCAACAGCCCTGCTCAGGTCTTGCACACTCAGGACCATGGCTTCCTTGGTTGAGTCTAACCATCTGGAATGCAGTCTTCCTCTTTGCCTACTGTTTTCTACTTTTCCAAGCATTGTTGTCTTTTCTAGTGAGTCATGTCTTCTCACAATATGGCCAAAGTACAACTGTTTCAGTTTATTCATCTTGGCTTCTAGGGAGAGTTCAGGCTTGATTGCTCTAGGACCCATTTATCTGTCTTTTTAGCAGGCCACAGTATGTATAGAACTCTTCTCCAGCACCACATTTCAAATTTCTTCCTATCAGCTTTCTTTGCTGTCCAACTTTTACAATTATACATAGTAATGTGAAATAGGATGGCATTGATAATCCTAATGATATATCTTGACACGTCAAGATTTTTTCTAGTTATTCATAACTGCCCTTCCAAGGCCTAGCCTTCTTCTGATTTCTGGGTTGCAGTTTTCATTCTGATTAATGCCTGAGCCAAGGTATGGAAATGTCTTCATCATCTGCTTTAAAGTGATGTAAATAATTTGTGGTCATTTTTTTAAATGTTCGACTTTAAACCAGCCTTTGCATTTACTTTATTGACTGTTTACCAATTGTTCCAAGCCTGTGCTATTTTGTGCTAGTAATATGGTGTCATCTGCATTTCTTAAATTGTTGATGTTCCTTCCTGTAATTTTCACCCCTCCTTCCTCTGAATCTAATTCTGCTTTCCATATGATAAATTCAGCATAAAAGTTAGGGTGATAAAATGTAGCCTTGTCTGACCCCCTTACCAGTTGGAAACCATTCAATTTATGTGTATTCTGTCCTGACGGTAGCCTTTAGTCCTGAACATCAGGACAACGAAATGTTGTGACACACCAATTTCTTTAAGAGCTATCCAAGATTTTTCACGATCTATACAATCAAAAGTTTTGCTATATTCTATAAAGCACTGACTGATTTTCATTTGAAATTCTTTGGTGCATTCCATTATTATCCAATGGATGTTTGCCATATGATCCTTAGTGCCGCTTCCTTTCCTGAACCCAGCTTGGATATCTGGCATTTCTTGTCCCAAATATAGCAAAAGTATTTGTTGTAGAATTTTGAGCATCACTTTGCTTGCATGGGAGATTAATGCAATGGTCCTGTGGCTATTGCAGCCTCTGATGTCCATTTTCTTGGGGATTGGAATGTACCCCTCTCAATGACTGTCTCAGAGCGGTAATGGATTGGATGAGGAAAAACAGATTGAAGTTGAATCCAGACAAAACAGAGGTACTCACGGTTACAGGCCCGAAACCAGATTTGGGAATACAGTCTCCAGTCCTGGATGGAGTCACACTCTCCTCTAAGGACTGTGTTCGCAGTCTGGGGGTTCTCCTAGATTTGTCGCTTCACATGACTAGTCAGGTGAATGCGGCAGTCAGGAGTGCCTGTTATCAGCTTCGGCTGATACGCCAACTGCACCCTTATCTGGACATGAGGGATCTGGAAACTGTGGGACATGCCCTGGTAACCTCATGCTTGGACTACTGTAACGCGCTCTACATGGGGCTACCCTTGTGCCTAACCCGGAAACTACAACTGGTACAAAATATGGCAGCCAGGCTAATTACTGGAACATCAAGGAGGGAGCACATAACACCTGTGCTCAAATCCCTCCACTGGCTGCCGATTAGTTTCCGGGCGCAGTACAAGGTGTTGGTTTTGACCTTTAAAGCCCTACATGGCTTAGGTCCATCTTATCTTAGGGACCGCCTCTCCCCATATGATCCCCCCCGCACCCTGCAGTCCTCTGGGAGGAATCTGTTACAGCCAATAAAGACTAGGCTGTCTCAGACCTCCCAGAGGGCCTTTTCTGCCACTGCCCCCAGACTATGGAACGGCCTGCCGGATGAGATCCGTCTGATTACTACACTTGCTGCTTTTAAGAAAGCGGTAAAGACGGATCTCTTCCGACAGGCCTTCCCAGAATAACACTTGCTGTGAGGGAATGAGTTTTAATTTCTCCAGCTGGCACAGCTGACCCTTTGTCTTATTATATTGTTTTAATGTATTGTTTTTTAACTCTTTTCTGATTTAATCTTGTTTTAAGGGGTGGGAGGGTGGGAGGGCAGATTATGGGAGGAGGGAATGTTTTAACTTGTCATGTTTTAAATGCTGTAACCCGCCTCGATTGCCATGCAGAGAGGCGGGCTATAAATAAAACTTATTATTATTATTATTATTATTATTATTATTATATTGAGCATTTCCAAACTGTGGACCATTTCTTTGTTTTCTATATTTGTTGATAGATTTTAGTCAGAATTATGTCTCTGCAGCTTGAAGCAGCTCTGTTGGTATGCCATCTATTCCTGGTGATATATTTCTCCCAAGTGCTCTGATGGCAGCTTCCACTTCACTTTCTAAAACTGTAGGTTCATCTTCAAATGTTTCTTTATACAAGGTGAGGGAAAAATGAGGTTTTTTTCTCTTTCTCATAATGGTACAAACCAGGATCATCCAAAATAATTTAATGGTGAGAGAATTAGGACAGATAAAAGAAGATTTTTTAAACAAACAAACAAGCAAACAAACAAACAAAGCACATACTGTAAATGGCATACAGTAATGGGCCATTCTCTTGGATGGCTTTAACATGGAAATAAACAATAAGTTATGAATGGCTACTGGTTATGATAGTTATGTATCACTTTCAATATCACAGAAAGTATATATCTCAATACTTCTAATAAAGTAGCCTGAGTAGGTGGATGCAACTGGTCTTACAACCTGATTGTGAGCTTTCCATTGGCATCTGTATGACCCCAATAAGAAGAGAAAATTGGACTAGATAGACCTTTGGTCTGCTAAAAGCACAGTTGTTCTTATGTTCCCACTTGCTTGCTTTGGTGAAAAAAAGGGCATAAAAGAATCCATTAACACTTTTGAGACTAACTGGGAAAAAGAAATTTCTAGCAAAAGTACAACCTAGTCCATGAAAGCTTATGCAAAAAATGATTTCCCCCAGTTGGTCCCATTGGATGCTAATGGATGCCTTTATGGATTCTCATGCTAAAATAGACTAAGCGTCTTATCTCTTCGTCTATTAAAATAGCATTGCTTTCAAAAGCACGACGCAATCAGGACTGCTATTGAAATGTCATAATATTTCCAGTATTTCAGCCTTCATTTGCACTAAAAAAATTTCACACGGAGGACTGCCTACCCAGTACCATCTCTTTTTCTAGTTTGGTGTGCATGGCGAACAAGCCGCTGTCGCCATTTTGTTTGCCAAAATGGCAGCCACGACTCGTTTGCGCATGTGCAGGAGTACTGTGCATGTGCAAACAAGTTGCGGCCACCATTCTGGCAAACAAAATGGCGGCTGCGATGCGCGTGGCAGCAGCATGGGTTGGCAATGGCGGCGGTGGCTGCGTACGTGCCGCCATTTCCCCCCTCCCAGCCTGGCAGAAGACCTGGGGACCAGCAACCGGCCCCAGGTAAGTAAACCTTGCCGACCCCTGGTCATGACTTTCCTATTTTTCTTTCATTTTTATCCCCTTCTGATATTTGACCTATGTTTGGAACCAGGGGATGTAGTGGCTCAAGTGGTTAAGATGCTGACTCTGTTGATTGCAAGATCGGCAGGTTGGCAGTTCAAGGCCCAGGTGCTGCATGATGGGGTGAGCTCCCATCACTAGTCCCAGCTTCTGCCAACCTAGCAGTTTCAAAGCATGCAAATGCAAGTAGATAAATAGGTACCACTTCTTAGTAGGAAGGTAAACAGCGTTCTGTGCAATCATGCTGGCCACATGATCACAGAGTAGTCTCTGACAACACTGGCTCTTCGGCTTAGTAATGGAGATGAGCACCACCCCCTATGGTCGGACACAACTTGACAACTTGGTCAATGGGGAATACTTTTACCTTTACCTTGGAACCATTAGCATGTGCAATTAGAAAAAATCTAGCCATTTCTCAGTTTATACAAGCAAATATGAATACAGGGCAGTTTTACACAATGATGATCTCTACTGTGTATTTTTACGCCAAAAGTTTCCTTACCAGAGTTGATAAAATTAATTAATAGCTTTGGAGCCCTTTCTGGATATTCCATTAATGGTCTAAATCTGAGGTTATGCCTATTGGAGTTAATACTCCTTATTTTATTTGATTTATATCCTGCTTTTCTCCTGAATGAGACAGATTAAAATGGAGCATTCAAACAATTTATTGTTGTTGTTAACTGGCCTCGCATCAATCTCAATCCATGGCAACCCTGCTAATGAGACATCTCCAAGACTCCCTGTCCTCCACTGCTCTGCCCAACTCCTGCAAACTCATATTCATGATCTCTTTAATAGAGTCCATCCATCTAGCATGTGGCCTGCCTCTCTTTCTACTTCCCTCCACCTATCCTAGCATTATTGTTTTTTTCCCAATGATTCATACTTTCTCATGATGTGTCAAAAGTACACCAGCCTAAATTTTGTCATCTTGGCTTCCAGGGAAATTTCTGGCTTGATCTGCTCTAGGACCCATTTGTTTGTCTTTTTGGCCATCCATGGGATCCTCAGCACTCTTCTCTAGCACCACATCTCAAATGAATTGATTTTCTTCCTATCTTCTTCTTTAACTGTTCAGCTCTCACATCCATACATGGTAATGGGGAATACAATGGCTTGTATGATTCAAACTTTTGTGCTGAGTTGTATATCTTTGCATTTTAGGATCTTTTCTAGTTCTTTCATAGCCACCTTCCCCATTCTTAATCTTCTCCTGATCTCCTGGCTGAAGTCCCCATTTCTATCAATATTTGATCCCAGATATGAGAACATTTTACATTTATAGTTCCTCATTGTCTAGTTTGAATGTGTGTAAGTTTTCTGTGGTCATTATTTTTGTTTTCTTTAAGTTCAACAGTAAGCCTGCCTTTGCATTTTCTTCTTTGAACTTCCTTAATAATTGTTCCAGGTCTGTGAGGCTTTCTGCAGATATTATGGTGTCTCCAGCATATCTCAGATTGTTGATATTTTTACCTCCTATTTTCACTCCACCTCCTTCAGTGTCCAAGCCTGCTTTTCTTACAATATGTTCTGCATATAAGATGCAGCTTTGTCTGACCCCTTTGCCAACTGGGAACCATTGTTCTGTTTCTCCAAATTCAAAACAATATGGAGTATAAAAGTTTAAAAAGCAGCTCATTAGGAAGGATATAGACAATTAGGAGTAGGTTCAGAGTAGGACAAGGATGATAAGCCATATGGTGAACACAACATACGAGGAGAGATTGAAGGAACTGGGCATGTTCAGTTTGGTGAAGAGAAAAAAGGCTATCACAGAGAGGAGGGTACAGATTTGCTTTCTGTTGCCTCAGAGGGTAGAACTAATGCTAATGATTTTAAGTTCAGGAGGGTAGATTTCAACTGAATGTTAGACAGAACTTCTTGAGAGTAAGAGGAGTTTGACAATTTGGCCAATTACCAAGAAAAGTTGGGTCTGTTTTTCTCTGGATGCCTTCAAAAAGAGGCTGGACAGCTACCTGCTGGATTTCTTGCATTGAATGAAGGGTTGGACTCAACAGCTTATGGGGACTCTTCCAACTCTATGACTTATATAATTCTATAAGCATTAAACCATAGATCCAATTAAAACACTATTTTTAAGACCTTCAGAATTTAAAAAATATTTTTCCAAAAGACAGTATATCCAATTGCATATATTTTATTTTATTCATGTATATTCTGCCTTTCTCTCAATAATGACTTAAAGCAGACCTAAGCTGTTTAGGGTTTTATGGGTGAAAAACATAATTTTGAATTCTACCTGGAAACAGACCAGGGAAGCTATTTCAGCAAGAGTATTATATGTGTCCTATAACCAGCTCTGGTCAGAAGTTTAGCTGCAGCATTTTGAACCTGCTGACGTTTCAGAACAATTTCCAAAGAGAGCCTCATATAGAGTGCATTACAGTAATGCAATGAGGATATAATCAGGGCATGTGTTACTGTGCCAGATCAGGCATCTCAAGAAACAGGTGCAGCTGGCACACTAGTTTTAACTTCAAACACACTCCTGGCCACAGCTGAAACCTGGACATCCAGGTTCAGGGATGATTCCAAGAGTATGTCTAAGCTACAAACCTGAGATTTCAGGAAGCAAGTAACCCCACCTAGCTAATATATACTTTATAGACATCAATTTAAAGAAAATGTGTATTTGGAAATATAGTTAGCATATATTAATGTATATGCCTAGCTTGCCATAGAATTGGAAGAGTTCACAGGGACCATTGAGTCTAACCCCCAGCCAAGTTAGTGTTCCACCAATCAAAGCACTCCCAAGAGATGGCCATCCAGCCTCTAAAAACCTCCAAACAAGGAGATTCAACACTCTGAGGCGGCAAATTCCACTGTTGAATAGCTCTGACCATCAGGAAGTTCCTCCTGATATTTAGGTGGAATCTCTTTTCCTGTAGTTTGAACCCATTGCTCCCTGTCCTAGGATGTTATCACACGGGGAGTCGCAGGGAGAAAGTGGAAATAAACCGGATGAGTGGAAGACTTTAATTTACGGGATTTGTCCTGTTCTGCCTCGTCTGATAACTAAATTCGAATTTAAAAGGGGGTTAATTCGAACAAAAACCTGATCTTTTCATTTCCTCAAAAATCCCGAAAATGATTTTCATTTTCGGGATTTTTGGGGATTTGAAAAGATCAGGTTTTTGTTCGAATTAACCCCCTTTTAAATTCGAATTTAGTTATCAGACAAGGCGGAACGGGACAAATCCCGTAAATTAAAGACTTCTGCTCATGCCCGTTTATTTCCACTTTCTCCCCGCGACTCCCCATGTGATAATGTCCCTAGTCTCTGGAGCTGTGGAAAACAAGCCTATTCCCTCTTTGATATGACATCCCATCAAATATTTAAACATGACTAATATGTCCCCTCTTAACCTTCTTTTCATCAGACTAAACATACCCAGCTCTCTAAGCAGCTCCTCATAGGGCATGGCTTCCAGACATTTTATCATTTTGGACACCCTCCTCTGGACATGCTCCAGCTTCTCAACATCCTTTTTGAATTGTGGTGCTCAGAACTGAACACAGTATTCTAGGTGAGGCCTGACCAAAGCAGAATACAATGGTACTTCCCTTGATCTGGACACTATATTCTTGTTGAAGCAACCAAGAATCGTGTTGGTCTCCTTGGCTGCCACATCACACTACTGATTTATGTTCAGCTTGTGGTCTCCTAAGACTCCTAGATACCTTTCACATGAACTGTTGTCTAGCCAGGTGTCTCCTATCCTATATCCGTGAATTTCATTTTGCATTGTGTTGATATTCTATGCATTTTCTTTCCTTTTTCCTTTTTCTTTTTCTTTTCTTTTATTTGTTATAATCATACTCTAAAAATCAAGACAAAAAGATGAAAAAACACATTTCTTGCATTTTGTTCTTAGACCCACTGAATAAGTGTCTAATGTAATTTAATAATTTAGTGATTTTTTTTTTTTTTTTTTTTACTGAAGGCTCTGGCATTAGATAAATGATTTTGGGTATCTAGCCAGTACTGAGAAAAATGTCAAGATGCTCTGTGGCACAGTGTGAAAACATGATGAAGGGTCATAGACCTTCAGCTAGAAATCATGTTTGAGTTAAATATCTATAAAGAGCAATCCAATAAGGATAAACAAACTTTATATGATAAAGGAGTGCAAAAAGCCCACAGGCTAAACATCTGAGGCTGCCTCTTGAGAGACAAGCTGAAGGCACAGAGAGAAAAAAGACTCATCCTTTAAAGATGAGCTGAAGAGGCCACTTTTACATTGGAAAATGAGCTAAAGACATATAGCCATAATGATGATCTTGCTGTAACAGCTGAGTGACCATAAGGGTTACCAACTTCTTTCTTTCAGTTAGTCTCAAAGGTGGTACAAGATCCCTTTGTACAAGGGTATTATCACAGTTGAAAATATGCAAGATAACATAAAAAATGTGGAACATAAACATTTTGCTGTACATGGTTGAACAAATAGTTTAACTTTAAATGAATATGAAATAGATGAAGTTGCTTTGTTCTCTATTAATCTTCCTAAAACCTAATACTCAAAAATATTTGAGGAGTTCCTTGTTGACTTGCTTACCCAAACTATACTGTGAGCCAAAAGATAATCCATAAAGACCTTCAGATAAATACAAGTAAACAGATTCAAGACTGAACCTTCCATCGTATTGATTCAGAAACGTGGTTATGGGTATGCTGATGACACTCAGCTCTATCTCTCCTTTAATTTGACTCCAGCGAAGCTCTCTCTGTACTAAACCAGTCTCTGCTGTCGGTAGTGGACTGGATTTGGGGGGGGGGGAGGAGATAAATTGAAACTTAGGGGGGATGCAGACGGGCGGCCTTGGGCCACCCCGGGAAACAGAGGATCAAGGCCGAGGCTGCCAGACACATCGGGCCCGATCCTCCCTTTTGCTGCCTGGGAAAGGAGCACCAAAACGCCGCTCCTTTCACAGGCGGCAAAAAGGGCACCTGAAGAGCCGCCGTGCGGCTCTTTTGCACCTCTTCTGGCGCAGCACGTTAAGACGCTGTGCCATGATGATGTCCTGACGATGCACGGCGTGCAGAACGGTGCACGCCATGATGACATCTTCGGCGTGGGGCTGGGGCACCTGGCGTGGGGCTGCCCCTCCCCTTCCCTGCCTCCAAGACAATGCAAAGTGCTGTCTGTAGAGGCCCTTAATCCAGACAAGACAGAGGTGCTCCTGGTCAGTCAGAAGGTAGATCATGGAATGGGGATTAAGCCTGTGCTGAATGGGATTACACTCTCTCTGAAATCCCAGGTTCGCAGCTTGGGTGTGCTCCTGGACTCAGATCTGAGCCTGAATGTCCAGGTTTTGACTGTAGCCAGGAGCACATTTGCACAGTTAAAAACTTGTGCATCAGTTGTACTGTTCCTTGAGAAGTTGGATCTGGCTACCGTGACACATGCCTTGATTACTTCCTGCTTTGGCTAGCCGCTACAGTAATGTATTCTACATGTGTCTGTCTCTGGAAACTTCAGCGGGTTCAAAATGCCATGGCCAGACAGTTGACTATGGCTGGCTACAGGGATCAAGGGATTCCTTTGCTGAAACAGCTGCACCGGCTTCTAATCCGTTTCCACGTAGAATTCAAAGTGTTGGTTATGAGCTTTGAAGCCCTAAAGGCAGGGTCACCTGATGTCCTCCTTTTCCAGGACATGCCCTACATTTCAACCTTCTGTCTTGGAAGAATTCCAAAATGTCTTTCATTTTGAGTATGACTAAGAAGCACACATTTACACTTAGTGCTGTTATCTGTTATTTGGTAATGTCCTACATTTTTCTTGGAACATCCTGTGTTCTGCGGTGCCTTGTCCTCATTTGCAGGTATGATATCTAGCCATTCTGCCTAAAGGACTATCTAAAGGACTATATCTCCCTATACAAGACAGCTCGAGTGTTAAGATCAACAGGGGAGGGCTTTATTTCACTCCCATCACCTTGGTGAGGGCTCAGGTGAGAGCCTTCATGGTGGCTGCTTCCAGACTATGGAACTCCCTTCCACAGGAGGTCAGATCGGCCCCCTTCCTGCTTTTCTTTTGCCAGCAGTTGAAGATGTTCTTATTTAGTCAGGCTTTTGGTGTGTGAATTTTACTTATGTAGAGAGAGAGAGAGTGTGTGTGTGTGTAATTGGTGTGGTGTTCTTACTGCACTGATGTTTTTACTTTAAAAAATAGTTTTAACTATGCTGTGTTTTTTAAACATCTTTTAATATTAACATTATTTATTTCTTGACTTGTATAATGAATATTTTAGTTGTATCCTTTTTAAATTATTGTAAGCCACCTTGAATTCCATTTTGGGAGATAGGCAATATAAACCCAATAAATAGCAATAAATAATGAAAGGTAAGAAATTAATAATATGAAGCCCTGTGCAAAAGCACACATTTTCCCCTAAGTTTCTGCATACATTTTTAAAAATAAAGCTTGCCAACTCACCCAATAAAAATGTGTTCAAGTGACTTAATTGTGACCAATCCCCACATAAAACAGCATTGTTTTTAATTAGTTCATGTGTAAATGTCACTTGTTTTTGAGGTGATAAATACAAAAGAAAAATATTCCTTGTTCTTTTTCAGTTTCTTAGCATGACTATATATACATATGTTCTCAGTGGAGATTAAAAGTTGGCAAGTGGCTGGCAGATTAGGGAGTGGGTTGATGAGAGGAGTTTTAATAGTTGTAATTTCATTGTGGAAAATGGCCATAAAAATATGATTAAGTCCGGGGTGTACAACCTTCTCTCTGAGTCTCAGTTGAAAACTGGCCACATACTTAGGACCTTATCACATGGGGCTCAATGCAGACAGAATCCAAATGAAATCCCGACCTAATACGTATTATTTTTCCGTGTGTCCACACGACGTCGCACAGGACCCCGACAGAACCCCAACAGAATGCGGAAAGAACCGAGATCTTTTGAATTTCGGTTTCTTTAGCAATTACAATTGCGCGACGGGAATCATTTCGCTTTTACCGTAGGTATGAAAACCCAATACGTATTGGGGAGCATTTCCCGAATACGTATTGGGGAGCATTTCCCCGCCTGCGCTCCAAGGAGGACCTCCTCAGAGAGCTGGCTTTCCGAGGAGGACCTCCTCGGAGCGCGGACCCTGCGCGGGGCCTCGCTCCAAGGAGGACCTCCTCAGACAGCCGGCTCTCTGGGGAGGACCTCCTCGGAGCGCCGACCCTGCGCGGGGCCTCGCTCCAAGGAGGACGTCCTCAGAGAGCCGGCTCTCTGGGGAGGACCTCCTCGGAGTGCCGACCCTGCGCGGGGCCTCGCTCCAAGGAGGACGTCCTCAGAGAGCCGGCTCTCTGGGGAGGATCTCCTCGGAGCGCGGACCCTGCGCAGGGCCTCGCTCCAAGGAGGACCTCCTCAGAGAGCCGGCTCTCTGGGTAGGACCTCCTTGGAGCGCCGACCCTGCGCGGGGCCTCGCTCCAAGGAGGACGTCCTCAGAGAGCCGGCTCTCTGGGGAGGACCTCCTCGGAGCGCCGACCCTGCGCGGGTCCTCGCTCCAAGGAGGACATCCTCAGAGAGCTGACTTGGGAAGGGGTGACAGCCGCGGCAAGTGACAGCCGCGGCTGTATTGCGCATGTGCTAGAAGAGCATTTCTAGCACATGTGTGGGATTTTCTCACTTGTGTGTGAACAGCAAATACGGTTCCCGGGAGCGCTTTCCTTAAAAGCGCGATGAAGGTAATTGCGTGTGATAGCCATTTGTGTATTGTGGGGTTTCGTCCGGTTTATTACTGGATATATTCTTATTTCACGTTATTATCGCTTTGTGGGCCACGTGTGATAACGTCCTTAGTAGCGGTAATGATTAATCATATCTGCTGAAATCTGCAGGCTTTCGTACATATCATCTCATAATGCTTAAGGTTTATTTTATGATTATGAAAAACTAAAAATGGGAAACATTTTCCAGCTCTTCAGATGCTGTTGGACTACACAAGTCTTAATGCTACCCAGAGGCTTTATGGGGGGTTGGGACTATGGTTGTCCACTCAGGACGACTGCAGGCCCTGGGATTTTAGGGACTAAATCTGAGACCTAGGGATGACCTCTTGTGATGTCACAGGGCCTGGTAATGTTAGAAGAGTGGTTATAAGGTCAGCCCCTCTTGATGTCAGTGACCATGATACATTCAGTATGCAAAGGGATCTTGTAGCACCCTTGAGACCAACTGGGCGAAAGAAATTGTAGCTTTTGTAGATTTAGTCTACTTCCTCAGATGCATGGAGGGAACTGTTGCCTAGTTCACTCCATGCATTTGAGAAAGTAGACCAAGTCTAGGGAATCTTATGCTACAACTTTTTTTTGTACAGTCTGAAAGGTGCTACAAACTGATAGACCAGATTTAGGTCTAATCTGCAGTTAATAATGCAATTTGACACTGCTTTAACTGCCATGGCTCAATACTATGGAATCTTATGTTATGGATTTGTAGTTTACTATGGCACCAGATCCCTCTGACAGATAAGGCTAAATATCTCACAAAACTACAAATCTCAGAATTCCATAGCATGGAGATGGTGTCAAAGTGCATTATTTCTGCAGTACAGATTAGACCTAACAGGCCTATGTCTCTGAATTTTACCTGCATTCAATTTCACAAACTACTACAGTTGCATTGAGTATTCCATTCAAATTTTAAAAAACAAACAAACCACTACCAGATTTAACAAAAGGGATATATGGAGCCAGCGTGGTGTAGTGGTTTGAGCATTAAAACTATGACACTGGAGACCTGGGTTTGAACCCCCTTCTCAGTCATGTAAATCCATTGGGTGATTCTGGGCAAGTCATACTCTCTCAGCCTCAGAGGGTGGCAAAGGCAAACCTGCTCTGAAGAAACTTGTCAAGAAAACCCCATGATAGGATTGTCATAAGTTAGAAATGACGTGAACAGAACAACACACACACACACTTTTGAAGGCACTGCTCTTGCCCAGAGGTTCTTCCCCGTCACCCTGAGGCCAGGAGGAGAGGAGCCAGGCCCTGAGACCTAGCAAGCCCAGCTGGGTCAGGTTTTGTGTTGGGGGTCCTCCTGCTGCACCCTAAAGCGCATGGGAGAGGTGTGCCATGTGCTCTGGGAGAGGAGATCCCTCCTTCATAGGACTCCACTCCAGGGCAAATTGCCAGGCCTAGTGGCACCTCCTCAGTCACACCGGGTGGCCAAAGAGGCAGCAAGCATGTAGGCTGCAACTACACTGCAGAAATAATGCAGTTTGACACCGCTTTGACTTCCAGGGCTCAATGCTATGGAATTCTGGGGTTTGTAGTTTCGTGGGACACCACTGCTCTGACAGAGAAGGCTCACAAAACTACAAATCCCAGAATTTCAAAGCACTAAGCCATGGCAGTTAAAGCGATGTCAAACAGCACTAATTCTGTGGTGCAGATTAGATCTCTGAGTCCTTCATGGGGCTGAGAACTGGACACCATACTCCTTCATACCATTCCTTGTCCTGGTTTGGATACTTCTGTTTACGCAGCCTAAAATTTCATAGGTAGTCTTTTCGACAAACATCACACTACTGTATGATCTCCTGAAACCCAGAGCTTTTCAGCTGCTGCTGGACTACATCTCCCATCATCTCTCTCCACTGACTAGGACTGATGGAGGGTGACCAGATGTGTCCTAACTGCAAAGGAGGACAAGGCCAGATGTGTCCTAAGAAAAATGTAGGGCATGACCAAATGAAAGCTAAAAACACTCATATAAATATAAAATTCATGCTGCTCAAAATGGAGGACATTTGGGAATATTCCTCCCGGGCAGAAGGCTGAAATGTAGGACGTGTCCTGGAAAAGGAGGTCACCCAAAGTGCCAAAGTTTGAGAAGTCTTTGCCTGAGTCAAGAGATTGGTTCCCAGTCTTTGGTCTTCCAAATGTTCTGGTCAGCCTGAGACTGAAGTGGACTATTCCTGCAGAAGCGGATGCAACCTCTGTTAGGAAAACCACTATGCCTTCTCCTCCTCCCCCTCCTCTCCGGAACTTAAGGCAAAGGGTCTCTGTTGCTGGAGGGAAGGAGATTCTGAGGAGACGGAAGTCTCTTTGTGTCACGTGACGCGGCGCTAGTGTCGAAAGCGGAAGTGGGGATGATTGTGGGGCCGAGAGTCCGGACTCCGCTTGGGCGGCGATAAAGGAGGCGGCGGCGGCGGCGGCGGCGGCAGTTGTGTCGGTGTCTTGGACGGTAGGGGCTCCAGGCATGGCGGCGGCTCCTCCTCTTCGATGGGGGCTGCTGGGGGCGCTGCTGGCCCTGCTGGTGGGGACGGCAGCGGGGGAAAAGGTGAGTCCCCGGTCCGGGTTGGTTCCTCTGAGGATGCCTCCCTCCGGGGCTTTTATGTTCTCCCCCCGCTGGGGTAGGAGTGCTCACTCCTTGGTCCTCCAAATAGTTTGGACTTCATCTCCCAGCATCCTCGGCCACTGGCCAAGCTGGCCAGGACCCCTGGGAGTTGAAGTCCAAAGGATAGAGTTTGAAAACCCTTAGTCTGAGAGAGTGGTGGTGGTTCCCAGTCTTTGGTCTTCCAAGTGTTCTGGACCTCATTTCCCAGAATCCTTGATAATTGGTCAAGCTGGCTGGGGCTTCTGGGAGCTGAAGTCCAAAGAGCCAAAGTTTGAGGCCCTTTTGTCTAAGAGAGTGGTGGTAGCAGTTCCCAGTCTTTGGGCTTCCAAATGTTCTGGGGTTCATTTCCTTGACAATTGGCCAAGCTGGCTAGGACCGCTGGGAGTTGAAGTCCAAAGGATTGGACTTTGAGAATCCCTTGTCTAAGGGAGTGGTGGTGGTTCCCTGTCTTTGGACTTCCAAATATTCTGGACTTCATCTCCAAGAAATCCTTGACAATTGTCAAGTTGGCTAAGGCTTCTTGGAGTTGAAGTCCAAAGGGTCAGAGTTTGAGAACCACTAGTTCAAGAGAGTGGTGGTGGTTCCCCATCTTTGGTCTTCCAAGTGTTCAGGACTTCATCTCCCAGAATCCTTGATCACTGGCCATGCTGGCTGGGCCTTCTGGGAGTTGAAGTCCAGAGGACCAACGTTTGAGAACGACTAGTCTAAGTGACAAAGAAATGGGTCTTAGAAGAGATCAAGCCTGAAATTTCCTTAGAAGCCAAGATGATCAAACTGAGGCTGTCATACTTTGGTCACATCATTGGAAAGGGCAGTAATGCTAGGGAAGGTGGAGGGATGCAGAAAGAGAGGAAGGCTGCATGCTAAATGGATGGACTCTGTTAAGGAGATCATGGGTATGAGTCTGCAAGACCTAAGCAGAGCAGTGGAAGACAGGAAATCCTAGAGATGTCTCATCAACAGGGTCACCATGGATTTGAAATCAACTCAAGGGTGGTTAACAACAACAGCAGTGTTGGTTCCCAGTCTTTGGTCCTCCAAATGTTCTGGACTTCATCTCCCAGGATCCTCAACCACTGGCCAAGCTGGCTAGGACTTCTGGGAGTTGAAGTCTAAAGGGCCAGTTTGAAAACCACTAGACTAAGAGAGTAGTGGTTTCCAATCTTTGGTCTTCCAAATGTTTTGGACTTTAGTTCCTAGAGTCCCTGACAGTTAGTCAGCTGGGAGTCAAAAGTGTCTGGAAGCAATGAAAGTTGAGGGATACTGGTTTTCTAAAAGACCCTGTTCAAGGGCTTTAAAGTCTAGCTGTTAGTCATATTTCAGCATTTCCTAGATGCTGTCAGTCTCATCTCCATTGTTGCTTCCTCTGGATGTGTTGTCTTTTTCTCAGTGGCGTCCCTATGGTTGGCGTCACCCGGTGCAATAACTCATGGTGTCACCCCACACCATTTGCCTCCTCCCATTTCACACCATACAGAATCCTTAGTAATGTGTTTCGGGTTTTTTTGCACAAATGTTACTCAAATCATAATTCCCATATATCAATGAATGCAATGCGAATAGTTGTGATATAAAAATTAGCAAAATTAAAATTACACCTTCAAATTACAATAGCATATGGACAGCCTAAATGTATTTACATATACATTGTGAAGATTTGGTTAAAACGTGATGCTTTTAAATAAAATTTTAAAAGAATTTTAAACATTCAATTTTTTTTAAAAAATTAAAATTTTGAAATTTTAATTTTAAAAAATTCTGGGGCCTCTCCTTTCTCCTCCCACTGAGCTTCACCCCACTCCCACCATCTCTTAAAGCATTTCAAAGACGAATGCCACAGCCCCTTTCTGCCAAAAGGTAGGTATTGGAGGAGAAGTGGTGTCACTCCCCCCTTTTAGGGTGTCACCTGGTGCAGTCCCCATTCACCGCACCCCCTAGTGATGCCACTGCTTTTTCTCACTATCTAGCAACATCTTTTTCCCTTTAAAAATTGTAGGGAGTGGAAAACAGGCAACGGGGTGTCAAGGAAATAACTAGAATTACTGCAGTTTTCTGCCTTGCTCTATGCTAGATAATCCTGGGATCTATATCTTGGAGAGATCACTGGAACTGGTTCTGTTGAAGAGCCTCTACTCTATTCTTTGTGACTTCATATTTGAAGCTTCCCAGGAGAGAATTCTAAATACCAAACTGCAAAATACAGGATTTCATAGGATGGAGCCATGGCAGTTCAAGTGATATCAAAGTGCTACAATTATGTGGGTTGGATGCACTCTGGGTGTGTTATTGTGATTTAGTTGTTTCTCTCTTTCCACCCCCAGAAGTATTTGTCACTTCCTCATGTTTGCATGGTGAGCTGTGACAGAAGGCATCTTTTGTTTAAGCCTGTAATCATAAACACACTTAACTTGGAAGCACAATATTTTGATTAGTATTATTTAATCTTTATGTGTGTTTGTCGTTGAAGCACTTCTCTTTAGTTTTGTATATATTTGACTAGCAGAACAGTACTTAAGATGTCATCCATTAAACTGAGAATTGAAATTTGATCCATTGTTAATACCAAAGCATATTCAGATCCTGGATTCTTTTCTTATTCCTAGTCCTTGTTTAATATGTTGTTGTAGGTGCAAACATTTGTCCATGTGGGAACCAGGAGTTCCTTTTTTTTTTTGCTAAGATTAAGCACAGTTGGGTATGTATGGGTATTACATGGTGAATTGTTGTAGACTTCTATGGCAGTTGTGTACTGTAGGAAAGTTGATTTGATGTTGCCTTCCTAGAAGTGACTATAGACTTGGATGAATTTTTTAAAAAGCAATACAAGTAGAAGTTGTGTCCTTTAATATACTTTATATTCTTTTCTGAGAGTTAAGAAAGGGGGGTATGTTTTATGGATATGAATGATGCTGTATGCCTGATTTCTTGGTGTTCTGACACTTAATAGGGAAAAATGCTGGAAGAGTATATTGAGGTTACCCTCTTTCTTAAAGCCGGTGAAAGTTTTCTCACACTATATAACTTGAAACCTGCTTATTTTGTGTTAGTATACTGTTGAAGGAGCATCCGTGGAGAATGCTTAACCGACTGCTCAGTTGCTTCTCCCAAGGTAACCAGGTGCAAAGAGAGAAGCTCTCCCTGGCAAGGAAGGACTCTCTGTCCTTCTTACTGGGGCAGACAGGAGCATAGCTGGCTTCAAACTTTTCTCCCCAGCAAGGAAGAACTTTCAGTCTAAGAGGTGAAGCCTCAACCCTGGATACTCCTCCCCCTACATCGTCAGAGTCATGCCTTCCCCACACAGTTTCATATTATCCTGCACACACACACACACCATTTTTTCTTCTTCTGCTAGCTCTTCTCTCAGCCTGTTTGGGGGTTGTACTGGATGGCCCTTGTGGTCTCTTCCAACTATAATTCTGTGATTCTAAGAAAGAAAGCAGCAGCACCAATGCAACTTCAACCTGCCACCTCTAGCAAAACTTAACAAAGTTTAACCAGGGTCCCAAATGGGAAAGCTCCTTTTCGTTGCCACTTCTACCCTGCCACCATGTGCTTTAACTCCTTATCTCCACTATGGTTCTAAAGGCAGCTGGTTTCCCTTGTCATTCACACACCAATACTTTAAGTGAAGCCCCCCCCCAGCTCCTTTTTTGTCAATGCCCCTCTGGATTTTCCTCTGAGGGGGGAGGGTATACTTCCTGCTTTGGAAATCTTATTACAAGGGGTTCCTAAAATTGGGTTCTCCAGTATTGTTGGATTAGAACTCCCATTATCCCTCACTGTTGGCCATGCTGTCTGAGTATTCTGGAAGTTGAAATCCAACAACATCTGAGAACCCAGTTTGGGTACAATTACCGTAGTCACTTTCTAAGCCTTATGACAAAAATTAAGCCTTATATGCCAGGTGATCTAGACCAGTAACCAATGCCTTTCAGAAACAAAAACAAAACCCTGTTGAAATATTTATTTATTCCTCTAATTGAGTAACTGCTTTCTTTGTTGTAGGTTTTTTTTTTTTGTAGTGCTATTTTTGTTGTTGTTGTTAGTGCTAATGAAACAAATCTTGGTCAAACCTAGTTTCATAGCATGACAGCTAGAAGGGTAACTTCTTTATATTTAATATGTGAAAAGGATAGTTGTATATGGTTGTAGGGTTGAAATATTTCTCCCTGATACATAGAAATCCTTAAAGTACAAAAAATTTAAATACCTCATTGTGGAGTTGTGTACTCTTTTTAGTATGCACCCGTTATACTGGGATATGGCAAACCTATTAGTTCACATTCATTTTTCAGAATTCTGAGGATGTCCGATGTAAATGCATCTGCCCTCCTTACAAAGAACATGCTGGTGACATTTTCAGCAGAAATGTTTCACAGAAAGACTGGTGAGTATATGACATTTCATTTTATACCTGTAATGCTGGAATAAAATGTTCATATATAGCAGTTAAACTGTTTAAGAAGTATTTTTGTTGATAGAGAAAACTGAAATTTAGATATTAACAACCAAGGCCAATTTTTATTTCCAACAAAGGTAGAATAGAGCCAGTGTGGTATAGTGGTTTCAGCCTTGGACTATGACTCTGGAGACCAGGGTTCAAATGCCAGCTCAGCCATATAAACCTAATGGATGTCCCTGTGCAAGTCACACTCTTTCAGCCTCAGAGGATGGCAGTGGCAAGCCTTTTCTGAAGAAACTTGCCAAGAAAACCCTGTGAGAGGGTTGCCATTAGTCAAAAACAGCTTGAAGGCACACAACAACAAAAGGTAGAACTACTCAATCACAGCTGACAAAGACTTATCCAAGAAAACTTACCATTGTAATTGCTGATAAAAGTGTTTTTAGCAAATATTGACTGGGAGTGAATACAGTGGGGCCTCCTTATCCTTGGGCTTGCCATCCACGTATTTAAGCATCTGCGGACAGCAAGCCCCATTGTCCCCAATGGCAGCGTGTGCATGCGGCTGCGCTACCTGGGACAATGGAACTTCAAGTCTGTCATTTTTTGGTATCCGTGGGAGGTCTGGAATGGCTCTCTCATGGATACCAAGGTCTGACTGTACTTATGCAACCAAGTGACTTTATTTTTGTTTACTTAATGTTTGTGTCACCAAAAATATATTTTGCATCTACTATCTTCTGTACATCAAGTGGTTACAATTCCAACTAAATCAGTTTCAGTTCTGGGTTTTAACACAACAAAATATGTAAAAATCAAAGTGGGAAGTGATTACAGAGAGGGAGGCAGAACACTGACTGTATTTACAGGAAATTTTTCTGTGTGCTTAATTAGCACAGTGGATAACATGTCCTGCAAATATACTGCCATGATGATCAAATGATTACTTTTAAATTAAGTCAGCTGTATTAAGTATGGCTTTATTTACAAATGCTCTATCTGTGGTTCATCTAGTAGATGTGACTTATTGGTTTGGAAGATGTTGTGAGACTAATAGCATATTTATTCTTGTGCAAACATTACATCGTGTGATAACATGCCATCCTCTGAAGTGTGCAGTGTGGTAACTTCTCATCATCTGATACAAATTTCAGGGGAAGGGTCAATAAATTAACTTCTGAAGAAAGTCAGTCCAAGAAAACCTGCAAGAACAGTAAAATGCAAAAGACTGCCAATTCTTGCTTTTAATGAACTTGTACTTTTTTTTGAGACAATTCATTGTGTCCTGAAATAGTCACCTCTTGTGAAAACTTGAGGAGGCTATTACATTTCTGCTCTGTCTTCCCTGTGTAAGGCTTGATCAGTGTTTGAAACCACAAATCAAAGGTTTCCTTAGTAATTGTTTTGTTCATATAAGATTAGAAGATGTTGTGGTAAATTGTAAGTGAGGGGAAAGGCACAATTGTTCTATAAAAAGATTGTTCAGTATTTCTCCTGACAGCATGAAGCAGGAAGAAAAACAGAAGACAGCTGAAACAGTCCTACCTTTCCATGATCATTTGCTTGTTGAGAATAGTTGTCTTTTACCACCATCTTCAGTTGGAACAGTTATTGCTGATACCAAAAAGACTGGGCTCCCCACCAGTCAGACCTAGACTGAAATGCACTGCTTCACAGTGTCAAATTATTAAATTAACATCATTATTGTAACATTAAAATGGAAGTAGCTGGATGCTAGTGGGCTGGATTGTTTTTAGGGCCGAGATGTTTATGTGCTGTGTGAGGTCTTTTACCTGAGCATTTAACTTCAGCTCCTGCGCATTTAAATCCTGCTTATTCTGCCACTTCCAGGCCCCCATAATTGTAATCTTTCAACTGAGGAGCAGTAATGGGGATGATGAGGGCGGTGTGTGTGATCATATGAGCATAATGCCTGGGTATCATAGAGCCCGCTGACCAGTGTTTCAAGAATCTCTTGTCTAGAAAATTGCCATACGCATATTTGAATTCTTAATTTAAAAACGTATTTTTTTCATTGTTGGCAGCTGGTAATTCACTAAGTGGCTAGCTTTTCATGCAGCAAATTAAATATTTAAATAGATCATTACATGAGTTGAATGTCAAATATTCCTAACTTCAGAAAATATGAATAATTTATTGTTTTGCTCTTGCTTCATTCAGCATGATTTCTCATTGGGGAATACTTCTCTGTAGGGGTGTAGACCTACCGAAACTTATTTTAAACCTCTTTTTCTTTCTACCTAGTGATTGTCTTCATGTTGTGGAGCCTATGCCAGTTCCTGGGCCAGATGTGGAAGCCTACTGCTTACGTTGTGAATGCAAATATGAGGAAAGAAGCTCTGAAACAATTAAAGTAAAGATATCCCTTGATTATTGTTTTCTTAAATTGTCAACTTACACATATTTGTCTTTACCCCAAATATACATATATTAAAACAGTATGCAAAAATGTTAACATTCAAGTTGTGTAGTAGAATCTATAAAATTCCATGCAGTCTCGTCCAGATAAAACTACAGTACAGTCACAATTTTCAGGCATTGTTATGGGTTAAGCAGTTTATTGTGAGACAATCTGTGCAGCAGCTACTGTAACAGGATAAAGTTGACAAGGTGTTTTTAAAAAATATATATGCTATATTGTGTTGATTCTGTATGGTATGAGATCACTAAATAATGGATATGTTCATAAGTACTGGTTTAGGTTCTTGTTGTCATCAGCCTTCATGGGCATTATTCAGAAATTAATGCTTCCTCACCTCCCTTCATTAGTACAGGTTAGTTAAGGATGGTTATAAGTTATAAATCCTAAGTTTTTTGTGGGTTTTTCGGGCTGTGTGGCCATGTTCTAGAAGAGTTTCTTTCTGACGTTTTGCCAGCATCTGTGGCTGGCATCTTCAGAGAATACTGGAATAGAAGAGAGTGGGTATATATATACTGTGAGACCCTGGGTAGGGAGGAGTGATTACCTTTATAAACTGTGTATTGTTCTGTTGTTGATGGCAGGGCCTCAGGGTGGGAGGATATGCAACCAAGGATTAGTGTCTGTAATTGTTGATCATTGTCTGATGGAAAAGCCCCTGACCCTGGTGGTTTCCAATTTGCATTTGCTGAGCGCTGATTTTCCTATTTTGCAGGACTGGTAGCCAAATTTTGTTTACTTTAAGGATTTCTTCTTTCCTGTTGAAGTTGTCCAAGTGTTTGTGGGTTTCGATGGCTTCCCTACTCATTCTGACCTGATAGTTGTTGGCATGGTCCAGAATTTCAGTGTTTTCAAATAGCATTTTATGCCCAGGATGGTTTATAATGTGTTCTGCTACTGCTGATTTTTCTGACTGACCCAGTCTGCAGTGTCTCTCATGTTCCTTGATTAGTGTTTGGACACTGCATTTGGTGGTCCCTATGTAGACTTGTCTGCAGCTGCATGGTATGCGGTAAACTCCTGCGGCTGTGAAAGGGTCTCTCCTGTCCTTCGCTGAGCGCGGCATTTGTTGAATTTTCTTCGTCGGTTTGTAAACCATTTGGAGGTTGTGTTTCCTCTCCACTTTCCCTATTCTGTCTGTGAACCCTTTGATGTATGGTAAAAATACCTTCCCTTTGGGTGGTTGCTTGTCTTCACTCCTCTGGATTTTTCTGGGTCTGGCAGCCCTTCTGATGTCTGAGCTGGAGTAACCATTCGCCTGTAGAGCCTAGTCTAGGTGCTTCAATTCCTCTTCCTTGCTGAACCACCTGAACAACATCCACCCTAACATCCAATTCACTATGAAAAAAGAAAAGGAAGGAACTCTGCCATTCCTGGATATCCTAGTCATCTGCAAACCAAACCAATGTCTGGGTCACACAGTATACAGAAAACCCACACATACAGACAGATACCTGCACAAGAGCTCCAACCATCACCCAGGACAAAAAAAGAAGCACAATAAAAACACTGGTAGACCGGGCAAAACGCATCTGTGAACCCCACTTCTTGGAAGACGAATTGAAGCACCTAGACCGGTTCTTGTATAACCTGCTGGTGCGGAATCAAGACACCATTTATCACACCTCTTGATGCCTGGCAGTGGTTTGTAAGAAGCAAATCGAACACAGATCTTCTAACTTTAGATGTGGTTTGACTGTCATTATGTATATGAGGGAAATACACTCGGCCCTCCACATTCGCAGGGGTTAGGGGCACAGGACCCCCACGAATGTAGAAAACCCAAGAATAACTCCCCCCCCCCATGGAAGCCAGTTAAAGGGAGGGAGGAAGAGGAGCAGGTGCATGCACTCCTCTTCCCCCCCCCTCCAGTCCCTTTAACTGGCTCCCCACCCTTTTCCCGAGCAGATGGGTGCCTGCCTTCTGCAAGCACCATTTGTCCACGAAAGAGGCTTGGAGGGGGTGGATCCATCCCTTCCCCTTTCCCAGGCAGATTGGTGTCTGGGGAAGGTAGCGATCCTCCTGGGAAAGGGGTGGGGTTGGTGTGCGCACCCTTCCTGGCTTCTCACTCCTGGGCCTTTTCTCCCAAGGGGAAAACACCCAGAAGGGAGGAGGAGTGGGTGTACTCATGGCTTTGACCTCATGAATAATCAAAACTGTGAATGTCAAAGATTCGAATGTGAAGGGCCAAGTGTACTTACAGTCCTATGATGTCAAGACCCTCAATTACTTAAGGGCCTGCTCTAAGAAATAATTGAAAACATATGTCATGCTGAAAAGATCACATGACTATAATTGGGGCCTCCTAGAATATTCCAAGCATTCTATAAAATTCTTCCCTTTCATTCATTGTACGCTGGTCATGCATTGTTTCACATTATGTTAATGTTTTTGGAAACATCAATGAGTGCATGGACCTTACTGAATAGCTAATTTAATCTTTCTCTGTGATACTGACACTGATCTTGCCTGCCATACAGTCTGCTTTATTGAATGCCATTCAAAACAAGATTTAAGTTGTGATACTTCTCTTTTCAAATACAATAGGTGTAGCACTGGAACATATCAGTCCTTGCTTACCTGTCTTGGTTCTTACTGGTTCCACTTTATTCAATTTTAAGAATAACTTAATAAAACTTTGTAATCTGCGTAGAAGCATGCCATGGTATGTGGTAATTGAATAGAGTCCCAACACATGCACATACCAGTTCAAGGTATAACCTTAATATTATCCATCAAAGAGATGAAATTTCAAGCAAAATAAAGAAGTTTGCAAATATGTGTGTTGTTCAGGAATATGGTATGGATTGCTGTTCCCCATAAATGTTTGCTGCTGCAGTCTATGGAACCACTCATAAAGTATCTAGAACAGTGGTTCTCAACATTTGGTCCTGAAGATGTGTTAAAATTCACTCTCAGAAGCTTGAGCCAACATAGCTAGTGGGAAGAGAGTCTGAGAGGACAAATTAAAAATTTGGAGGACTAAAGTTTGAAGAAACTAGCATAATTATTTTAAAATCTGTACCATAAGGTGGTTATGTTATTATTTTGCTCATACTATATTTTTGCAATTGCAACCAGTATTTAATTTAGAGCCAGTGGGTTGGCTTCAGAGGTTCTGTTCCTATAAGGAATCCCTTGCACCTAGCATATTGCTCACCAGTACTAACTGCTGTTTCATATTCCTGAAGTCATAAGTTTGCATAGGCCATAAATTGAGATATCAGTACATTCATGTTACTTGAAAAAAATATTTTCACTTCTTCCTCTGATATCCCTTTTTGTAGAACATTCTTTTATTTTATTGTCATTTCTTTATGATAAAATGTGGAGGTAGCTGGGAAAAATAATTTGCTTCTGTGGTTTAATTCTTTGCATACACTCCAGTTAATATTGATAAAGTGCTAAGAATGTAAGGCCTGCATGTTTATGTTGCTGAAGATATTTTGTTTTATGTTGCTAGTTGCATGCTCTAGTCTAAATTGTTCTGTAGTGCCATAAACTGAAATACTGTGTTATGTTGTATAGATTACTATCATCATATATTTGTCCATCTTGGGTCTCCTGCTCCTGTACATGGTGTATCTCACAATGGTAGAACCTATTCTGAAGAGACGGCTCTTTGGACATTCACAACTAATCCAAAGTGATGAAGACATTGGGGTAAGTGTTTTCTAAGTAGTCCAGGAGCTTTATAGTGTCATTCACAAGTGAACTTTGAAAGCAATTCAATTTCTTGAGACTAGCACAGATCTCATGACAGAAAATTCTAAGCCAGTGTCCTTAAACTCTTCTGGGGTGTTTCTCAGCTTTGGAGTTGCAAGCAGAACCTTTTTGAATTTAAGGGAAGAGGCATTCCAGGTAAAATTATTTAGAGGTGATAAAACCACCACTAAAAATTCTGCATCAAGGTGAAAGTGCTTGCTATGAAAATCTGAGTTGCATGAAAGAAACTTGCAGGCATTTGCTTATTTCTCATAAATACTATTTCTGCTCTTAATGACAAAGGACAACAAATGGTGCTAAATGTTACAAACATGTCCTGTGACCTCTTGAAATGTTTTTGAGCCCCTATGGATTCTGGGACATCATCATGTATTACTGTTACAAGTTTTAAGCCTACATTTATTACTCCTTAGGTTGAAACTTGCTTGTAAAAGCAGAAAATATTAAGATTAAGTTCATGAATTTTTGCAAACTGTCAGATCCTTCTCTTGCATGGCACAGCACTAGAATCATAGTCCTCTGCATAGCTTTTAATTTAATTTAAAGTGTAGAAAGTGAATGTCTTCAAATCTGATTATAATATCTTAGTTCTAGATGTATCTACTGGTGTATCTGTCTATATTGCCAGTTTAAAATGTTAGTCTGACTATGTTAATGTATTCTAGTTTATCTCTTTGCTGAGACATTAATGTGAGGTAAATTGTAGCTATAATTTGGTTTATCTTGAAATTCTAACTGCAAAAAATGACCAGTTGCTCTTGAAAAAAAAAATTCAGGCAGTCAAAAGCCAAGAGTTTTCTTGGAAATCTCCATGGAAACCTGAAATTGCTCACAATCATAATTTGTAATAATTGGTACTATTTCTGATAGATTGCACCAACCCCCCTTTTTTTGGGGGGGGGGGTTGCTAACTACTGTATCTTGACTTCTTGAACATGGCTTATTATTCCCAAATCCCATCCCCACTTTGTTGCTAACTATGTATTTTGACTTCTTAAACATGGCTTATGATTCCCAGTTTGGTATTTGTATATGTCAAAATGCCTTGACCCATTATATCTAAAATTAGTTTTTCTATGTTAACATGGTAAACCATCTATAGTGTGGATATTTAATCTTGAATATGTATCACATACATGAACTTCTCCAAATCTGACCACCAAGACAAACCCTGATGTTCAAAACATCTTTGAACCAACCATAGGTTTGGGATTGAATGTCCCTCATTTATGGATTGCATGTATTCATAAATGCTTAATAGGATGACTGAAATGTTTAATGTAAATACTCAGTTGTCATTCAACTCTGTCAGCTAAACAGCTGTGTTTTTGCTTTTTATTTTTAAGATATTGAATGTAAACATGTGTATTGATATTATTTGACATCTTGAAGTGAGTATTCCAAACAGTTTCATAATAGGTGTTGCTGATTAGTAACAGAGAAGGTTAAACATAGAGCCACAGTGTGTCAGCAGTTTGAGTTTAGTGCTATCTAGTATAGAGTGAAAAAATATAATACAATATAAAATCTAATAATGTATTGGTTATTATATTGAGAGGCAGTGTAGTGTGTGGTATGATCTTGGACTAGGACTGTTATGCAGTAGTTCTAATCTTTCTTGGAGGGGCGAACTCAAAAAATGGTGTAGGGGGACTCCTGTTCGACTCCCTGGCTATTGGCCTATGGAGTCCCACAGAGTTCTGTTTTGTCCCCCATGCTATTTAACATCTACATGAAACTGCTGGGAGAGATCATCTGGAGTTTCAGGGTGAGGTTTACCAGTATGTGGCTGACACCCAACTCTATCTCTCCTTTCAATGCAATTCCAAGGAAGCTGTCTCTGTACTGAATCAGTGCCTGCTGTCAGTAATAGATTGGATGAAGGCAAACAAATGGAAACGTAACCCAGACAAAACAGAGGTGCTCCTGCTTAGTCGTAAGGCAGATCAGGGAAAAGGGACTCTGCCTGTTCTGTATGGGGTTATATTCCCCCTAAAAATCTCAGGCTCACAGCTTGGGTATGCTCCTAGATCCAGCTCAGAGCCTGGATGCCCAGATTTCAGCTGTGTCCAGGAGTGCAATAGCACATTTAAAACTAATGCACCAGCTGCATGCATTCCTTGAGATGTCAGATCTGTCTGTGGTGACACATGCCTTGATTACATTCCATTGGACTACAGTGATTCAGTGTATAGGGGGCTGCCTTTGGAAACTGTTCAGAAACTCCAGCGGGTTCAGAATGTGGTGGCCAAAATACTGACTGGGGCCAGTTATAGGGAGCATCTAACTCCCTTGTTGAAACAGTTCCACTGGCTAGCACTTCATTTCTGGGCACAATTCAAAGTGCTAGTCATCAAGTATAAAGGCCTACATGACTTAGGTCCAGACCATCTAAAAGACTGTATTAAAACTGCCAGGGTTCTAAGATCTATGGAGGAAGGCTTTCTCTTGGTCCAGCCACCATCACAGGCTCCTTTGGTGCTGTAAAGACACTTCTCACTGGCTGCTTCCACCCTCTGGAATACCCTTCCACACGAGTCTAGTCTGGCCCCCTTCCTGCTTTCCTTTTGCCAGCAAAATTATTTTTATTCAAGCAGGCTTTTAATATATAATTGTGTCAGGGAGGTTTTTATATGGGGTGTGTGTTCTAGCTATGTTTTTAACTTTTGCATATTTTATGTCATTTTATACTGTTTTTTACCTGGTTTTAATTGCTTTGAAAAAATTGTAAATTAAAATAAAACACAGTTTTATCTGTCAACGACCTTGGATCTAGGAGAAAGTCAGCATAGAAATGAAATGAAATGAAATAGGACTCTGGGAGACCAGGATTCAAATTTCTGCTCAGCCATAAAATCTACTGAGTGGCCTTGGTCAACTCATACTCTTCTTCACCTAAGAGGAAGGCAATGGCAAACTCCCACTGAATAAATGTTATGAAGAAATTTCTGTGATAAGGTTTCCAGATGTTAACTTGAAGGCACATAACTGTAACAACATTAATAATTAGTTATTATTGAACATCTTAAAAGCATCTGATCTTATGCTTCCTAAGTACTGTACATATGTGGAAGAATAAGACAATTTGTGCCTAAGGACTCACAGTCTATAGACACACTGCAAGAAAGTAGAGGGAAGCAAATATTAGAGCAAGAGTCCTTCTCTGGCAATTAATTGAATAGGGTTAAGTTGGGCTCAGTCCTAAAGTCCAATCAGGGAAGGACAGAGTAAGGTTTCTGCCTCTGCTCTTTCACTGATTTTTGGAACCTGATTTCTTTTTTTTTTCTTTTTTTTATTAAGAAATGTAAAAATATACATAAACAACACAACAATAAATGAACCACATCAGACATTACATACCCCAATACACAACACCCACAAAACTACACCACACATTACTATACACATACTACATTTTTTATACATTAACAAAACTAAACATATACTCAGACAGACCAAGATATCCATAATAGCAAAAGACATAATCAATATTTAATTGCTCATTAGATCAGTTATCTATTCCTTCTTTATCTTGTCTTCCCAGGTAACTTAACCTTACTTTAAACCAAGTTTTAAATGAGCCTTTCTCAACTTAAATGAAATCCTTATTACAACCCTTTGATATCTTATATCCGGATTTAATCCCTACTAACTATATATACTTATCATGCTTAATCAGTCTAGTCATTGATATTACCACCTTTCGAAAGATTTGCAATACTCAAACCAAGTTATTTTTCACCACAAAAAAAGAGAATCCAAATTTGATAATAGGCACATATACAGCCTGTCTACCCTTTAATTTAAACATAAGCTTATTTGCATATATTTCTCAAATACTGTTTAACATTTTCCCATTGTTTTTCTCTCACATCTACATATTCATTTCTAACTAAAGCTGTTAAAATGTCCATATTCATTGCATCGCTTAATCATATATTCCATTCTTTAATAGTTGGAGATTCTTGTTTTTTCCAATATTTTGCATATAGAATTCTTGAGATAGTCACCATGTACAATAAAATTCTCCTATACTTCTTTTCAGTTTTTTTTTCTATCTCCTGAGTTATATTTAAGAGAAACAATTTAGGACAACATGGAATCTGTATATGCAAGATTTCCATTATTTTCAGCTGAATTATTTTCCAATCCTGCTTTGCAAATTTACAGTTCCACCACATGTGAATAAATGTCCCTTCCTTTTTTTTTTTTTGCATTTCCAACAGTAGGAATTTCCATTCTTGTAAATTTCCTTTATTTTACTAGGAAACATATACCACCAGTGGAACATTTTCAAAAAATTTTCTTTGAGATTTTGGCACAAAATAAAATTTCTTGAGGACTTTCATGTCCTCTCCCACTGGTCCATTTCTATATTTCCAAGATCTCTGGAACCTGATTTCAAGACACATACACCCATTTTATTTATGCAAGCTGGGGGTGCAGCTTGCTAGTGAGGTTTCCTGGCTGATGGGATTGTCCTCAGTGCTTGCCTTTCAGCTCTGCAGCTTCAAAGTAACTTTCGAGTGCTCATTGGTGTCAATACACAATATCCTTTTACTAGTCTTGTTCTTGCTTTGAAAAACTCTTATTACATTATTGTAACTCTTGTTTAATGATAGAGCAAGGGCTGTATTGAGATGAATGATTGTGCTCTAAGACATCAAACCCTTCTTGTTTCCATGGAGCTTCTATTGTCCCCAAAACAGAATTATTGTTTTATATTTGCAGACTAGTTTCCTGCCTAAAAGCCCTCCAAACAGCTTTGAACAATTAAAAAATAAGCATTAAAATTACCAGATAAATGTTGAAAAAGAGACTAGATTGATTGCAGTAGAGCAATAAAAACAATATCCAGGGCAATAAGAACTGTTCAGTAGACATGAAAAGAGATTCTAATAATCTGGTTGCTCCCAGCAGAGAAAAAAACCTTATTGACTGAGTGATTGAATTCATACCCCTGCTTTCTCCTGGGATGCAGTTAACAGATCTGCAGGCTTCTTGCCGGAAGGCTCTTCCTCGCTCTTTCTTTCTTTCTTTCTTTTTTTTAATTTGGTCAGGCCCTTCCTGTGGCTTAAAAATGTTGCAAAAAGAAGCAGCTTATCTCCTAAGCCCTCCATGTACCTGGAAAGGAAAAAGACCCCTAAAATTGGCTGAAAAAACAGCTAAAAATGAAGCTGGAAGTGACATCTGTTCACTTCCAGCCATGTTGGGTCCACCAATGTAGTCCTTGGGAGGTGCGCAGGGTGAAGAATAGCTCCCCTTCCATAGTTGCTCAGCTCTGGCTTATTGCCTAAGGTCTGGTTGACATAATACAAAATCCACAAGGGGAGTCAGCATTTTTGGCCTGTTTTTTTCCCATCCTTCTGTGATACTATATGCTGTTACAGAGGTTCTCTGATCTTCAGAAGCTTTTAGAAAAGTGACATAATAAGAGATCCCCTCAGAAAGGGATAAATGAGAAGACCCCATTACTTTCATGGAATACTTGTCACTGTTTTGTTTTGTTTTTAAATCCAGGAATTAGAAGAGTACAAATACTTTGTCTTCCACAATAAAACTATCAGAACTCAAAATACTTCTTTGTAACCTGGGGACACAAAGCAGTATACTTCTCTACAGTCCACAAAAATCTTTGCTAATTTTTTCTGCCTGTTCCTCTGTTATCCTATATATCCTTTTCTTATGTACAACACAAGAAATCTGTACTGCTTGCTTTGACTTTCCTGCATTCCCCTGACCCTTTTCTTTTATATGCTTGAGGGGGCATTCGTTACTAGTGTGAAAGCATGCTGTCTGAGCAACAGAAAAACTACTTGGAAAATAGACACAGGAATGCTTGACAGTTTTTCCCCTTCTTGCAAACATGTATAGACTTTGGTCAAAGTGATGATACTGAGAATTTGAGTTGTTGCTAAAATTGAATGGAGGAGACTTTATGTAGAGATGAGTATATTAGCCTTTTCTAGAAAGGATGCAGCCTGTTAGAGGAGCCCTGGTGGTGCAGTGATTAAAAGCTGATACAGCAGCCAAAACGTTGCAAGTTCAATCCTAGAGGAGGACTCCAAGATCCACTGAGCCTTCCATCTTTTTGTACGTCAGTAAGATGAGTACCCAGCTTGTTGGGGAAAATTGGTTTACACATTGTAAACCGCTTAGGGAGTTCTAGTTCACTGTTAAGCGGTATAGAAATGTACTTGCTATTGCTATTGCTATATAGATACGGCTTAGAAAGAATAAAGATAACTTAAGAAGTGCCCTTCCCCAGAAACTTATCAGGTTCTCATATGTAACATAAACCAGAATGCTTCAAGCAGTGTGTTTCTTTGTTCAAGTGGTGTGCTGAGCAGTAAATGATGCAATAATAAAAAATGTTTAATCACTTTCAGGATCATCAGCCTTTTGCAAATGCTCATGATGTGTTGGCTCGTTCCCGAAGCCGTGCCAACATGTTGAACAAAGTGGAATATGCCCAGCAACGTTGGAAACTCCAAGTCCAAGAACAGCGCAAATCTGTGTTTGACCGCCATGTTGTCCTAAGTTAAAAGTACAATTGCTAATTTCAAATGGTGTTGGAAGGAAAAAAATGGACTAAAATAAAGCACTGACTTCTGTCTTTCTGGTATGCCACTACATGAGAAGACTTATTTTTGTTCGTCTGGAGCAATGAGAGTACAAACACAAGAGTGATATTCAAATATTTTAACAAGCCAGAATCTGTATTCACTATTATATTGCTTGTAATAATAAAACATAAGCAATTATCTTGTGATAACTTTGCCATTGAGAGATAATTGAGTATGGTTCTTAAATCCAGTTTTCATTAATATCTGTGTGAAAAAAAAAATGAAAATATGTGCAGCATTTCTGTTACAAACGATTTTACATAATGAACTTTTGTAAATATATTTGTTTTCCTACTGTTTGCTGTGTATCTTGTACAGTATAGTTGTCACATCTAAAACTGCCTTGTATAAATTTTATTTCATGTACTGTCGATTCATTAGCTGACCTCTGCAAAGTCCAAGTGGGCAGAGATCGTTGGTGAGCAAATATGGTGTAAAGAAAACAGACTTGGTGCAGTACACAATAGGAAAGGTTGGCCCTTCTAGCCTGCTTGCTGAAACTTCTCTGTGGATACCTACAAATGATTTATTAATGTAAATTCTGGTAAGCTGATGGACAATAACTATTTTTAAAAATTAGCTTGATAATGGAATGCAAATAAATTCTTCAGAATTTCTTGTCTTGGGAGTTGGCTGCATTTTTAAAAATTATTTTGATCCTGACAACATTCCTATATAACTAAGCACTTTAAATACTACAATATGAAAGATTTTATATTTAATCTTATGTGGAGCCTGTTGAGATCTCTTTGAGCCACAAGGTTAATAAATTTGACAATCTGAATCCCAGTTTAGCTGCATTGATCCCTGATTTTAGGGAACAGGTGGGATATGAACACAGATAATTGATGATATTCTACATTGACTACTTAGGGGGGTTGCAGACTACCAGAAATAGTGCAAATTGAGTCCACTTTTAGGGTTAGGGTTAGTGAATCATGGGAACTGTATTTTATTGTGGCACCAGAGCTCTCTGACAGAGAAGGCTCAATGTCTCAGAAAAAAACAAAAAACAATTCCCATGATTCCCTAGCACTAACCCTAACCCTAAAAGTGGACTCAATTTGCACTATTTCTGGCAGTCTGCAACCCCTATTAGTTACCTTTCCAGCCCTCTCCCACCTGCAAGTGGGCCTGAGACAAGTTGTAACAGAGGTCCTGCTACTGGTTGTTACAGCCTTGCTCACCGGAGATGTTGGGTGGAGAAAATGTCATCTTCGTGCCCCCCCCCCATCTGTTGTGGAGGACTCAGATAAATCTTCAGGCATTATTTCTGCTTCTGGGATGTATTTCTTTACAAACAGTACACTATTGCTTGACTGGTGAAAAATGCAATATATCCTCTGCACATTGGTGTGTTAACAATTGTAACTGCAGTGTGAAACATGATTGCCATAAGCAAGCAGCTCTTTAGATAACAACTACACATACAACAAATACGATTCTTTCTCTCGCACAACCCAATAGAATTTTCCCATATTTTAAACTTTAGAGCAGGGTGGAAAACATGCAGCCATCTAGATGTTATTGGACTGCTCCTCTGTTTCTTACCAGTGGTGATGCTGCCTAAATCTGCTGGGAATTGTAATCCAACAGTATCTGTAAAGCTTAAGGGGGGGCGCGAGGCTCTGTAAAGGGGCCCCCGTTACGACTGGAGAGAGGGAGATTGTCCCAGCTCAGCCCCAGTAGCAGCCCAACGTGCTCTATCCTGATTGGTCAAACCCGCCCATGTGACTATTTACAGTCGCATGGGGGGGGGGCGCAAAATGTTTTCTTCTTTCCTAGGGGGGGCGTGCCAGAAAATAATGGAGAAGCACTGCATTAGAGACTGAACATTCCTTTGCTATGCCACTGTAGCATGAAATCTCACCTTGCCATTAAATGAAAATGAATCATTTGTAATTATGAATTGAAAACTTTTAAATTTTCCCCGATCTTGGGGAAAGGGTGGGGCATAAGTAAATTTAATAACCAAACTTAATACCTTTCAGTGCTGTATTCTCTACTACCCTCAAAGCTGTACTCCACTATTTTGCAACAGTAGCATGGCTGTGCACTCTTCCCTGGGGCCTCTATTTTCAGTGCTCAGTAAGAATAATCTTGTCGCCCTTGTAGCAATACTTTCAAAATTACGTTGCAAATGAAGTGACATTCCAGTTGGAATGCTTATAATACAGCCTTGGCAAATAATGATATTATTTTGACATAAGGTTGCTTTATTCAATCTGGTTCTGTTAGTATGAGTGCTTGAAAGCTTGTGTAAGGGAAGGTGTGTACTGAATAAACCATCAATGTTGTCCTATAGAATTTGATGCAGAAGTAAGACGTACTGAATTCAATGCAGTTTATTCAGGTAAATGAATATAATATTTCAGCCTTTGATCTTCAACTTATTTAGCTAGCGTAACCCCCTCCCCCCAGTTGTTAGCAAGGGCTGTATTCAGATGAATGATTGTGCTCTAAGACATCAAACCCTTCTTGTTTCCATGGAGCTTCTATTGTCCCCAAAAAAGCATTATTGTTTTATATTTGCAAATTAGTTTCCTGCCTAAAAGTCCTCCAAACAGCTTTGAACAATTAAAAAATAAGCATTAAAATTACCAGATAAATGTTGAAAAAAAGAATAGACTGATTGCAGTACAGCAATAAAAACAATATCCAGGGCAATAAAAACTGTTCAATAGACATGAAAAGAGATTCTAATAATCTGGTTGCTCCCAGCAGAAAAAAAAAACTTAGTGACTGAATGATTGAATTCATACCCAGTTTTCTCCTGGGATGGGATCCAAGGGGCTCTGCTGAGATGCTGCCAGGCACAACTCCCATGATAATAGGAGGAAAGTGTCAGGCTTTTAATGAAAAATGGTAGTCCTTTAAAGTCTTGTATGGCTAAGCCTCAAGATTATTTAGAAGTAATAACCAACACTTTAAAATTTTCCCAGAAATTAATCTGAAGAAAAGTAACATATAATGGGCACCTTAAGACCATTTGGCATCAATGTTATGAATCTATTGTAGTTTCCAAACACTTTCAAGAGGCTGCCCTGCATACAGCATATTATTGTAATCCAATCTAGATGTGTCCAAAACATAGATGGCCATGACCATGGTCAGTTCTGCCATTTATAGAAAGGTTGCAGTTTTAATGCACCAGCTGGAGTTCTGCAAAATCACCTGTAACCACAGTTGCTACTTCTTCAAGAGCAGGTTGGATCTAAAAACATCCTAAATACATTTTATTCTAGTAGGATGCAACTGCATTGGCAACAGGCTGCATACTTAATTTGGGGTCAGTGGGATCAGTTTTCATGTCTGGATTAAATTTCATTTGGATCATATCCAGTCCATTAATGATTTCACAGTGATTCAGAACATCATCTGTCTCCCCGGACTTGGATAGAGTAAAGAAGTACAAATGTCTGCATATTGATAGCAACGTTGATCTTCCTAATGACCTCTCCCAGCAGTTTCATTAGGCTGTTGAAAAACAAGCATTGCAAGGTGGAACCCTAGGGTTGTACAGGTGTGTAAGAACTACAAGGTCCAGTAGCAACTCCCCAAAATCACTTGAGACTTGCCACACTCCTAGGACTGATAAATGCAAGGGTATAAAATATTGTCCAGCTATACAACCCATGAGGATATCAGACTAGATCACACACACCCCTGCAATATTTTCCCTTTTCTAACCATTGATCATTGATTTGGCAATTATACTGGTGATTTTCTTTCACAAGTGCTGTCTTCTAACTTGTTTCTGTTTCTCTGCTTCTCAAGACGAGCTCAGAGAAGCATGTAAGTTTCCAGAACAATAATCTTTTCCTCCCCTTTTTCCTTTAATTTATGCTTAGTTAAAAACTGGAGAACCTCAGTGCACACAGGTTCTCATTTGCCAAATGTAAATAACATATGATGGGGGGAAATGTTATTTGGTAAATTAAATTAAAGTTTGGTGAATAGTTTGGTGAATGAGATCAAAATGCTTGGGCAACCCTAGTTGACAGTATCAAAAGCTGCTGAGAGATCTAGCAAAACCAATATATGCATTCCTCAGTGCATACAATCTACCAGGTTCACGATGGCAGTTCTAATCCAGGATGAAATCAGATTAAAACAAATCTAGAACAAGGGTGGAGAATGTGTGGCCTCTACTGTTTTTATTTTTTGTTGTTTTTTTACTGCTGATCCCATCATCTTTGGTTATAATGGATAGAGCTGAAAGTTGCAGATCAATAACATCTTAGATTTTCCTCAGCAGCAAAAGGAACAGTGGGGGCCAAAAATGTGTAGCCCACCTCTGCCTTAATCAGGATAAGCAGGTGATGGATCTCCTTCCAAGCTGCTGACCAACTGCTCAACCATTGTAGCAATAAGATAAGCAGACACTAAGAAGACAACCCTTGAATTGTGTGGGTGCACGCGTGCCTTCAAGTTGACTTAGGACGTTATCACACGTGGCCCACAAAGCGATAATAAACTGGAAATGACAAATTCCGAAAATAAACCGAAAATAAACCTTGATTCCGCAAATGGTTTTCACACATAATTACCTTAATTGCGCAATTAAGGAAAGCTCCCTCTGAAACTGCATTTAATGTTCACACACAAGTGAGAAAATCCCGTACATGTACTAGAAATGATCTTCTAGCACATGTGCACTACAGCCGCGGCTGTCACTCGCCACGGCTGTCACCCCTTCCCCAGGTCGTCCTCGGAGCAGCCGGCCCTCCACACGGCCGGCACTCCGAGGAGGACCTCCCGCCGCATCGTTCTCCGAGGAGGTCCTCCTTGGAGCGCCGGCCCTGCGTCGGATCGGCGCTCTGAGGAGGTCGCCCTTGGAAAGCCGGCTCTCTGAGGAGTTCCCCCTTGGAAAGCCGGCTCTCCGAGGAGGTCCTCCTCGGAAAGCCAGCCCTGCATAGGGTCGGCGCTCTGAGGAGGTCCCCCTCAGAGAGCCGGCACTCCGAGGGGGACCTCCTCGGAGCGTCGACCCAACGCAGGGCCGGCGCTCCGAGGAGGACCTCCTCGGAGAGCTGGCTTTCCAAGGGGACCTCCTCGGAGAGCCAGCTTTCCAAGGGGACCTCCTCGGAGCACTGACCCGACGCAGGGCCAGTGCTCCAAGGAGGACCTCCTTGGAGAGCCGGCTTTCCAAGGGGGACCTCCTGGGAGAGCCGGCTTTCCAAGGGGACCTCCTCGGAGCGCTGACCCGACGCAGGGCCGGCTTTCCAAGGAGGACCTCCTCGGAGAGCCGGCTTTCCAAGGGGGACCTCCTTGGAGCGCCGACCCTCTTCCAAATGCGACCCTCTTCCAAATCCCCCTTCCAAATGCGCATTTGCTTTCCACATTACAGTGATTTTACCTTAATTACGAAATTACCTTAATTGCGCATTTGCATCTCCTCCAAAGAACCGAATTTCAAAAGATCTCGGTTAACACCAGTTCCTGTCCACTTTCTGTCCAATTTCTGTGCAACGTCGTGTGAAAACATGGGGCACTAATCCAGTTTCTGTCTGGATTTTGTGTGGATTAAGCAGCAGATTTGCCCCCGTGTGATAACATCCTTAGAGTGGTAGCATGAATTTCATACGTTTTTCTTGGATAAAGAATACTCAGAAGTAGTTTTGAAATATAGTCTGCAGTAATTGACATTCATGGGAACCAGTTTGGCATAGTAGTTTGAGTGTTGGACTCTGGAAACCAGGGTTTGATTCCCCACTCAGTGATGAAACCTACTAGCTGACTTTGGCCAAGCCACATGCTCTCAGCCTCAGGGGAAGGCAATGGCAAACCTCCTCTGAACAAATCTTGCCAAGAAAGCCCCATGATAGATTCACCTCTGTGACCATAAGTTGGAAACGACTTGAAGGCACACAACAACAACAACAACAACAACAAACAATTTGGCATTCAGTGTGTGCATGTATGTGCTTTCAAGTTGCCTGTCTACTCAGATTAATAAAACGTTTTCCTCCACTACTGTGCTAAATTATTTTTGTTATATTATTATATTTATTTATATTTTGTTTCCCCCCTAAAAATTTGGGTCTCAAAGCGGCTTACAATTTAAAAGCAAAATTATCAGCCCTCCTGCTTCATTGCTCACAGTTCACTGGGAAAACCTAGGAGCCAACTGGACAATAGCAAATGAGAAAGGTGGTTCTCACATCATTATCTACTGTTATCTGCCAGATGGCTTGCCCAAAAGAATTCTACCCTTTCCCCAGGGGGTCCCACTTGTATTTTTGCAAACAAGACTGGAGGACCTAGATACCCTAAAGAAGTGATACTCAGACTTTTTACCCTTGGGATCCTCCTTTGCATGTGGACATGTGGACATCATGTCCCCCCACTTGATGTAGTATAAAATAAAAATATTTTCTTTATTTATTGTGTTTATTCTTATTCACATATTCATGTGTAGTTATATTTTAACATTTTATAAGAAAATAACATTCAAATTAGAACAGTTTTATTTAACTAAATTCAATATTTAATGCATATATAGGTTTTACACGTGAAAAAGTTTCAGAAGAGAAGGAGGAGGGATCAGGGTCTCTAAGTCTTGCACCTACCTTGAGCAACTCTCTTGCCCCCCAGGGTTTCCACCACACTGTTGAGAACCACTGCCCTAAAGACATCAGATCTCAGCTGATCTTGGAAGCTAATCAGGGTCCTCCCAGGTTAGTACTTGGATGGGAGACTACCAATGAATATCAGGTACCGTAGGCTATATTTCAGAGGAAGGAACTGGCAAAACCACATCTGAATATTTCTTGCCTAAGAAAACACTATGAAATTCATAAGTAGACAGGCAACTTGAGGGCATGTACACACATATACAAACAACTGGAAAGCCATTGCAGGGGAAAGATGGGATGGCACTTTGTTTATGGCACCTTTACTTATGGCAACCCTGTGGATGAGACATCTCCAAGACTCCCTGTCTTCCACTGCTCTGCTTTAGTTTTGCAGACTCATGCCCATGACCTCCCTAACTGAATCTAGCCATCTAGCATGCGGTCTTCCTCTCTTTCTGCTACCTTCAATCTTTCCCAGCATTATTATCTTTTCTAATGAGTCATGCTTTCTCATGATGTGGACAAAGTGTGGCAGCCTCAATTTGATTATCTTGGCTTCCAGGGAGATTTCAGGCTTGATCTGTTCATTTGTTTGTCCTTTTGGCTGTTCATGGTATCCTCAGCACTCTTCTCCATCACCACATCTCAAATGAGTTGATTTTCTTTTCATCTGCTTTTTTCACTGTTCAGCTCTCACATCTATACATAATGATTGGGAACAGCATGCCTTGGACGATTCTAATTTTTGTGCTTAATTGCATATCTTTACTCTTTTAAGATCTTATCTAGTTCTTTCATCACTGCCCCCCCCATTCCTAGTCGTCTTATCTCGACTACAGTCTCCATTTTGAACAATGTTTGATCCAAGGTACAAGAAATCTAAGCTATTTTGATTTCCTCATTGTCTAGTTTGAATTTATGTAGTCCTTTATGGTAATTATTTTTGTTGTCTTTATGTTCAGCAGCAATCCTGTCTTTGCACTTTCTTCGGGGGGTTGCAGACTGCCAGAAATAGTGTGAATTCAGTCCACTTTTAGGGTTAGGGTTAGAGTTAGGGAACCATGGGAACTGTATTTTATTGTGGCATCAGAGTTGTCTGACAGAGAAGGCTCAATGTCTCAGAAAAATAACAGTTCCCATGATTCCCTAGCACTAACCCTAACCCTAAAAGTGGACTGAATTCACACTATTTCTGGCAGTCTGCAACCCCCCTTCCTTGACTTTCCTCAGTAATTGTTCCAAGTCCATGAAGTTTTCCGCTATTAATATTGTGTCATCTGCATATCTTTGACTGTTGATGTTTCAGTTTTTTCCTCCTATCTTCACTCCTCCTTCTTCTAAGTCTAATCCTGCTGTTCATATGATGTTTTCTGCATACAGGATGAACAAGTAGGGCAATAATATGCAGCCTTGCCTGACTCCTTTACCAATTGGGAACCATTCTGTTTCTCCATATTCTGTTCTGACAGTGCCCTCTTGTCCTGAGTATAGATTTCTCATCAGAACTATCAAAAAAGTCTTTGAGAGCAGTCCAAAAAACATTGAAGAAATAATCCAGTTTGAGACCACGTTAACTGCCCTGGCTCAGTGCTAGGGAATTCTGGGAACTGTAGTTTATTGTGGCACCAGAGCTCCCTGACAGAGAAGGTTAAATGCCTCACAAAACTACAGTTCCCAGAATTCCCTAGCATTGAGCCAGGGCAGTTAAAGCGGTCTCAAACTGGATGATTTCTGCAGTATATTTTGGACTAGCATTCCATAGCTTTTTTTGATTGAAGCAGTCAAAGACTAGTTATAGTCTATAAAACACATGCTGATTTTCTTTTGGATTTCCTTAGTGTGCTCCATTAGCCATCCAAGGATGGCACCTTAGTTCTGAAAAATGATTAAACCCTTCCCACTTCCCCCACTTTCCCCTGCAGTTCACCACTTCTTGTTTTTACTTAGTGTTGGGGAATTGCTGAAATGCATTCACATATGCTTTTACTCAATCCTTAAATAAAGAACATTGAAAATGAGTGCTTGGCACTGCCAAATCTTTGATAGCTGGATTCTCTAGCTAGTCTTGAGTTTTAAAGATAAACACCACCATTTTGTGACATATCCTACTGGCTTTCTAAAATTGTAGAGATTAATCAATAAACGTTAATGTTCACAGAATTAAGATGCTTACTATGGTTGTACACATTGTCTTTTTTAAATTTGCTGAATTACATGTCTACAGAAAAAGAGATCTAGCAAATGCTTCTTCTGTAAGTATGAAGAGTGATTTGATTTTAAAATTAGCAAATTGTCACAATACATGTATTGGAAGAATATAAATATGCGGCTGACTAGACATTAGCCATAAAACTCCTCTAATATGCTATGCTTTCTATCCCCTAATTCTAATATTTATTGTCTTTATAGCTGCAGTGTAGGAGGAAGGAGCTAAACCAGAAAAGAGCAGATCTTATTGTAAGCTACTTTGCATATTGCCAGTTGACTATAAATTTAGATCTGTCTTTGACTCAGTCCAACAGGCACTGGAACTGGATAACTCAGGTAAGAAATATAAGATAGAGGAATTCTAATAGCAAAAGATTACATATTTGTTATTAATATAAATCTCAGCTGGTTAAATTAATATGGGAGGCGTATGTTTAATACATACGGTACTTTGTGGACTCTATTTTGTAGCAGGATTTCTAGGAAAAAAGTACTGTTATCAACATTTTAACCCTTGGAATGTTAGTATGATATTTTGGAACTCATTCCCTTATGTAATATTTTCAATTTTCCCTGTTGATTAATGGAGACTTTTTCTCCATTAGTGATCTTTTTGTTTTGTTTTGTGATTTATCTTCAGTGAAATAGTAGGTTATTAGTTGAATCCCAAGCAAAAAAAATTTTTTTTCAGAAAGAAAAGAACCAATTCTCATGCTAGCAGGACTTGACTTCACAGTTAGTTGAAGGTTTCTAATCAGCTCAGGTATGTGTGATTGGTAACCAATGCTCTGAATTCCTGAAAACATTTCTATTTCAGAGCTGAAAGTGTAGCCTTTTGATCCCAAATCGTTATTTAAGTAGTTGGCTATTTTTTCACATTAAAATACAGCACACTGATAAACATGTTTGGCAATCTACTAATATAGTTTTCCATATGCATGATAAATTGGCACAGTTCCTTGAAAATAGTTTTGTTCTTTATATCAGTTTGAAATCCTCTTACATGCTGTTTCAAATTTCAGGCCCAATTTTGTGTGTGTGTGTGTGTGTGTGTGTGTGTGTAACATCAAGGCTGAGACTGACTGCTAGGAACTGGCTCATGTGAGGAGTATGAATTCAACTTGCACCCATCTGTTCTCCAAAGATTCTTGCTGGGTTCCTGGCTCATTTGTGACAATTCTTCCCTTGGCAGCTCTCCTCTGAAATCCTAATAGCATAGTTGGGTTATGGGGATGTGATTTGCTTGCTGTGGTTACAGATTAACTTTCAGATCTAGCCCAAGCCATTTTGCTGCTTCATGCAATGGAAATGTTGGCTTCTCTCCCTCATTCCACATTCCAAATTGAACTGGATTGTCAGACGAATACTGGTAATGAAAGAGCATTGCAGCAGAAGGTGGCAGATCAAAATTTAGGGGAAGAGGATAAGTTGTGTGTCATACACAGCTCTGTCCTCCAGCAGAGGAGAATGGCTAAGAGCTTGAGATGGAAGCCCAAGGGGATGCTGTTGCTGTCCTCCAGCATCTTCCTCCTGAAGATGTTACCTCATTGCCTTACTGAATACAGATGAAAACAACTGCTTCCACAATTTCTTATACATAGCGACTAATAGTGTGTCTAAGGATGGGACAGGAAAGTCCATTATATGGCACTAGTCTTTGAAACCTGTACACATTTCTTCACTGTCCAGACAATGACAGTATGCTGTCTCACAGCACAAGAGATACAGAATAGGTATCCTGCTACTGGTACGACAGCCTTGGCTTGGAAGAGTCTGCAGCCTTGTGATTATAGCAGGATATTTAATTAGGCATGAAATGTGTCCAAAAAGATGTGTCCATTAAAAGTTACATAACATATCCAATCAAAGTGAAGCTCATTTACATTCATTGTAAGCTGTGTGCAGACATCACCTGCCTTCCCCAGGACTATGAATCATTAAGAGAGATGGAAAGAGAGAGCCACAGACTGTAGCGGTGTGAAGTGGATGTATGGCAAAAAGGAGTAATAGAGAATTTTGTTCTTGCTCTGATAACTGTCTATATTTCTCTGCTAAGGTGTATCTTATGAGAATGAAAATAACAAAGGGCAAAAGAAAAGATTAACCCAGGGCTTGAAATGTTAATAAAAATTTCAAGGATTTCAGGGATTCAGGGACCTTTTCTGTGAATATGCGACATTGTATTTAAATAGGCCAGCACTACACTGTCACCGTCTCCTACGTAGGTCCATAATATTGGAGGTGCTCTAAAAATGCATACAATCACATCAAGACTATTTGAATGCGTGAATCATTACATTGATAACACAGGTCTGCTTTTCCAGGTTTCCGCACAAGACGTCAGAGCTAAGAAAAGCTGTAATGCCATGGACAAATTCCCAGTCTTCAGTGACTCCTGTATTGGACCGATGTCCCAGTTTTGCTACAGGGACCTTTTTGATAGCTTTCATTTGTACCCAGAGTCACTACACCAGTTTCCTGGTCCTGAAGATTTGTCTCTGCTTCCGTTAACCCCAGAGCAGCTGGTTGCTGAAAATTCCTACACCAGTCCTTGCAGTTTCCCATTTCAAGCCTTCTGTGGGAATTTTAGAAGATGTGAGTACTCCTGCAGCCCTGCTTTCATCAGAAAAAGAAATGAAAGGGAAAGGCAGAGGGTTAAGTGTGTCAATGAAGGGTATGCCAAGCTCAGACATCACCTACCTGCTGAGTACTTGGAGAAACGCCTCAGCAAAGTTGAAACACTTCGAGCTGCAATTAAATACATCCGATATCTCCAGTCTGTGCTACACAATGATTCAGAGGGGAATAGCAGGGAAGCTCACCAGTCCTGCCATGACAGCTCCAGAAATGATTTAATTCCAAAGATGTCATAATCTGTGCCAGAGCAAATATAGGAACTCTATAGGTATCCTGCATGTAAGGAACAGCTTCACTTGCAAGACTGACAGTGCTAGACAGTATCTTAATTTCAGCATCTTAATTTCAGTGTCTTAATTGTGGATATGAAATGAATGTTTCTAAAATGTCTAGAAGTTTCAAAAGACTGAAATGGTTGTAATTGTTGAAAAGATTCCAAAATATGCTCAATAATATGTAGGAATTTTCACTCAAAGTTTGAGCAGACACAATCCAATGTATCACCTCAAGCTCTATACTTTAAATTTAAAAAAATGTTTTAATAAAGGGACTTGACTATTCTGCTTCTTTCTGAGAATTGTATCATATATTTTTTATTAAAATGTCATTCTAAAAGTTCAGACAAATTAAACAATGTTGCTATATGCTTGCTTAGAATGTAACAAAGGATACTCAAAGAGAACTACGTGCTTGTAATAAACGTAAAGTATTTTTAAAAAACACACAGACTTTGAAAATGCTGATAGCTAGCTAGTTGAATGTTTATTTATTACTTATGGAACTTTATTTAGGAACTGAAAAAAACTTGTTCCAGGGCAAGTTTTAAACATTACTTTTAAACAGTATGGTATTGAAATGTACTCAGGGAGTAACAGTGCTTTATAGCACAAAAGAAATTTATATTTTCAAGAAAAAATTGTATATTTTCAAGAAATGTTTATTTCAAGAAAAAATATTTTCTTGAAAGAGTAAATTTCAACATAGACCCCAGAATAACATCATAATGTCCTCCCAGCAACTTCCATCTTTCCCAAGCTTTCAAGCATGCTGAAGATACAATGACTACCAAGTAGGAGAGAAACTGGAGTCTAGCGGCAAATTTGGCTCACTGACTGCCAATAGGGCTACATCCACACTGTAGAAATAATCCAGTTTGACACCACTTTAACTACCAGGGCACCATGCTATGGAATTCTGAGAACTGTAATTTTGTGAGACGTTTAGCCTTCTCTGTCAGAGATCTCTGGTGTCATGACAAAACTACAAATCCAAGGATTTCACTGCATTGAGCCATGTCAATTAAAGTGGTATCAATCTGGATTATTTCTGCAGTGCGAATACAGCCTTGGTGAGGCATTAAGAGCTCTCAGGCTGAGAATTCTAAATGCAGCTCTCTAAACTGCAAACTCCAGAATGCCATAGGATGTTGCCATGATAGAGAAAGTGGAATCATAGCACTATAACTGTGAAAGAGGGCCTAGAGAAATTATGAATCATCTGTGTTCTTTTTTTTGGGGGGGGGGATGAAAAATATTGTTCAAAATGATGGTCTACAGAGGAATTAATCCCCATCCTTCCCCTTATCAGTGGACCTTCTTCAGTCTCCTTGTTTCAGTACTTGGTGCCAGTAGTTTTAGAAATGCATGCCTAAGAGAACACTGTAGCACTAATATTACAGGATTTGTATCTCTTATCCAGAATTCTGGAATTTGAAATACACCAAAATCCAACATTGTCCACATGGGTGGCTGAGATGGTGACACCTTTGCTTTCTGATGGTTTTACACACAAAAGTATTTAAAATATGATGTATAAAATAACCTTCAGTCTATCTTCAGTGTATACAAAACATAGATGAATTTCATGTTTAGTGTTGGATCCCAGCTCCAAGATATCTCATTCCATATATGCAAATATTCAAAAATCTGAAAAAAGCCAAGAATCTAAAACAGTTCAGATCCCAAGCATTTTGGACAGGGGAAATTCAACCTGTATTACATCCCCCTCTACCACCATGTATGTGCCTGCATGCCCACACACATTTGCTCTGCTGTCAGGCGCAGGTTCCTGTTAGCAATGGCTCTATGGCAACCTACTTAGTAATAGAAAACATCAGCTGGTATATAACTCCCCTTAGCAGCAGAGAAGGACAGTGTTGAAGCCAGTCCTCTTCAGAGATCCCAACATTTAGGGCTACAAATTCTGGTGAGTTTTTTAAAACTTATGTCTTCAGCTTTCTGAAAAATTACACAAAAGTCTAACTGAAAAGCTTTATGAGTCACATTTGATTATTTTCATGTCTGAGCTGTTTTTCTTTCTTTTCTTTTATTTCTTCTTCTTCTTCTTTTTTTGGTAAATAAAGGTTTTTAAACCCAGCAGGTGTGTTTGTGAGGATCTTTCTTGGATTCTGTAGCTTTTCCACAATATCCCACTTCCTAGGGGTGGTAAAATAACAAGCACATACTACTCAGGTGGCTGTGCTGTCTGTCTTCACATTTTAAAGTCTTTCAACTGATTAAAATATGTGATACAGTAGCCTGCTTTTTAACAGATTACAGTACTTTAAATAATTGTGTATCTCACAATTCACAAATGCTCCTCTGTGAACATGTTTGGCATTTTGAAAATGTGTAAAAGAAATGTTCAACTGTAATCCTTTGCTCATAGTTAAGACAAAGGTTTTAAAGACACAAACATAAGGCCATGGTCCCATTAGCACATTGACAATTGTGGCTTTACATTTGTGCAAAATTGCATGGAGTTGCACTACACTTTTGGTTAAAACCAGCATTCCCCATCCCAGTGACCTCTAGATAAATTGAACTGGAATCTCCATCATCCCCAGGCAGTACAGCCATCAGTGGGCTGACTGGGAATGATGAGAGTTATAGTGCAATGCATCCAGAGGATGCCAGGTTGAGGATGTCTGGTTTAATCAGTTGATAGGATTAAATTATGTTTTTTTGTGATGAATTTTAAGGGCCCATTTATTTAACCCAGGGTTCGGCAACCTACGGCCCACAGGCCGCACCCAGCCCGCCGACCCCCCCACCGCCGCACTGCCACCGCGACTCATTTGCACATGCACAGTACTCCTGTGCATGCGCGAACGAGCGCGCACCGCCATTTCGCCTCCCCCCCGGCCCGGCGGAAGACCTGGGGACCAGCGACCGGTCCCAGGTAAGTAAACCTTGCTGACCCCTGATTTAACCTGATTTCAGTTTCTAGATACATTTGTATACACTGTTGAGGGTGTTTTATTACTGAGGTGTTGCTATAGTAGGAGAAAACAGTGAATCATAATTTATATTTAAATAAACAAAAGCTACCTCACATGTCATTCAGTACTTCCATAGACAGGGTGGCATGGAGGCTCAGCCATCTCCAAACATCCAAGGAGGGTATATCATGTGTGCGCATGCACATGCACACATTGATTCATGTGTGTTTCGGCTGTATATATAATGGGTCTACTTGACTTGAAAGAGCATGGTAGTACTACCCAGAATCCTACTGGTGATGCATGCTGGTGTAATCTCCTGTTAGTCCAGTAGTGTATGTTTTCTAGCATTGCAGAAGGAGGTTTCCAGTACCTCTTTACACCACAGCTCCCCTGTGCAACTTCACCTGGACAGTGCTGGGGCTCAACCCCTGGGCAATCATCTGACTGTACTTGTGCAGGCAGGAAAAAAGAACAGCCATTACCCTTCCAGACCTCCCTCCCAGACCTCCCAGTATGCCCAGTGGCCAGAGGCAACCTTGGCTAATGATTCTGCATGATCAGGAATCCAGCAGTGCATCAGAAGCCCAGCAGAAGAATGCTGGTGGAATCTATACTGGCTAGGGATTTTGTACCCTAATGATTGCATAGATGGTAAATGGGCCTTCAGTCATCTTTTCTCAAGGAAGGATTTCTTGTTCATTTTGCATTCCTAGGAAATGCTTTAAAATTTCCTGCAGGAAGTCATTACAATAACAAGCCCAAGCTTATCAAAAGAGTGCTCACTCAGCTGCCATCTCCTTTTTAATCCTGACACACCAAATCAAGTCAAATTATATAAATCTTTGAAGCGATACAAAATTATTTTGGCTGGTGTGACTGCTAAATCTTCAAACGTCTGGAGTGTGCTGTCACATTGCATGTTTTCTCTTTGACAGCCACAGAACAATTCTCTTTTCACTTGTCAGTTCTGAGCCCAATGATTTCCTTGTTTTGAAAAGCTGTTTATGTAAAAGCATGAGTAGGTGTTGAATTGATCAAAATATTTCTTCGCTAGAAATTATTGCATTGTTTGAAAGGAAAACATCTTACCAAGCCTGTTTGGACAATTGATACTTACTTACCTGTTGTATCATGAGTTATTGTGTAAAAACAATCTGTATAGGAGCTATCAATTTTTCTAGTAGAGTTGGCTTTGTCTCTACAGAGTGAGGCAACTGCCTCTGGCACTGAATGGTGGGGACAGGGATTAGGAATGATGTATTACATTGGAGTGAGAATTGTGTTGATTTTCCATGTGAAGCTTTTGTTTTACAACGTGCTACACACCTTCCCTTTAAACATAAATTTAATGTATGGCTGCACCTTGTACCATACATTATTTCAGAGACCCACTGACACAACATTAAAATAATATTAAAAATCAGAAACATTTAAAATTAAAATACAATTAAACTGAGGAGGAGGAGGAGGAGGAGGAGGAGGAATGAAACTCTCTTCACTTGAGGATGGAAAGGCCATAAAGATGGTGCCAGGGGTGTCTCTCTGAGGAGGTTATTAGTGGGAGGTCACAGTGGAAAAGATCTTTTCCATAGCAGTCATTCATCTCACCTTTATTTGGTAGGGATATTCAGAAAAAGGTTTCTGAAATTTATCAGTAGCTACAGAGTACGCCAATAGCAGTCTGATACCCCTTTAACTGACATAGTCCCATGCTATGCAGTCTTGGAATCTGTAGTTTTGTAAAGTAATAATACTTATTTAGTGCACTTTCCTAAACTCGAGCATGATAACTGTCTGACAGAACATTATGGGTGCCCCAGGAAGCTACAAATCCCATAGGATGCAGGTATAACTTTTAAAACAATACCAAGCTGCTTAACTTGGGGGGATGCACATCTCAGTAGGTACATACATGTGGACCAAAAAATATTTTAGATATTCTGGTTCGGAGCCTTGTTTCTACCATAGAGAATAGGGGGACACCTGGCTTGACAACAGTACATGTGAAAGGGATCTAAGAGTCCCAGTAGACTACAAGTTGAACATGAGTCAATAATGTGATGCGGCACCTAAAAAAGCCAGTGAGATTCTAGGCTGCATCAGTAGAAGTATAGTGTCTAGATCAAGGGAAGTAGTGATGCCACTCTATTCTGCTTTGGTCAGGCCTCACCTGGAATACTGTGTCCAGTTCTGAACATCACAATTCAGAAAGGATGTTGACAAGCTGGAGCATTTCCAGAGGAGGGCAACCAAAATGGTGAAGGGTCTGGAAACCATGCCTTAGGGAGCTGGATGTGTTGAGCCTGGGGAAGAGAAGGTTAAGGGGTGATATGATAGCCCTGTTTAAACATTTGAAGGGATACCATACTGAATATCAAGCAAATTTGTTTTCTGCTGCTCCAGAGGACACGGAACAATGGATGCAAACTACAGGAAAAGAGATTTTACCTAAACATTAGAAGGAACTTCCTGAGAGTAAGATCTGTTCAACAGTGAAACACACTCCCTCAGAGAGTGGTGGAGTCTCTTTCTTGGGAGATCTTTAAACAGAAGCTGGATGGCTATCTGTCGGGGTGCTTTAATTGTGTGTTCCTGCATGGCAGGAGGTTGGAGTGGATGGCCCTTGAGGCCTCTTCTGATTCTATGAGAGAGAGAGGAGCTGCTGGTCTGATGATGATGATGATGATGATGATGATGATGATGATGATGATGATGATGATGGGCAACTCTGTGTAGTGCCTTGATGGCAGCAGCTTACTACAGATAAAAAGTATGAGTGTGGAAAACTGCAGGCGCCTCCAACTGAGATTCTCTTTGTTTGAAAAAGGTTGCCAGTGTGTTAAAAATGGTTAGGAAAGCATCTGCCCTTAAGGATTTGGAACAAAAGCTATCGGGGTGAGCCCTAGGCCAATCCAAATCCCATGGTTATTACTACAGTAATGTGCAACTGTAGATGGAAAGTTGGGAAAGGTTTAATGTAGTAACTACAAAGATTTCTGAGAACTTATGGGTGGTTTACACATATCTTAGATGAAAAAGCACATCCACTGTTTTTCCCCCAATACAGGTTCAATCTTTACATTTTCAGTCCAGTTGTAGTAAATTACACAGTAGATACTTACATGATAGATTTCAGTGAGATGGATTTTGCATGTAAATTATTGTTTTTCTACAATATATTAAATGCTATATTTCAGAGACTGATGGCAGAATACTATTAATAACTGTAAAGGCTTGCTTTCATGTGATTTATTCTCAAGTAAATGTGTATATAATTAGAAGAGCTTTTTTGTACCAACACTGTGAACTTGGGATGGAAACATAACAGTAACTATTTTAATTGTTTTTAAAAATGTTGTTTTGATGTGTTTTTATGTGTTTTTATGTTGTGAACCTCGGGTCCTTTTTTGGGAGGAAGGTGGAATAAAAATAAATAAATAAATAAAAATAATTTCCTTCAAAAGCAGTGTAATGTTCAAGAAAATGTATTTTTGAAAATATGGTCCTCTTATATATGCCTAGTCCATTTTTATATCTTATGCATTCTCCTTCCCCATGTTTCTTTTTGTGCCCCTTTTCTCTTTCTTTTCTTTCTTTCTCTGGTAATCATGCTTTATCATAAAACAAAACAAAAAAAATAGTGTAATGTGGTTTATACATGATTCAGACAACAATGTCACATTTTGCAGCAGCTGCAGCTCCTATGACATTTTCAAGGGCAACACTATGTAAAGTGCATTGCAGTAGTCTAGATGCGAAGTTACCAGTACATAAACTACATGAAATATCTAACGTGCCTCATGGCTTGGTTTTTGTAGGGAGGTACTTCTGAAGGAATGGATGACTACACATGGTCCTCTTTGCCATGCCACCATCCTTGCTGTGTGACATCAGTGGCTGCCAAACCTGTGCATGGATGCTTCATAGGTCATCCCATTTTCACCTACAGTCGTTCCTTCTCAGCACACCCTGTCTGTCTTGTTAGACCGCACAGCTCAACAAGGTAGTAAAAGATGTATCTGGGGGTTTGGAACTCAAAGGATGAGCAAACGATAGTGCAAGAAATGATAAGAAAAGGCTCTGCACTGAACCCTCAGTTCCCATGTGTAAATTTTATTCCAGCACTCAGTGATGGAGGTTATCTCAGGGAGGTTATCTCTCTGGATTTTTCAAGTGGACAGGGCACTCATGCAAAAGCACTGGGACAGAAAGAAAATACTTCCACTGTATGCAACTTTTTACATCTGAATCGGGGATCTGGTTCTTGAAGGCTGATGGATTTCTTGTCTCACATGGCTAATTCTTATTTTAACCCATTTCATTTCATTCAAAGATGTTTCTGTCTCAGCTGCGGCCCCCATTTCCCTGAAACTACATGTGAGGCAATAAAGAATTTGAAGGAATCATCACATATTACTGATATTCCTGTGCTGGCAAGAAGAGAAACTGATGGATATTATTACCAAGGCACAATAATAAAAAACATAGAGGCAAGTCATTTTATGATTTTATTGTTGTCTGGATTATGTAGGAGTCACATATGTAGATTGCATGGGGTCTTTCCATGCCTTTTGTGCTGAGTTTGGTGTCCTAAACATCTCTGTTTTACTGCTACTACTGCAATGGTTCAACAGAAGAGAGAGTTCAAGAGAATGACTCTGCTCAAATGCCTTCTTTTCCAAAACAGTTGTACTTCCAGTAGTCTAACAAGCAACTACATTAATTGGTAGACATTACTATGTTCACACAGGATGCTTCCAGGTATGGTCTTTACTGTGCAATTGCCCCAGCTTACCCATAGAATTTGTAGGGTGGCTAGATACTGGTGAAATTCATTTGTAATCACCCCATGTTTTTTATATTGTTTATATATTTTGCGGTGCACCTTCGGTGACTTGTGAAGATCGCCAATTTAGCGCTCCTTTCAGGGGCAGCGAAGCTGCGCCGCGGGGCCGAGGTGTGGGGATACCTCGGCCCCGCAGCGCAGCTTTCCGGGGAGGCCCATGGCCGCCCGTCCTTCAAGTCACCAAAGGTGCGCCGCAAAAGGCTGCGGCACACCTTTGGCGACTCTTCCACCGCAGCGCATGCAAATGCTGCGGCGGGAGGTCCTCCTCGGAGCACCAGCCGTGCGGAGGACTGGCTGCTCTGAGGACGACCTGGGGAAGGGGTTGGAGCACCGATCATGCGGCTGCCCCTCCCCTTCCCTGCCCCCAAGACGGCCCTTTAAGCCGTCTGCTGAGGGGGAAGGAGACGCTGCCTCGAGGACCCCGCAGAACCATGGGAAAATGCGGGGAAATGCTTCCAAATGCGCATTTGCTTTTCACATTATGGCAAATGCAAAATTACCTTAATTTCGCATTTCCATTTCCTCAAAACAACCGAAATTCAAAAGATCTCGGTTAACACCAGTTTCTGTCCACTTTCTGTCCAGTTTCTGTGCGACGTCGTGTGAAAACACGAGATACAAATCCAGTTTCTGTTTGGGATTTGTGTGGATTAACCAGCAGATTTGCCCCCGTGTGATAGCGTCCTTAGTAAAGATAGGCTTTCTCCTCCTTACTGGATGAAATTCTTTTTTTAAAATACCAATGCCAGATGTCTCTGGGGATTTGCTCTATTTGGGGAGTTCCCCATCAGATATTGTGAGTAAACTAAAGAACTGTATTATTGCAGTTGTGTCAGTGTGTTTATATATATATATATATACTTTACAATGCTAAGCTTCTGTGCACAGGAACATCAGTCTTCAATTCACTAGCTGTTAGCATTTGAAACTTAAAAAACAAATATTTTGTATTTTTCCTTTTAACTCAAGTGAGCAAGCTACTAAGCTGCTTGCTTACCAAGATCTCTGAAAGACTGGTATTCAGTATGTAATTGGAGTGACTCTGGAATGAATCCAGAATAGGTTTTTGGTAGTGCTTGATTCTTGTTTATATGTGTGGTATAAACATTTCCATTTTGAAATTTAAGTGAAGCAGGCTGAACTCCATGTGTGTACATGCATACCTGGGAAACAGATTTGCATAGCAGCAATACTGATTGATTGATCAATTGATTGGGTAACCTTGGGCAGGCGATACTCTCTCAGCCTCAAAGAAAAGCAAAAGCAACCCTCCTCTGAACAAATGTTGCTAAGAAACACCCATGATAAGTTTGCCTCAGGGTCACCATAAGGTGGGCACAATGTGATGGCACATGACAACAATAAATTTCTAGCATTGCAGAGAGTGAGACAATGAAAGTCATTCACACGTAGGACATTTATACTTGCTGTGTTTACATTCCCTTGGTAACTTTTTCTTCCTCTTTTTTTTATGCCTCAACTGTTTATCTCATATGAAGTTTTAAGTTACTGCAAGGCTAAATATTTGGGGAATGAAAGAAAATGTTGAGGAGGGGAGACAGAATTCCTATTTGAGAAGGGAAATTATCTTGCTTTGAAGCATTATCTTGCTTTGAAGGCACGCTGCTTCTGTTTGGTTAAAACTGCTTTCCCAAAGACCTCAACTTCTGGGGGGGGGGAATGCCTTGATTATGTATTCCTGCATGACAGGAGGTTGGACTAGATGGCGCTTGTGGTCTCTTACAACTCTATGATTAGTTTTTTTGTGGGGTTTTCGGGCTGTGAGGCCGTGTTCTAGAAGAATGTATTCCTGATGTTTCACCTGCATCTGTGGCTGGCATCTTCAGAGAAGATGCCAGCCACAGATGCAGGAGAAACATCACAATACATTCTTCTAGAACATGGCCTCACAGCCCAAAACCCCCACAGAAACCTATGGATGCCGGCTGTGAAAGCCTTCAAACTCTATGATTCGTCTATGATTCTGTCCTTAAAAATGTCCCATAGCTCTTCTCCTGGCTCCATTCCTCAAAGGATAGAAGTCCTTATTTAGCATTCTATTAGTAATTACAATTTCCCCAGCTCTCCAATGTTGCACTGTCCTCCTCTGCTATACAATGACAGGGTGTTTAAAAAACAAACTTCAACTGAAACGGAAGGATCCCCCTCCCTGCAGTGTACTTTGCTACCATACCACCATTACTGGTATCCTGTAATTTCTCCCCTTCATCTGTTCTTAACCTCTAACTATTTTCTTAAGCTGTCACAGAAGAGATGGTCAAGCACTGCAGAAGCTGGCTGATTATTTAGGCTTGTCATGTATGTTATTTTCCCCTCCTGACATCAGGGTGAGAAAAGAAAATTCCTGGTACAATTTGCCAAGCCATTTGCAGTGGGCAAAGACATAAGTGTGCAAGAAACAGCCAGCAGTGACATCCTTGAGTGTGTAACTGGAATGAAACACTCCATCCTGCCAGGTGACAAAGTGCTGGCACCTTGGGAACCAGAACAGAAGCGATATGGGCCTGGCACTGTCCTCCAAGGCATTGAGATCAGGGATCCTTTGAGAGGTAAAACTATACGTACTGTGCAACTTTCATCGAGGAAATATAGGTAGTTCAATCCTAAAGCAGCAATGAGTGTGGATCTTCAATAATAAGATTTATTACTAAGGAGTTTGATAATGGGGACCAGGCTTTTAAGATCCATACAAGAGGAGTCACACACACACATACACACATCAGTGCTGGTTGCTGGTGAACTCTTTTCTCCTGCTACTTTCTTCCTTCACATGATACATGTCTTTGGATCTGAGTGCACAGGAGGGACAGTCAGGCTGAATGGGAGTTACAAGCCAAGCATCAGGCGCCTTTTCACATAGCACAGTTATAGCACTTTAACTGCCCTGGTTGCATCCTATGGAATTCTAGGGTTTGTAGTTTGGTATTAGAGGAGTTCTTTGGCTGAGAATTCTAAACTTCCCTCCCTAAACTACAAATCCTAGGATTCCATAGGATATTGCCAAGTCAATTAGAGTTGTATAGTTATGTAGCAAGAAGGAGTCCCCGTGAGCCAAAGCCCTGCTTAGATGTATTCTTTCTCTCTACTTCACCACTTTAATATGTCAAGTAGGCTTTCATCTTATTCTTCAAAAATATTCTGGTACTTAGCAGTAGTAGCTAGGGTGTCACCTGGAAAGGACATACGTTCACCTCTCCTGATGCTCCGTTGCTGGGTTTCCTCACCTGGGAGAAACCCCAGCAACAGAGCAGCTAGGAAGGGTACATGTTCACCTATCCTGCACCAGAGGGAGAGCGGGGAGAGGGCCCAACCAGGTGTCACCACTCCTCTGGGGTATCACCTGGCACAATCCACACCCTCTGTGCCCCCCAGCAATGCCACTGTATCTATAACAGGGGTCCCCAAACTATGGCCTGTGGTCTGGCCCCAGCCTGTCAAGCCCTTCCTACTGGCCTGCCGCTCGCACCGCCGTCGGATGCCATTTTGAAACACAAAATGGCGTCCGGAGTCATGTGCAGGTGCCTGGCATTGCATCCTCATGCGTGCATCTCCAGACACCATTTTGTGTTCCACAATGGCATCTGGAGACGTGGGCATGCACTACTCGGGCGCCATTTTGTGTTCCAAAATGGCAACCAGAGTCGCGTGCATGTGCGCGTGACGCCACACGCATGCACGCATGCCTCCACCACCACCCCAAAAGATCTGGGGCCCAGCAAACTGGCCCCCGGATCAAAAAGTCTGGGGACCCGAGATCTATAACATCAGGACGATTTCAAAGTAAACCGCAAACACTGTCCTAGATAGTAGCTCCATGATTGTCACCAAGCCTAGCTCATCAGTATTCTACCAGTTATGCTGGAAACAGAGGGCAGAATCCTCTTGGAGGGTTATGCTTGTACAACAAGGAACTACACCAGTCTTTTTTACAATGGTGCACAAGGAGGTATCCAGGATTTCCTTGTATAGTATTCTTCTGGGCTTCACAGCAACAGCAACAGCAGATGGCTGCTAGGCACAGCTCAGCTCCCTGCAACCCAAACAGCCATTGCTTGGCCATCAGGCATTGAGGGACAGCCTTTCCACTATCCTAGCTGTCATTTATCCTCCTGTGTAAAAATGCCAGTGATGAAGAGGATCTCAGCCAGACACACAGGTTTCTCTTAAAACTGATTATGTAAGCAAAGTTGCAAGTTTGGTAGAAGAAGAGGGAGGAGAAGTTATAATCTTTATACAATTAGCATAATTTTCTGTTAAGCAAAATTGTGTCCTAGCTTCTGTGAGGCAATGCATTTTAAAAAATATATACAGTTGCAATAGGTTCATCCCACAGACTATGCTTTACAGTGATTAATGAGTTAACAATGTTGAGAATCTATATTGATCAGCAATAGTAGCTTTGCTTGAGGAGAATAGCAGTATTGAAATGTGGTTTATATTTTCTTTTCAACAGAGAGAGAAGATAAAGAAATTACGGTCAGCTTTTGGAATGGCAAAAAGGCCAAAGTCCCATTAGGTGTTGCCTTGTGGATTCCACCACGCCAGTGGGAGAGGATTGTGGAGATGATCCATATGCCCCACACCAGCAGGAAACTGTTGGAAGGGCAAACCCACAGAGCTAACTGTTATGTTTGTTCTCATTTTATGCTACCCTCTACATATACATGCACTTCAGGTGACCTCCGAAGGCTTCAGTGGCCATATTGCTCTTTTATTTGTCCTTATTCTAGGTCCTTTCACCACACATGCTCACCACTTGGGTATACACAGTGTGCTTCCTGCTGCTCTCCCAAATACAGTGGTTACTGGTGGCAGCCCCCTATGTCTGAAATAGCCAAAGAAGAATTCAATAAACCATCAACAACACAGTTATTGGCAGTGGAAGGTCCTCCTAAAGCAGAGTCTCCTGTTGCTCTGTCTGTCTCTTCCTCAAGCTCCTCAGATTCCCAAACTGACAGGAAATCATGTTTGACCAAGAGCACAATGGTGGATCAAGCAGTGAACACAGATTCTTCCCTGTTTGATAAACCCAAGTTGCAGGAAGTCAAAAGACCAGACTGGAAATACTGGAAGAGAAGCCATCCCAGCTCCCCTTATAAGAGCAAAGGTACACAACATTTCTCTTGATTAATTTTTCACGGAAGCTAGAATGTTAAGGACATCTGATGGTGTATAATTGGCAAAACTGAGATTCCTTCTTTTGCCAAAAGCATTACAGATAACATTTGGGTAAATTGTGCCCTTTGCCAATATGCAGAGAGGAGACTGAAGCAAAGAGAAATGGTTTTAGCATATTACAGCACAACTCACAACTGCTGAAGGAGGAGCAGAAATGATAAACCAATTTCTAATCCAGCTACATATTTGACAGAGAGGATTGTACTATAACAGAAAGCTTGTTTCCCAGCTTATGTTGATAAAACATACCAGTTTTATCAATCCAAACATGAGGTGTACCATTCAATTCTATTATTCTAATTATAAAGAAGCGGTGCAAAGTATTCATAATAATACAGCCTGTTACATCTATTACCACCACCATTATCTAATCTATTTATGCTTGCTTACTTGAGATGGTTTTCACATAGTCCCCTATTTTATGGTACTGCATATGATCAGGTCAAAAATGGCTTCCCCTGTACCACTAAAAGCAACGTCAAATTATAGATGAGTTTTCCCCATTATCACAAGTTCAAAATTGGCTACTGTCAACAACAGAAATAAAGTGGGTCTTTGGTATCGACTAGGGTTTGGTTCCAGGACTCCCCGCAGATACCAAAATCCATGGATGCTCAAGTCCCATTATACACGATGGCATAGCAAAATGGTGTCCCTTATATAAAATGGAAAAATCAAGGTTTCCTTTTTGAAATTTTTTAAAAATTGCATCAATGATGGAATTCATGAATGAATACTGTCAAGACAGACCAAAATTCATACAGCCAACTGTATGGTTCCCAAACATGAGAGTTAACAATTGGGAAAAGTTGTTTAAATTCTATCTCACTGTTAGAAAATGAATGATAAGTTCTCTGTAATAACTGTAGGAGGCAAGGTGTACATATACAGTGACGGGCAGTGACATATGCATGGACAGCCATGCTACACATACAGAGTGAATTATTTGCCATAGTGCAACTGATGTATTCACATCTGCTGACAATGGCAGAAGTTGTGGTGTGTGTACACAGCAATATTGAGCATTGCAGTTGCACACCACCACCCAGTTATAGATGTGTTACACAATGTTGCTATTCTGCACGGGAATTGTTAATGCTGATGTAATGTATCTGCATGCAGCTACTTATGCTATGCTAAGGGGAAGTTGGATTGCAGTCAGTATTTTATTTCTGCTTCTTCACTGACTTATGATAAAATAGCTCTTTTTCAGTTTGCCAAATTATGAGCATGTAGAGAACCAGTGTGGTATAGTGGTTTGAGTGTTGGACTATGACTCTGGAGACCAGGGTTCAATTCCCAACTTGGCCATGAAACCCACTGGGTGACCTTGGGCAAACTCTGAACTTGTCAAGATCCCAGTGGGAAAAGGTAGTCAGTGTTCATATTTATGACTGGCAATGTTCATGACTTGGCTGCATGCAAATAAGCAAGGAATTCTACTGTCCCCATAATGCCATACCTACTGCTGATAACTAGTCAAGTATGATCCAAAACACACTGCAGAAATCATCCAGTTTGAGACCGCTTTAACTGCCCTGGCTCAATGCTAGGGAATTCTGGAAATTGGAATCTGTCAGAGAGGTCTGGTGCCACAATAAACTACAATTCTAAGGATTCCCTAGCACTGAGCCAGGGCAGTTAAAGCGGTCTCAAACTGAATGATTTCTGCAGTGTATTTTGGACCTATGTTGTAATCAGTTAGAGAACTTGAACCAAGAAGTAGAAATAGAGGAATTACGTGAAGATGAAATATCTCATGGAGCAGAAGCAGTTGCTGCAAACAGCAAATAGTTGAGATGGCAATTTAAAAATGCAGGTATACTTAGGATTGTTTCAAACTTTTACCAGACTATCTATGACTTAAGTGTTATACTATTGTCCATAGGAACCAGTGCTTTCAGCAGCTGCAATAGAGAGCAAAGAACTGGGACCAAATTGGTTCCACATACGAACACGCCACCAATCATATTAGTGAATCAGAGTGCCATGTTTGAAAGCATTGAACAATCTCCGCGAAGCAAACTTACGATGAAGAACATCTTGACCCACAAAGATGTAAAACTATCACCATGGGGAGGGTAATAACCAACCAGTCAGTCATAGTGGAAGTGTGTGCCTGGTTTTAAGTATACAAACAGCAATTCTTATTTTGTTTAAGTGTGGATTTGCATGAATACATTAAATCATATAAATAAGACCGTGGCTTGCATTTATGTATATATGTGGATGTATCTGTGTAGATGGCACTGCTTTCCAGAATGTTTCCTAGTAAGGCTGTTTCTTAGTGCAACACTGTCTGCCATTGTACATTTTTTCTTTACCCAAAGGGCCCAATATATACCACCTGCCATTACAGTCTTTAAAGCTAAGACAATTGCAGAATGTCTGTACAACTCTGCTATTTGGATTGCAGGAATAACATGAGCAGTAGATAACCTTCAGGCTAAATTTTTGAGGCCTCTTCTCCAAATCCTCAGATATATTCCTACCAGAGTTTTAGAAACATTCCCTCTATTGACAAGAGCTTGGTTGGCAGCTTTAAAATTTTGGCTTAAGGTTTTTTAAAATTGTGCACAGTTTGACTTTTCTATTTATCTCAGGATGATCAAAGCAGTTAGTTAAAGTTTGTTGTCCAAAAAAAGCGGTTTTAATTAGTCTGTCATGATCCACTCTTCTACATCTGGGTTATGACACTGCTCTCAATTCAGTAAAACAAAGACAATGGGAAATTGTTTTTTGTGACCATCAGACTCATCCATACTCATCCTGCTCTCCAAGCATGCTGAGTATACAATATGGCAGGCCTTTTCATTTAGCTGAGTATTTAAAGAATTTGACCATCACTAATTACTGCAGATTTTTTTACCAAGGCCAATTTAATGTTTTTCTCTCTGAAATACTCTTGAGGTAGATCTGTGCCCCTAATACAGTCAGCCTTCCATATCCACATATTCTTTTATCCACAGATTTAACCATCCATGACTTTAAAATATTTTTAAAATATATAAATTTCAAAAAGCAAAGCTTGATTTTTCCATTTTATATAAAGGGCACAATTTTATAATGTCATTGTATTTAATGGGACTTGAGCTTCCAGATTTTGGTACCCACAGGGGGTCCTGGAACCAAACCAAGGAACCACTGTATCACAAGATCCCTGCAGTAATCAGGAAATGGAATCCATGAAGCACATTCTCTTTGTCTTGTGGATTCTACAAACAGGCTCCACAACATATGAATGATCCATTAATGGCAAATCTATTAGGAAAATCAGTCCAATTTTATGTTAAATTCTTATTAGAAAATAAGATTCCCCATATGACTTTTGTTGCTGCCAAGTTTTTGTCTGAGGCAATCAGGATCAGAGAACAGTTAACTCCTGTGTGAGGGGAAATTTTCTGAAAATAGCTCTGTCTGTATGAATCAACCAATTGTTCCTTGTGCTCAATTTATTTTATATGTGATGAATTTGATTTTGCTGGGTCTCTGAGACATAATAAAGAACTGTTGTAGTACTGCAACACTGCATAATGCCTGGAGGACACAGTACATGTAGCCACCATGCAAAAGGAGTTCAAACAGTTTTTCAAGTATTCATTTCTGAACTTTTGAGACCAGACTGGAACCAAATGAATATGCTGAGAAATGAAGGACTGGGACATCAGACACCACCTAACAATGGATCTGGCCATTTTCATGCACACAATACACTGCAGTGAAACTCTTCTGCTCCTTGCATTTTATTGCATTTCAACAGTCTATACTATTGTTTTAGAAAATAACTTTAGTAAGATAAATTTCACACAGCTTTAAGTCTTTAAAAAGAAGAGCAACACTTTATATTTATTGTATAGTATAAAAGTGAAAGTACACCACATGATTCAAGTTAAGGCAAATCGGAAACAAGTTTTAAACTATATTATACAAACAATACAATAAAATACTCAAAACAGAGAAGGTAATATTTTAAAATGCATGTCAGATGCATGCATCTGTATCATTTGTTATCTTGATTAGAAAGAGTTCATAAATCAAAAGTCAAATTTACACTTTCTCCTGGCTTAATCTTTACTAGATGTGTTTGTTTGATTGTGTCTTCATGTAAACATGCGCTGACTCTGTAGGTGCCAGGAAAAACTTCAACATAAATATCCTGCATGGAAAACTCATAGGTCAAGATTTTTCAAAGAAACAGTCAATACTTGCTAATAGAAGCTGTTTTAACTATTGGGAAAAAATTCTTCAGGTTTTTTTTTAATGATAGCATAGATATATATGAACAAAAATGTAGTTTTTAAAATCATAAGCATACACTTTCAACAAGAGGGAATTACTGTCAATAAAGCATTGCATTTATATGCAAATGTGTTAGTTGGGGAGTGAGGGTAGAAAGTTGTCAGAGTTCAAATGGATAATCTCCATAGTAAGTACATTTGTGGATTCCTCCATTTAAAATACACTTTATTTTTTCCAGTTTCACTATACATTACAATTCTTTATGTAACTGAGCAACTGTTTCAGACTCTGTGTGTATTTCACCAGGTCTTACAGTCCCTATCCCATATAGGATAGGATTTATCCTTCTCCTCCCTGCATCCCACAACTGCTCTAGAATACCCTCCAGTTGTCTGAAGCAGATTAAGAAGAAAAGGAATCTGTATGCCAGGGCTGTCTGTTCTGCTAATGGACCAAAACATCTGGATACAACCCACAGGGAAAAGAGCCACAGAAACCTTCAAAGATCAAATCAATTTATACTTGCTTTTGGGTCAGAGGTCTTGGCTGGAATTAATGCAACTGATTCTGTATCAGGACACCCAGGTTCTTCTACTATTGGACCATGTTTACTTTCCTACAGAGAAAATGTGAGTTTTATGGAATTACAAGGCTGAAGACAAGCAGGTTCAGTCTGCCAGCCATCAGAGAAAAGATATAAATAAAGCATCCAAATCAATGACAGACATTAAGAATGGCATCAAAATGTTGTCTGCAATGAAACACCGAGAGCATACTACTAAAAAAGCATAGCTGCTAAACCAAATACTCCAGAAGCACAGTGTCTCTAACTAATGTGATTATCCTGGTTAAAAAAAAAAAGATCAATCAGATCTTGATCATGAATGTACTCCACCAAGGTTACAATGTTAGCTAGTGATCATGATACCTTGTAGTGTATCCTGAAAAACTGCATACATGTCAAGGCATATTCTGAACCAATGTACTGAATAACAAGATTTGATTTCTTTTCTATCAAAAAGACCATATTCAAATCAAAGTTGCAAGTTTCACTATCTTCTAGGGAATTTATTTCCTAGTCATCCTTCCAACCAATTGTAGCTAGAGGTTCTTTGTCAGAGGGCAATAAATCTGCTCCAGGTTTTAATCCAAATGTGAAATGAGCTATGCAAGATGCTGAACCTTTTCCACAAAATAGGTTCAGTACCTTGGACAGCTCTAGTGGTCTGGAACAGATTCCTCAGACATCTCCAGGGAAGCCACTGTATGCCACTGTTCGAAGTAAACAGCATTTGGACCAGACTGTCTGTAGATAGTGACAGATAGTTACATCTAACAGTCTTCACAGGTATAGTTACTCCTAATATATCCACTGTATAAGTAATGATTGTATCATGTTATAATTAAACTGACATTGGAAGCACAGCTCAGATTCAGTGAACACTGACTGGTAGCAGCTACAGCCTGTTTTGTCTATTTAGACCCCCAAGAGAACAGTTTGTCTCTCTTCAGTAACTTCTAAAAGAGGCTTACAGAACGTGTTGTTGTCTAGATGTTGCTGGACTGCCATTTTCATTGGATCTTAGACAACATACCCAACGGAGAAAGGTGATGGGAGTTGGAGATTGTTTATAAGACTCAGATATGTAGCAAGACGTCAATATTAATAACAAAACACTTGTAAGGACCAGGCAGCATGGAAAAAAACACAAATTGGCATGTAATTCTGAGGAGTGCTGGAAAGGAGAAAGGAGCTTCTTTCAGATATATTTCTCTTAATGGAAGACACGGTACTGAACACTTACCTCATTTTCAAATGCTTTTAGCAACTTTTCAGATGCTTGCCTGCTGTGATATCTGAAAATGTGTGCAATTTCACACTCCTTAAATTGAAATGGAGGCACACAGCAATAGTAGTTCTGGAGGAGAAATGAAAAAGAGGCTAGATTGTAAAGAATCCTCAGTTCCATTTAAAACTATGGCTTTGAATGGAGTCTGCTCTATAAAGATGGGACCAACTTTTTCTTATAGGGATGGGAAAATTTGTCAGTTTTGCTTTCTCTTACATTAAAGGTCTCAGGTTATTAGTGTCATTACTTTGAAGGAACTTGTAGATTGTAGGAAGTTCTTCAAAAACAAACTGAAATGAAATTATTCCTGTCTGCACTGGACAAATTCAATGGCTGTTGCTATTCCCAAAATAGAGACAGATGCTTCAGACATTCCTGACAGATAGATTTTAAAGACAAGGAGCTTCTCACATAATGTTTCATTATTAATATAGTTGAAAGGCCAGGGCTTCAAAGAGTTCAGCACTGAAACCCTGGAACAAGACAGCTGGATCAGTCAGGTTTTTTTCTTGCCTGTTCAGTTTTTTTAACCTACAAGTTTTTCCTTCCTCAGTACAAAGAAACCAGTGCATTTTAGCAAATAATTATCCAAAACAACCTGAAATTATCACCAGTCTTACTCTTTTTGCAAAACAAACCTAAACTGAACCACCTGGACAAGTCTCTGCTGCCCTCTGCTGTCTCTGGAGAAACAAAGGTGAAAGGACTGTAACAGAATATTCTCTCTCCATTACTGTCTACACGGTTAATTTGGTTCTTGTCTTGCATTCTCTTGCATGCTATTAGATTCTTTTTCTGATGCCTCTCATGTTTGCCATTTGGTTTAGAGCAGGTCTAAAGAAAGCATGGCTCACAGACCCCCCCCCCCCAAGAAACAAAAGGTCAAGAGTGAAAAGATCCCCCAAAGGTCAAGAGCTTTGGGTGCGGCAAAGACTTCTGGGAGTTTGCCTCAAACACCCCAACACTTTCAAAATGCTCTGCAAACCCAGAAGTCACAACCAGAAGTGAATTTTGATTATGATTTTTTAACTGCCATGGTTGCCCACACATGCCCTGTGGCTTGAGAGTATTGGAGTAATGGAACACATGGAATAATTGATAACAGGCATAAAGATCAGCAGCCCTAAATAAATACAAAGTAGAAAACATCAACAAATGATATTCCTGGCTTTAGGCTTGAAAATGTATCAGGAATACCTGGCAAAGTTTCTGAAATAAAGGGTACGTTCCCCCCCCCCCCCATGCCCAGCAAGACTCCTCCCTCCTCTTCTTTTGTGGCTCACATGAAATGTCAGAATAAGAATGCAAATATTTATATTTGTGCTTTCTGACCCAACAATAGGACTTACGAAGCAGCCAACAGACACACAGATATGAGAACCCAGCTTTTCTTTTCTGACCATTTTAAAGCAAGTTTCCCCCAAAATTCAGTTACAACTAATTCATAATAATGGTTACTGGGCTGGGTTCAGAGAACACTGCTCATGGGAGATTCCTGACAGAGAAAGAAGAACAGGCAGTGTTTACCAGTTCTTCCTTCCCCCTGTATCTCTGGAGCATTTGCTGTTAAGATCTGGGGGAACTCTCAAACAAGATGGGAAGGTTGCAGAGGAAGAACTGGCAAAACATATTTCCTCCGACAGAAGCCACCAATGGACTCATTCTCTTCTGAATCTTGATCCAACCCATTCAGTTTTTATACAGATCAGTCCCTTCATAGCTACTACTGCTGTCACATCAAGACCCATTTTACCTCACATTCTGCAGAGATACGACCCATGTGTTCAGCGACTGAAGCAAAAGTTGCAGCAAAACATGCATCTTCATCATCCCCTTCCTGTTTTCATGAAACAAAATGTTCTGTAACTATGGAAAATACAGGCACTGCACAGACAAAAGGGCAATATATTATCTCATAGTAGCAGAGCTTGTTATATGCAATTATTTCATACTAGCTAATCAAGGAAATGAAATAGTAAGAGCTCCTGAAGTGTTTGCTTCCGTATAGCCTGATGGTTTAATAACATGGTTCAACTTTAAGAAGAGTTACTGCTCCCTAAACACTCTTTATTTTTTTTTAAAAAAAACCTACAAAACAAGATACAATTATCAATTACAGTCTCATCTTCTCAGACCATCTCATACATCAATGAAATCTCATACTATCCACAAAACTCCATACAATGATAAGCTAATTGGGTCTCAAAAAGCACTGCAGTACTTTGAGTCCCAACATGATTATCTCATTATTATCCCATTATCCTTTCCTGTCTTGGTAACATATAAGCTGACAAACATTAAATGGCCCTTGGCTGATTAGGCCAAATCTACCAATAAGCTTACCCTGCTGTACAGGGAATGGCATTCAGGATAGCCTCCCCTGCCCCTCTCCTCCTACCCAATAAAAGCAACTACACTAAGCAAGATTGCTTCTTACTGCCTTTTTGTGCCTATTGGTGCCCTTGGATCCAAGAACAAAGACAACACACACCATCAGGATGCATTCAGTCTTCAGTGAAGGAAACTATGTAACCTCACTGTTTCCATTATGACTTACAACCCATCTTTATGCACATTTACTCTGAAGCCACATCCAACAACATTCAGTGAGGAGCAGCACCAATGGCACTACCTCTCTGTGGTGGTGGGATTGTGTGTTCCTATGATACAAGAGGCTATGCTGGTGGCAAATGTGCTGCTGGTAGGGTCTCCCAGTTTTTGCTATGGAGCCAGACTAAGTGTGCCAAACTACTGGTCTGCAGCAGTAGTGGGAGCTAACACTGATGGAGGATCTCTCAGAGACAACAGTGGCACCATAGCTAACAGTACTGTGCAGAAGGAGGCACAGTAAGCCCCTTTTGGATGTCTTTTGCCAGGAAAACTTGAGCTCCTGGGGTACAGCAAAGGACAACTACCAGTAGTGCTGTGGCTAATGACACAGATGGACTCAAGCTGAAAGGATTTCACCTGTTGATATGCTCAGAGGTGAAAGGAAAGTCCAATGCTGCACAACACATATTGTAAGAGCATAGAATGGGAGAACCATGAATCAGGGGAAGCTGGACATAGTAAAACAAGAAATGGAACACATAAACACTTTAATATCTGTGATGACTGAGCTAGAATGGACAGGAATGGGACATTTTGAGTCAGATAATTACATAGTGTTTTACTCAGGAAATGAAAATCTAAGAAGAAATGGGGTGGTATAAATAGTGAGATACAGCAAAAACAGTCAAAGGATATAATACAAAGTCTGCCTGAATAATATAAATACGACTTCAGGGAAAACCCATCAATATAACCATAATCCAAGTCTATGCTCCACCTACAGAGACAAAAGAAGAAATCAAAAGATTCTATGTCCAGGAGGAAATTGATCACACACCAAAACAGCACTTCTTGTTGATCATCGGCAATTGGAATGCAGAAGTAAGAAACCATGCAGAGTAGAAAAATTTGGTCTAGGATCAAGAAATAGTGAATGACTGATTTCTTCTTTCTCATTCAGTTTGCCAATTTTATTCTTTCTGTTTGTGCTATCTTTAAAGAAAACTTTAGTAAAGTGATAAGTAAAGAGAACATCTGAATGTTTTTTGGTCACTTGTGATTCTCAAAAGAGTTTAATAATAATAATAATAATAATAATAATAATAATAATAATAATTTATTTATAGCCCGCCCCTCTGCGCGGCAATCGGAGCGGGGTACAACAATTTTAAAACAGACAAATTAAAACATTCCCTCGTCCCATAATCTGCTGTGAATTCAATATTTGCAGTCAACAAAAAGCACCTACTTATCATTTGTTTTTCTTTATATTTGCAATTGTACTTACAATCCTGTGTTTAGCTAAAATCTATCAAAAATAACTTTTTGAAATTTAGGGAAGAACATGTGGACAGAAAGGTAGTAAGTGGAAGAATAGACAGATAGTACATGAAACAATCATAGGTATGATTGTGGTAAACTTCACTGTTTCAGAGAACTGATACTATCTATAGTGACTATTATATTTTTATATTTTATAATGAGCCATATCACACGGATAATCTTACAAGATATATGGGAGAAATGGACAGTGTTTTGCAGTGGGGAGACACAGAATGGCCTATGTAGTAGTGAGGAACACACAAAGGAGAACTGGCAATGTGGATGAAGGTGACTACAGCCCCTCTTGAAGCCAATCAGAAAGGAAGCAGATCATAGGGCTTGCTGGTAAAGGTCAGCTCACTGTGATCTCATTGGACTCAAACTCCCATGCGACCCTGCCAGCATGCCCAATGGTGAGGGATGATAAGGAGGGGAAAGGAAATGACCACAAGCAACATCCATGAGAAGGAGGGTAAAACAAGTTCATGTGGACCAATCTGTTTTAGTTTTAACAATGCAACTCGTACCTAGGATCTCATCAGCAGAAGTAATGAAAAGCATTTATATTTAGGATGGGGAATGTATAACCTTCCACATGTTGTTGACTGCCAACTCCATAAGCCCCAATCAATATTATAAATGGAGACAGATGATGAGATTTATAGTCTAAAAACATCCAGAGGGCCATTTGTTCCCCATCTCTAGCTCAGATGCATGGCTCTTTGGGCAGCTGCAAATATCACAGATAGTTATAAAGCTGGCTGCTACACATAAAAATACCATGTCACTTTAAGGGAGAACTACTACTATTGCTTGCTATGGGGGTCTCTCTTCCTTCTCTGGCTTTTTTTTGCAATATAATGATCTTAACCCCAGTCATGGGCTCCCAGTTTTTCTTGTTAAATTCCTTACCCGGAAGGTCCTCCTTTGGAGTTGATTAGGAAGTGGCCAATTCAATTTTCGTGTTTTTGCCCGTTCCAGAACTTCCTGTGCAAGTGTTGCTGTGCGTTGCATGCGAGAGTTCACATTTAGAGAATGGGATTCCATTATCTGCAACCTGATTTTAAACAAAAACAAAACAAAAACAAAAACAGTATAGTACATTACCTCAGACCATCACAAATAACATCATAGGAAAAAGAAGAGTGAAAATGAAAAGGACAAAGAGGGAACAGGATGATATTGTCTCTCTATTAGTTTTCCAAGACCTGTCCTGCCCATTTGCTTTGCACAATTGTGCTCACACAACTGCATCTGGACACTTTCCAAGTCCCTCATTTCCAAGAACAAGCAAGGCTCATGTCAGTCCTAAAGCTAATCCCTCCCTATCCCAAATATCTGGAAGTTATTTCCTTTAAGAAAGATCTATGGGGTTTTGCTTATAGCCACAAGTTCAAGTGTGGTGGGCAAATTGCATAGTACGGAGACACTTGTACTAACTAAGGCTCTCACAGGGGCTGGGATTGTTCCATATCTGCTGAGCCCCAGGACTTTGCATGCTCTGTATAGCAAAATGCAATCAAAGAGTGTGCCAGCCCAGTCAAGTGCACTCTGAGTCAGGCAGCTGCTCTTCCTAGTCCACTGAGCTGCCCTTTCCTTCCGGTTCAAAGTGTATGGACAATGGTGGCAAGAAAAAGAAGAAGCACCATTTGTCCACCAACTAGTTTTCCTAGTGACAAACAAACAGGTAAAAGCAGAAAGAAACAGAGCTGCTGATGTCATTGGCTGACATCCCACGTAAATGCATTAGGCATCAGGGTAACGGAAGCAAACTCCTTATTATTCCTATAATGAAGATGGATGTTGTAAGCTTAAAATATGAAACTGCTTGTGCAGAGTATTTCATTTTCCATTTTATATTTTTTTAAAAATCAAGGTTGGCACATTGTTGTTTTTTTCTGTTCAGGAATGTAGAAACACACAATAACAAAGGGAAGGAAAATGTTATTGCCATACTTCACGCTTGCAGCAACAATACAACATGACAATCAATTGCCACTATATCCTGTAAGGTCAAGATCTAAATTAACAAGCAGCACAACTGGTTCCATCTTCAGTCATGAATATTAATGGGCAACACTGGAATAATGTGGTCAATCTTCCAGGATTTTGTGGAAATCCAGTGCAATATTTTTCATGTACATCTCATACGGTTGCTGGAGGAAGAAATAATACAAAATAAGATCACACAAGTAATGGGACATCACACCAACTGAAAGTGATAACTATTTAAAGAAGCTTTATTAGGACCCCTTATTAAATACTTGCCTCAAGTTCCAATCCTCTACATGAGAACAATGCCCATTGAACTCATTGGACTTTCTTCTGAGTAGAACCATTATGGTTCCTTTCCATACCAAATTTTCAGAAGCAGAATATTTGGTCGCCAATTTTGAACCTGCAGACACCCTACTGGTTAAAAACTGATTCATGCTAACACTGAAATAAGCTACAGATTATCTGTGCCATAGACATTTGAAAACACAATTGCTCAGCTGGCATTCACAAAATACTCAAGGGTATACCTGTTTTCTCAGAAAATCAAGCACCCCTACAACTTAGGCCAGAATATAAATTCATACTTTTTCATAGGAGTTTATCACACGGGGGAAATCCCATGAAGAAACGGGGTTTTAAATTGGAAAAAAACCACAAAAGCAGGCAGATTTTCAGACGACGTCGCTGTTAAAATGGGGTTAACCCGAACGGGAAGTAGTCAGAAACTGCTTCTTTTTACTTTCGGAAAATTCCAAATTCCGAAAGTAAAAAGAAGCAGTTTCTGACTACTTTCCATTCCGGTTAACCCCATTTTAACAGCACTGTGTGTGAAAATCTGCCCGCTTTTGCAGGTTTCCCCCACCTTTTAAATCCCGTTTCTGCATGGGATTTCCCCCATGTGATAAACTCCATAGTCAAATGCTTTTATAGTCCATTGGCAGAAATTGGTCACTGATTTATTTGATATGTTTATATTCCATCTTTCCCCCAATGAACTTGAGATGGCATACATGGACCTCTTCTTTCTCTCAGCCTGAAGTGTCCACTACCTTTGCATGCCTAAAGATTAGAATTCAAAGTTAGGGACGAAATAGACGGGCAGGAAAAAGTGGCTTGAAGCTGCCTTTTCTGAAGCTGCATTGAAACCCCACCAACTGCACTGCCCGCTCCCAAGGCGGCTGGAGTGCGCATGTCCTGACCACATGGTGTGGCTTCAAGCCATGCTGCTGGGTACTTTTTAAAAACTATTCCCCCCATCATCCCTGCACACCTTCGCAAGAGTGAACCACTGGTAATTGCCATCCCATTGCATGGCTGTTCCTATGAACCTGCACACATTCACATGTGCAACACTTCACCAGGACGGGGAATCAGAGCAGAGATGTGACCATGCAGATGCCAGCAACATACAATCATGCTCTCCTTCACACACACCCTTTCACCCCATGTCCCCTGTATGACTGTCTGTTTTGTGTATGCTGTACTCATCTCCATTAGAGGTGTCACGGTTTCTCTTTTGAGCATTGCCACCCTCACCACTTGGGTACAGCAACTCCGTCCCTTTTAAATGCACTCCTGCGATGGGGTGTTAACATGCACAATTAGGGTTAGGGTTTGGAAAGAGCAGGGGTAGGCAACTTTCCCCTTTAAGGGCCGAGGGACTTCAGCTCCCAGAATCCCAGGAGCTATTGGCCAACATTGGACTATTGGCCAACATGGCTGAGGCTTCTGGGAGCTGAAGTCCCTCGGCCCTTAAAGGGGAAAGGTTGCCTACCCCTGGGAAAGAGGGCCGCTTTAGAGCTGCCTGATGTCAGTGCATTCATAAGTACATGCAAAGGTGTGCACTTTCCAGGAAGAAGGGAAAAATCCAGCTCCTTTTTAGTCCAGCTTTCCTCCCTGTGGTATGGCTTGGGTCTGCTTTCAGGCCAGCTTCAAGATATGTGTCATCTAAATGCTCTGCCTTGAAGCTGGCCAGAAACCGGCTTATTTTGACTGTCTGTTTTGCCCCTTAGGACGTTATCACACTAGCGGCAAGAAAAGCGGCAAGGAATCAATCCGGAATGATTCTGGTCGCGCAGGCCGTAATTCCTCTTTGAAAGAGGAATTCAAAAGAGCTGGAATGATGCAGCGATGTCGCAAGGATGATGCAGGGATGGGCGGGGTTTGCCGCGACGTCGTCTGATCACGGAGACAAAGGAACCGGAATGATGCAGCGATGGCGAAGGGGTGGGGCTGCTTTAGACCCCGTGTGATAACGTCCTTAGTCTGTAGAATCAGTAAGTAGAGAGATTTTGTAGCACCTTTGAGGCTAAGTGAAAGAAAGAAGTTCGTAGCATGAACTTTCATAGACTTAAGTCTACTTAAGTCTACTTAAGACCAAATGCATCTGAGGAAGTAGAATGAAATCTAGGAAAGCTCATGCTGCCAACTTCTTTCTTTCAGTTAGCCTCAAAGGTGCTACAAGATTTCTCTACATACTCACTAAACACTAGTTTGCATGTGTGCAGACTTCCTGCTTGTTTTACCACACCTGCTCTCTAACCTGCAGCCATTTTACCACTTTTCTCTCTCTTCCATAAGACCTTGTGTTTGTGTGTGCACATGTAATTTGCAAGTAAGGCAATTTTTATTTATTTTCACAAAGAAGACTAGGGTTCTATCTTTCTCCGATAGACCCCCAGTTTGCAGGTCGGTGGGTATGGGACTGGTGGTTGTTCTGCTTCCACCTTGGCAATTTGATCATTCTGCTAGAGAAATCCAGTACCCGCTCTCACATTTTCCAATACAAAGAGCCCTGTGAGTTTGGACAACCCTGACAATGGGGGGTTGCAGACTGCTAGAAATAGTGCAAATTGAGTCCACTTTTAGGGTTAGAGTTAGAGTTAAGGAATCATGGAAACTGTATTTTATTGTGGCACCAGAGCTCTCTGACAGAGAAGGCTCAATGTCTCAGAAAAAAAACAAAACAATTCCCATGATTCCCTAGCACTAACCCTAACCCTAAAAGTGGACTCAATTTGCACTATTTCTGGCAGTCTGCAACCCCCCAATGTGTCACTGGCACAAGCTCACTTTTAAAAGCAAACAATAAGGTTCCAAAGACAGAGAAGATACACACCTTATTGGGGTGTGTGCTCTATAGCTGTATGTCTGACTTCCCTAGAGTTTTTCTCTGGTTCAGCTGAACACCGGATTTCATTCTGAATGGATAGAAACTCTGAAACAGCACAGCCAAACTTCCCTACTTGTTTATCATAAAAAGCACAGAGACAGCGACCATTTCAAATGATTGCTAAAGTCACTGTAAAGAGTCAGCGGGGTGGGGTACTTTGAGTGTTGGACTACAACTCTGGAGACCAGGGTTTGAACTCTAGGTCAGCCAGAGAAACCCACTGTGGCCTTGGCAGAGTCACACTCTCTCAGCCTCAGGGGAAGGCAATGGCAAACCTTCTCTGAACAAATCTTGCCAAGCAAACCCTATGATAGGGTCGCCATAAGTCAGAAACGACGACGTGAAGGCCCACAACACACACACAGACCTCAGTGAACAACGCCTCTGACATAGAAAAGGCTCCTTGTCACAGAGCCTTCCCGTCTTTCTGGCGACCCTAAGGCAAACCTACCATGGGGTTTCTTGGCAAGATTTGTTCAGTGGAGGTTTCCCAGGACCTGTCCTCCATTTCCACCTTCTGTCCAGGAGGGATTCCAAAAGGTCCTCCATTCTGAGCCTGACTAAGAAGCATGAATATTTCTTTTTTATGATTGGGAGGGGGATTGGGGTAGGGGATTATTTAGAAATCTGGCTTTAATGGCATATTGTATTCGATTGTTATCCCTATTTGTTGTAACCCGCCTCGATCCGCAGGGAGAGGCGGGCTATAAATAAAATGTATTATTATTATTATTATTATTGTTATTGTTATTATTATCATTCTTTCAGTTAGCCTCACAATAACTAGTTTCCATCATCATCATCATCATTATTATTATTGTCGTCGTCGTCGTCGTTGTTGTTTATATTTACATATGAGTGTCTTTAGCTTTTATATGGCAAATGTCCTCCACTTTTCTCGAATGCCCTCCATTTTGCGGTGCCTAGCCCTCCTTTGCGGTTAGGACACACACCTGGTCAAGTCGGAAACGACTAGAAGGCACACCACCACCACCACCACCACAACAACAACAGCAACAACAAAGTCCTTGTTCAGTTTCCTCGCCAGTTCTGCCTACTGCAGAAGCTCTTCCGCCCCCTGCCGGCCAGCTGAGGAACTCACCGTAGCAGGACGCGGGCAATTTCGGAAGGAAGGGAGGGAAGCAGCGGAGGCGAAAGGAAAGAGCCGCCTTGTCGGAGGACGCTTTATGGGCCGACCTTCCTCGCGGGAAGCGCCGATGGCCGAGATAAAAGCTGTGACGTCACTGCGAGTGTGTGAGCGTTCGCTCCTTGGAACGGCCTTTTGTTGCGTCACAATGGAGGCGCGTTCGAGATCCGCCTCCTTCGGGGGGTTGCAGACTGCCAGAAATAGTGCAAATTGAGTCCACTTTTAGGGTTAGGGTTAGTGCTAGGGAATCATGGGAATTGGGTTTTTCCTGAGACATTGAGCCTTTTCTGTCAGAGCTCTAGTGCCACAATAAACTACAGTTCCCATGATTCCCTAACCCTAACCCTAAAGGTGGACTCAATTTGCACTATTTCTGGCAGTCTGCAACCCCCCTTCTTCTCGGGAGCCCGGCTGACCAAGGAGGCAATTCCATTTTGTTGATTTTGGCTAGGCGGACTCGTTCGAAGATGTCCAAAAGACACTGCAGAAATAATCCCGTTTGAGACCGCTTTAACTGCCTTGGCTTAGTGCTAGGGAATCCTGGGAACTGTAGTTTGTTGTGGCACCAGAGCTCTCTGACAGAGGCGGCTAAATGTCTCACGAAACTACAGTACAGTTCCCAGAATTCCCCAGCATTGAGTCAGGGCAGTTATAGCGGTCTCAAACGGGATTATTTTTGCAGTGTCTTTCGGACCGTATTTCACCACGGTGCATCTACACTAGAAATAATACAGTTTGATACTGGCTGTGTCCGCACTGCAGAAATAATTCAGTTTTGACACCACTTTAGCTGCCATAGCTCCATGCTATGGAATTCTGGGAACTGTAGGGTAGGCTGAGTCTGTTGGATGGAGAATGCAATTTGTCGCTTTATCTCAGGTAACAGAATGTCTTGGGCTGCATCTACAAGCCAGAATTAATGCAATTTGACCCCACCTTAACTGTCATGGCTGAATGCTACGGAATTCTGGGATTTGTAGTCTTGTGAGCTATTCAGCCTTCTCTGTCAGAGAGCTTTGGTGTCGCAACAAACTATAAATCTCAGGATTTCATTGCACTGAGCCGTGGCAGTTGAAGAGGTGTCAAACTGGGTTATTTGTGCAGTGCAGATGCAGCCATTAACTGCCACATGAGGCACCATCACTCTTTGGCAGGGAAGGCTAAAGTCCTTGTAAAACTGCACACCTCAGGATTCCATAGGACCTAAAGTGGTGTCAAAATGCATTATTTCTACAGTGCAGATGAAGAGAAATAAATCCTGTTCGAGTCAATGAGGCTTGTAATTGGGGAACAGATAGACAGAGGCTTCCTCAGAAAGGATACAATGCTATGCAAATTTAATTGGGTGTCAAACTGGCTGAGCTCAGCAGGACTTGCTTCTGAGTAAGTATGTGTCAGGCCCATGTGCACCTCTGCTTTAGGATCACAACCTTGAATTTGTCTCATCTCCAAACTGCATGGGAAATGGAGGCACTTGTAATAGTGGGTTTTACCACTTTCTCTCTGTGTGTTGTTGTAGAGGTGCTGGATTCCTTATTTACAGTCACTGGGCCACTGTGCAATGGAGGGAATTTCTACAGTGATCAGTGGCTTTCTCCCCAAGTGTGTAGAATTCAAACACACAGCTGTGTTAGTTTGGAAAATCATACGCAAAGAGATCTTGTTGCACTTTAGAGACTATTGGCCATTGCAGACTGCCAGAAATAGTGCAAATTGAGTCCACTTTAAGGGTTAGGGTTAGTGCTAGGGAATCATGGGAATTGGGTTTTTTTCTGAGACATTGAGCCTTCTCTGTTAGAGAGCTCTGGTGCCACAATAAAATACAGTTCCCATGATACCCTAACCCTAACCCTTAAAGTGGACTCAATTTGCACTATTTCTAGCAGTCTGCAAAGGCCCTAACTGAAAGAAAGAAGCAGGTAGCATGAACTTTCCTAAACTGGTGCCTGCTTCCTTAGATACATGAATAAAGTACCGGTAGGCTCAAGTCTATGAAATCTCATGCTATCAGCTCCTTTCTTTCAGTTAATCTCAAAGGTGCTACAACAAGATCCTTCTGCCTCCTAGCGTGTGTTAGTCAGAATTGCAACTCTACCGTGTGTAATCCGGCAGAGGAAGTAGGGTGTGAAAGGTAAGGTAGCAACAAACAGAAAGATTATCTTGTTTCATTGGACCAAAGCCGACTAAAAGTAGGGAAATTGTTGTGGAATGTTGCAGCCCTTTAAGCAAGTGCCCTCTCTTCTTAGAGGAAATGGCAAAGTCTATGGTATTTCTGACTGCTTTCCCTGGACCTAGGTACCACTGAAGGAAGTGGGTCCTACTTTTGAATAGGTTCACTCTAATATTTATCTGTGAGCCTCCAAGCTAAACATTTTCAAGATGAGCCTTCTTTGAACATGGCACAACTTGTTTTTAGGTAGGCTTGTTAACTGCTGTCAAGTCAACTTAGGGCCTTTGCAGACTGCCAGAAATAGTGCAAATTGAGTCCACTTTAAGGGTTAGGGTTAGGGTTAGGGATTGATGGGCACCAGAGCTCTCTGACAGAGAAAGCTCAATGTCTCAGGAAAAAACAACAATTCCCATGATTCCCTAGCACTAACCCTAACCCTTAAAGTGGACTCAGTTTGCACTATTTCTGGCAGTCTGCACAGGCCCTTAGTCTTGTGGCAATCCTATGAATGAGAGACCACTGTCACCTTATCACCAACAGCCCTGCTCAGGTCTTGCAGATTAGGGTTATGGCTTTTTTTGGTTTATAGATCCATCAGAAATATGGTCTTTCTCTTTTCCTACTGCCTTCTGCCTTGCCAAGCATTCTTGTCTTTTCTAGACACTCATGTCTTCCCACCAAAGCCTTTGGGACTCATTAATTCAGCCCAAAGACTGTACTATTAAAAATGTTTACTTTTTAAAATCTGTTTTTGACTCATTATATTTAATATGCTTTTAGTTTATTTAAATTACTGTTTTTAACCTGCTTAATGCTATCTGTAAGTTGTTCTGAGATTTCTTGATATAGGGTGAGATATAAATACACAAAAAAGGAGACACGAAAGACTGCAGCAACTACGGGACTGTGGGAGCCTAATGGCAGACGCCCAACTTACTGCACCCATCACTATGTACATTACGCTGCTGAGAAAGGGCATTAGAAGTTTTGGGGTTCGCTTTAGGTACTGGATTCTGCAGTGGGCTGGATGAGGGCCAATAACTTGAAGCTAAATCCTGATAACATAAAGGTTTGTGGATTGATGGTTCTTTGGTCCAGAAAGTGGGTAAGCACCCTATCCTGGAAGGAGCAGGTCTGTAACTTGGGAGTACTCTGAGGCTCATGTTTGTGACTGGTTGCTCAAGTGGACCCTGTGGCTGAGAGAGTGTGGTGCCAGCTTCATCTGGTGTGCCAGCTATGGCATATCCTGGTTGTGTGGTCAGCTACAGCCTAGCCACAGTATTTCATGCACAAGTAATGCACCTTGCTATTGTAATATACTCTACATGGGGCTGGCCTTGAAGATGACTTGGAAGCTGCAGCTGGTGAAAAGTGCATATAAACTTCATATAATGCCAATCCTAAAAGAATTGCACTGGCTGCCTATAGGTTTCCAGTCTGAATTCAAGGTGTATGTGATGACATTGAAAGCCCTAAACAACTTGTTACCTTGATACTTGAGGGAACACCTTTCCCTATATGTGCCTGCCTGATGACTGAGGTCTGCTGGGGGGCTCCTTTGTGTCCCACTAATGCAGTCAGTACACTGTGCTGTGATGTGGGAGCAGGCTTTCTCAGCCATGGAGCCACAACAATGTCCTCATCTTGAGGCCTGGTTTGTGCTGACACTGATTTCATTTAGGCACCAAGTAAAAACATGCCTATTTGTTGAAACCTTTGAGCCTCACTGATTTACTTCAGATGCTACGCACAGGGCTGTTTTAACCTTTTAGACCTGCTTCAACTTTTTAATGCTCTGAATATGTTTTTAGTCTATTTAAAATATTTTTTTTGTTTTAATTTGTTTTAACCTGTTAGCATTGATTTTGCCTGCACACCACCCTGAGTTCTTTTGCGATAGGGTGGGATAGAAATATTTAAATAAGTAAATATTTTTCAAAGTGCAGCTTGCCCAAACTGGACCTTCAGTACTGTCGACAAATATGCTACCATAGTGTGTTCTGCTGATATTTTCAAACAAGGTTATTTTTTTTTTTTAAGTAGAAGAAGACTTACTGAGTTGGTGGATTTTTCATGGCATCAGATAGTTTAACCAGAGAACTCTTTCTTCAGATACAATTTCCTTTATACTTACCAAATAGCAATTCCTTGGACTGTGAATAACATTTCTGCCCCATCCTGCAAGGACTTGCATCTATGCACAATAATCCACACTGTCAGCAAGTCTGTCACTGGGTCATTTTGAAACTGCTGACTGTGAAATACAATATACTGAGGCACATCTTTGCCTGGCATTGGTTTTTATGAGAAGCAGGCAAACTCTTATTCTGGGCTGCTTAAGACTGTGTGATCGAAGCAGACAAGGCTACTTTGTTGGATTACGAAAGATTTAAGCACTATCACTACGAGAGAACTATCCCTCTCACATCAAATCTCGGTGGGTAAATGTTGAATCTAATACTGAAATGGCTTGCTCAGAGATAAAGATTTGACCTCTACATACTGGGCTCAGTATACATACATAGAAATACATACACCTGCCAATATGTGACACTAAACATTTCAAGAAAACAAACAAATTGCATGACAAGAAATGGTGGACATAGAGAATGTTGATAAAACTAGATTGAAGGAAGAGGATTCTACAGTGGAAGTGGGTGGCTGCCTAACCATTTTACCTGGTCAGTCAGTCGTACCAGGGATAACACCAGGGGACTTTGGTTTCTCTAGAACGAATGGAGTGATTATTTCAGGGTGTCTCAGATTTCAGCTAAATTGTAGGGGAACCTTTTTAACAATTGTTCAACCATGAGGAACTGTCTGCATCAGGAGGTGGTGGTGCTTCCTTTGCTGGAGGCATTCAAGCAGAGGCTGAACTAACCTTTCATGGATAAATGTAGTTGGACTATATGTTGTAGATACTACATTGGAATCAGTGCTTCTTAAGTTATTTGATATGGGGGATTGACAAGGATTTCCTCTTAATACAGGGACTTTGTGTCATTGGCTATAACTATTTATTTCCTGGAAACTTGCTATAGACTGGCAACAATGTCTTGCAGACTGCCACCAGTCCATAGTTTTTAACTAGCGCTAGAGTAGATGACCTCTAAGGTAGTTTCCATATTGTGGTGATTTTCTGATGAAGAGAATGTGTTCCATAGCTATCAAAATGGCCCCATAAAAGTTAACCAGCCTTTTAATGTCATCCTTATTTCACTATGGAGAGGAGGGTAGCTTTAATTGGAGAATAAGCTAGTAATTGATACATTTTAGCCCTGGCAAACTGCAGGAAACTGGCTGAGATCTTGCATGGGGAGATGTATGTCTGCTGTAAAGCAACATCTCTGTATCTATGGGCCTTTGCAGACTGCCAGAAATAGTGCAAATTGGGTCCACTTTAACTGCCATGGCTCAGTGCTAGGGAATCATGGGAATTGTATTTTTTTTCTGAGACATTGAGACTTCTCTCTCAGAGAGCTCTGGTGCCACAATAAACTACAGTTCCCATGATTCCCTAGCACTGAGTCAGGGCAGTTAAAGTGGACTCAATTTGCACTATTTCCGGCAGTCTGCAAAGGCCCTATGTCTCCCAGTGCTACTGCAACAAAATCCACTTTTTAAGCAATGCAGGGGATTAGCAGAAGCACATTCAACTATTTTCTTGTAGGAGGATACACTGGAACAGGTAACTGCAGGGAGCTTCAGGATGTCCTTGCAGATGCTGTTCTTGCAGTATGTCCAACTACAGCAAAAATACTGGATATTCAAAGGAAAAATCTGACAAAATAGCCTCTGAGTACTCCTTTCCTAAGAAAACCCTACAAAATTCAAGGGGTCACCATAAGTTGACAGGTGACTTGGAGGCACATATAGTGCCATAAATTGAAGAGGGTGTCTGAAGCACAAAAAATATGACAGCCAACTGTGTACTATGCTAATGAAGTGCCACCTGCTGACATTGCAAATCCAATTGCTCCTAAAGGAGCCAGAGAAGGGCAAAGAATTTGGGTTGTGTTTTGCTCCCCTTTCCCCAACCAAATCTTTTCCAGAAACTGGAAATCTTCTTCACCTTTATATCTATCTATCCAAATACTTTGAAATCTAGCTTGACCAAAACTATGGCTAAAAATGTGTTTATTTAGCTTAAGTATGTAAATATGAAAACAAAAATAATGACTACGGAAGATCTACAAGAGTCCATCCTAGGTAACGAGAAAATTTAAATAATCAAAGATTTTCCATACCTTAGTTCAAACATAAACAGAATGGAGACCACAGCCAAGAAATCAGGCTAGGGTTGTGAAGGGCAGCGATGAAAGAAATTGACAAGATCCTAAAGAGCAAAGATATAACCCTGAACATTAAAGTGAGGCTAGCCTAAGCCATCATATTCCCCATCACCATGTATGGATGTGAGAGCTGGACAGTGAAGAAAGCCAATAGGAAGAAAATAAAGCAATCTGAGATGTTGTGCTGGAGAAGAGTGCTGACGATACTGTGGGCAGCTAAAAAGACAAACAAATGGGTCCTAGAACAGATCAACCCTAAACTAGTCCTGGAAGCCAGGATGACTAAATTGAGGCTGTTGTATTTTGGCCATATCAGGAAAATGCATGAGTCATTAGAAAACAACAATAATGCTAGGTAAAGCAGAGGGAGCAGGCCAGTGTGGCATAGTGGTGTGAGTGTTGGACTATGATATTGGAAACCAGGGTTTGTTTCCTTGCTCGGCCATGAAACCCACTGGGTGACCTTGGGCACGTCACATGCTCTCAGACCTTGGGGAAGGCAATGGCAAACCTCCTCAGAACAAACCGTGCCAAGAAAACTGCATGATGGGTTCACCTTGGGGTTGCCATAAGTCTGAAACAACTTGAAGGCACACAACAACAACAATAAGGCAGAGGGAAGCAGAAAGAGAGAAAGACCACACGCCAGATGGATATTCTCAATCAGAGAGGCCATGGGCCTGAGCCTGTAGGACCTGAGCAGAGCAGTGGAGGACAGGAGGGTCTAATTCACAGTTGCCAAGAGTTGAGGTTGATTCAAGGGCAGTTAACAACAACAATGTAGAGAAGGTGATTCTGCCTATGTCAGCTTGTGCATTGGTTTCTCTACTCATCAACTTAGCAACACACTAACAACTTCAAAGAAGAAACTATGTAATTATGCTTTTGGCATGTGTATGCCATGAGCCACCTAATTAAATATCTCTTTCCTTTCTCTCTCTCCTCCCTCCCGCTAGGTATGTGAATATAAAAACACAGTAATAAAAATAAAGAAGCTTGTTGTTCAACAATAATAAAAAACAGCAATAAAAATAAAGACACTTGTTATTCTACAATAAAAGTAGCAATCTGATAACAGCAGACTCCTTTCCATTGGAGTGAGTATGCTCCATGTTGCCTATATTTAATAGAGCTAATCAATAACTTGTAGTCAAGTCAGCCTGTGTTTTCTGTACCCAGTTGGTTTGTGGGGGAGAGAAGCTTGCCCCCCTCCAAAAAAAGGTTTTTACACAGCATCTATTTACTGTAAATAGTAAATTGAAAGTGAAGGCCTCTATACGTTAATAAGTAAGTGTTTTTTTATTATTTAAAGCTATTATTTATTTATTTTATTAAAATATTTATATCCTGCACTATATCTGAAGATCTCAGGGCAGCTGTCAATAAAATAAATTTAAAACTATAAATAATAACAAAAATAAATACAGATTAAAATATATATCAAGATTATCTCAACTGAAACCCAGTTAAAATAGTTTAAAATAATGTTTTAATGTAACCATTGGACATGTATAGGCTGGATAAAATCAGTTATGCCTGGAGGCGTTAATAAAAAGCCAGGTTTTGCCTTGGTGCTGAAATTATCCCAGCATTGACACCAATCCAACTGAACAGATGATGCTGGAGTTTTCCTCTGCCCCAGAGTGCAACCTGATTCAGTATGTCAGGAGTTGGGAACCTATGTCTCTTCAAATGCTACTAGATTCAAATTCATCAAGGGGGTAACCACATAACAGAATTAAAGCAATTTGACAACTTAATTGCCATGACTCTATCCTACAGAATCCCAGGATTTGTAATTTGGTGAAGTATTCAGCCTGGTTAGTCAGAGAGCCCAGGTGTCTCACCAAACTACAAATCCCAGGATTCTGTATGACAGAGTCATGGCACTTAAAGTGGTGGCAAATTGATTTACGTCTGCAGTGTGGCTAAAGCCTTTTAGATGTTCTGGGATTCAGCTCTTATAATCCTTGCCTTGGCATTCTGGTGGGATTGATGGATGTTGAAGTCTAGAACACTTTGATTGCCAACAGTTTCCTAACCTTGCTCTAAGATATTGTGCACAGAAATTCTGAAACTTACTAGTCCCTATTCATGTTGAGTCAGATCTAAGTCCCAATGAGTTCAATGGACATACGCACAGGTACATCTTCATGGTATTGTAGACATACCCTTCCTCTTCTCCAGATCATGGCAAGTGTGGGTTAGAGAATTTGGAAACATCAGCCTTCTGTTATCTGAGTTCTCTGATGCTGGAGAGCAGTTAGAGATGTGGCACAAAAGTGGGGGTGGGGGAGAGGAACAAATTAAAAATCACGACTGGTTCCTCCTCCTGGTAGATGGTGCCATTTCTCCCTTGTAGTTTTAGTACCAGTTGACAGTGAATCTGTTAATTTAAGAAACATACACTCATAGCCATATCTGCAGCAGTCAAAAATATTTACAACAATTGGTTTGCAATTATGGTAAAAGCCATTTGGGTGTATAAGGCAATCAAGAGGCAAGATTGTCTGGAATCTATATTCTTTGAGGAAGGCCATGGCAGCTGGTAATTTCCATGTCAACCAGTTAGTGAATTTGCTTTGAGATTTACTCCACACATTAAAGGAGCTATCTAAAATGCTGGCCCCTGGCATCAGAACAGGATAAGCAACTTGGGATCCTTACAGACTGCTAGAAATAATACAGTGCCATTGGATCTCCCACATATGATTTGGCCAAGTTTCTGGCCACACAATTACAAGCCCATATAGGGCAAACCCCCCATTACATCAAGGACTCAACTCACTTCATAAGAAAAATCAATAACCTTGAACTAAAACCCGGAGACATACTAATCAGCTTCGATGTGGTCTCCCTGTTCACCAAAGTCCCCATTATGGACACCATGACACTCATCCGACAAATTTTCCCAGAGGACATCACAGCCTTGTTTGAACATTGCCTCACCACAAGCTATTTCCAGTGGGACAATGGATTCTACGAACAGAGAGATGGGGTAGCAAACTTCCCAGTGATCGCAAACTTCTACATGGAACACTTTGAAAAACAAGCCCTGGAAACAGAACCGAAAAAGCCCACAGCTTGGTTCCAATACGTGGATGACACTTTCACCATTTGGAGCCATGGAGAAGAAGATCTGGCTGGGTTCCTGAATCACCTGAACAACATCCACCCTAACATCCAATTCACTATGGAAAAAGAAAAGGAAGGAACACTGCCATTCCTGGATGTCCTAGTCATCCGCAAACCAAACCAACGTCTGGGACACATAGTATACAGAAAACCCACACATACAGACAGATACCTGCACAAGAACTCTAACCATCACCCAGGACAAAAAAGAAGCACAATAAAAACACTGGTAGACCGGGCAAAACGCATCTGTGAACCCCACTTCTTGGAAGAGGAATTGAAGCACCTAGACCAGGCTCTACAGGCAAATGGTTACTCCAGCTCAGACATCAGAAGGGCTGCCAGACCCAGAAAAACCCAGAGGACTGAAGCAGCCACCCAAAGGGAAGGTATTTTTACCATATATCAAAGGAATCACAGACAGAATAGGGAAAGTAGTGAGGAAACACAACCTCCAAATGGTTTACAAACCAACCAAGAAAATCCAACAAATGCTGCTCTCAGCCAAGGACAGGAGAGACCCTCTCACAGCCGCAGGAGTTTACTGCATACCATGCAGCTGCGGACAAGTCTACATAGGGATCACCAAACGCAGTGTACAAACACGAGTCAAGGAACATGAGAGACACTGCAGACTGGGTCAGCCAGAAAAAACAGCAGTAGCAGAACACATTATAAACCATCCTGGGCATAAAATGCTGTTTGAAAACACTGAAATTCTGGACCATGCCAACAACTATCAGGTCAGAATGCACAGGGAAGCCATCGAAATACACAAACACTTGGATAACTTCAACAGGAAAGAAGAAACCCTTAAAGTAAACAAGATATGGCTACCAGTCCTACAAAATAAGAAAATCAGCACTCAGCAAATGCAAATGGAAAAGCTTTCCCAGCAGACAATAGCAGACAATCTCCTTGATTGCCTATCCTTACCTGGAAGCCATGCCATTAACAACAGAACAATACCTATTCAACACAGAACAATACACAGTTTACATGGGATTAGCAGACAATAACCTTGAGTGCATTCCCTCCCACCCTGGAGTCATGCCATTAACAACAGAACAATACCTATTCAACACAGAACAACACACAGTGGGAGAATGGGACTATATATATATAATAATAATAATAATAATAATAATAATAATAATAATTTTTATTTAAGACCCCGCCCCTCTGAACACAATCGGGGCGGCTTACATCATAAAATTCCAACAACAGTTAAGAGCAATTTTATTCCCCTCCCCCCCTTAAAAAGTTATTAAACCGAATACAAGTTAAGATAAACAATATAAGGAGAAAAATTCCTCCATTTAAACAAACAATACTTATATTAAAAAACAAAAAATGCAAGAAATACAAGAAATGCAAGAAATGCAAGAAATGCAAGAAATGCCGGCGGATGTCACATGTTGGTTCAGAAGGGACCCAATTTATTAAAAAGGGAGCATCTCAGAGGGAGGAAAATTCCAGAGCATACTAGTGGATTAATCCGGAAAGGCCCGCCGAAAGAGATCCGTCTTGACGGCTTTCTTGAAGCCGTCAAGAGATGTCAATTGACGGATCTCCTCCGGCAGGCCATTCCACAGTTTGGGGGCAACTACCGAAAATGCCCTCTGGGAGGTCGACGCCAGTCTCGTTTTTTGAGGCTGCAACAGATTCCTCCCAGAGGACCGGAGGGTGCGGGGAGGATTATACGGGAGGAGGCGGTCCTTCAGATAGTCTGGACCCAAGCCATTTAGGGCTTTAAAGGTAATTACCAACACCTTGTACTGGGTTCGGAAACTAATAGGCAGCCAGTGTAGGGACCTTAATACTGGCGTAATATGGTCCCCCTTGGATGTTCCCGATATTAATCTGGCTGCCATATTTTGAACTAGTTGCAGTTTCCGAATCAAGCACAAGGGTAGCCCCATGTAGAGCGCGTTACAGAAGTCAAGGCGTGAGGTTACCAGCGCGTGCACAACGGTCTCAAGGTCTCTTACTTCCAGAAAAGGGCGCAGCTGGCGTATCAGCCGAAGCTGATAACAGGCGCTCCTGACCGTCGCATTAATCTGATTTGTCATCAGAAGCGACGGATCAAGGAGCACCCCCAGACTGCGAACACAGTCACTGGAGGAGAGCGTGACCCCATCCAGGACTGGAGGTTGCAACCCGATTCTTGGTTTCGGAGCCTGTACCGTGAGCACCTCCGTCTTGTCTGGATTCAATTTCAATCTGTTTTTCCTCATCCAGCCCATTACCGCCTGAAGACATTCATTGAGAGAGGAGGTGCCATTGGAATTCAAGGCCGACGAACGAGACACGGAGAAATAGATTTGGGTGTCATCAGCATACTGATAACACCCAGCACCATAACTCCGTATTATCTCACCCAGCGGCTTCATATAGATGTTAAATAACATCGGGGACAAAATAGCTCCCTGAGGGACCCCACAGGTGAGCTCCCTCTTACTGGAGCTACAGTCCCCGAGCAGCACCCTTTGGGACCGACCCGAGAGGAAGGACCGGAGCCACTGCAAAGCAGTGCCCCCGATACCAAGCCCTCTCAGGCGGCCCAAAAGGATGCCGTGATCTATCGTATCAAAAGCCGCTGAGAGGTCTAGGAGCACCAGCAGGGTCACGCTACCCCTGTCGATGCTCAGACGCAGATCGTCGGTCAAGGCAACCATGGCAGTCTCAACCCCAAAGCCTGTCCTAAAGCCGGTTTGAAATGGGTCTAGATAATCGGTTTCATCCAAGACAGCTTGGAGCTGAAGAGCAACCGCTCTCTCGATCACCTTGCTCAAAAATGGCAATAAAGAAACAGGCCTATAGTTCTTCATGTCCAGGGGGTCCAGGGAAGGCTTTTTCAGAAGCGGCTTAACCGCCGCTTCCTTTAGACATGATGGAACATGTCCCTCCCTGAAGGACGCATTGATGATATCCCTAAGGAACCTCACCAATGCGTCCCCCCCCTGGACGGCCAGCCATGATGGGCAAGGGTCGAGAGGGCAGGTCGTCTTCCTCACCTTACCAAGCAGCTTGTCCACGTCCTCGGTACTCACAGATTGCCATTGATCCAGTATAACAGCATCGGCGGAGTTGATGGACACCTCGCCTATAGATTCTGAACTAATGGTGGCGTCTAAGTCGGCTCTGATCTGAGAGATTTTATCTGCAAAGAAGTTGTTAAATGCGTCGCAGCAGGTCGTTGTCGGGTTAAGCAAGGGGTTTGGCGCAGGGGGTACCTGCGTCATCTCCCTCACCACCTTAAACAGCTCTGCCGGACGAGACTCTGCAGACGCAATACGTGCAGAGGAGAAAGCCCTCTTCGCTGCACGTATTGCCTCCCGATAGGACCGAAGAAAGTTCCTATGGCGAGTTCTGTCAGAGCGGAGTCGAGTTTTTCGCCACCTGCGCTCTAGTCGTTGTCCAAATCGCTTCATTTTCCTAAGCTCCGAGGTGTACCATGGCTTATGGTTTGAAGCGAAATGGCAAGGACGCTTGGGAGCGATCGTGTCTATAGCCCTGGTAAGATCGTTGTTCCATGTATTAACCAGGGCTTCGACAGGATCACCGGCATTCCCAACCATTAAACCCTCCAAGGCTCTCTGGAAACCTATGGGCTCCATTAGCCTTTGAGGGCGGACCATTCGAATAGGTCCGCCACCCCCGAGGGGGCAGATGTTGGCTCTGACTTTCATCTTGACCAGGAAATGATCCGTCCATGACAATGCTGAGGTATCAATCACCTCAGCCCACGGATATACCTGCTCGGTACAGAACACCGCATCAAGTGTATGGCCTGCGCAATGCGTCGGCCCGTTGACCAGCTGGGATAGGCCCATGTTTGTCATGGTATCCATGAACTCCCGAGCCGCACCTGTTAAGCTGGTCTCGAGCGGGATGTTGAAGTCCCCCAGGACAAGAAGCCTGGGAGACTCCAGCAGCAGCTCAGAGACCAGTTGCGTCAGCTCGGTCAAGGAGTCTGTTAGACAACGGGGTGGCCGGTAGACTAGCAGAATCCCCAAACTATCCCTGGCCTTCAGGCTAAGGTACATACACTCGATGTGGGTAGTGTGTCGAACAGGTATCCTGGTCAAGGTTAAGGTGTTTTTATAAATCAAAGCCACTCCGCCCCCCCGCCCACTGCCCCTCACCTGCTCACTAACAGAGTACCCAGCCGGGAGAGCCTGCGCCCATGTAGCGGCGCTGTCCTCCCCCAGCCAGGTCTCTGTAAGGCAAGCCAGGTCGGCGTCCTCATCCAGGAGAAGATCCTGGATGATATGAGTCTTATTCTTTACCGACCTGGCATTGCAGAGGAGCAAGGTGAGGTTCTGTGGAATGGTTGTTCTGCTCTCCAAACCATCCTTGGAAACAGAAGAAACAGAAGGCGGAATGGCTATTAAGCAGCGATCCCGCCTTCTTTTGTAACATATGTTAACATATGTTACTTCTGTTCCAGCCATATAGCGTATTTTTCGGCATATAAGACGCTCCGGCATATAAGACGCACCCAATTTTAAAGGAGGAAAATCTAGAAAAAAAAGATTCTTAACCAAATACTGTAGTAAAATATTTTATATCAACTTTATAAAGTTAACAGCAGTTTAAGAACAATTTTAAGTTGTAAATGTAAGTTTAAGCCAGCAGCAGGGCCAGGTATTGCACAAATTCCCTGCCCAACATTCTTGCAAGTCTCCTGTCGCCTTATGGTGACTCCATGAATTTCTTAGGGATTTCTTAGGCAAGGAAGACTCGAGAAGTGGTTTTGCCAGTTCCTTCCTCTGAAATACAGCCTGCAGCACCTGGGATTCTTTGGCGGTCTCTCATCCAAGGACTATCCAGGGCTGACCCTGCTTAGCTTCCAAGATCAGATGGACTGGTACCTTTGGAGTTTTTAGGCCATTGTCTTATGGAGTAATTTATGGCTTATTTTGACCCTACCATGAGGGTTTTCTTGGCAGATTTCTTCAAGGGGTTTTTTTTTTGCCATTTCCATCCTCTGAGGCTGAGAGAGTGTGATTTGGCCAGAGTAATCCAGTGCCTTGGAGTAATTTCTGGCTCATTTTGACACTACCATGAGGGTTTTCTTGGCAGATTTCTTCAGAGGAGGGAGTTTGCCATTTCCACCCTCTGAGGCTGAGACAGTGCAACTTGGCCAGGGTACTAATCGAGTGCCTTGGAGTAATTTCTGGCTCATTTTGATCCTACCATGAGGGTTTTCCTGGCAGATTTCTTCAGAGGAGGGAGTTTGCCATTTCCACCCTCTGAGGCTGAGACAGTGTAACTTGGCCAGGGTACTAATCCAGTGCCTTGGAGTAATTTCTGGCTCATTTTGATCCTACCATGAGGGTTTTCCTGGCAGATTTCTTCACAGGAGGGAGTTTGCCATTTCCACCCTCTGAGGCTGAGACAGTGTAACTTGGCCAGGGTAATAATCCAGTACCTTGGAGTAATTTCTGGATCATTTGGATCCTACCATGAGGGTTTTCCTGGCAGATTTCTTCACAGGAGTGAGTTTGCCATTTCCACCCTCTGAGGCTGAGACAGTGTAACTTGGCCAGGGTACTAATCCAGTGCCATGGAGTAATTTCTGGCTCATTTTGATCCTACCATGAGCGTTTTCCTGGCAGATTTCTTCAGAGGAGGGAGTTTGCCATTTCCACCCTCTGAGGCTGAGACAGTGTAACTTGGCCAGGGTAATAATCCAGTACCTTGGAGTAATTTCTGGCTCATTTTGATCCTACCATGAGGGTTTTCCTGGCAGATTTCCTCAGAGGAGGGAGTTTGCCATTTCCACCCTCTGAGGCTGAGACAGTGTAACTTGGCCAGGGTACTAATCCAGTGCCTTGGAGTAATTTCTGGCTCATTTTGATCCTACCATGAGGTTTTCCTGGCAGATTTCTTCAGAGGAGGGAGTTTGCCATTTCCACCCTCTGAGGCTGAGACAGTGTAACTTGGCCAGGGTAATAATCCAGTGCCTTGGAGTAATTTCTGGATCATTTGGATCCTACCATGAGGGTTTTCCTGGAAGATTTCTTCAGAGGAGGGAGTTTGCCATTTCCACCCTCTGAGGCTGAGACAGTGTAACTTGGCCAGGGTACTAATCCAGTGCCTTGGAGTAATTTCTGGATCATTTGGATCCTACCATGAGCGTTTTCCTGGCAGATTTCTTCAGAGGAGGGAGTTTGCCATTTCCACCCTCTGAGGCTGAGACAGTGTAACTTGGCCAGGGTACTAATCCAGTGCCTTGGAGTAATTTCTGGATCATTTGGATCCTACCATGAGGGTTTTCCTGGTAGATTTCTTCAGAGGAGGGAGTTTGCCATTTCCACCCTCTGAGGCTGAGACAGTGTAACTTGGCCAGGGTAATAATCCAGTGCCTTGGAGTAATTTCTGGATCATTTGGATCCTACCATGAGCGTTTTCCTGGCAGATTTCTTCAGAGGAGGGAGTTTGCCATTTCCACCCTCTGAGGCTGAGACAGTGTAACTTGGCCAGGGTAATAATCCAGTGCCTTGGAGTAATTTCTGGATCATTTGGATCCTACCATGAGCGTTTTCCTGGCAGATTTCTTCAGAGGAGGGAGTTTGCCATTTCCACCCTCTGAGGCTGAGACAGTGTAACTTGGCCAGGGTAATAATCCAGTGCCTTGGAGTAATTTCTGGATCATTTGGATCCTACCATGAGGGTTTTCCTGGAAGATTTCTTCAGAGGAGGGAGTTTGCCATTTCCACCCTCTGAGGCTGAGACAGTGTAACTTGGCCAGGGTACTAATCCAGTGCCTTGGAGTAATTTCTGGATCATTTGGATCCTACCATGAGCGTTTTCCTGGCAGATTTCTTCAGAGGAGGGAGTTTGCCATTTCCACCCTCTGAGGCTGAGACAGTGTAACTTGGCCAGGGTACTAATCCAGTGCCTTGGAGTAATTTCTGGATCATTTGGATCCTACCATGAGGGTTTTCCTGGTAGATTTCTTCAGAGGAGGGAGTTTGCCATTTCCACCCTCTGAGGCTGAGACAGTGTAACTTGGCCAGGGTAATAATCCAGTGCCTTGGAGTAATTTCTGGATCATTTGGATCCTACCATGAGCGTTTTCCTGGCAGATTTCTTCAGAGGAGGGAGTTTGCCATTTCCACCCTCTGAGGCTGAGACAGTGTAACTTGGCCAGGGTAATAATCCAGTACCTTGGAGTAATTTCTGGCTCATTTTGATCCTACCATGAGGGTTTTCCTGGCAGATTTCCTCAGAGGAGGGAGTTTGCCATTTCCACCCTCTGAGGCTGAGACAGTGTAACTTGGCCAGGGTACTAATCCAGTGCCTTGGAGTAATTTCTGGCTCATTTTGATCCTACCATGAGGTTTTCCTGGCAGATTTCTTCAGAGGAGGGAGTTTGCCATTTCCACCCTCTGAGGCTGAGACAGTGTAACTTGGCCAGGGTAATAATCCAGTGCCTTGGAGTAATTTCTGGATCATTTGGATCCTACCATGAGCGTTTTCCTGGCAGATTTCTTCAGAGGAGGGAGTTTGCCATTTCCACCCTCTGAGGCTGAGACAGTGTAACTTGGCCAGGGTACTAATCCAGTGCCTTGGAGTAATTTCTGGCTCATTTTGATCCTACCATGAGGGTTTTCCTGGCAGATTTCTTCACAGGAGGGAGTTTGCCATTTCCACCCTCTGAGGCTGAGACAGTGTAACTTGGCCAGGGTACTAATCCAGTGCCTTGGAGTAATTTCTGGATCATTTGGATCCTACCATGAGGTTTTCCTGGCAGATTTCTTCAGAGGAGGGAGTTTGCCATTTCCACCCTCTGAGGCTGAGACAGTGTAACTTGGCCAGGGTAATAATCCAGTGCCTTGGAGTAATTTCTGGATCATTTGGATCCTACCATGAGGTTTTCCTGGCAGATTTCTTCAGAGGAGGGAGTTTGCCATTTCCACCCTCTGAGGCTGAGACAGTGTAACCTGGCCAGGGTACTAATCCAGTGCCTTGGAGTAATTTCTGGATCATTTGGATCCTACCATGAGCGTTTTCCTGGCAGATTTCTTCAGAGGAGGGAGTTTGCCATTTCCACCCTCTGAGGCTGAGACAGTGTAACTTGGCCAGGGTACTAATCCAGTGCCTTGGAGTAATTTCTGGATCATTTGGATCCTACCATGAGCGTTTTCCTGGCAGATTTCTTCAGAGGAGGGAGTTTGCCATTTCCACCCTCTGAGGCTGAGACAGTGTAACTTGGCCAGGGTAATAATCCAGTGCCTTGGAGTAATTTCTGGATCATTTGGATCCTACCATGAGCGTTTTCCTGGCAGATTTCTTCAGAGGAGGGAGTTTGCCATTTCCACCCTCTGAGGCTGAGACAGTGTAACTTGGCCAGGGTAATAATCCAGTGCCTTGGAGTAATTTCTGGATCATTTGGATCCTACCATGAGGTTTTCCTGGCAGATTTCTTCAAGGGGGGGACTCTTTCCACCCCCGTCCTGGGTGCTCCAATGGACTCTTCCTGGGATGGGAGGATGTCCTCTGACCCCAGGAAGAGTCCATTGAAGCACCCAGGATGGGGGTGGAAAGAGGAGGAGCACATTCAACTAGCCAGGAAAAGAGGACTCTTTCCACCCCCGTCCTGGCTGCTCCAATGGGCTCTTCCTGGGATGGGAGGAGCCCACTGCAGCACCAAGGCTCAGGCTGAAATGAGGCCTACTTTTAGCCTAGGCCTCGGCAGTTTGCCCTCAGCTTTTATATTCGGTTCATTAGGCGCAGCAACTTCCCCACCCTCCTTTTGGGGAAGAAAAAGTGCGTCTTATATGCCGAAAAATACGGTATATACTGTGAGACCCTGGGAACCACTCCTCCCTACCCAGGGTCTCACAGTATATATAGACCCATTCTCCTCCATTCCAATTTTCTCTGAAGATGCCAGCCACAGATACTGGCGAAACGTCAGAAAGAAACTCTTCTAGAACATAGCCACACAGCCCAAAAAACCCACAAAAAACTATAAAAAATACAGATTGAGTCCACTTTAACTGCCCTGGCTCAGTACTAGGGAATCATGGGAACTGTAGTTTATTATTGCACCAGAGCTCTCTAACAGAGAAGGCTCAGTGTCTCAGAAAAAACTACAGTTCCCATGATTCCATAGCACTGAGCCAGGGCAGTTAAAGTGGATTCAAGCTGCATTATTTCTGGCAGTCTGTAAAGGCCCTTGGATAGTTCATTTAAAGTTTTGACTACAACCCAAAGTAGATCCACTGCTCCATTGACATGGAAGCCACTAGCATCTACTTAGCTCTACCTCTAAAAATCACGACTGGTTCTTGATTGGCTCTGGTCACTGCTTGACAATATTAGAATTCCCTCTGACTTTCAGCTGCACCATTCATTCATTTCAGAGACTGGCTACTGGCTACTTCTTATTTCCCTGCTCCCACATTTTGCTGCCCCCCCCCCCCCGCCTTTGTAATTTCCAAGCTGCCTTGGACAGATACGTATTATTGATCCCTCAGCCTGATATCTGAATATGATGATTTAGCTTTCTAACCCATATTGATCAAGTCCTCTGTTATTCAGCTCTTACTCTTCTCAATGCCAAAATTAAGCCTTCACTGGGTCAAGTGGATAAGGGGATCTCTTATATTGGGGTCAATACTGGCTTACTGGTGAAAAATAGAAAATGAGGAGGGGGTTACTTGTTATGGCTGCTATTATGATTATGATTATTTCCATTCAACTGAAGCTACAACAGACAATCAGACAACCTGGAGTCTTAGACAGTATCATTTATAATCTTCCTAGCAAGCACAGAATATGCCCCACTTTCTATTTTCAAGTTATCATCATACCCCAGTTTCTTCATTGGTGCATCTGCCAGCTGTTTGCCAGAGATTTATTCTATAATACATCTGGGGATATAAACAGACAGGATTCTAATACTACAAAGCTTAACACCATAGTTTAAGTAGCTCTTGAAACTGGATTCCAACTGGAAAACCTGATGTTAGGAATGAGATATCAGAATTCTTACACTCCAAAGAAGGAAGAGAAATTTTAGCAATTTTGTTTTTTTAAACAATTACTTACAGTATAGGCAAATCTTCATAGGTGGATTAGGGTTGACAGACTGCTGTTCAGAGCCCTCCCCTATATCTCCCCTGATTAGTTTTGTTTCTCTGTGTTAGAAGTGTTCCCATAATTATTGAAATAACAACAAATATTAAAAGATCCAATTTGATGCAAGTCAGATGCAAGTCACACTTGCTCAGTTTCTCAGATCCAAGTCACACGTATTTTCAGTGGGCTTCAATGGTGTATCTATAGGGGAGCAAATAAGGGTGTTCCTTGTCCAAATAAGCATTCTGCCTTCCTATTAAATTTTCCTTCAGTCTTCTAGCATGCAGAAAATGAAACACGAAAATTACTCACACCTAGAACTTACACTTGTTTATTTTTGCATATTGCCAAATTTCTTTTGCATGCCTGAATAGTATTTCCAAATGCTCAGCTGAAGTTTTAAGTTACTGCAATGATAGAAGTTTGGGGACTGAATTAAAATGTAATGAAAAAGGCAATGGCCACTCCAAGTAGCTACATTTTGAAGCAAGCGGGCATAGGATGTGAGCTTTTAAGTAACGCCCTAAGCATGAAATAGGTTGTACATATATACAGTCTGAATAAAAAAAAGATAATCTCATCAAGAAAACTGGTTGCTACTTCCATGCATACTGTATGGATGTGCTTTCTGTAGCCAATAAGATGTAGTGTAGGCTTGAGAATAGTTGCACCCCACATCTGAGATTCTATTACATGTTTTATTTTTTGCCACCAGCTTTTTGTGAATGGTTATCAGTCAGCATGAATTACTTGTTTATGGAACTGCAGTCAAGTTGAATCCATTTACCTCCTCTTTGTCTCAACTCTCACAGGTGATTGATGCAGTCACATCTGATAATATTAAACATCTGAATAGCCCGTGAATAGGTACTAATAGTTCAGTGGGAATCCACACCTGTATCCAGCAAACTGACATACAAGGGCTTGTGGATTGGATCTAGGCTAACTCAGTATTTCAAGATCCAACTATTGTTCTGAAAACATTTGGGTTCAGTGCCATTTACTAGACATGGATAATAATTTTGTTTCAGTTCACTTAATTTGATAAAGATTTACAAAATTCACAATTTTTTTTCACATCCAGGATGCAAACAATGTGAGATTTCAAATGTTTGGATGTGGCTGAAACTAAATATTTGGGAGCTTACCTTTAAAGGTCTGAGTTTGAATGCTTGTTTATTTAACCACATTAGCTCTGAATTAGGATTGTCAGCTCCTTTATTTTTTTTTAAAAAAGAGGTCACAACAACAGACATCTAACAATCATGTACAATGTGGTCCTCTATGGGCTGGAACAGACATACCTAATTATTTTAGCCTAGGCAACAGAGGGAGGACTTAATTTGAGTTCATTTTTGAATAATTTACCCAAATTAAAAAATTTCTCAGTATTTAGGCTGGAAAGAACTCAAGAATTAAGATGAGTTACCAACTCTGATGGTTACTGACCTTGATAGTTCCTCCATTGGGGTTGGTATGTTCGAACTCAGTAAATAGAGTGCATCAATCTCTCCTTTGTGTACAAATTACAGAGAAGAATGTGCATTTTGCCATCTTAATAAATCATAGGGCTAGTTATCTAGCATCTAACACAAAGTGTGCCATCAAACCAGAATCGTACCAGCATAGCATTTTGTATGGCCTTTGTCCATTATAGTTTTTTGTTGGTTTTTCAGGCTGTGTGGCCATGTTCTAGAAGAGTTTCATTCTGACATTTTACCAGCATCTGTGGCTGGCATCTTCAGAGAATACTGGAATGGAAGAGAGTGGGTATATATATATATATATATATATATATATACGGTGAGACCCTGGGTAGGGCCCAGTGATTCCCTTTGTAGACTGTGTATTGTTCTGTTGTTGATGGCAGGGCCTCAGGGTGGGAGGATATGCAAACAAGGATTATTGTTTGCTAATTGGTGATCATTGTCTGCAGGGACACCCCTGACCCTGGGTGGTTTCTCATTTGCATTTGCTGAGTGCTGATTTTTCTATTTTGCAGGACTGGTAGCTAAACCTTGTTTACTTTAAGGGTTTCTTCTTTCCTGTTGAAGTTGTCAAAGTGTTTGTGGATTTCGATGGCTTCCCTGTGCTTTCTGACCTGATAGTTGTTGGCATGGTCCAGAATTTCAGTGTTTTCAAACAGCATTTTATGCCCAGGATGGTTTATAATGTGTTCTGCTACTGCTGATTTTTCTGGCTGGCCCAGTCTGCAGTGTCTCTCATGTTCCTTGATTCGTGTTTGAACACTGTGTTTGGTGGTCCCTATGTAGACTTGTCCGCAGCTGCATGGTATGTAGTAAACTCCTGCAGCTTGAAAGGGTCTCTCCTGTCCTTTGCTGAGCGCGCATTTGTTGAATTTTCTTGGTTGGTTTGTAAACCATTTGGAGATTGTGTTTCCTCACCACTTTCCCTATTCTGTCTGTGGCCCCTGTGATGTATGGTAAAAATAACTTCCCTTTGGGTGATTGCTTGTCTTCACTCTTTCCCTGTAGACAATTATCACCAATTAGCAGACAATAATCCTCATTTGCATATCCTGAGGCTCTGCCATCAACAACAGAACAATACACAGTTTACATGGGAATCACTCCTCCCTACCCAGGGTCTCACAGTATATATATACCCACTCTCTTCCATACCAGTATTCTCTGAAGATGCCAGCCACAGATGCTGGCAAAACGTCAGAAGGAAACTCTTCTAGAACATGGCCACACAGCCCGAAAAACCCACAATAAACTATGGATGCCAGCCATGAAAGCCTTCGACTTCACTTTGTCCATTATGTTTGATTAGAAATTATAGGAGAAATATCCCCAAGCTGCTGCTTCTCATCTGTTTTGAACTACAATCCCCCCATCCCAGAAAATACCACCATAATCCAACACATCTAGAGGGCATCAACCTCAAGAGAGAATGTTAACAACATCCACTCAACCCACATCTAACATTTAAGAAGAGTAAATGCAATATATCTTTGTGCCCAGTGTGCATTATCAGCTACAAGAACTGGAGCAGCAAGGAAGGAACATTTAATGTCATGATGTCATGTTATGCATTTCTTCTATTAGACATGTCCAAAGTCTAATTGTACTTTTTTGTGGGTTTTTCAGGCTGTGTGGGCATGACCACATAGCCTGAAAGACCCACAAAAAACTATGGATGCCAGCCATGAAAGCCTTCGACTTCTAATTGTACTTTTTGTCTGGACACCAAACTCTGTTTTCCCTGCTAATCTTTGTGTCTTCTTTTCTCTTTTGCAGTCTAAATCTTGAGGAGCAGTTCAAAACATTTCCCCTGTAAAATAACACTGAATCTGTTGAAGATTTGTTGTTGTCCTAAATAATTTCTGGTTTATGGTACCCCAAAGCAAACCTATAATTGGGGTTTATCAGCAAGATTTTTTCACAGGGAGTTTGCTATTCTTTTCACCTGAGGCAGAGAGAGTGTGACTCACCAAAAGTCACTCATAAGGTTTTAATGGTTGAGCAGAGATTTGTGAATCCTAGTCCAGTGTTCAAACAACTACATCATGCTGCTTTTTCTCCCATGCCCTCAACATCTTTTAATAAGTCCAGTGGGGTCTGTGAGCCCTCTGACACAAGTGATATGTTCCAACCAAGCAGCAGAACCTGTTTTTGTTTGGTCCATTTCTAGAAAATCCATTAACTTTGTTTGTCCTAATTTGTTGTTGTTGTTGTTATTGTTTTGTTGTTTAGGCAAGAAGGAAGGAAGGAACCAGTCAGTACGCAAATTAATGCAAAAGTATGTTCTAGTTTTCCTTCTGCCCCTATACACCAAGAACTGCTTATCCAAGTAGGAAATGTTGCTAAATATATTCAAATTATAGCTGTTTTCAACAAGAAATACAACTGAATCCATTGTGAGATTAAACATATTCTATTCAACATTCTTGATTTTTTGAAATGGCAATGGATACAGTCAATCTAATTCACACCCTTGCGTCAAGAGTCAGCTCAGGACAGACTATTTCAGAACAAATAAAACTGTATGAAACCACCTAGCAATGGGTAATGCTTATTTATTTAGTAACTACATTTATGTTTTAATTTACTTTTAATTTTATTTGCTTCCTCTCTTTATCCCAAGGTTGAAAACCTCTTTGTTCTCATAACAACTCTGAAAGAGAGGTTAGACTTGAGAGAGAGTGACAAGGTCACTCTGTGTAGGTATTTTGCTTCAGTGAGAACTTGTTGCTGGATTTCCTATATATGTATGTGCATGTGCCTGTGCGTGTGTGCGCGCGTGTGAAATGAGTTACATTTAAAGTTAAATGAGATGCCAGCTCATCCTATGGAAGAGTTTCTGTAACCTATAGACATTTTTCTGGTTTGCCTATTCTTATCCTTGAAACTAACTATAAACTGGATCCCAATAAGCTCATCATGTTGTATTACATGACAGACAGTTCCCCTTCCCACTTTATCCTCACAACAGCCCTGTGAGGTAAGTGGGTCAAGCTGCAAGGGGATGACTGGTACAGGTATACCCAGTGAAAAGTTGTGGTTCCATATGGATTTAAACATGGATCTTCCAAATATCAATACAGCACTCTAATGACACTGCCTCTCCTACTGAGTATGTATATGCATCCACATGTGCCCAAGCAGCATCCTTAGTGTGACAATCGTAATGCTGGAAGCGTCCCAGGATCTGCTTATTTACATCTGTAAAGTCTTGGCAGGTTTGCAAGATTTATGAATAGCAATGTTCTGATATTGTAAACCAGTCAGATTTTTTTTTAAAAAAATAAAAGACTTTGAAAAAGTATTTGCACAAATTGGGCGCAAACATAGTAGAAAAGGGAGGAAGGTAAGGAGAAAGGAGAAACTTATAAAAAGTTGTGGTGAGGGGATGACCAGAACTGGGCTTGTGTGCCACCATTATCAGTTATGAATCACACATTTTACAAAAATCCCTGCCATTACTTGCACGTGAGTAAAATGTATCTGTATGAGCGTTGATAGGCATGCCTATTTTTCTGAGAATTGACAAGCTACCTGAAATTGATTGCAAAAAGAGTATAATTGATTAATAGATTGTTGGGCATGTTCTGAATACTTACAGTACAACTGGAACCCATTAGTACTCCAACTTATCCCAACAGCACCTTGGCTTGTTTCAGTTTCAGATTTTATTTTCTAAAAATGCAATAAAGGAGATACTCTGAAGCTGATCCAAATTAAAAGTAGGTCCTTGGATAATTAATGTCTCCTTATCCATTTCATTCAGAGTAAAATTACAGTGTAAATTGGGTTGGAAGGGTATTGTGGATAAGGTGTTGGTTGTGTTGACTTTAACCTCTGAAGCTCATGAGAATACCAAAATACCCACTTTTCACATTATTTTATGTTATTTTATTTTAGCAATAAGTAGTCTTTACTATCCTCTATTTCACTTTCTTGTTTTTGGCTACACTGGAATATGACCAAGATATGCTTCTGCATTCTGGGGCAAAAAATCACTATATTTTGAACATGGATAGAAATCTGACCTCAGAAATGGTGAATTTTTTTAAAAGCTGGAGAGCACATTGTCCCTAACTTTAAAGTAGCCATTCTGGAGCAAAGAAAGGTCAACGGGAGATTAGGGCACAGATTGCTGAGTGACAAAGCTTTGGTAAATTCCAGTCTATCACTGGAGGCTTCAACCAGGAAAAAAGACTCTTCCCACAATGCATGTGCTAATTGACTTGCAAAGCACCAGGATGTTTGTTATCAGCAGTAGTTTTCTTAATGACCAATGTCAATAATTTTCTAGATGTGTCAGGCCATGAAACCCACTGGGTGATCTTGGCCAAGTCACATGCTCTCAGCCTCAGCCATGGCAAACCTCTTCTGAACAAATCTTGCCCAGAAACCACCATGATAAGTTTGCTTTAGGGTCGCCTTTAGTGAAAAGGGTGTTATAAATAAACATCATCATAATCATCTTCCAGTCAGAAATGACTTGAAGGCACACAACAACAACAACGAGGCTATGTTGAGGAGCATAAGAATTGTAGTCCAGCACACTCAAAGGACCTAAAGTTGTGGAAGAGTGGCTATAGAGTACCCTGGCTGATGAACTGACCACTGATTAGCTGTTTGTGTCAGTATGTGTGCATGCAGGCAAGTGGGCACCGGTGGGTACCAACCTGAACCAGCCTTTGTATGAATGATGGTGGGAAAAGGAAGTTCCAAGGCACCCACCGGCAAGCATCCACTGTTTTCTGTCCATGCTAAAAAGGAATCCCATTTTCAAATTATTGGAACCAGATGGTCCTTGCCAGGAAAAGAGAGAGGGGCAGGGGCTTGAAGGGTGGGCAAAGCACGTTCCCCTCTGGGCTCTTTGGAAAACAAATGCCAGGCTCCCAGGATGAAACTCGGTTTGGTTATGTGTGGCATTGCAATAGCAGCCTGTCTCTGTGAAGTTGGGTTCCTGTTATTCTACACCTACAGCTTGGCCCACTTGGTGAACTTGGGCAAGTCACAGGCTCTCAGCCTCAAGGGGAAGGCAGTGGGAAGATCTTGGATAAGTCACAGGCTCTCAGACTCAGGGAAAGCAATGGCAAGACTTTGGGCAAGTCACACTCTCTCAGCCTCAGGGGAAGGCAATGGCAAACCTCCTCTGAACAAATCTTGCCAAGAAAAACCCATACTAAACGCCATGGTTTATCATGAAAATCCATGGTTCGCCATAGGGTTGCCATAAGTTGGAAATGACTTGAAGGCACACAACACATATACACATACCAACAGCAACAATAAACAGCTTGACACTTGAGGAAGTAAAGTCATGTTTAATCCGGGATACAAGGTTGGAAGTTTTGTGATAGAGACAGTTCTTTCCATGGACTTCTATTTAGTACCTTCACAATTCAGTCAAATGTTGGTATTGTAGTAGTATTTGTTATGTAAAGTTAGTTTTGTAATATATTGTCAGTTACTTTCTGTATATGATTGTAGAAGTGTTAGTTACTCTCCTGATAATTACTTTTTGGTTGTGTAATTTTTCTTCATTATATAACTAGTAGTTACTCTATGTATGTTCTTTAGTTACTTTCTACTAGATTTGGTTGCTTATAATGGCCAGTATGGTCTAGTATGGTTTGAGTATTGGGACTAGTAGGACTCTGGAGACCAAGGTTCGAATCCCATCTTGGCCATCAAACCCACTGATTGACCTTAGGCAAGTCACACTCTCTCAGCTTCAGGATGGCAATGGCAAACCCCTTCTGAAGAAACTTGCCAAGAAAATCCCACGATTGGTCCCTCTTAGGGTGGCCATAAGTCAGAAATGAAGGCATACAACAGCAACAATCTTTTTCCCCGAGTTTGTTGTTGTTGTTGTATTCAAGTAATTTCCGAGTTGTGGTGACCCTAAAGCCTAATCATGGGTTTTTCTTGGCAAGTTTCTTCGGAGGGAGTTTGCCATTGCCATTCTCTCCGAGTTTGTTGGGTAACCCTTCTTTATTTTGTGTGTATCTGTTAGGGTTTGGCTTCCCGCCACCCCGTTAGACATAACAGGGTAACCAGATGTCCTCCTTTTCCAGGGCCTGTCCTCCATCCCAACCTCCTGTCCAGGAGGAATCCCAAAACGTCCTCCATTTTGAGCAGGACCCAGAAGCGTGCACTTTACACTCATAAGAGGCAACATTTACACGAATGACCAAACGCATCTGAGGAAGTAGACTGAAGGGGGGTTGCAGACTGTCAAAAATAGTGTGAATTCAGTCCACTTTTAGGGTTAGGGTTAAGGTTAGGGAATCATGGGAATTGAATTTTATTGTGGCACTAGAGTTCTCTGACAAAGAAGGTTCAATGTCTCAGAAAAATAACAACTCCCATGATTCCCTACCACTAACCCTAACCCTAAAAGTGGACTGAATTCACACTATTTTTGACAGTCTGCAACCCCCCTGAAGTCTAGCAAAGCTCATGCTGCCAACTTATTTCTTTTATAGTTAGTCTCAAAGGGGCTGCAAGATCTCTCTCTCTCTCTGTGAGTGTGGCTAGCTTTTTATTTGGCCAGGTCCTACATTTCTTTCCCTTCAACGCCCTACATTTCCGCGGGGCCTCGTCCTCCTTTGAGGCGAGGACACCTCTGGCCCTCTTGTATCGCTGCTATTCGACGATTAATTCGGACTTTTAGAACAAGAAAGAACTGAAAAGGAGGGAGGAAAAGAGTGAAGAAGAGGAGGAGGAGGAGGCGCCGGAGTTCTGCAGGGACGCAGTGGGAACTTGGAGGGAAAAGTCCCTCCCGCGTTTTTTTTTGGGGGGGGGGAATAAGAGCTTATTGGGGGGGGCTCTGAGGAGGAGGGCGTTGGCTTGCTGTGTGTTTGTGTGTGTGAGGGAGAGAGAGAGGAAGGGGCCTGGGGGTGCTTCCCCACCCTCCCCATCCTTTCCCCCTCCTTGGCCAAGACTCGTGTCTCTCTTTGGCCTCTCCAGAGGCGACTCCATCTCTCCAAAGCGGCTTTCTTTGTCGGCGGCGTGTGCGGAGGGCCATTCCCAGCCCCATTCCCATTCCCAGCCCCAGCCCCCCCATTTCCTGTCTCCCTCCCTCCCTCTTTCGCCCCCCCCTCCCTCGCTTCCCCTCAAGCGCAGGCAGACAGGAGACCCACAGAGCTGGACAAGGCAGCAACAAGAAGAGGAAGAAGAAGAGGAGGAGGAGCGCAGACCCCCCCCCCCAGAGGCTGAGGGAAGCCCCCAGGAAAGAGCCGCCCAGGTAAGTGGGCTCTTTACCTGGCTGGCAAGGGAGAGAATAGGTGGCCTCTTCTGGTGGCCAGCAAAAGGAGCAAGTGGGCGACCCAGGAGCTCTCTCCTCTGTTGCCATCTGGAAGGAAGGAAGGAAGGAGGGAAGGGCTGCTCCTTCCCCAAACGCTGCGTTGCTCCTCTTTTCGCCCCTCAGGAAAGCCGACTTTTGGTTGCATCCACACACGGCAGGGATAATCCAGTTTGAACTGCCACGGCTCCATGCTATGGAAGTCTGGGAAGGGTCGTTTCCAACAATGTTTGTTGTTGTTAACTATCTCGACCCATGGCGACCCTATGGATGAGACATCTCCAGGACCCCCTGTCCTCTACTGCTCTGCCCAGCTCCTGCAAACTCTTATTCATGGTCTCTTTAATAAAGTCCATCTAGCATGAGGCCTTCCTCTCTTTCTACTTCCCTCCACCTTTCCTAACATTATTGTCTTTTCCAGCGATTCATGCCTTCTCATGATGTGTCCAAAGTTGCATGGGGAAAAAAAATTAGGAGTTAGGCCGTGTGTGCTTCCATTTCCAATGGATGTGTGGTCTGGGCAAAAATTAAACTAGTCACCAGATCCTTCCAGTGTAACTGATGCCCAAATTGTTCAGACTGGTTGAGGGTGAGCCATGTCTACACAAATGAAGAAGACAAAATGGGCATCTAAGGAGGCGGTGGGAGGAAGACCTCCAACACCAGGTTATAGAGGGGACATTATTATGGATACTGAAAGTGCAGGACTTCTGGGTTGTGGAGGAACAGTTTAACATTTTCTGCACCTAATCTGAGATATATATTTTTAATCACACGGGGCTACCATTCCCAGAACTCCATAGCATGGAGCCGTGGCAGTTCAAGCGGTGCCAAACCGGATTATTCCTGCCGTGTGGATGCAGTCTTTCTCTTCCCGGTGCCTGTGTGTGAGAGGGAGCGAGCGAGCGAGCGAGTCTCTTCCAACACTGTCTTTCTAAACTTTCCCTATGAAGGGTAAAAGATTAGGGTATGGGTCTCCATGTTTCACAGAGAGAAGACTCTAATGCATTTCTAAAGTCCATTTCTGTCAAGTCCTAGACCTCCAATGGTAATGATTCCAGAGCAGAGCCCATATTTTCTAATGATCTCCAACCTCCAGGTACACAATCCTCCATTCCTATGCAGCTCTATACCAAGGTGACCAGACGTCCTCCTTTTCCAGGGCATGCCTTACATTTCAACTTTCTGTCCAGGAGAAATCTCAAAATGTCCTTCATATTGAGCATGACTAAGAAGCCTGAATTTATATTTATGAGTGTTGTTAGTTTGTATTTGGCTGTGCCCTCCATTTTTCTGGAATGTCCTACATTTTGAGGTACCTTGTCCTTCTTTGTGGTTAGGACATCTGGTCACCCTGCTCTATAAGCATGATCATACTACATTGTCAGACATAATGCTGCTGAATCCCTCATACTATTCTGTTTTGCAGCAGCTTTTCTGGGCTGTTCCCTTGGAAGGGTTTGAATGCAGCTTTGGGGCAAGAGGGGAGTGTATTCTTCTTTTCCCCACATTCTCCCCATAGATTGACTTGCAGTGGCCCATGTGGTGGGTAGGTGGCGCTGGGATACCACGTTGCTCACTACCTTTGATGCCCTCTGTTTCCCACAATTAAAAGTTTGGGAAGGAAAGCTCTTTCAAATAAATAAATAAATAAATAAATAAGTACAGTTCTAGCCAGATTGCTTTGATACTTCCCCTTCTGTTTATTAATGAACAGAACTTTAAAATATTTATCAAGAGCAAAACGTGAGGACTAGCCGCCTTAGATCCAGGACAAATTTGGGAGAAATTATTTTGAGGGTTTTTTTTAAAATCACACACACACACCTACCTTTTTAGAGTTCAGTTATATATTGTTATTATTGTCGTGGGCCTTCAAGTCGTTTCTAACTTATGGCAACCCTAAGGTGAATCTATCATTGAGTTTTCTTGGCAAAATTTGTTCAGAGGGGGTTTGCCATTGCCATCCTCTGAGGTTGAGAGAGTGGCTTGCTCAAGGTCAACCAGTGGGTTTCCATGGTCAAGCTGGGATCCAAACCCTGGTCTCCAGGGTCGCAGGTCAATACTCAAACCACTACATAACGCTGGCTCCTTCAGTTATATATTAAGAGTATATATATTAGAGTTCAGATACTGGTAAAATATGTGCATATACTGTGTAAGTAGTATCTGAACTTGTTGGCAATTACTTAATCAAGTATAGAAATAACTGAACAAGATAACTTTTTGACCTTTTTTTAAAAAAGCCATAATCATATTCAATTCTGAGTGTTTGGTATTAGGGATTCTGCTGCATTATGTAGGATGAGTGTGGCATGATAATGCTTATAAGAGCTGTGTAGGAATGGAGGATTGTGTATCTGGAGATTGAAGATAATCAGAAAATAAGGGGTCTGATCTGGAATCATTGGACAGAAATGAACTTTGGAAATGCATTAGAACAGGGGTAGGCAACCTTTTTGAGCCGGGGGCCGGGTTGCTGTCCCTCAGACAATTGGGGTGTGTGTGTGAAGCACAATAAATAAATAAATAAATAAATATTAAAAAATTTACATTTTTAAAAAATTGTTAAAAAAATTAAAAGAATATGCATGCACACTCTCTCAGCCCCAGAAAAGCCATGGCAAAACCCCTGTGGAGATTTTGCCAAGAAAACCCCAAGAACAAGTAATAATAACAATAATCAATATCATCATGGCAGGCGTCGGCGGCGGTAGGACCGGCCTAGGGCCAATCCAAAGGCCTCGGGGGGCCGCATTCAGCCCCCGGGCCTTAGGTTGCCTACCCCTGCATTAGAATCTTCTCCCTATGCAACATAGGGACTCATACTATAATCTTTCAGCCTGCATAGGGAAATTGAAAGGTCGAGTTGGAGAGGCCTAAGAACCACTCCTGCCTTTTAGGGCACCAGAGGATAGGTCTTCTGTGTGACAAGCCCTCAGATGTCTCAAAAGTGATGTCATGCCCCTTTGAAGTCCCCTTCTTTTCAAGCTAAACATGCCTACTTCCTTGAACCTTTCCACAAAGAACTGTTATGGGACCTCTTGGCTTCATCCCCAGGCAACAAACTCATACACCAACACTAGCTACAGCTCTGGGAGAGAAGGAGCTCTATTAAACTGACTGAAACATACACATGGCTACACTGTAATTCTGGTATCTCTGTTGGGAGCAGTCAGCTGGATCTGAAAGAAAGGGGATCCTCCCTGTCCCTCCGATCCCCCAATAGATTTAGGTAAAGAACTGAAGGAGTATCTACAGTAATTCATTTTGTGGGGGGGGGGGGATCAGAAATCCTGGTTTGAATTGGGAATGCACCCAAGTGCTTGCCTCATTCTGTCCAAAGAGCATCCCGTTCCTGCCAAACCAAAGAATAATTGCAAACTGTTACAGTTCCTTCAATGTCTAGGTACTGAAAACCCTTTTAAATATTTCAGTATGTCAGTGTATGTCCTAGATATAAATACAGTAACAATATTTGGAGGAACAGTGCACAGATGACATTGTTTAGCTTCATGAAAGGATTTGTTGTATCTTTTTAGTCTCATTCAGCCTAGTTCATAATGGTTTTCCCATTGCTCTCTCTGTAGATTAGCAGCTGTGGGCCCCTTGTGACACTTGAGACTATAACTGGACTATAACATCCATCAGCTCTAGCCAGTAAAAGCCAGTAGTGAGGGGTGATGAGCATTGCAGTCTACCAGTTGGAGGGGCATACATTTCTGTTCTTTGCCTAAGTTAGTGGCAAACAAAACCTGGTGATGAGAATTGTTAGCAAAAATGATGTTTAATTTTCTTTAGAGCCCCAAATCTGCACTGAACAATGCTCAAGTCTTGTTCTAGCCCTGTGTGATGCTTATCCATACCCCTCATCTGAGAGAAGCTGGGGGCTTGCCTAAAACCACCTAGTAGGTTTATGGCTGAAGTGACATTTAAACTGGTGGCAGTATTACATATCATAGGAGTTTATCACACAGGGGGAAATTGGGTGATTAACCCATCAAAATCACGCAATTAAGATTAAAACGTGATTAAAATGCGATTAACACAAGAGCCATTATCCCATGAATAACCAGGAAAAAACCAGCAAAAACTCCTTCACGGGAAAATTCCGTGAATGAGTTGTTGCTGTTTCTTGCCTGACTATTCATGGGATAATGGCACTTTAATGACATTTCACCTCGACGTCATGTGAAAACCATCAGCGCAATTGTGCGATTATCATGGGTTATTCCTGGGATAATAGTGCTTTGAACATGATGTTGTGTGAAAACCATTAGCGCAATTGCAGGATTATGACACGTTAATCACCATTTATACTTACAGTTGTCCCCCATGTGATAAACTCCATACTGTATTTGGGTTCCCCCCTATCTACTCCAGTGAATCCTCATGTTAGCACTGTACTGAGGAATAGTAAAGAGGGCTCCACTTTTGTCCAGTGTGTTTGAGTAGTGTATTGATGCCTCTAATGTACATATTAGTTTGTGGGAACAATCCTTAATAATGAATAATGAAACTAGAACAGAAAGTGTGGGCTATAATGGAATTCTGAGAATCCCTTTGAACTGGGTGGCCCTCCAGATGTTGTTGAACTTCAGTGTCCATGACCCCTAGTGAGCCTGGCCAATGGAGAAGTACAATGGGAGCTGGCAGTTCTTCAAAATTTGGAGGGTTGGAGGTTGCCTCCACACCTGTTTGTATGAATAAACAACGAAATCACAGAATGCATTCTTACAAATGTGTACTTAGATTTTGAGTCTTAGAAGTCCCATTAACTTCAAAAGAATTCATTTTCAGGTAAATAATGGAGGATTGCAGACTAAAACAAGCTAAAAGTGATCAAGGCTGAGTGCTGTGCTGACAGATCAGGCTGAATGGCATGAATTAGTATCTAATATTTAATCCAGTTTAATTCATGATGAATGCGTGATTGTCTAACCCCTGCCTCCTGCCAGAATCCCAGACTCACTTAATTCTATATCTCCTGATCTAGCAATAGTTTTCGTATGTGGAGACAGTTGTACACAAACAGATTAGGATTAGGGGCCAACAATGCACTTCAGGAACTGTCTTCTGTTTTTTGTCTGAGAGGAAAGTCTTCCTCTGTTCTTGTTTGGGAGAGGAAAGGGAGTCTCTGTTTCACTTCATTTTGTTTCACAAGTCTGTTTGACTTCTGGAAGTATTTAATACCTATTCCCCTAATGTTTTATTTTGCTCCATTTTAAGCAATACTCAATCCCTATCCTCTGTTACCACATTCCTCCTATCCAGTGTATAACATGCTTAATGGAAAGTCTCAGACTCTCAGAGAGTAATCCTATGTATCCTTAGTCAGTGGTAAGTCTCAGAGGGTTTACTTTCGGGTATACAATTCTGAGATTGCAGTTGTAAACCTATATCCAATTGTTAGGCCCAACTAGGGTAGACTCATTAAATCTATGGAATTTACATACATGTTAATTTACCAGCATTCCATTGCTTCAACACGTCTGCTGTTGGAAGTAATAATTGAATCTAAACATCACTATCCTCTCCTACCAAATAAAATTAACTTTATCACTGGCTTTGGAGTGAAACCCCTCCAAATGCAGAGGAATATTCTGCTTTATTTGTGATTCTCTGGATCAGGACCAGAAACTGAAAGTGAAGCATATGGTCATATGGAAAAAGCAATTACAATATTTATTTTTCACAGTGAGGGAAGGGATACATGGTAAAGGAAATCATGCTCGTAGCATTCCTCACCTTTGACTATGCTGATTAGGGCTACTGGGAGTTGCAGTCCAGTCACACACTCTCAGCCTGAGGGGAAGGCAATGGCAAACTCCTCTGAACACATCTTGCCAAGAAAACCCTATAATAGGATTTGCTTTAGGGTTGCCATAAGTCAGAAATGACTTGAAGGGACAACAACAACAGCAACAACTGAAAACCCTCATGATTCCTACTCTTGATCAACAGATAGGCCAGGAATGTACATATTTTATGTGGCTTCAAAAGTACCCAAAACCATGCATATGTCTGTCATGCCAGTTAAAACCTGATTTAGGAATGACTAATGGAACAGGAAATCTCATGCGTCTTAACATGTATGTGTTTTCTGCCTTTTCAGACTCCTGTTAGCTCACTCTTGACTTGTGTATATATGATTTGTATTAAAAGATGCTACTTTGTTGGTTTTAGACTTTAAAAAGATCTTTTTTCAGATCAAGTTAGGATGGAAGATAAGGATGTGCAGGCTTTTCAGATAATAAAATTTAAATTGAAGTATTGTATAAATCAATACTTATAGTTTTCTAGCAATAGTTATCCTGGATTTCTCCATCACTTCTTCAGCCCTAAGCAGAATTTCTACTGTTTACAGATAGACTGAAATGTGTATTTCAGGATCCAAATCTACACTGTTTACTACACTGTGAACCACTGTCCCATCACCTGGCATTCTTCATTAAACTTTAGAATCATAGGACGTTATCACACGGGGGCAAATCTGCTGGTTAATCCACACAAAACCCAAACAGAAACTGGATTAGCGCCCCGTGTTTTCACACGATGTCACACAGAAACTGGACAGAAAGTGGACAGAAACTGGTGTTATCCGAGATCTTTTGAAATTCGGTTGTTTGGAGGAAATGCAAATGCGCAATTAAGGTAAATTCACATTTACCGTAATGTGATAGCCAAATGCGCATTTGGAAGCATTTCCCCGCATTTTCCCATGGTTCCGCAGGGTCCTTGAGGCAGCGTATGCGTCTCCTTCCCCCTCAACAGATGGCTAATTGAGCCGTCTTGGGGGCATGGAAGGGGAGGGGCAGCCGCACGATTGACGCCCCAACCCCTTCCCCAGGTCGTCCTCGGAGCAACCGGCCCTCCACACGGCCGGCGCTCCAGCACTCCGAGGAGGACCTCCTGCCGCAGCATTTGCACATGCTGCAGTGCAGGAGTCGGCAAAGGTGTGCCGCGGCCTTTTGCGGCGCACCATCGGCGGCTTGAAGGACGGGCGGACGTGGGCCACCCCGGGAAGCTGCGCTGTGGGGCCGAGGTATCCTCACACCTCGGCACCGCGGCGCAGCTTCGCCGCCCCTGAAAGGAGCGCTAAATTGGCGCTCCTTTCACAAGCCACCGAAGGTGCGCCGCAAAAGGCTGTGGCGCACCTTCGGCGACTCTTCCGCCGCAGCATGTGCGAACGCTGCAGCGGGAGGTCCTCCTTGGAGTGCCGGCTGTGCGGAGGGCTGGCTGCTCCGAGGACGACCTGGGGAAGGGGTGACAGCCGCAGCGAGTGACAGCCGCGGCAAGTGACAGCCACGGTGAGCATAGCGCGCATGTGCTAGAAGATAATTTCTTGTACATGTATGGGATTTTCTCACTTGTGTGTGAACGTTAAATGCGGTTTCAGTGAGAGCTTACTTTAATTGCACAATTAAGGTAATTACGTGTGAAAGCCATTTGCGGAATCAAGGTTTATTTTCGGTTTATTTTCAGGATTTGTCATTTCCAATTTATTGTTGGTTTGTGGCCCACATGTGATAACGTCCATAGAGTTGGAAGAGACCACAAGAGCCAGTTGAACCCCCTGCCATGCAGAAACACTCAGTCAAAGCACCCCTGACAGATGGCTATCCAGACTTTATTTAAAAACCTCCAAAGAAGAAGACTCCACTACTCTCTGAGGGAGTGTATTCACTGTTGAATCGTTCTTAACTGTCAGGAAGTTCTTCCTAATGTTGAAGTGGAATCTCTTTTCCTGTAGTTTGCATCCTATCATTCATCTATCATAGCTCCTATCATTCCCACCCAGTGTGGTTGCATGCCTTCCAATTGTCCCATTTTGGCAGGTACAGTCCCATTTAATCCTCTCCTTACTTTTTAAGCTGTTTTTACAATGTTCCAGTGTCTGTCTCCTCCTCTTACTTCCCCTTTGTCCTTTGCTTACTACAGTTGCTCAAAACTGAGTTCAGAGTGCACAAATAGTTTGTATTCAATTAACTCAGCAGAGTAGAGAAGAAAAGATAGGAGGGGGCGGAATCTTACCCTTCCCACTAGGCTCAGGCAAAAGCAAACTGCTGCAGCCTATCCTAGTTTGTGTGTTCTTCCTTATTAATCATTTTTTGCCATTTTGACAAGACTCTAGTATAGCTTGGTGATACATCCTCTAGTTTCCTCTTGCTTTCTTTCCTGCAGGTCTCTACCTTGCTCTGCTGCTCCTGCTCCTGTGTTTCTCTCTGCGTGGACAGTGTCCTGAAGCTAACCTCAGATTGCTTCTCTGACATACAAGTCCACTCCGCTTTTCATTTCATTTGGATTTCTCAGTAAAAATAATCTCAGTAGAAAAACCAGGACCAACAAAACTTCAGATGCTTTTCCTCAAGGGACATCTGCAGTGCATGAAACATGATATTTCTTTTTATCAGTGTTTAAAGTACACTTTTCCTTAGTGTGGCTACTTATATATTGCCCCAAAAAACAAAGGCATCATTCCTGCCCCACCAAAAGAGGCCACTATTTGAATGTTACTTCAGATATAATTTGCATATATTTTGTGTGTGTGTGTGCACATACATATACTATATACATTTATTAATTTGAAGGGATGTAAGTTTGGAAGTAATTGCCATAATTGAAGTAAAAACTTTCAAGGCCCTGCTCTCTTTTCTTATGGTCCTTTATCTTTAAACCAATGTTGGACTATATCTGGGGTAGGCAACCTTTCCCCTTTAAGGGCCGAAGGACTTCAGCTCCCAGAAGCCTCAGCCATGTTGGCCAATAGTCCCATGTTGGCCAATAGCTCCTGGGATTCTGGGAGCTGAAGTCCCTCGGCCCTTAAAGGTGAAAGGTTGCCTACCCCTGGACTATATGGTCCTTTAAGGATAATATGCCATAAAAAAGAGGACTGTTCCCTGTAACATAGGATGTGTGACACACCCAGCGATTCACCTTTGTCAGTGTTCCTCTCTGGTTGATGATGGCTTTGCTTATTATCATCTATGGATCATCTCCCACAGGGTGGATACAGGCTGCTCCTATAGCATCAATGGAAACTTGGTCTTATTTTCCTTTTAAAACAAATAACTCTGCAAAGGGCTTTTTACAGAGGTGCCTGACCCTTTATTACTCACAGTCATTGTGTAATGCACTGATGCTAATGTACCACGCCAGTTCATTCTGTGTTGAGGAGCTGTTCCAAGGACTTGATGGAACGGCATATTTTTATCCACTGTATTGTTTTCATTGTGTTCTATAAACATGTAGGACCCTCTGGGAAGAATCGCTGGGGAGGCTCAACCTTCTCCATTTAATTGCTGGTTAAACAAATGTTACCATTAAAACCCAGCTGAGTGGGATCTGAGGGACAAGAACTGCTGGAATGCAGTTTAGGAGTTAAGGCTATTTTAAGATTTCGGGTATTTGATGAAATGATGCTAACTATTTGTCACTAGGAAGCCAATTTTAAGCAGACTAAAGGCCATATGGTTCAAAAGGCCATGTGAAGCATAAAAGCTTGCTTAAGCTGCATCTAGTCACTTGGTTTTAAAGAAAAAATAACTTCTGAATAGTGATTTGGTGGGGAATAGCCACAGTATGTGCTCTTTGTGTGGCACCAGTATTGGCATATATCACTTGCAGTTCTGACACTGGTAAAGTACCATCCACTCCATCGAGAATATATAGCAATAGGCACAGTTGGAACAGTTAGTGTTTTAACATCTTGGAATTGGCAGAATTTCTCATATTTGGTTTTGCTAGAAGGAGAGGTCACTGGAAGTGCATGGTATATAACTTGGAAAAGTTACTTTTTAAAGATCTAACTCCTCCAAGTCCTTCAGCCTATATGTCAACTTGCATGGTATATAACTTGGAAAAGTTACTTTTTAAAGATCTAACTCCTCCAAATCCTTCAGCCTACATGTCAACTTGGTGGAGAGTTTTGGAAATTGAAATCCAAAATTTTACTTTCTCAAGGTCTGGAAGTAAGGTCTTGTGGGGTCTAACTGCTGCTTGGGAGTGTCATATGTCTTATCTGGACCTTAGATTCCTGTGAAAAAGTTTATAACAACAATACAGTGGTATATAGAGGGTTAATATATGGAGGAAGAGCCAGCCTGGTGTAATGGTTTGAGTTTTGGACTAGGACACTAGGAGAGTAGGTCTCAGTCTCAGAGGAAGGCAAGGGCAAATCCTCTCTGAACAAATTCTGCAAACAAAACCCTGTGATAGGTTAGCCATAAGTCACAAATTACTTGAAGATACAACAACAACATTTTGGAGGAAGGGGCATTTGCCTGCCTAGCAGGAAAAGATCCAACATTGTTATTGCTGCTGGTTATGGAAAATGGCCGACCAAAACCTTGGCAGAGGACAGAACCCCAATAGTTGTGTAGAAGAGGGAATTTTAATGGGTGCAACTTGCAAGACAAGCTGTGCCTGCCAACATTCCCTCTTGCACACAATTATCTAAGGCAGGGGTAGGCAATCTCTTTGAGCCGGGGGCCAGGTTGCTGTTCCTCAGACAATTGGGGGGGCCGAAGCACCATAAATAAATAAAAAATTTAAACAAAAATTTAAAAATTTAAAAAATATGCATTCACACACTCTCAGCCCCAGAAAAGCCATGGCAAACCCCCTGTGGAGATTTTGCCAAGAAAAAAACCAAGAACAAGTAATAACAACAATAATCAATATCATCATGGCGGGCGGCGGCGGTGGCGGCAGGACCGGCCTGGGGCCGGTCCAAAGGCCTCGGGGGGGGGGGCGCATCCACACACCCCGGGCCTTAGGTTGCCTACCCCTGATCTAAAGCATAAGAATAGGGCTTTCTCTGCTGTTGCACCTCAGTTATTAACACCTTCCTCTTGGAAGTCTGATTGGCATGAAAACATGGTCATTCACTCACATTGGTGGCCTAATTGTTTTAAACAAACCCTTACATGTACAGTATATGGTTTAAAATTGTTTTAAACTATTTTAACAAGTTTAAATTTGCAATTTTAACATGTTAAACTTTTAAACATATTTTTAGCCTTTAAAATGTTTTTCTTTAAATCATTTAAACTGTTCTAAATTCGTCTGGTTTTATTGAATGCTGCCTTGAGATCTCTAGATAGAAGGGAAAATAAAGGCATATCTCAATTAAAAAAGTGTCTGAGAAAGAAGCTTTTTTTTTTTTTTTTACAAAGTCTTTTTAAAACCTCAACCTCCCTTTTTTCATCCTCTGCCTAGCTAGGAGTTATTTTTAGTAACATACACATTGAGAGGATGGTGAAAGAATGCAGGAGAAACACATTTTTAGTGCCACACAGCATCATTTGGCAGGGACAATTCCTGGCTGAGCTGGGAAAGAGTGGGATTCTTATCTAGCCTATGTAGCTGTGTGCATCTTCCTACAACAGGCAAGGTAAACAGCAGCTGCCTCTAGAATCCCTTACTGAGCATGCATGAACAGCAAAACAGGGAGGAAAAGGGGAAAACAGATAAGTCTGCATCAACAGCTACCCTCTGTATGTTTTTTAAAGCACAGATTTATAGGCCATAATGGAAAAAGTGGAGGCTCATGAAATTAAAAATAATATTCTCTGGATGCATTTTGGGAGAAGCTTTTGGTCTTTAAAAAATTCAAAATGTTTTCATTAACTTACACAAGGCTTACATGACTTGGTGGTTTGACTGATCCTGTGCGTATTAGTATCCAAAGGGGTCTTGTAACACCTTTGAGAATAACTGTGCAAAAGAAGTCATACCATAAACTTTTTTAGATTTGATCTACTTCCTCAGGTGCATATTATTAGTTTTCAGTAAAAGGTTTGCTGAAACATGTTGAACTGCTCTTCTTTTTTGTGCTATAGGAACCTATCCCTGTTCTGTTCCTGTTATTTCTACCTCTGGTATCAAATTTTCTGTTCTAGAAATCAGGCTCAGGAACACATCAACTTTGTTAACTGAAGTGTGCCTGCATAAATATTTTAATAGATAAAATACAGTATCAGACCCCTCTCCTCTTTTTTGTGTGGCCACCCTGTTGAAATTAGAGGCCTTAGACATCAATTGTGTTTTGCTTCTAGAATAAACTTTACTCATTCATAAAAAGCTGCATTGGTTCTTTGGGGAAGCCAGAGAACACCTCTGAATCTCTATAACAAAGTTCTCATGTCTGTTGCATGAATGTGTATGTGTATGAGGGGGATTGGAGGTTACAGAACAACATAAAGGGATAGTTGAGAGCTCTTGTTGATCAGACCAAAGACCACTACCATACATGTTTGCCTGTTTTAGAAATAACTGACATACTCTCAGGTAAGTGCATACAGGCTTGCAGTAGTATTGTATGTAGCTGTCTCTGTGCATTATTTTATTCGGTGGCAGCATTTGGGTTGGTAATTTGGCTATAGAAAACTCTTGGGAAATGAATCCAAATATTTGCATTCTCCCCTTGGTCTCAGTCACTCAACTTATAAACATGCAGAGGCTGGATGGCCATCTGTCGGGGATGCTTTGATTGGGAGTTCCTGCATGGCAGGGGGTTGGACTGGATGGCCCTTGTGGTCTCTTCCAACTCTATGATTCTATGATTCTATGATTCTATGATTCTATGCATTGGGATGTTAAGATGGACAAATTTCCTTCAGTAGACCAGCTGTGAGCTTGGGAAGAATGTTTGGCTCTTGTGTTACTTTTTTGCTTCCTAAAGAGTTGGATATGAACTCTCTGCCTACAGGGCACTGGAGATACTTGGTTTTGAAAATAAAACCTGCTGCTACCCTGTGGTTATGGATGTGGTAGGGATCAATTCAACCAATTAATCTAGAACAGCCAAGGAAAACAGTAATTTCAGTGCTGTATTTTCCATGGACTTCTTGCTGCAGAATTTAATGTTGGAATTAGCCACATGGACTTGATCATATGCAGATTTTCTAAATGCAAATAGCATTACATTTTTTTTAGCATTATCCATAAGCTATAGGTTTAGATTATATGCTTCTCTAAGGCAGGGAAAAGGACCTTGGCAATGTACTTTATACTGAGTCAGGGCATTTGCCCAACTAACGAGTATTTTCATTTCTGAATGGTGACAGACCTCCAGGGGTTTGGTGGAAGGTCTTTCCTAGTCTTATCTGAAGATCCTGTATAAATACTAACCAATCCAGAATCTATTTAGCACTCTCAGTCAGAGGAAATCAGGTGTATTCAGTGTTCTGTGGTGGTACTGAACTTCACAACACTTTTACTAAATTGACTCTACAAAATTAACAAGGAAATTTAAACAATTTCACCTCAGAACTGGCTGCTTGGTTTCAATTAAATGCAAAATGTTTGAAAAGAGTAAGAAGAAAATCACAGCCAGTGCAATTCTGGCTTCACCAAAAAGCTGTGTTATGAGATGTTTTTGAACTGTTGGAAATGTAAAATGGCTGCCTCATTGCCCAGTTACTGGGGGCTGCCTAGTGGATAGCAGTTGCATATCTGCAGAAAATTATACACAGAGGGATATATTCCTTCAGCAGCCACTTCATCTTACAGCAGGCCTACCACTGTAGTACTTTATAGACTGGAGCATCCGCAGCTCACCACATCCCATATTATTCAGTGCCATCATGGGCATACTGACAGCCATGTGCACATGTTGCCACCCATTGAATAATATGGGGTGTGACTATCCACATTTTTTCCCATGGAGGGAGGCATGTCCAGAACTCAGCTCCCACAGATGGGAAGGGTCCACTGTATTTGAGAAAAGCAGTGTCAAATTTCTCTCCAAGTAAACAGTGGCAATTGAAGATGTCTTGTTTAAAAAATAAAGTCATAGTCCAATGCTTAAACCACTACACAACCACTCTCTGGTAAATGTGCTGAACAATCAATAATTTTTTTTGGAGAAACAAAGTTGGGTGAAAACATTATGTGCCGTGTTCCAGTCCTGACTGATCTCCTGACCTGAATCAGGTCCCAATCTTTCCTGCAAGATGTTTTCAACTGTTAATGAATGTAAGCCCCTGGGAGTTTGGTGTTTTGTCAAAATCTAAGTGGCAGCTTAAGGATGCTTCTTTAAAAGCTGCCCGCAAGCTGCCTGTTCCAGGTTTAAAACTGGTGGCAAGAAGGACTTGCTGAGGGTGCATCTACACTGTAGAAATAATGCAGTTGGTGCCACTTTAACTGTCATGGTGCCATCCTGCTGAAACCTGGGATTTGTAGTTTTGTGAGGCAACAGCACTCCTTGGCTGAGAAGGTGAAAGATCTTGTAAAACTACAAGTCCCAGGATTCTGCAGAGTGGAACTGCGGCTCTCAAAGTGGTATCAAACTACATTATTTCTGCAGTGTAGATGCACCCTGAATAACCTAAGGCCCCGGGCCTTAGGTTGCCTACCCCTGATCTAAACCTATAGCAGAGGGGCGGGCTATAAATAAAATTATTATTATTATTATTATTATTATTATTATTATTATTATCATCATCATGCTAGGGAGGACGTAGGTTAGAGGTTTTTTGGACTACAACTCTTAGAATTCTAGAGGCCATGCTAGCTGAGCAATTCTGGGAGTTAAAGTCCAAAAATAACTTTTCTAACCTCTGCTCTACTGCAAGGCTAGGCAATCTGGTTCTTTCCAAATTCTTACCAGAGCAGCAGTCCTAATCTCTGGGCTGTCTTTTGCTCTATGGATGCATGTGGTAACTTGCAATTCCTGCAAATGAAACACACTTTTCCTGGCAAATTGAATGGTGTCACTCTGCTTGCTAGGAACATGTCCTTACAGTCTTCCTGTAGCTGCTTCTAAATACTAGAAAGACATATAAGAAATTATGCTAGAGGAACTCAAGGTGGAGGCATCCTCTTTCTGCCTTTGCCAGTGCAATGCTGGACCCTTTGAGCAATACAGCTGCACTGTGCTGCAGTCACCTGTCCTTTAGCATAATGGAGCCATCAAGGTGCTTCTCCTCCTTGCTCTGGAAGTGGCCCTGGCCCTGCTGCCTAGCTCAGGTGAATGGAGGTCCTTGTTCAGCTCCTCACACCACATTCTGTGGGCTGCTGCCTCTTAGAACATCTGTTTTAAAGCTGAGCTTGAAAGATGCCGGATGTGTGAACATTTTTATGTTTGCTTTAGTGCCAGAACGGAAAGCAAATCTTTGAACTAATGCATGTGACATGCTAGCTTTCATGCTATTGTGAACTGCTTGCATGTGTAACCCAGTCTCTGCTTTTCTTTTTAGTGATTTAACAGGATCATTCCAGTAAATAGTTTATATTTCTTTTTTATATCACTACATGCCTCTGGTATGGAAGACAGATTTACAGTGCTGTTGTTTGCAAATTTACTCAGAAGTCAACCCCTTTGTGTTCAGTAAGTAAAGCATCCATATGATTGCACTCTTAGAATGGCATTAATGCAAGGCTTCAGTTTCATGCACATTTTCTTGAGTTTGCCCCTGAAGTGAGCAAAACTTGTTTCAAAGTAAATCTGTCCAGGTTTCAGTTGTAATTTAAGTACTGTACTTTCTGAAAAACAATAATGAGTTCCATGAGAGTTATTTTATAAGGTCACACACATCAAGTTAACTCATTGTTCAAAGATATAGCCGTGTTAGTCTTTAGAATCAGTATGTGGAGAGATCTTGTAGCATGAGCTTTCATAGATTAAAGTCTACTTTCCTATGTATCTGAGAAAGCAGACTTTAGTCTACGAAAGCTCATGCTGCCAACTTCTTTCTTTCATTAGTCTTAAAGGTGCTACAAGATCTCTCTACATACTAATTATTTGTAATTCACACCAAAACAGAGTCAGAAGTGGAAATTGGCAGTTGGTTGTTAATAAACTGAAAAATCTGATTCTAATTAGTTATTTAAAGCATAGTAATAATAGCAATATGTTATGTGTCATAGCATGGAAATAAAAAGGATGACAGTGTAGGATCTGCAGTTAATCTTGTTCTGGTGAAACATCTATAAAGGGATTCAGGTGTACTGTATTATCTCAATTTAGTATGGGATAGCCTCCTTGGATCCTTTCCTGAGAGAAAGGCAGCATATAAATAAAGTGAATAAATAAAATTGCAACCTACTGCTTTAATTTTCTTCACTTAACCATAGAAATGTTCTGGATGCCTATGGGTAAATTGAAGTTTACTCTATTGTTTCCTGTACTCTTCTCTGTCCCTCTCCCTAACAGTAAATCAAAAGTTTTTTTCCCTATCAGTGCTGAAAAAGCCATATAGAGTTTGTTGGACTTTCCATAAATGGTTAAGTCATTCCTGAGTTAGAAGCTTAATTAGAAGGAGTGAAATATGTGTGTAGCTCATGTGCTGAGATTCATGTGAGCAATCTTTAGTATGAGCAGGTCAGGAGTGGACAACTTTGTGGTCTTCCAGATGTTGTTGATGTGCAATTCCCATCATCCCTCACAACCGGCAGTGCTAGCTAGAACTGATGGGAGTTGCAATCCAACAATATCTGCAGAATCCTAGATTTCTATTCCTTCCCTACAGTTTTCCAGTATATGTATGTGCTGAGGATTATTCATGATTATTTATCCCATAATATATACAAAGTTTGCCCAGCCTTGCTGTAGACATATAGCTACATTGCTAAATGCATGTAGAAAGGCATGTCCTGCTGGCATATGGAATTAGCTAAATGCATGCAAGCAGGACATGACCTGTATGTCTTTTTCTACCTGGATGCCCTTTCTATGTTGGAAACATGGAATGTAAGAAATAGCCCTTGGTAAGGTATTTTTGATCTCTTAACTGTAGATAACTCTTGAAGAAAACATTTATATATATACAGTTCCTAGCAATATTAGAGAAACCTCCCCCCCCATTTTTCATAATTAAAGGTTAGAGTCACAAGCCACACTTTTAGTGTTTTAAATCCAGTTTGATAGTTGTGGTATGGAAAGCAAGCATTACATCCTATGGATATAGAAGGCACAAAGCCAAGCATTATTTGCCAGGAAGTTTCCATAATGATGACTGACCTCCAGAATCAGAAGGTGTTAGGAAGCAAATGACGAAGAAGAAGAATAGGAGTGTGAGATTAAGACATAGTCTTGAAAAAAAACAACAATAGGAGACTCAAAAAATCTATTAGTAGACAGAGAATATCCGACAAAGCAGATCTGGAAATAGCACAGAAGGAAGTAATGCTATATTTGTATAGAAGGAAGGGGATGAGAATGAAGAATGACTTCATCTCCATGACAGTGTTCCCCGGGGCGATGGACTGTAAGGATGACTTCCTTATGCCTTTTTCATTGCCTTTTTGCACTTGCTACTGAGGATGCCTTCAGACAAAGCTTTTAATGTAAAATCATTACGCTTCCTTCATGCAATTGTACAGAAAGCCCAGATGACCTTGTAAGCCAATTGCAATCAATCCATGGTTTCCAACCATTTATTTCCCTTGTTAATGCAGAAAATGCATCAAGGATGGAAAGAGAAGAATAGTCGACCCAATCTCTACAAGTATGAACAGGCAAATGCAAGACTGAGACAAAGTGGGGAAAATAAAAGTGTTTGTGTGTGTGTGTGTGTGTGTGTGTGTGTGTGTATAAGGGGGAAAGAATGGAATGTGCTGGAACTATAGCTAACTAGAACACTGAATAGCAGCATTCTACACTGCGACATTTTGTTACGAGTAGCACCTAATATCACATAAATGTGATCTTCAGGCTCCAAATATATATTCCCCAATAGGAAAATGTTAATATGTTAGACATTCATGTAATATTACTTGTGAATTTTTTTTGCATGTTTGCATGTGAACTGTTATCATCACAAAGATTTGAAAATTAAATGCCACTTTAATGCTGTAGTGATGACTGAATAAAACTTTGTCATTCTTGAATTAATTATTCTTGCGTTGCGATGTTCTGGAAATGCCACATTAGACAGAGAAAATGCCGAAGTCATGGAGTAAGAGGAAGAATAGGAAGACAGAGGAGAGAATGAGGCAATAAGAAAAACAAGGTAGCAGGGACAAAGAGAAAGTGGGATGGCAAAAATAACAGTCAGAGGTGTAGGTGAATGGGAGAGTGTGTGGATATCAGGATGAGTAGCTTGTGCAGAAGAGCCAATGTGGTGTAGTGGTTTGAGGGTTGGACTATGACTCTGGAGGTCAGAATTCGATTCCCTGCTTGGCCATGGAAACCTACTCTGTGACCTTGGGCAAGTTACTCATTTTTAGCCTCAAAACCCTGTGATAGCTTCGCCTTAGGGTTGCCATAAGTCAGAAATTACTTGAAGACACACAACAACACAACAAGTATATGCAGACTGATTCTGTCCACTGTGGATCTGAAGGGCATTAAATTATCATGCAGTTACTCTTAACCATATGAAGGTGTAACTGATTTTGTTACTTACACATTTTAGATTGCCTGTCCAGCTAGGCAGTGGACTCTTGTTTTTGGCTAGGGTTTGATTCCAGGATCCCCCAGAGATACCAAAATCTATGAATGCTGAAGTCCCATTAAATACAATGGCTTAATAAAATCGTGTATCCTATATAAAATGGCAAAATTAAGGTTTGTTTTTTGGATTTTTTTGAATATTTTCAAACTGTGGATGGTTGAATTGCTGGTTAAAGAATCCGTGGGTGCAGAGGGCTGATTGTACACTGCAGTGGCAGCTGGTGGCATCCATGTCAGTGAGGTGGTAAATTACTCTGGGCTGTACCCTGAACTTTAAGGGAGCTGTTCAAGGTGCTGACTCCTCATAAGTTAAGCACTTGCTAGTAGCTAAAGTTGGCTCTCTGTAGCCACAGATTCTTTATCCATGGATTTAACCATCCACGGCTTGAAAATACTTTATATAAATTCCAAATAGCAAACTTTGATCTTGCCTTTTGTATAAGGGACACCATGTTACTATAACATTATATTTAATTGAATTTGAGCAGCCATGGATTTTGGTATCTGTGGGGAGTCTTGGAACTAAATCCAAGTGGATACCGAGGGCTCACTCTACTTTAAAGTTCAGTCTACAAACTGGAGTGGATTCCCCACCCCACTGACAAGAGAGCTGCCACTGATAACTCAAGACCTAGCTTCTGTAGTCAGCCCTCCATATGCATAGATTCCACATCCATGGAGTCAACCGCCCAGGGCTTGAAAATGTTTTAAAAATATATAAGTTTCAAAAAGGAAACCTTGATTTTGCTATTTTATATCAAGCATACCATTTTTCTATGCAACTGTATTTAATGGGACTTGAGCATCCACAGATTTTGGCATCCACAGAGGGTCCTGGAACCAAACCCCAATGGATACCAAGGGCCCACTGTATTTTAATTTCAGGCACACAGAGTTACTGTTTCAAGTACGGTACCTCATTTTAAGCAAGAGCCCTAATTGTAAAATCTCTGTAATTTCTCAATCCTGCAAGAAGTTACCATTGTGAAATCATTTGCTTGTTTTGTCCTTTGTTCTTTGGTTTTGTTCTCATCCTGACTGAATGGGTAGCCAAACTTTATCAAGCAGCATTTTTCCCACAGCACAACATAAGCTTTTATTCAAGGTTAACCACCCAGAGGAGAAACAGACAAAAGAAACAAACAGAATAGGGGGGCATGGTTATGTTATCTGTCTTCTCCTGCACACAGCTTTCCCTGCTTTTCAGAATCTGTCCCCATTTCCCCCTCACTTTTTAACTTTTGTTATCATGCTGCTCTGCTGGTAATGATGAACTACCATTGCCAGACTTCACAACTACAGGATTCTGGGAGTTATAATCTAAGAAGGTAACTTTTCCAAGCTCTGAGTGTGCCAGAAAATCAAAATTTGGTCTTATCAAAGACTTCTTGTTTTCTTTCTTCCCACTCCTTTTCTTATTCCTCCCTTAGAGCCACTTCCTCTTACTTAAGTTTGCAAAGGGTCGTCTAGCACCTTTGAGATTAATTCAGTGAAATATGTTGTGGCATAAGCTTTTATAGAGTTGTTGGTCCACTTCCTCCATGCATCTGAGGAAGCAGGCCAAGTTTATTTTTTCAATCAATTTCTTAGTCACTCCCACTTTTTCCCAGGGCAGGTCACAGCAACAGAACAATGTAAGAAACAGGTTAATCAGAATCACATTATACAAATACAAATACAACAATTTCCAGAATAATAACATGTGGACAATAATAATTATAGATTAGATAAATTTACAACGTCATTAGCATCTTTCAAACATAAACACAAATCCTACCCCCCCCCCCCCAAAAAAAAGAGAGAAAAATACAACAAAACATCACATCTAGTAACCATACAATTACTACAACTACAGTAATACCACTTCCCACTAGTTTCCCTGGCTTTCTGGGATTTGATATTCTTATTTCATCAACTTCTGAATAAATGTAAAATCCATCATGTTATTACAGCATGTCAAAACTAAAATGTTACTAGCAGTGTTCTAATAACCAATATTGCTATATTTTTGTTTTCTAAACCTTTAAGTTTTCAAAACTTTATCATGATATCCTAGCACCAAACCCCAATTTTTATCTATACTTTCAGTAGATTTATGATTTACATATGTAGTTAATTTATACAACTCAACCATTTCTGTTAGCTTTAAGAGCCACTCCTCAATAGTTGGTAGTTGTATTGTTTTCCATTTTTGCACTAGCAAAATTCTGGCTACCGTAATCATGTATAAAAGCAGTTTCCAATATTTTTGTTCATCATTTTTTGAAATCTTATTTATCATGTTTAATAGATAAATCTCTGGTTTAATTTGGTAATTAATGTTTAACACTTTACATATATGATAATTAATTTTCCCTCAATATTTCTTAACCCTGGGACAATTCCACCACACATGAAACACAGGGCCTTTGCAGACTGCCAGAAATAGTGCAAATTGAGTCCACTTTAAGGGTTAGGCGCAAGGGTAGGCAACCTTTCCCCTTTAAGGGCCGAGGGACTTCAGCTCCCAGAATCCCAGGAGCTATTGGCCAACATGGGACTATTGGCCAACATGGCTGAGGCTTCTGGGAGCTGAAGTCCCTCGGCCCTTAAAGGGGAAAGGTTGCCTATCCCTGGGTTAGGGTTAGTGCTAGGCAATCATGGGGATTGTTTTTTTTCTGAGACATTGAGCCTTCTCTGTCAGAGAGCTCTGGTGCCACAATAAAATACAGTTCCCATCATTCCCTAACCCTAACCCTAACCCTTAAAGTGGACTCAATTTGCACTATTTCTAGCAGTCTGCAAAGGCCCTAAGTTCCTTTAGCTTCCATATACTTCCAGCAGTTACTCTGTTTTGATTTACTAAATTTGGCAATATTTTGTGGAGTCAGGTACCATCTCTGTGCCATCTTTCAATAATTTTCTCTCAAGTCTTGAGAGAAAATTAATATAAAAATGTTTAAGTCAAACCAATTTCAGTAAAATATACCTCATGCCTTTTACCATGATCTCCAACTGTTCAATCCCAAAGAAGTATTTGGAAATGCGAGAGACAGTATTGGATCTCTCAAGCAATGTAATCAAATTGGCAAGGTAGAAGCTGAAAAATAACTGTTTTCATGCCCACCTGGACTCCACACACCGGGTCTAGAAGAGAAAGAAACAAATACAGTGGGACCTCCATATCCTTGGACTTGCCATCCATGGATTTGAGCATCCGCAGATGGCAAGCCCGCATTGTCCCCAATGTCAGTGTGTGGACGCAGCCATTGTGCCATTGGGGACAACTGGACTGAAGTCCTCCCTCCCTCCCTCTTTCTCTCTCCCCTCCCCCTCTGAGGCTTCTGCCCTGGGCTTGGCTTTGGGGGCAGTTTGGAGGTGGAGGCTGGAGCCCCATTGGCCGGAGGGAGCTGGAGCTGGAGCTGGTGCCGGGCCCTGGGTTTGGGTCTTGCCCCCCTAGGCCCAACACCTGTGATGGAACCTCCAGGCTACAAGACCCAAGACCCAGCCCTGGCACTGGCCGACTCCGCCTGGCGGGGCTCCAGTCTCTGCCTCCAAACCGCCCCTGAAGCCAAGCCCAGGCAGAAGCCTTGGAGGGGGAGGGAAGGGAAAGAAGGAAAGAAAGATGGAAGCCCTCCCCCCCTCCCCCAGCACCACTGCTGCTCATCTTTTTGGGGCCCATGCCTCGCCTGAGGAAATGGTGGCAGCAGTGGTGGGTGGAGGGCTGAGTCCTCCATATTCCTGCCACTGCTGCCATTTCCTCAGGGAGGGCATGGGCTCCAAAAAGATGAGCAGCAGTGGTGCTGGGGGAGGAGGGTGGAGGACTGAGTTGGAATCAGGACAGCTGGAAGATATGCAAACATGCGTAATACTTTGAAGGAAATGGTAAGAACCACAAATGTCTTGTCTTTTTGGAGCACCACAGCCCCCTGAGGAAACAAATGGTGGTGACAGCAGAAATGTGGAGGTCTGAGTCCTTGACCCTAGCAGCACTGTTGCTGCTCATCTCCTTGGGACCCAGGGTTGCTGGAGGAAACAAGTGGTGGCATCAGCAAGAATGTAGAGGCTTGAGTTCACCATCCCCACCGCCCACTGCTGCTCGTCTTTTCAGGACCCTGCAGCCCCCCAGTGAAATGAGTGGTGGCAGTGACAGCAGGAACAGAGTAATAATTTTTAACACACATCCCTCCTGTTTTGTTGGGTTGTTAAAACAAGGATCCACATCAGGTGTAAGACATGCTCACATATTTACCCAGGTATATTATTGTCTTGTGTGTGTGGTCTTGTTTGGTTTTTCAGTCAGCCCAAGAGCATTTGCTACTTTATATTATACATATAAATGTATAATAAATCAATAAACATTAATTTTAGCTTTGTGCCTGCTTATGTTTTGTTTCTCTCTGGCTTTTATGCTTTTGTTTGTTTCAGTTATAATGTTTTATGGGTTTATTGCATTATTTTGTGGCTTATTTTGGACTTATATGGCTCTTGTATACTACCTTAATATTCTGGGATGCAGAGTGGGTTAAGTAAATAAACAGTGAGCTCACATAAGTTCTGTTGATGGTCTGTGTTAAGTCTGTTCAGATGGCCTGTGTCAAGTATGACTCAGGCTGTACAGACCAGCATGCTGGCCACCCCAACTCTGCCCCAATGCTGCCATCATGCCGCCCACCCAAACAGATGGCGGGTGGCATCAGGGCTCTCCCTTAGCGCAGCATTCACACACACACTGCGCCAAAGGAGTGCTGAAAAGCCGCAGCAACAACAAGGGCAGCTTTTTACTGCACTAAAAAGGAGCTGCATTTGCCAGCTCTTTTTAGAGTGGCAAACTACTAGATCAGGGCCACGGTGTGTGGTTGCTGCAGCCCCAATCCAGCAAGGAAAGGGGTGGCAGAACGCCGCCCCTTGGGGACTGTCTGTTCAGTCCCTGAGTTCAACCCACGGAGCTTCGAAAGCTTGCAACAAGTATATTATGCATTTTGGTTGGCCAATAAAGGTATCACTGATGGATTTTTGCTTGAATTTGCTAAATGGTCAACACAGCTGCCCCTGAATGTTTTCAACCCCAAATATTCATTATACAGAGGAAGTAATGATGTTGTTAGGCTGCAGCTCTCCTGACTGTAGTTAGTTATAGCCAAGGATTCTTCACCATTGGAGATCCAGTCCAACAATATCTATTCTAGATGGTTGCATTTTGCCCTCCCTGAATTGGAGAGAAAATGCTTGTGAGTGAAGAATGGGAGTAGAAAATTTATTTCCTTCTGCAGCTTCACTGCTCTTCTGACGCAGACACACACATTATGAATTTTAAGTCTTTGCAATGTTATTGGGGAAGGGCTGGGTAAAATGTAAATTGCTAATGATGATAAATGCTCTTTTAATAAAAGAAAATTAAAGTTAAATCTGATTACCATAAATGCATAAGCTTTTCCTAGGGATGAAAATCTTGTGTACAGTAAAATATTTCAAAAACAGAAAGAGAGGAATAAATAGCCCAAGAAAAAAGTCTGGGGAAAATAGGTTGCTATATCTTCCTAGCATTTCTGCATTTGCCATTGAGAAACCTGAACCACTGATAATTTTGCTCTATATGCTTAATAGCAGTTAATGATGTGAAATAAAGTGAAGATTTATTCCACTGTTAATATTTTCCAGGATGCAATGCCAGGCTGTGGATAATTATCCTTCCCTAAGCACACACGATTGGAATACAGAGATAAACACATCAGATTAATGTTCCATTTATCCTGAAAGCTGGTTTCCAGTGGGCAAAATAACTAAGATCCCATTCTAGGTTGGCTTTAGAAGCCACTAACTGTGATACAGCCAAGTTTCTGTGGCTATGGGGAGTTTTGTTGTGAAAGAGCTCCTACAATTCAAGCACATAGAATGGGGTATCATAAAGTTTGAATTATCACCTTTAAAAAAAATTGACAGAAAATTTGTTTTGATTTGTAGTTGTTAACTTATCTCTACATAGTCACCATCCAGATTTACACATTTCCCCAGCGCTTCTTAACCCTCCAAATACTATTATTGTAGAAGTCTGCAGATTGCGCCTAACAAGGATTTTACACTTTAGTCACTTCTGGCACAACCTGTCACAAAAATAAAGGACACAATGAGCTGATTTTCTCAACATCATTCACTTAGGGACCAATGATGATACTGAAAAAATGTCATCAATATACCATAATGATCTCTGGGTGATATTTATTTACGATACTCCTTTGTAAGGCACACTGTGCAGACTTCTAAAATATCAGGTATCTGGAGGGTAAAGAAATGCTGGAAAAATGTGTAAATCTGGATGGTGACTACATAGAGATAAGTTAGCAACTACAAATCAAAACAAACTTTCTGTCAGATTTTTTAAAGGTGATAATTAAAACTTTACGATACCCCTTTATAGACGGATGACTTGCATTTGGCACACTTGCTCTCTTGGTGAACATGGGATGGAGGATAGAGAAGAAATGAAATGAGAAATGTTATTAGAGATTATGGAGAGCAGATTGGTACTCAAACTATCAACGTTGAAGGACTTGTTGCCCTTTCATTTTTCTAATTGTTTTGCTGCATTTTGGTTTTAAGATACATGGCTCCCAGTGGAGAAAGAGGATGAGTGCATGCAGGGGGACATAACCCATGGAAATTAAAATAATAATAATAATCAAGCAGATGCCGAAGAGTGACAATGTATTATATTAGGACTGGTTGGTCTGTAAAAGGATAGTCTTCTGTGCCAGTTAAAACTGCTCATTCCAAATGCCCAGTTTTTTAAAGCTTATTCTTTGAAGTGTCTTTTAAAAACTTAAGTATTTCTATCAGGACCCTTTGCCCTGAGGAAGATCACTGATTAAACCACATATCAACCAATCTACATGGGGGGGACGGGACTGTTAAGCACCAGCTGGATGCTTGCCTCTTCCTTTGTTTTCCTCAAATACAGTCACTGATGTTGTCCATTTATCATGTTTATACATCTGTTCAAAGGAAAAAGAGATGTAGGGCCTCGGCAGACGACTAATAGGGTTGTCTTGGAGGCAGGGAAGAGGAGGGGCAGCCGCACGAGCGGTGCCCCTTCCTCCTCCCGAGGTTGCCCTCGGAGCTGCCGGCCCTCCGCACGGCCGGCGCGCTGAGGGCAACCTCCCGCTGCAGCGTCCGCACACGCTGCGGCGGAAAAGTCAGGGAAAGTGCGCCCTACACATTTAGGGTGCACTTTCCCTGACTTCTGAAAGGAGCGCTGATTTAGCACTCCTTTCAGAGGCGCCGACGGTGCGCTGCGGTGTGGCTGCATCGCTCCAGCGGCGCACCGTCCCGCGGCGCCCCCGACGCTATCGTCTGCTTCCCCCCGTAGTTTGTCTGTTTTTGTAGTTGTTATAAGCATTATTCTCAGAATAATGGATGGCCATGCTTTTTGAAAGAGCAAGATATCAAGTTTTAAGTCTCCTCTGTCAGGTTTGGTAGGTTGAATGAAAGTGCATTCCCTAGTAGTGGTTTCAGTGTAATCTATTGTGCTGCCCAGGAGTATGCTTTAGATCTGGATAAATCCTGGAGTAATCTGCTGTAGTTCCCCTGAAACAGACTAACAGGGGTTGCAGACTTCCAAAAATAGTGCAAATTGAGTCCACTTTTAGGGTTAGGGTTAGGGAATCATGGGAACTGTATTTTATTGTGGCACCAGAGCTCTCTGACAGAGAAGGCTCAATGTCTCAGAAAAAAAACAAACAAAAAACAATTCCCATGATTCTCTAGCACTAACCCTAACCCTAAAAGTGGACTCAATTTGCACTATTTCTGGCAGTCTGCAACCCCCCTAAATCTGAATCTGTACACTTCTAAAGATTTGTTGGCAATTTGGATTTGGAAGGACACAGTCACAGTCTGCATCTCAAAAATAAATTAAAAAATTGTAATCGCTCTCTCTTAATTCTCCATCAAGGTGTGAAAGACACCATACCAGAATAGGGAGACTGGGGAGGAAGGAGTGTATTTTGTCATTGACATGACTAGCTTCTAATCTCAGTAGATGACTTTTCCAGGGCTCTAAAATCACAGTGCTTTGGGATGGGATGTTGAATATATCACATAACTGGTTTAGTATTCAGTACTATTTCGTAGTTCTTTCTCCCAGGATCAGGATAATTTAAAGAGTTGTGGCAATGAATGATTGCCTGGAAAATGCTGCATTTTTGGGTTCTTCGGCCTCTGCCATTGTATGCTCCAGATTCATCATGTACCTCTGTCCTATTTGCTATTTGCTGTTTCCTATTTTGTGCCTAATAAGCAGTAAAAAAACTCCACAAATTTGTTTTTCATTCTTCACAGATCCCTAGACTTTAGATGTAAAATCCTGCAGGTTTCCTCACTAGGCACACCTTTGTTGCTGGGAAATTGAGACAGCAATCAATCTCAAGCAGAGTAATTAAATTGATAAGGCAGAAGCTGAACAACAACCAAACCCACATGTACCCAAAGACCCAGGCTTAGCAGAGAATGATATAAGCTTAATCTTCTTTGTAAAATGCATAAAAGTAGCTTTACTTTCAAACAGTTGTTCAAATGTCTAAAGGAGGAGGGAGGGGAAGAAAAAATGGCTGCAGGCTAGAATTCAGGGCGAGTGCAAGCATGGTGAAACAAAAAACAGGAAGTCCACAAACATGCAAACTAGCAATTAGTGCATATAAGCATGCAAAGGGTGCTAACTTTATTACATATACAGTCGTCCCTCTCGATTCATGGGGGATCCATTCTGGACCACCCCTGCCCCCCGTGAATTGGAAAAATCGCAAATATCCAAGTCCCATTGGATATAACAGTTGTGTGGCTCTGCACGCACTATTTTGTTTCTCCTGGCTTCTGGTCTGCGGAAATTCAAGACCGCAAATGGGAAGTCTGTGAATTAGGAGGGACTACTGTACTATTTTCATAGAAATTATCCATCTTGCCATCAACAAAGGGAACATCCCCCAATAATGGGTTATTAATAGTGCGCCCATCCCCTTAATAGTGCACCCATCCTTCTGGAATTTATTACAGTTTTCATAAGCAGGAGTACCTCTGTATTGCATGCATTCTGGATAACTTTGTTGTTGTTAACTGCCCCAGAGTCAATCTCGTCCCATAGTGGCCCTGTGGATGAGTTATCTCTAAGACCCCCTGTCCTCCACTACTCTGCTTAGTTCCTGCAAGCTCATGGTGTAACCTCCCTAATAGAGTCCATCCATCTAGTATACAGCCTTCCTCTTTTTCTTCATCCCTTCTCCTTTCTTAGCATTGTTTTTTCCAATGAGTCGTGCCGCCTCATGATGTGCCCAAAGTATGACAGCCTCAATTTTGTTATCTTGGCTTCCAGGGAAATTTCAGGCTTGATCTGGTGTAGGACCCATTTATTTGTCTTTTTGGCTGTTCATGAAATCCTCAATACTCTTCTCCAGCACCACATCTCAAATGAATTATTTTTCTTCCTATTTTCTTTCTTAATCATCCAGCTCTCACATCCATGCATGGCAATAGGGAAAACAATAACTTGTATGATTCTAACTTTTGTGTTCAGTTGTGTATCTTTGCATTTTAGAATCTTTTCTAGTTCTTTCATAGCTGCCATCCCCATTCTTAATCTTCTTCTGATTTCCTGATCGCAGTTCCCATTTCTATCAATGTTTGATCCCAGGTATGAGAACTCTTTTATTATTAGTATTTCTTCATTGTCTAGGTTGAATTTGTTTAGATTCTCCATGGTTTTTTGTTTTCTTTTTGTTCAACAGTAAGCCTACCTTTTCACTTTCTTCCTTGATCTTCCTTAGTAGTTGTTCCAGGTCTTTGACGTTTTCGGCTAGTACTATGTTTTCATCTGCATATCTTAGATTGTTGCTATTCCTTCCTCCTATTTTCACTCCTCCTTCTTCTGTGTCCAAGCCTGCTTTCCTTGCAATATGCTTTGCATACAAGTTAAACAGGTAGAGTGCTAAGATGCAGCCTTGTCTTACCCCTTTGCCAATTGGGAATCATTCTGTTCCTTTGTGTTCTGTTCTGACAGTGGCCTCTTGTACTGAGTCCAGATTTCTCATCAGGACTATCAGATACGTTGTCACTCACACATCTTTAAGGATGTTCTACAGCCTTTCATGATCTATGCAATCAAACACTTTTCTGTAGTCTATAAAGCACATGCTGATTTTCTTTTGGAATGTATGTTGGCAATGTGGTCCCCAGTGCCTCTTCCTTTCCTGAACCTGCTTGGACCTCTGGGATTTCTCTCTCCATGTATGGTTAGAGTCTATGTTGCAGAATTTTGATCATGATTTTGCTAGTGTGGGAGATTAGTGCCATGGTCCTATAGTTGCTGCAGTGTTTTGTTTCTACTTTTTTGAGGATGGGGAGGTATATTGATTCCAATCTGTTGGCATGTTTGTTAGCACTAGAGTTGACACTGTCAATGTGGATTGCAGCAGTTCAGTTGGAATATCTAGAGAACTATCACCCATAAAAATATTAGGCGGGATAAGTATGCCTTTTTCTTGGAAACTGCCACACTAGAGACAGCCTTTGAATAGAATGCCCTATACCTACTACAGTATTCTGAAATGTGGCAGTCCTGAGCCTCTCAGAAAATGAGACTGTCTCTGAAAATTGAATTGTGGATCCTCCAACTAATATGAAGACTGAAGCTAAACTCTGAAGGAAAAGGGAAGTTTGAGGGGAGTGGCAGATGATATCTTTGTCCCTGCTAATAAAAAAGGGCAGGTGTTTTGGCCTTGAGAGTCCTGGCTCTGCTATGCCATGGAGAGAAGGGGGAGCAAGTACATCCAAACCAAACAGTCTTATGTTTCTCAGGGTAGGAATTCTGTTTTCTCTTTTGTTCAAACTTACCCATATTCTTTTCAGTGGAACAAATGAAAAGCATTGAGAGCAAGGCTGAGCAACTTGTGGCCCTCTAGATCTTGTTGGATATCATCTCCTACTAGCCCTTGTCAACACAGCCAATGGTATAAATAATGGGAGTTGGTGTCCAACAGAAACTGGACATTCACAAGTTGCTCACCTCTAACTTAGATTGTAATTTCATGGGAATAGCTAATTGAAGAATTCACATATTGTTTTAAATCCACAGTTCTGCTCAAAGGCTACTCTGACATTTGCTTTAGAAAGTTAACTGGATTACCTTCAGCCCTTTCGAAAGCAGAATATAATGTATCTGAGTGCGACACTATCTCTGTTAAATGGATAGCTTCTATTTTGGAATGGAACGTGCTTCCTGTTCACTCCATCTGTTGCTGATTTAAGTTAATTGATGGAGTTTCAAGCCTTCTTACTGAATCCAAAGAGAATTTTCTCCTTCTGGAATTTAACCTCTAGGGAAATCATGGGCCCAGTTCTTTAAAGACTTTAAAAAGCTGTTCCATGTTAAGTGATCCTTTCCCACCATTTTCATGCATCATCACCTTCTCACAGTAAAGACTGAATGGCTCTCATTGATTCTGCAACACCCCTCCCCATGAAATCATGATGAAGCCCCTAAAGGAAACCCCCCTCCTGGCACGTTCAGGATATCTCAGGCAAGGTTGATACAAGGAAAAAGTGAAGTTACTTATAAAGATAGTGTTGCAGATTATTCCTGCACATGCAGACTCAGGTCTTCCTGAGCAGACTGGAGGAGAGCAAACATTGTCCCCATCTTCAAAAAGGGGAAAAAAGAGTATCCCAACAACTGTCGTCCATTTAGTCTGACATCAGTACCAGGAAAGATTCTTGAAAGCTCATTAAACAGAGAGTCTGTGAACATCTAGAAGGCAATGCTATAATTACAAAAAGTCAGCATAGATTTCTCAAAAACAAGTCATGTGATCCATGACCACCACACTCACTCTTCCCTGTTCCCACTGAGTTTGGCTGCAATTCTCACAGCAAATGGTAGGAAGGAATGCTTATTTCTAGGAACAATCTATTATTGTGAGTTATCCATTATTATGCAAATTATTGGGAGTATGGTGGCCATGGATCACATGACTGTCCCCCAATAATAAAAAATTCACAGTGGTTAAAACCTGTAAGCCCTAGCTCTATTATACCACTGTTTCCAAAGGAAAGATTGTGGCTTCCAGTTCAGCAGAAGCACAGACATATATTTTTTCTTAAAACCACCACCACCACCACCATCAATTATTGATTCAAATAAGCAGGCTAGTTTTGTTGTTGTGTGCCTTCAAGTCATTTCCAACATGATGACCCTAAGGTGAACCCTGTCATAGAAACCTTTCTTGGCAGGTTACTTCAGAGGGGATTTGACATTGCTATCCTCTGAGGCTGAGAACATGTGACTTTCCCAAGGTCACCCAGTGGGTTTCATGGCTGAACTGGGAATCAAACTCTGGTCTCCAGAGTCATAGTCCAGTGCTGAAATCACTACATCACTCTGGCTCAAGCAGACTGGTACACAAAATTTAAAAAACAACAACAACATTTTGATGTGCATGAATGGGATGGCATTTTCATCTGAAAGCCTGAATCTTCTTGAGTGTTATAGGGAGCTAATTGTGTCTCTAGTTTATCCTAAGTCACCACCAGATTGTATTAACATATCACATGAGTCACATGCTGGCTGCTAAAGACTGCTTAAGAATGTTATGAATGCAAGAAGGAGGAATATTTTCTTCCATCAACAGATTGTTTTCAGATCCTGATGAAAGCATATGTCTCAAAATTGGCAAGAAAGATCCGTTCAACTCATCATTGTCCTTCTGACATACGTAAGATGTAGCTGGCAGTTGATGAAGACCAGAACTGGAATCCAGTGATAGGGGAGCATCATGACCTGAGCAATGAAACACTAGAGACCAAAGAGGATGAGTGCTGAGGTCCACTGAACCCAAATGACCTCCCTTACAGTACTTTGGGACATTAGTGAAGCTCCAGTTTCTAGCAGTTCATATTATACAAGCCAAAAACCCCTCATACTTATTAAAAATAGCTTTGGCACAAGCAAGCAATGAGTAGACAACTCCATCCTCTGTCACTCCAGATGTGTGCAAAGTGTAATTAGGAGAAGAAACAGTCAAAGGAAACTGAGCATTGAAGACATTGTGTATTCACAGACCACTGGCATGTTTCCTACATCTGTTTTTTGTGGGTGTGGGGCTTTGAAGGCATTTTGTTGTTGATGATGATCTTCATGTGAAGATTGTATTCTGTAATAGTCTTTTGATGTGCACAGATATTACTCTCAGTGACTGGAATGAACTCCTTGTATCCTTCTTGCATTTGACCTTTTCATACTTATTGTTCTGCAGCCCCTTGAATGTTATAGACTGAGATACCAGAACATTTTTGTATGGATCTGGAGAGGCTGCAAAGAAGCCACATTGGGTTGGAACCAATATAGACTGCTCAACTAATTCTTGGGAATTAAGTAATTAACATGGCTGCACAACCAGCAAAGAATCATTTGAGAATATAGGAAACTCTTTTATAACTGGGCCAGATCACCGATCCATCTATTGTTCACAACGCTGACTGGCAGTAGCTGCCCATGTTTTCTAGCACTGCGTCAAGCTCCTGATATCAATAGGTGACTATTGGTCTCCATACCATGCATGATTTTTGATGACACCTGTATCATGTCACGCTACTTGCCTTTTTTTCTGAGTGAAAGCACCCTACATCAATTTATTAGGAGGTTTTCCCCCTCCTAATCATAACAGTTGTTTTGCAAGCATGAGTCACATGCATAAGAAAAGACTGTTGTTGGCCAAGGACACCTTATGTTCAGTGGAGTAAGGAAATACCTAATTCTTCAGATTTCTCAGCAACGTCATACAGATAGTGAGAAGGGAAAAAATGCATTTAGGAAGAGCTGCATGTTGGACATGGGCAACAAGCTTTGTCCTTGGAGCAGGAGCTCAGTTTCATTGTTTATCCTCTCTATTATTCTAGTTATTTATTCATATTTTATTTAGAATGTATCTCAGTGAATGCTCAGGGTAATGCGCACATAAAAACAATACATAATAAAAATGAATAAGGTGTTGTGCAAAAATCTGTAAATTAATCTACAGAATATAAAACAAAACCAGGCATTTATCATAAATATCTGAGATCAACATTTTGTATTAAAAGTTCAGAGAAGAAAGATTATATTTTCCAGCCACTGGAAGAACAATAATGAGGAGGCTAAGGGCCTTTGCAGACTGCCAGAAATAGTGCACATTAAATTGAGGCACTGCCCTGGCTCAGTGCTAGGGAGTCATGGGAACTGTAATTTATTGTGGCACCAGAGCTCTCTGACAGAGAAGGCTCAATGTCCCAGAAAAAAATACAATTCCCATGATTCCCTAGCACTGAGCCAGGGCAGTGCCTCAATTTAATGTGCACTATTTCTAGCAGTCTGCAAAGGCCCTTAGTAACTGTACAGTCAGGATGCAAGGTCACTTATATTTTGAGTTAGGGCCTTTGCAGACTGCCAGAAATAGTGCAAATTGAGTCTACTTTAAGGGTTAGAGTTAGTGCTAGGGAATCAGGGGAATTGTTTTTTCCCCCCAGAGACATTGAGCCTTCTCTGTCAGAGAGCTCTGGTGCCACAATAAAATACAGTTCCCATGATTCCCTAGCACTGAGCCAGGGCAGTGCCTCAATTTAATGTGCACTATTTCTGGCAGTCTGCAAAGGCCATTCGTTAACTAAGGCAGTTCCACAAAGGCTCCAGTCATGAATATCCATCAACATCATTTCTCTAGGAATGGCTGAAGTTTGGAAAGCTACTTTTTTTTAATACAACCCCAGCAGTCCCCCAATTATAGTCTGAAAAGTAACTTTGCTAATCTTGGGAATGGAGATGGCATTTATCACAGGGTCATAAATTATGAATGACGGTGTCAGGCAGACTCATATGGAAGACGAATCTAGAAGGGGTGAACCACAGTTAATAATAATAATAATAATAATAATTTTTATTTGTATTTTCCCGCCTCTCCCTGCGGATCGAGGCGGGATTACAAGTAGTATAAAAATACAAAACATAAAATATATGATAAAATCATAACAACCATGTCCCCCCCCAACAATAAAACCCCATAATCCCTATAATTAAAACCAATTCATGTTTTCATGAATTGACAAAGCTTTTGGAGTGTTTCCCATGATATGGAGAGTACTTTTATACAGGCCCTGTCCTAGTCTTAAATAGTTCCATGACAGTGATGGTGTTTTTAGAGGAACATCTGATTTAATTCTCTTCCCCCACCCCCAGATGTCACTGGGAAAATGTTGAAGGTGACTTCTTCCTATTCATTTGAATTGAGCTGAGGCCTTCAAAGAGAGAAGGAGACTGCCAGCAAGGCCTTCTACAAATAAACAAGCATCTTGGGGTGCCCCCCCCCAAGGTCTGAGGTTGGGTGTCTTGCAGACACTTGGCAGTAGGAACAAAACTTCGAAGAGTGGGATTGTTTGTGGCTGAACTGATTTTAATAACAGATGAGAGTTTCTTGAACAGGAAGAACTGCACATGTCTTATGGGATTTGTCTGGGAGGAAGATTTTTTTTTTTTAGGGAAGGGAAAGGAATTTTTCAGTAGTTGGTGCCTACAGACATGTTCTTCAGGAGGCTATGCAATCCCAAACAAACACCAGACCAAAGAGCAAGGCTCCAGCTTTAATTCCTTCTTGAAAAGAGCCCTATATTTTTGGAAAGGCCAACTTCACAGTTTTACAGGGCAAATTTATATTTAAGTCTAATAGCTGTCTTTCCACTAGAATTTTCCTAACAAAACACAACATCTGGACCTCATATGTATCTTTCAGCATCTATGCTTACATGCCTGGTAATTCTTGGCCAATCAAGGACATGGCTTCTGCCACCAGCACATAATGGTCACTGTGTAGATGGGTGTGTGATGGAGATCAATGTAAGGAGTGGTTCTTCTGCTGTTTTTTTTCCTGAAGAGACCCTGATTCCAAATTTCAAGGTACATTTCAGACTCCAAAAAAGCAGCATGATAAATCTTCAGAGACTTTTAAAAAGAGCAGCAGCAAAACTGCTAACAAAAAGGACTCAATGCCATGGTGAACGCTAATAGTTATAGGAAGGGTAAGACTAGCTGCATCGTGGCCACTGCTCTTGGCAGCTTTTGTAGCAGAAGGAATAAAAGGCATTCCAGCCGTAATTTTGGGATTAAACTGTCATATTCCATTTCCTGATGTTTGTTTGTTTGTTTTATATCCCACTACAACATAGAATTTCAAGGCAGTGTACCAGTACAATCTATTTCAACAGTTTAAAACAAGTCAGAATTTAAAGCATTATTTTTTCCCCCACAAACTACAAATATGTATAACAATTTGACAAAATAAAACTTTAAAATCATGTGCATGTACATTTTGGCAAAGATAAATTAGGGACCAAGGACTTTAGTAAAAAGCTATGTTTTAACATGGCGCTGGAATGAAACCAGTGTTGGTGCTAATGGAACCGCCTATGTCCAGCATGCAGCTCTTCCTAAATGCATTTTTTTCCTTCTGACTATCTGGATGACCTTGTTGAGAAATGGAGAGTATTCAATAAATGGGTCACCACAGAAAAGAAGATCTATTCCCATGTCCTCTGTAATGTACTTCTCCCACTGATGGGAGACAGAAGGCTTCTCCAGTAGATCTCACTTCTTGGGTAGACACATATAGGGAGAGGCACTCCCTTCCAATATCAAGTCTCTATACTGTTTAGGACTTTGAATGTCATTGCCATGATCTTGAATTCAGACCTGATGTGTATTGGCAGACAGTGCAATTATTTATGACTGTTATTATATGGTATGTATATGGCACTGTTGTGTATTGCACTAGTTGTAAATTCCAGGTCATCTTCAAAAGTTTGTTAGTGTTATGTGCCTTCAAGTTATTTCCGACATGGCAATCCTAAGGCAAATCTATCATTGGGTTTTCTTGGCAAGATTTGTTCAGAGGAGGTTTGCCATTGCCTTTCTCTGAGGCTGAGAGCATGTGACTTGCCCAAGGTCACCCAGTGGGTATCACGGCTGAGCTGGGAATTGAACCCTGGTTTCCAGAGTCATAGTCCAACACTGAAATCACTACGCCACACTGGCTCTTCAGGGGTAGACCCATGTAAAGTGCTTTACAGTAGTCTAATCAGGAAGTTACCAGTGAAGTTGCTGTGGTTAGGTTATCATTGCCCAGGAAAATCTGTAGCTGGCAGACCAGTCCAAGCCACAGAGTCCATCTGTACCTACAGTGACAAAAATGGATCCAGGAATTCCTGTGAGCTACATACCTCCTCCCTCAGGGGAAGTGCAACCCCATTCAGCACAGGTCGTTTATCCAGTCCCCAAACCTGACAACCAAAGGTTCAAGAGGTTCCCTCTTAATGACAGTTCATTGGCCTTCCTCCAATCCATTGCAGCATCCAAGTGCTTGTCCAGCACCTGTGCAGCTGCACTTGGAGTGATCGATGACGAGGAAAAGCAGAGTTAAGTGTCATCAGCATACTGGAGGCACTTCACCCTGAAATTCCTAATGTCTTTACCTAGTGGTTTCACAGAGATATTAAAAAACATAGGAGATAAAATGGAGCCGTGTGGCACCCACAATTATGGTCATGGAGTTGAACAGGAATCTTGCAATGTAACTACCTGGAATTGGCACCATAGATAGCAGGACCACTGCAACACAGGGAACCTCATTCCCATTTGACAGAAACAGTTCACATAGATACCATAGTAAATTGATAACACTGCTGAGAGATCTGGAAAGATCAAGAGGCTAGGACTCCTCCAGTTTAGAGCAGGGTTTCAGCTATGGCTTTGGTACCCTAACATGAAACCAGACTGAAATGGATCCACATTATCGTCCAAGAATGTTTGAGGTTGCCCATCCACCATCAAATGTGCCCAGCCATGTTCTAGATGGCTGTCTCAGACTGTTGATACTATTTGGTGGAGTGAGTCAGCCAGTTCAGCAAGTCTGAGATGTCATGAAAGGGCAACAAATGGCTAGTTATAAAATACATCATTTTTTTTAAACTTCCAGAAAGCAAGATGAGTGCTGATAAGATTTTCATCATCAGGTCTCAATACGACATGGCTGGTTTTGTGCATTGTGGAACTTGACTTGGGTGGGTGGCAGATATCATTTCCTGTTCTGCTACAGGCAGCAAAATGTCATAAACTGGCCATAGCATGCCCCAGTTTTTCCTGTAACTGCATTTCCTTTGAAACTATTTTTTATCTGAATCATTGTCACTATATTGAATTTAGATGCTTGGGTGATATTGGGAAACAGTTTTAATTTGCTTGCATCAAGAAAGTAAAACCTCAATATATGCAAAAAAAATATATATGTAAAAATACTGCAGGCACTGTATTTTTAAGAACAGCCTAGACAGATGTTTTCTTCTAAGATACATTCTGGACTAGAACCTAAAATTTGCTAGTGGCTTTGCGTGCCTTGGAGTGCAGCAAACTAAGGAAGTGTTTTTGGACTGGTTTGCTTAATAATTTAAAGCAAAACTCATTTAAATACCTAAAGTAGACCACCCAGCCCTTTTCAAAGCTCTCTATTTTGTACTAATGTCTGGGATTTAATTTGTGTTAATGGAGAGTGGAGATAAGTGTATACTTTGTTCAGTTTTAGCAAGACCAGATGATTTATTAAGCAGCTATAAATCTCTAGGGGATGTACAGAGGTTGTCAAACAACTTAATTTTGCTGTATTTTCCACAGACTAGACTTGGATCTTATGAGTCATCTGCTTCATGCTTAATATCAAAAGTTCTGAAGAAGAGGTTGTCATTAAGAGGTGCACAATTCATAGAACGTACATTTACAGTCACTCTTATTAATGTTTATAATTGTTCTTGAAGCAGGGAGAATTGAAATGCATGTACAATGTGCCCTCCACATTTGCTGGGTTTAGGGACGCAGGACCCCTGTGAAAGTGGGAAATCTGCAAATAACCCCCCCCCCCTATTTTTTAACCTGAGAGAACACCTTTCTAGGAATCTCTTAATCCTCCAGCACAACTCTGTGCTCAACTTTCGGGGGACATTGTGCACAGTATCATGCTGGAGGACTCAGAGATTCCTAGAGAGAACATATTAATCAAATCCATCAATAATGAAATCCACTAAAGTCAAAACCAAAAACGTGAAGGGCTGACTGCATTTTAATAGAGTGTCTGTGGCAATGTGTTTCCAAACATCCCGTTTCATATGATGAAAGTAGATCTGAGGAGTCTAGGGTTGAACCACGTTTTATTTATGTTCGAAGCTCATATCTGCCTTTGGAATAACTGTTGTCTACTAAACTGAAATTTCCTGGGAACTCTTCCTTAGTGATGAAATAATTGTTGACTAGATAGATGATGGCAACCAAAATATTGCATGTACACACACATACATAAATGTCCTGCTTGGGGATGTTGATCACATAGTAAATAGGATGCTGGGCTAGAGAGACCTCTTTGGTATGATTCAGTTGGGCTATTAATTACATTCTTATATATAGGCAGGTCATCTCATTTTAAATTCCTTTCATATATGTCAGGAAGACTGATCCTTCTGGGTTCAATAGACTGAGAAACAAGCAAAGGTGGCAAAATCAGAGTTTTGTCAGCATTTCCTATGCAAGCCCCATTATTCACAATGATTCTGCTTTGTTGTTATGTGTCTTCAAGTCAACTGTAATGCTAGTCGTACCATAGGGTTTTCTTAGCAAGACTTATTCAGAGGACATTTGCTGTTGCCTTCCTCTTAGGCTGAGAGTGTGTGACTAGGCTGAGCTGACTAGGATTTCAACCTTGCTTTCTCAAAATCCTAATCTAGTACTCAAACCACATAGTAGCAGAGTACTATGCTAGTACTATTAATGTTTTTGGTACATGATGTTTTTCCATTACTTATATTGTCCATATGCTACTTTCAGTATGAGAGGCAGCATGCCTCTGAATGTTTGGAAATGATGTGGGAGGGTGCTGTTGATCTCACATTGTATTGTGAATTCCTCATAGTCACCTGACTAGCCACTGCAAGAGACAGGATGCTGGACTTCATAGGGCCTTTGCAGACTGCTAGAAATAGTGCAAACTGAGGTCACTTTAACTGTCCTGGCTCAGTGCTAGGAATTATGGGAATTGTATTTTTTTCTGAGACATTGAGCCTTCTCTGTCAGAGAGCTCTGGTGCCACAATAAACTACAGTTCCCATGATTCCTTAGCACTGAGTCAGGGCAGTTAAAGTGGACTCAGTTTGCACTAATAGGCTTTGATCTGGTCCAACAGACCCCTTCCCATGTTCTTATGATGGCTTGTGTTTCAAATGCATCATCCTTGCTCTGGAATGGTTTTACCAAAGTAAATATTCCTTAATTAATAATGTTTATTCATTAACACCGCTAGTTAAAGTGGTCATCCTTTGCATGCATATTTAGGAGGAAGCACCATAGACCTCAATGATATATACATAACACACACACACAGTAGCCCTCCACATTCACTGGGGTTAGGGACATAGAACCCCTGTGAAAGTAGAAAAATCGTAAATAAAAAACTGCCTTTTTAAAAAATATGAGAGAACACATCTCAAGAAATCTCTAGGTCCTCCTGAACAACACTATGGTGAACATCTGCCAGTCATTGACCATATAATTGTTCTGGAGGACCTACAAATACCTAGAAAAGTGTTCTCTCTAGAAATCTGTCTTCCAGCATGACCTCAGGTGTATATTGCCCATAGAATCTCACTGAAGGATCTAGAGACTCCTAAACAAAACATATTAATCAAATCCATGAATAATCAGATCTGCAAAAGTCAAAGCCCCAAAAGTGGAGGGACAACTGTATGCACATAAATAATATTTGATTTTTAATTATTATATTTTTAAAATTATGCTAACATTTAGCAACACTGATTAATTGCTCAGATTTGATAATTGCTTGCAGGATACATCTTGTGCAAAGATTTGTCAGGAGGAGACAGAAATTCCAGTGATATGTCTAGTCAGATAGCAAAGCATGCATAATTTAAAATGGGTGTTAAAACTGTTTGGACAGGTTTTGTTTAGGAATTCTGGCACTTCTAGGTCTTGGCTGCCTCCAAAGCTCTTCAAGAATAGACCACCTTGTGCCAGGTTAATTGTTTAAATTCTGACCAGGAAGTGGAGAGAGAGAAGGAGTCATTAAAATACAGGAATCATGATATTAATTAGAGTCTGAGAACTGACTCAAGGAATATGTTTTAAAATTGCTTCCTGTTTTGCACAGTTTATAGCTGGCCTTTATTAGCACCTTTATTTTAGCATTTCGCACTTGCTAAACTGCTCTCTTCTGTGATATTCCAAACAAATCAAAAATAATTTTTCTTATTTTCCATTCATGCCATGTCTATAGGGATAGAACAGAACTGATGCCTTTAGTCCCCAAATATTAAAGTTTCAAGGCTTCCTTTCAAATATCAGAGGTCTTATTGGCCCTGGTCTCTAGTCTAAGCTGTTCATTTATCAGTGAAGTAGATATAATAATAACATACCAATCAACATTTCACAGATAAAAACTGAGATATGTGTGCCCAAGCAATTTCAGAGTGTGGTTAAGATGTTTGTTATTGTTGTGTGCCTTCAAATCTTTTCTGACTTAAGGTGACCCTATCATGTTTTTTTCTTGGCAACATTGTTCAGAGGAGGTTTGCCATTGCTTTCCCTTGAGGCTGAGAGAGTGTGACATACCCAAGGTCATTCAGTAGGTTTCATGGCCGAGTTGGTACTCGAACCCTGGACTTCAGAGTTATAGTCCAAGTTATGAGGAAGAACAGACAAGGTAGGAGATGCTCCACTAATTTACTTTATCAAGCATCCAGGGAAGAACAAGATCCCACCCCTTTCCTCCTCTCCCCTGATGAGTTACTTGAGTGCAAACTACCTTGTACTTTGAACTCTGTTTGCAGCCATTGAAGAAAGCTGAGGACAAAGGGGGAAAGTGAGAAGAAGAGAGAAAAAGTGGACATTTTAAAAATTGCTGAAAAATTGGGTTGGTCGAGAGTTAATCAGGACTGTTCGTATCAAGCTGAGACAGTTGAAGGCTGTGTAATAATGATAAGTATCTAGTAGGGGCCTGTGATCTGAGCATGGTTTTCTGTTGCAGACAACTAAATGGACACCAAACAATAGCAGCAGCAGCTTCATTTACATACCGCTTCATACTGCACTATGCAGTCTCTGAGCGGCTTACAACTGTAAGCTAATTGCCTCCAACAAGCTGGGTGACCTAAGGCAAACCTATCATGGAGTTTTCTGAGGCTGAGAGTATGCGATTCACCCAAGGTCACCCAGTGGATTTCCATGGCCAAGGATGGATGCAAGCCTAAGTTGAGCCTGAGCCCTGGTTGGTATTCAACTCGCAACAAGAAACAATGATTTCTTTACATATATTAATACCTGTCTTCTCACAAACAGTATGGCACAGTGGTTTGAGCATTGGCCTACAATGCTGGAAATAAGGGTTCGATTCCCCACTTGGCCATGGAAATCCACTGGGTGACCTTGGGTGAATCGTATACTCTCAGCCTCAGAAAACCCCATGATAGGTTTGCCTTAGGTCACCATACGTTGGAAACTGCTTGAAAGCTTGCAGCAGCAACCTTACAACCAACATTAATTGTGGTTAAGGATTTGTGCAAATGTAGTGCTCTGTGATGGTTAGCATAGACTACAGGAAGGGAAAATTCAAATAAAAGGGAAGTGTATAAGGACAATGGATCAGCATATTATTCTAGACAAGGCATTTCCACAGGCAGTTTCATTAAAGTAAATGTTGGGTTATAGAGCTGTTTGGGTCCTGGGGTTGCCCCTATACCACTCGGGTAGGCTGGTTGACCTCAAGATATGAAGCTCTGTCCCAAACAATCTTCGCCTCTGATGTCATTTCTACCCCATACATTTCCAGTTTCTTTATGCAGAGATTGATATAGATGAGAGATGGAAGGTAACATAGGGACTCTTCACCCACTCTATTTGACTTGTAAGGGTATGTGAGAGAGAGACTTTGGGGAAGGATGTCTTCTGGCCCTTCCCCAGCAGGTGCTCTCCAGCCTCTTTTTGAAGACTTCAGAGAAGGCAACCCCCATCACCTCTCTAGGCAGTTGGTTCTATTGTCAAACCACTCTCACTGTCAAAAAACTCCTTTTAATGTTCAATCCAAATCTACTCTCCTGTGATTTAAAAACCATTAGACCTGGTCTTACTCTCTGGGACAGCAGAGAACAGGCCTGCCTGCACCTCTTTGTGTCAGCCCTTGAGGTGTTTAAAGAGGGCAACCATGTCACCTCTCAGTCTGTTCTCCACCAAGCTGAACCATGCACAGCTCCTTCAACCTTTCCTCATATGTTTTGTTTTCCATACCACTTACCATTTTTGTTATCATCCTCTAAACCTGCTCCAGTTTCTTAAGATGAAGAGCCCTGAACTGAACACAGTATTCCAGATGAAGCCTGACCAGTGCAAAATTTAGTGGGACCATTACTTACGTCACCTTATAAATTGTGCTTTTATTAATGCAGGCTAAAATAGCATTTGCCTTCTTTGCTGCTGTATCACACTTCTGGTTTATATCCAATTACAATCCATAATAATCCAGGCCAGAATTTCTCCTTCTGTCTTGATCAGGGGTAGGCAACCTAAGGCCTGGGGGCCGGATGCAGCCCCCCGAGGCCTTTGGACCGGCACCAGGCCGGTCCTGCCACCGCCGGCGCCGGCGCCGCTGCCACTGGCCATGATGATATTGATTATTGTTGTTATTACTTGTTCCTGGGGTTTTCTTGGCAAAATCTCCACAGCGGTTTTGCCATGACTTTTCTGGGGCTGAGAGAGTGTGCATGCATATTTTTTTATTTTTTAGAATTTTTTAAAATTTATTTATTTATTTATTTATTTTTGGTGCTTCGGCCCCCCAATTGTCTGAGGGACAGCAACTGGCTCAAAAAGGTTGCCTACCCCTGGTCTTGATATATCCACTGTGCCAGCAATCAAAGAATACAGCAAAGGAGGCATTCCCAGTTATCTGCCAGCAAAAAAGCTTTTGAAGTAATGCTTAGTGTGAAGATAAGAATCTCATCATTGCCTATCAGACTTATGGTAAGTTTGGTAGCACAATATACTGTTCCCTGAAAGCAGAATTTGCCTACAGTAGCTCTTTTGTTATTGAACACTATAGATTTTCTTGCAGTATTCTTAGAGGTGGTGATGGTGATGACAATTAGCAAACAGAATATTTGAGGACAGAAAGAATCAAAGAAGGAGCCTGTAGTCCAAATTGGAAGCATGTCCTCAGACTGGATCCCATAGCTGCCTTTTTTCTCCAATACTAAAGTGGGAGGTTAAAGTGCCACATCTAGTTTGGTCCTGAAATTTTCTCTCGGGGCAAGAGCTTCAGAGGTCTCATGACTCCACTTCCATAAGACCCTACTGTTTGGATCATGTGGTTCCCATTGTATGTTACAGGGAAAACGTGTCTAAATTCTCATGTCACTATCAGGCACAGACAGTCCTGTTAAAGGTCCAAGCAGTCCTGATGAATGTGCACATCTGCTCTTGGTCAAACAAAAATCCGCCAAAGAGTGTTACCTTTATTGGCCAACCAAAATGCACAATATACTTTTTGCAAGCTTTCGAAGCTCCACTGGCTTCTTCATCCAGCAAGACGTTACAAACCAAACAGGAGGGAAAAAAATGAAGATGTTAGTCACAGGCCTGCATTTTGCTGTTTCTCTTCTTGGTTGAGATGGTATGAGGAGGGCATCTCTTGCAGGCTGGCTCCTCCTCTTTCTGACCCTGTGGAAATTGGGATCTCCTACTTTTCACATGACCAGAAAGAGGAGGAACCAGCCTTCAAGAGATGCCCTCCTCATAGCATCTCAATCAAGAAGAGAAACAGCAAAATGCAGGCCTGTGACTAGCATCTTCAATTTTTTCTCCTGTTTGATTTGTAACGTCTTGTCGGCTGAAGAAGCCAGTGGAGCTTCGAAAGCTTGCAAAAAGTATATTGTGCATTTCAGTTAGCCAATAAAGGTAACACTCTTTGGTGGATTTTTGTTTGAATTTGCTAAATAGCCAACAAAGCTACTCCTGTATGTTATCTGCTCTTGTTGTAAGGCATGTACAGAATAAAAGAATCTCAGCCCTTGAAATGCCCCATAGAAGATGGTTTTTCAGAGACACAGCAACACAGATGGGACTGACATTTTACCCCTAATGCCCTGCTGTCTAATGAGCTTTTGAAGATAATCATCTGCACAGCCTCCACAGATTGTGTAAACTTCTTAGCTCCCATTTATAGTTGAATATCAAAAGGAACTCTAAAAACAAACAAATAAACAGCTTTGAACTGTGTTTTCTTGTTGTTATTCATGTGATCACACTGCTTATGGCTTTTTCATCCAGTGAAAAAAAACACACCGGGGTGATATCTTATTGGACAAGCCACCTGGCAGCCTGCTGCATTTCCATGATGCATCCAGATGAGGAAATTGCAGGAAAAGTTTTAGTTTGAAGAATAGTGCTTCAGCACTAATGTTTGTGCATGGGCAAGAAAGCCAAACACTACATTGGTGTCTGTTACCCCTCTGGGCTGCATTGCCACATCCTAGACCCCTGCTAGTTTTTATCTGCTATTCTTCACCATTGTTCTTCTGTATTATATTTGGCCATATCTGGTTGTTGTGTAATATTTCAAGACACCTCGCACAGACAGTTGATAATAAAACTGCTTGTGAAGCAGGAAACTAAAGCCAGCATATCTAGACCACCTCAGGTTTTGAAAAAGTGTGTAAGGTCTGTAGACAAGGAGTGCTGGGATCAGCACACCAGCTATGTTCTGCTGCTGTTCTTTTCACTCTCCCCATGTGAACTGCATGGATAATCAGCAGATTATCACTGGGGGCCCAGAAATTGCCGCAGCGACCATATGTGGCCCCTGTTCTGGGGCTTTAGCACAGCCCTTGCTGATCCACTTTCACTGGAAGAGTGCCACATGATGCATTTCCCAGCTTGCAATGTCATGCACCCTGCTCACAGTAGGTATCCCTGCTTGTATGGGGTGGCAGGGTTGTCATGTCTAATCTGTGCTGGGCCCAGGCAAGACAGGTTTAATGCCAGTCAGACCCTGGCAAGAGACATGAGCCAAGGCCCCACTGTGAGGAAGCTGGGTGCTTTCACAGTAATGTTGAATAGGTACTGTCAAGTGAATCAGAGACATGAGTAGGAGGAAGGGGGATCTAGTTAATCTGGGAGAGTATCCAGTGCAAATTTATACATCAGCAGAAACAATACTGATGTGATCCTTTGATTGCAGTCTTACTTGACTTTTCAAGCATACCCTCCAACTGTCCCAATTTGGCATGGACAATAATAAAAAGACCTCTGTTGTCCCAGTTTTTCGGCTGCTTTTCAAATGTCCTAGTTTCTCTTTCTTCTTCCAGTTCCTGCCTTTGTCCTCAGCATACTTCAGTTGCTACAAACCGAGTTCAAAGTGCAAAGGCAGTTAGTAATCTATTCACTCAATGCTGCGGAGGAAGGGGTGGAATATTGTCCTCCTAAGGCAAACAATGTTTGATCATGTGTTCATTGATTTATCTTTTGTTGTTGTTGTTAACTGCCCTCCAGCCATTCTCGACCCATGGCGACCCTATGGATGTGTTCGCCACTGCTCTGCTTAATTCCTGCAAACCCATACCCATGACCTCCTTAATAAAATCCATCCATCTGGCATGTGGCCTTCCTCTCTTCCTACTTCCCTCCACCTTTCCCAGCATTATTGTCTTTTCTAATGACTCTTCTCTTCTGATGATGTGTCCAAAGTACGACAGCCTCAGTTTGGTCATCATGGCTTCCAGGAAGGTTTCTGTCATGATCTGCTCTAGGACCCATTTGTTTCTCTTTTTGACTGTGTCCATGGGAATCCTCAGCACTCTTCCCCAGCACCACATCTCAAATGAATTTATTTTCTTACTATCATCTTTCTTAACTATCCAGCTCTCACATCCATACATGGTAATAGGGAATACAATGGCTTGTATGATTCTGACTTTTGTTCTACTAAGTTGTATATCTTTGCATTTTAGAATCTTTTCTATTTCTTTCATAGACACCCTCCCCATTCTTAATCTTCTTCTGATTTTCTGACTGCAGTCCCCATTTCTATCAGTGTTTGATCCCAGGTATGAGAATTCTTTTATTATTGTTTCTATTTCTTCATTGTCTAGGTTGAACTTGTGAAGGTCCTTAGTGGTCATTATTTTTGTTTTCTTTCTGTTCAACAGTAAGCCTGCCTTAGCACTTTCTTCTTTGATCTTCCTTAATAGATCTTCCAGGTCTGTGAGGTTTTCTGCTAGTACTATGGTGTCATCCATGTATCTTAGATTGTTGATATTTCTTCCTCCTATTTTCACTCCCCTTTCTTCTCTGTCCCAGCCTGCTTTTCTTATAATCTGTTCTTCATATAAATTGAACAGATAGGATGAAAGGATACAGCCTTGTCTGACCCCTTTGCCAGTTGGGAACCATTTTGTTCCCCCGTGTTCTGTTCTGACAGTAGCCTCTTGTCCTGAATACAGATTCCTCATCAGGACTATCAGATGTGTTGGCACTCCCATGTCTTTAAGGGCATTCCATATCCTTTCATGATCTATGCATAAAGCACATGCTGATTTTCTTTGGGAATTCCCTGGTGTGCTCCATTAGCCATTGTATGTTAGCCATGTGGTCCCTGGTGCCTCTTCCTTTCCTGAACCCTGCTTGGACCTCTGGGATCTCTCTTTCTATGTATGGGTGGAGTCTATGTTGCAGAATTTTGAGCATGATTTTGCTTTGACGATCAGTGCTATGGTCCTACAGTTGCAGTCTCTTGTGTCTCTCTTTTTGTGTATAGGGATGCATATTGACTGCTTCCAATCTGTTGGCCATCGTTTTGTTTTCCATATGTGTTGACATATCTTGGTTAGGACTAAATTTGACTCTGTCAATGTGGATTGTAGAAGTTCAATTGGAATATTGTCTGTTCCTGGTGATTTGTTTTTTGCTATTTCTCTTATTGCAGTTTCCACCTCACTTTTTAGAATTTGGGGTTCATATGTCCATCATTTTGTCATCTCTTTTGTATAATTATCCTGTGTATTGCATCCACCGCCTTTTTATTCATTCCTGGTCTTGAATTATGTTACCATATTTTCCAGTGTATAAGATGACTTTTTAACCCAGGAAAATCTGGGTTAAAGTCGGGGGTCGTCCTATATGCCAGTTATAAGGAGGAGGAGGACAGAGGTGCGAGGGGGAAGCAGCCTTAGGAGGAGAGGAGAACGGAGGAGGACAGAGGTGGGGGCGGGAAGAAGCCTTGAGAGGAGAAGAGGACAAGGAGGACAGAAGTGGGAGGAGGATGAGAGGAACCCTAAGGGGATCCTCTCCTGGGGTTTTCTTGGCAAGACTGGTTCAAAGGAGGTTTGCCATTGCCTTCCCCCAAGGCTGAGAGTGTGTGACTTGTCCAAGTTCACCCAGTGGGTTTCATGGCAGAGTGGGGAATCAAACCCAGGTCTCCAGAGTGGTAGTCCAACACTCAAACCACTGCACCATCCTGGCTCCTATTCCCATGTACTACCCATGAAATAATTGCAGACTTTTATGTTGTTCTTGTGTGTCTTCAAGTCCTTTCCGACTTACGGCGACCATAAGCAACCTTATCATGGGGTTTTCTTGGCATGTTTCTTCAAATGGGGGTTGCCATTACCATTCTCTGAGGCTGAGAGTGTGTGACATGCCCAGGGTCACTTACTTGGCCGCAAATTGTACATACCCCAGAACGCATCACCTAGTATATTGGCAGTCCTTCCCCCCAACACTTTCTCATTTCCCGCCAACCATCTCATAGCTGGGAGATGGAAATAATTTTTGAAGCAGCATTTAAATCTGGACTATTTTTTAAAAAATAAGGTCCAAAACACACTGCAGAAATAAATGCTAGGGAACATGGGAGCTGTTAGTTTGTTGTGTTTATAAATGACAGTTTTCCTGCTAAGTACCTGCATGTCATAAGCATTTGAATTAAAATTACCATATTGAAATCAAATCTGATGTTTTTTTTTAATTTTTATTTGGTGTGCGTTGGAAGAGGGGTAGTCTTATACAGTGAGTATATCCCAAACTCTATATTTTAACTGGAAAAGCTGGGGGTTGTCTTATACGGCCAGTCGTCCTATACGCTGGAAAATACAGTATTTTTATTGTCATAGAGTGTCCCGGTCCTTGGTTTGAATTTTACTTTGATTTCCCGGATCTTGTGAAATAGATCTCTTGTTCTTCCCTATTTCTTTGCATTGGTCATTATAGTAATTTTCTTTATCTTTCAATACAAGCTGTTGTACTGTTGCATTCATAATCCTTAGTTTGTTCCTCTCTCCCTTTTGTTTTTCTTCTCTTCTTTTCTTTACTGCTTGTAGTGTTTTTTCTGTCATCCAAGATTTTTTCCTCTCTCTATTTATTTATTGAAAGTGTCTGTTTGCATTCTTCTTTTATTATGTCCCTGGTTTTAGACCATAGTTCCTCTGGTTCTCGGTCTATTATGCTTAGTAATGCAAATCTGTTTCTTATATTGTCAGTAAATTCTGTTGAGAATCATATTTTGGTATAATCACTGGTTTTGTTTCCTTCTTGAGTCATACTCTTATTTTTTATATTTTTTATTCATCTAAAAGGTTTTAAAGCTAACTTTCAGCTTGAGCTTCCAAATGCTTATCTAATTTTAAAAGTTCATGTTGAACAACAGAATCTCTTTTTCTTTTACTTGGGGGCAAGATGTTTGATCCAAGGTTCTTCTAGTTGTTTTGGAGCTATAAGTATTTGAAAAATAAGTTTCTAATTGCCTGTGTGTTGTGCACCTTCAAGTTGTTTCTGACTCATGGCCACCCTATGGCAACCCTATCATGGGGTTTTCTTGAAAAGATTTGTCCAAATGAGGTTTGCCATTGCTCCGCACACACACCCCAGTCTGAAAACATGTGACTTGCCCAATGTCACTGAGTGGGTTTCATGGCAGAACTGGGAATCGAACCCTGGTCTCCAGAGTTGTAGTCCAACACTCAAACCACTATTCCAGGCTGGCTCTCAGGTTTCTAATTATTTTAATTTACTGTTCTTTATTATAACTTGTTAATTTTAAGTATGTTTTAAATTTCAATCGTTTTATTGTATTTTAAGGGGAGGGGCTATTGGGGGCAGGACTGTTTGTTTTATCTTGTAAGCCACCCCAGTTGTTTTTACAGAGAGTCGGGATATAAATAATAATTATAATAGTAATAATAAGTATTATTATAATTATTTAGAATGCGGGGAAATAATGTTTTAGTACTGTTGATAATTCTTTGGAAGATTCCCAGAAAGATAAATTCTAAGCAGTTGATTGCAGCCTGGAACCTTGGGTAGCCTCTTTAAAGAGATACATGGAAGAAATTTTGTGGTAGTTGTAATAGTCTGCACATCCTTAAAATGGCAAATAGTACACAAAAGATCCAATGACATTAAAAAAAATCCACCAAACAGTGATACCTTTATTGGGACAACCAAAATGCACAATATACATGTTGCAAGCTTTCGAAGCTCCACTGGCCTCTTCATCAGGCAAGGTGTTAAAAACTATACTGGAGAAAAAAATTGAAGATGTTAGTCATAGGCCTGCATTTTGCTGTTTCTGTTCTCAGTTCAAATGGTATGGAGGGGTATCTCTTGCAGGCTGGCACCTCCTAGTTCTGGCCATTTGGGTACTGGGAGATTCTTAAAGTCCAAGAAATCTAACAAGTTTGAGATCCTGAAGCCAGAAAGGTCTTTTAGAACTGGGTTGCTACATCACAGGATCATCTCCACTAGATGGAGTGTTGTTATACCACTGGAAGAGTACAAGCAGGAATCTGGCAGATTTTCTGAGGCTTTATGGAGCTTTTTAAAACCTTCAGCGACTGTCTTCAATTAACTTTCCAAAGAAGGAAGTCTCCACGGCCCTATCTTGGAAATTTAAAAGGTTTGGGCTTGCTTCTGCTCCCATTTAAATTCCTGTCAAAGTTCCCATTGAGTTCAACTGCTAGAAAATGTCCTTATTGTTTCCATAGCAATACTATTTCTCTTTATACAAATATTGATGTATCTCTATACATCTATAGATGGAAAGCTGTATGAATGAAGATTATTTTTCTGAGAATGCCATATAAGGTTTTTTTATCATGATATGTAGCAGCCAGACATTAAAGTGGGCAGCACTCATGCTTTGAAATTGGAAATAGCATATATTTTAGATTGAAATTAAATTTATTTTCTGGTCTAGAAAGCATCAAGAGGATCATTTTTTAAAATGTTAGGCTAGTTCTCATCCATGACTCGTATAAATGTAGCTATCTGCATGGTGAGGGAAATGTTTGGGATATCCTGAGCCTTGTTATATGACTATTTATAATTAGTAATTCTTCTTTCCCTAATTATTTAACTTTCCTTATTTTCAAACTGACACATTTTGGCATACCTTTCATATTATTAAATTTGTAAAAATAGAGGAGTCCAATTACATATTTTTAACAGTGCTTTATACCCTGAAGGCACCAGATCCTTAGTTTGGAAGCTAAGCAGTGTCAGCCCTGATTAGTACTTGGATGAGAGACTGCCAATGAATGCCAGGTGCTGTAGGCTGTATTTCAGAGGAAAGAAAATAGGCAAAACCACCTCTTGAGTATTTCTTGGCTAAGAAATCCCTATGAATTCCATGTGATTGCTTTAAGCTGACAAGTGACTTGAAGGCACATAATGCACACACATTTGTATTATGAAGTTAATTTTGCAGTATGAACTGGATTATATGCCATCAGTCTTGCTTTACGGAGAAGGAGGAAGAAGAAGAAGCTTTTTTAAAATGCCCAGTCTGATTCTTTTGGTTTTGAAGCTTTTTCTATATGACATTTTTACTTGGTTCTCCCTTTTAGTGGTCAGTCAAAATAAGACTTGATGCCAAGGTTTGCTACATGGTTTCTATTTGGACTTCTATTTCCAGAAAGCATTGCCTTTTTCAACAAATTAGAGCCCCACAGAACACGACAGATATTGCTGAAAGAATTCTTGGAATACCATTGTGTAGATCCAGTAAACTTAATTAAAACAAAAAATAGACATAATACACATAATATCAGAGAAATCTCAAAATTCCAAGGGAAGTTGCAAAAGCCAGTAGTAGATGTGATCTTAAGTGTATGCAAAGTTTCAGTACGGATTAATGGTCTTTACACCAATTAAACATCTAATTCTTTTCAAATGTGTAAATGAAAAAAAGCAGCAAGAAGAAAAGCTCAATTTTTTCATTCAGATTTAAATTTCACGCACGTATTCAGCAGTTTTTATTATTGACCTCTGTAGCCCTCCAGATAAACATTCACTGGTTATTACTAATGAATTTTTTCAGTGACAAAAGTTGACAAATCTTCTATCTTCGGGGTTTAATGTACACAAACTTTGTTTCATGCAAAAAATTATTACAAATATTTTATAAAATTATCTTCAGGCTATGTGTATAAGATGCATGTGAAACATACATGAATTTCATGTTTAAACTTGGATTCCATCTCCAAGGCATCTCATTATGTACATGCAAATGCAGTCGGCCCTCAGTTTTCACAGATTTTGAGTCCACGGTCTCAGTCATTCACGGACTGGCAAGCCCCATTGGCTAAAATGGTGCATGCGCCCATGGCGCACACAGCCATTCATACCAATGGAGCTTGAATATCTGGTGAGTTTTCATTTTCATGCACAGGGGGAGGGGGTCTGGAACAGATCCCCATGAAAACGAAGGGGCGACTGTATTCCAAAATCTAAAACACTTCTGGTCCCAAGCATTTCAGATATAGGATACTCAACCTGTATAACCATGAGTGTGTCTACCTTACACAGCTATAGCCATCTGTTACCACTTTAACTTCCACAGCGCCATCTTGTGGAATCCTGGGATTTGTAGTTTCCTGTGGTACTTAGAATTGAAAAAGCTGTAATGACAGAGTTTAGGGGAATGTACCAAAGGATACTCATAACCACATCAAACTACAAATCCCAGCATCCAGTAGGAAACAACCATAGCAGTTAAGATTATATCAAATTACTGTGATCGTGACATATGGAAACACCCCAGGTATAGCCAGCCAAGGTGAACCACAGACGGTTCACATGTGTGGAACATAGATAACATTTCTGATGCAATGAACAATATGCTCAGGAAGCAAGAAAACTTTTGGGAACAATGGCTGCATGTTATTCACTATCTTGCCATATTCCTGACTCATTCTCCCACCCACTACAGAATAATGAAAGAACACAGGATGCCCTCCTTGATGGGAAGGAAGACCTGCAGAAGTTAAACATTTCATGAAGACACTGGTGTTAAATGAAAGGGTAAGTCATGTCTCAAGAATACTCCAGTACACTCTAACCGACATGATGCCACAAGTTCAATGTATGCAAACTTTGTTTCATGCACAAAATTATTAAAAATATTGAATAAAATTACCTTCAAGCTATGTGTGCAAGGCATATATGAAACATAAATTAATTTCTTGTTTAGACTTGGGTCCTATCTTGTATTCTATGTAGACTTGGGTCCTGTCTTGCTGTTGTATGTCAGCTGGATGTCAAGACCCGAAATACGAAATCCTTACTGTCAGATAATTCCCCACCCATCTCTATTAGGCAGTAGGAGAAGGTGGTTTCATAACTCAACCTGTCCTTGCGCCCTTTTTCAGTGGAAAGTACCTTAGCCATGACGTCACCTGCAGCAAAGGCATTATCTTGCTGCAAGATTTAGTTTGCAACCAGTGCAAAAGTGCCTTTTGTTGGACTGGCTTGCTGGGAGCCATGGAGGCGAAAGGACAGACTGTTTGAAGAAGGCGGGGGGGAAGAAAAGAAAGAAGTGTGGGGGGAGAGATGAAAAGGCATGTGGCTTCATGGATGCCTTCCAGAATTGTGCCTCTGTGTGTGTGTAGGGATGGGGGAAAGAGAGGGGGAGAGAAGCTGCTCCTGTGTGTGAGAGAAAGGGTGAGTGAGAATGATTTCCATGACAACTGACCTAGCCAGTCTGTGTACTCTCTGGACGATCATTTGGGCTGAAATCTGTGTTGTGAAAGGTCATTTGAAGGAGTTGTGGGACTCACAGCAGGTTTTGGGCTCCTTCTAAGAGAGCTGTGCAAAGGGTTTTTTTTCTTTTGCCAGTGCCTCAGCTCATAGGACAAAGTTTTTGTCTGGGAAATACAAAAGCAACCATGGCGCGGAAAGGAAAACCCTTCATGTGTCAGGTAATGAAACCTTTCTTTCCCTCTCTTTAATTCTCTCTCCTTTCCTTAGTGTTTCTTCCAAGCTGATTCTGTAGCGTTAAGTTAGGAATCTCAAGCTCTGAAGAATGATGTCATGCCTGAGTAGTTGGATTGTGTTAAAGCAAAGAGGGAGGAAATGGTGACCTCTCCCCACTGCACAATATATAGCAGGAGATATTTTTTTTTGGTAGAAAAAGAAAAAGAAAAAAAAGGAGTGTTTTGGGTTTGTTTGTTTTTATAAGAACTTCTTTGTTGAGTCTTGTACTGGAGTTACTTTTGTTTCCTTATATGAAGAATTCCAGCAAAGGAATAAGAGAGACTTTCAGGAAACTTTTCAGAGATATGCAAATACCAGTCAGTTTGAAATCGACTACAAAGATGATTACATTTAAGGTAATTATTCTGCTGTCTAGGTTGTCAGTGTTGGAGTTTTTGCTTTACCTAGGAGTACGTCCCATTGAAAACAATTATATTTACTTCTTAGCAGATTTGTTTGCACTGTAAATGTTGTGCAATAAGAAAAATTTTGACTAAACAAATTAAGTCTGTGTTTGTGGTTTATCTGGTGAAGAGGGAAGAGGGGTTTATTGTTTACTTGTTTCAACTGCTTTGTTAGCAAGCTTGCTTTCCAAAACTGCATAGAAGAATGAAATTTAGCAGAGGAATGACCTATTGGAGAGACATTTCTGGAACCCAGCCTGTTGCAGGAGGAGTTTTAATATATGTTTGTTGTTGATGCATGGTTTACAATAAAAATGATTCAGTAGAAAATAAATTTCTTCTGCATGCTAAAGTAGGCATGCATTCCAGAAAATCCAAACAAGTAGTCAGTATTATTAAAGTTTTCACTGGTCTTTTTAATGAGACTACTTTCTTAATAATTTAGGGTATGTTTTTGGTGCTATATGAATTTTTTGTATTCTGACTGGATGTGGATGTAAGAAAAGTAATAAAAATAATTTTAGAGGAGCAATTAAAGACTTTTTAAAAGTACCTCAAGCTGTGCTTTATAATTGGTACCTTCAGTGGAAAACATCAGTCATGTAATAATTCCCTGTCTAATAAATCACCTCATATTGTAAAAACTGTATATATTAAAAATAAAATAGACTGATAATAATATTTTGATGTTTCTAATGCTACTGGCTGGGAGATCTGCTAAGGACAGGGTCTCATTTTTTTGGCTTCTGTGGATTGTTTAAAGTTGGTTTGCTTACAAACTTATTTTAAGATTACCTCTCCTCTGAAATTTCTATTTAACTATGAGCTTTCTGCTGGTAAAACATTCTGCCGGCTGTAGTCCCATACTGTTAATCCCTCCTCAGCTTTTTTCACAGAGGTGAGTGATTTAAACTACTACGTCAATGTAAAGTTTATACTTCTAGCAAGGTTCCCACCATCTGGCAGGATATGCAGAGCCATGCTGTTTTCTAGACCTTTATAAAAAGAATGTAGAAAATAATGAATAATTGGAAAGATACGTGAATAAGGATATAGGAGAATCTTGTTGGAATTTGACAGATACATTCTACAAGCTGATGTTTATGTTTCTAGAACCACTAGATGTCTTCCATGGTTTCAGATCAAGGCTTTTGTACCCCATTATCAGTGTTTCTCTGGTAGACAAGCCTGTGAGAATTCAGCTTTCTTTTTGAGCCGCTCAAACAGAGCTTCTTTTGTGTTCCACTGTAACACAATGAAAGACACTTCTGATTGGCTTCAGTCTGTGTGCTAGCAGAATTCAACTTTCTGATGAGGTCTGGTTCCATGTTTTGTTGGTATGATTGCAAGAAAGAAAGCATGGGCTGAATAAAAATAATACACTGTGATAGCAAAGCAGGATTTGTCATCCATGTGCTTTTCCAGATGGAGGGTGGTTTCCAGTAACAATCAGATGGAACTGTGCTGCTGTTTTGCCTTTCTCATCATACTGGAATTTTGTGTATATGCTTGTACGATAAGGAAAGAGATGGAAGAATGGTGCTAAAAGAAAGGAGGATTACTGGCTGGAAGGCAGGACAATGCTGTGGTAAAAACGTTGTCTGGAACTGTTCTATCTGTCTATTTCAGGGGTAGGCAACCTTTTTGAGCCAGGGGCCGGGTTGCTGTCCCTCAGACAATTGGAGGGCCGAAGCACCAAAAATAAATGAATAAATAAAAAAATTTAAAAAATTTTAAAAATTATTTTTTTAAAAAGAATTATGCATGCAAACTCTCTCAGCCCCAGAAAAGCCATGGCAAAACCCCTGTGGAGATTTTGCCAAGAAAAAACCCAAGAACAAGTAATAACAACAATAATCAATATCATCATGGTGGGCAGCGGGGGGTGGGGGGTGGCAGCAGCAGGACCGGCCTGGGGCCGGCCCAAAGGCCTCAGGGGGCCACATCCGGCCCCCGGGCCTTAGGTTGCCTACCCCTGGTCTATTTAGTACAGCTCTCTACTCCCAGCGTGGTAACAAATATACTTCAGAAAAGTTAAGAACAAACTTTGGGTTCCATTATCTGCCCTGTCCAGAGTTAAATTCAGGAGACAGGAAGGGAATGTTGCATGAAGTCATAGTGCCACAATATGTACACAGTGGTTGATCATTGCTTATAGAAAGACTGTGTTCTGTTGTACTATGTAACTTTTACAGAGCAATCCAATTACAATACTTGCCTGGAAGTAAATTTCATTGAACTCAGTGGAACTTGCTTTGGAGTAGACATGGCATTGCTACTGCTGTGTTCCTCTTCTATGTATGCATTTAATTTCTTTTTTAAAAAAAATTAAATTAAATAACAGCTTCAGCCAACTCATACCAGTTTTTGATGTCAGTGTTTTGGAGTTTATGTTGGTCCTCAATGAATCTAATGATAGGAAGAGATGTCAGCATTACCACAGTTATATATTAGTCTTGTTCAGGCAGAAAATGCCCATATAGTGAATATATGAAGGTGCCTTCTAGAATGTACCCAACTAACTATGCTGTCTCGAGATGAGTTTGCCTGCTGGTCATATCTGCTGGCAGACATAAGATCAGCTTCAATGTAAGGGTACAGCTGCACTGTAGAAATAATTCAGTTTGACATCAGTTTAAGTGCTCTAGCTGCATCCTATGGAATCCTAGGATTTGTAGTTTTGCAAGGTCTTTAGCCTTCTCTGCCAAAGAGTGCTGGTGCCTCATAAAATTACAAATCCCAGAATTATGTAGGATGGAGTCATGGTAGTTAGTGGTGTCAAATTGCATTATTTCTTCAGAGTAGATGCATCTAAGTGACTTCTTTGTATACTTCCGTATGTATCCATGTACTTGGTTATGAGCATGAAGTAAGAATGTAGTACTGGGACTGTGGGCATTGCAATGCCCCTGTAAGCCACCAATAGTAACACCTGGCTACCAAGGGCAGCCATTAAAAAAATTCTGTGGCAACTGAGGTGATTTCCTATGGTGCACAAGTATGCCAGAGTGCCATCCTGAACCACAGAGCTTTATAGATTGCCAGGATAGAAGATCCCTTTTGGAGAAGAAGGAGGAAGCACCTCATTTTTGTGATATCACCAAATGTTAGCAGCAACCAGCAGCACACTTCTGTCAGCAGTGGTAGCAGCAAGTGTGTGTGTGTGAAGGAGGGGATGTAAGGGTCAAGAGGTGCAAAAAGAGTTGGGGCCCGGCATTGCTCACTCCTGATCTGGATACTCATCTTAAAGGAGAGATTTTGGAATCCCCATCATGCATTCAATAACCACAAGTACTGAATGAGTGAACAAATACCAAATACCTATATAATATACCTCTGCTGGAGACTTCTTGTCAGTGGTGCAATGAATCCATTCTGGATTTTATTCTAGACATTAAAAGGACAATCCAAGGTGCTGAACCTGTTTTGATGATAGGATTCGTCATCTTAGAATAGTGTGCAGAGTTGATTCACCACATTCCTGTCAGAGAAGACACTGTCCATCTGTGATACCTTAGATGTGATATTACTGCATAATGCACGTATACCACATTAGTTGGCTTCCACTGACAGTAAGGTGCTAGACTTAAAAGAAGTGAGCCACTGATTTGATTTTGCTTGGCAGTCATTTGTACTAAAAGTGTTGAAGCACAACTATGCTGTGCAGAGAGTGAAAGCATTTTAAGAACATGGAGATCCTTGGTTCAATGAACCATGAATGAAGGAGGTGGCCTTAGGTAAGTATTAAACTCTTTGGCATCTCCCTGTCATGGAGAAGAAGGTAATACTAGCCTAAGGTACAGAGCTATAAATGTTACTAAGAGATGGGATGTGGTTTGAGCACTTGGAGAAAAGGACTAGATATATCATGCACATTATTGTTTTAATGCTAATAGTGAGAGGAATACATGAAATTTTCAAAGGGTAGAGCCAGAGAGCCAGTGTGATATAGTGGTTTGAGCACGGGACTTTGACTCCAGGGTTCTAATCTCCACTTGGCCATGGAAACCCACTTGGTGATCTTAGGCAAGTCACACTCTCTCAGCCTCTGAAGGAAACAAAAGCAAATCTTTCTCTGAATAAATCTTGCAAGAACCCCATGATAGGTTTGTATTACTGAAGCCTTAAGTTGGAAATGACTTGACAACATGCAACAGCAATAAATGTTGTTGTGTAGATGCTCTTCAGAATCTGAAGGAGTCATCTAGCAAGTGCCTCTCCCCCTCAATGAGCCATTTTACCCAAGAAGCTATGGGGCACCCTATTTAAGCCAAGAATTCACTTGCACTATCTTTTATTTTCTTGAGTTTCATACAAAGTGGTGATACTATGCAGAGATTTCATTTCCTGGTATCTTTGCTTGCAATTGTAGTTAAATCAGGAGACGTGACTGACCCTTTCTTGATCTGGAATGCTTAGTAAAGCTGCTAGCCAATTAAACACTTTGAATGATTAACCAATTAATAATAATAATAATAATAATAATAATAATAATAATTTGTATACCGCCCTGTGGCGAACCAATCCGGGCGGTTGACAACAGTAAAATATTTTACTGTTTACTGTTACTGTTACTGTTGTCAATCCGGGCGGTTGACAACAGTAAAATATAACAAGAGTAAAATATAACATTAAAATATTATAATCCCTCCCCCCTTAAGAAAGTATTACACAATATGACAAATTAAAAACACAATATCAAAACATAAAACCATAATTAAAACTAAAAACCCTGGTGTCCCTCTGGAGATCCTCACCCATCACTAAAGATGATAAAAAGATAAAATGAAGCCTTTTATTTCAATGAATATTTACTTATCTATCATCTGGTCAGCATTTTTCATGTGCCAGGAATTCAAGATCAAGAAATTTAACTGTCCTATCTGGATATACAGTTAATATCCAGAAAATGATCTTAGTGGTAATCATGAAATCTGAAACCACTGAAAGATTTACAAAGAGCTGGTTTCTCAGGGTTAGTTTTTTTTAAAAAAAGATGATGATTTGCGATATGTAGCAGCTATCCCATTTAACCCCATAAAGTCCTTGTTGTTTTGTTGTTAGCTGCTTTCAAGTCGATCTACTAATTGACTGACTACATTCAAATACAACAGTATACCAACACAGGTACATTTTTGATAGAAGTGCAATGTATCTTTAATAAACAACAGCTGCTACTTTTTATTGGATGGAAATTTAACATTTACTTTGTTTCCCTATCAACACAATTCACATTTAAAAGATCATGCCTGTAACTTGCAGTCCTTACTGTTTTTCCTTCTGGCCTGAACAATTATTTAACATACACAACCATGTACTGTACATTATATATTGATACATACTTACTGTGTACAGCAAAAGTAGGTAGCGCTAGTGTTTGCTCTGGGTTTTAGTCAACACCTTACTGGATCTACTAAACCCTAGCTCAAATAGATATAGTAGTTCAGATATCTCCTTTAAAGTTTGTAATAAACCCAGGGCAGATCTGTCAACTTGCTGATACCACCACTACTTTTGTGTGGGACAAAAGTAAGCTGAGCTGAGGAACTCTGCACTGCTTCAGCTGATTTCCTATGAGTGGTCCCTAGTTCCCTGGGTCAGCTGCCAGGTGTGTCTGCTGTGGTCTTATTCCTGTCAATGTTGTCATAGCAGCCCCTTGGTCACTGATCTGCTGGCAAAGGAAGCCATAAGGCATGTTGCGTTAAAGGATAGCTATGTCTCATTTAGAGAGCATTTTGGATTTTGGACCACAACTCCCAGAGTTCCCCTGCTACCATGGCTGCGAGCTGAGGCCCCCAAAAGCAACTTTTCCAAACTTTGCACGTTTGCAATCCTATAAGGTTGAGCAGTCTTGTAGTAGAAGCCATTTTGATTGCTGCTTTCTTCTGTCAGAATACTCATTGCTGCATCTCAGGAAATTCCATGTCTGAAGAACTCTGTAGCAAGAATGACCAGGGGAGATGGGGGCTTTCTTTTATTATTCATCTGTATGGAGAAACAGTGTTGAGGCCTGGTCATTACTAGTTCTGCTCTCCTGCTTACATGATGAGGACAAAGCAGTAGGAGAATAGTTTTATTCCACCAGTTCTTTAGCATTTGTATTCAGTAAATGGTTCTCTGGTGCTTGAGAGAGTGTCTCTGGCAGCCCAAGACATTTTGCTGTCTGGGCCAAAGGACAAAATGGTGCTCCTACCATTCCACATACAGAGGGTACCTTGCGGGTGTATCTTTACTCTGGTGGTTGAAACCTATTTCAGCACTGCTTATAGGACAGCATCCTCTACTGCTCCTGAGAACAGGAGGTACAGTAGGCTGTATGGCATACATACATGTGCTGTCTAACACCTTGCATCTGCCACCCTGCACCCTGAGTCAGCTGCCTTGCTCTGCCTACTGGTAGTGTTGACCCTGGGGAGTGTTCTCTATATTTGTCAGATGCATTCAGAAATCTTTTGAGAATGCCATGACACATTGTGTCTTTGCATTAAGAGAAAAAAAATGGCTGCTGCATTTCCCCCTAGACAACTTGTAGGATGGAGAGAATTCAGGAAAAAACAGTTACTCCATTTGGAGGATACTGAAACAATTCCAGAAATAGTCCCATCTTTTATTTAATTTTTTTAAGTAGTGCGTAGCCACAGCAAGAGCCAGCATATAGTGGTTTGAGTATTGGACTATGACTTGGAGGCCAGAGTTCAAATCCTTAATCAGCCATGGAAACCCACTGGATGACCATGGGCAAGAGGAAGGCAAGGCAAACCCCCTGCTGAACAAATCTTGCTAAGAAAATCCATGATAGGTTTCTGACCTTGAGTCGGAAAACAACTTGAAGGCACACAACAACCATAGCCACAACATTCACATTCTTATTGAAAGAATAAGAGAAGATACAAAGTTTGGTGATAAACTTATCACTGCCTCTTCTAAATTCTTTCTTTTCTAAATGACTAAAGTTCTACTCTCTTTCTCTCTCTCACACACACACACGCACACATAAGCAAACCTGTGTAAATTAATACCGGTAGTATGAAAATGAATTAAAATAAATAAAAATGAAGCCTTTTATTTCAATGAATATTTACTTATCTATCATCTGGTCAGCATTTTTCATGTGCCAGGAATTCAAGATCAAGAAATTTAACTGTCCTGTCTGGCTATACAGTTAATATCCAGAAAATGATCTTAGTGGTAATCATGAAATCTGAAACCACTGAAAGATTTACAAAGAGCTGGTTTCTCAGGGTTAGTTTTTTAAAAAAAGATGATGATTTGCGATATGTAGCAGCTATCCCAGTTAAGCCCATAAAGTCCTTGTTGTTTTGTTGTTAGCTGCTTTCAAGTCGATCTCGATTCATGGCAGCCCTGGAATGAGACCTCTCCAAGTCCCCCTATCCTCTACCTCTCTGCTCAGGTCTTGTAGGCTCAGGCCCATGGTCTTCCTGATTGAGTTTATCCATCTGGCATGTGGTCTTCCTCTCTTTCTTCTACTTTCTATCTTTCCTAGCATTATTTTCCAGTGAGCATGCTTTCTCATTATGTGGCCAAAGTACATCAGGGTCATTTTGATCATCTTTGCTTCTAATGAGATCTCTGGCTTGATCTGTTCTAGGACCCATTTGTTTATCTTTAGTTGTCCATAGAATCCTCAGCATTCTTCTCCAGCATCACATTATCTCAAATGAATTAATTTTCTTCCTGTCTGCTTTCTTCACTGTCTAGCTCTCACATCCATACATGGTAACAGGGAATACAATGGCTTGAATAATTCTGAATGCTCATTTGTGTATCTTTACTCTTCAGGATCTTGTCTAATTCTTTCATAGCTGCCCTTCCCATTCTTAATCTTCTGATTTCTTGACTGTAGTCTTCATTCTGATCAGTGTTTGACCCAAGGTATGGGAGATCTTTAACTATTTAGATTCCCTCATTATCTAGGTTGAGATAAGGTTGATAATCACCATATATCTCCTCTATTCCTATGAACATTTCAAGAGGGAGCCAAGTCCTGGACTAAAGTTGTAAATAATTTTAGCTTTTCTGATGTTCACCATTACATTAAATTAAGTTTCAAGGTTTTTGTTGTTGTTGTCATTTTACATGTACAGATATATCTCAGTTAACAAAGTAGATGTGTTCCTAGGCATTATTTCTTTAACAGAAAATTTGGTATCAGAGGCAGCAATAACATGGAAATAAGAGAGGTAGGTTCCTACACCACAAAAAAAGGACACTTCAATATGTTTCAACAAACATTTTTGAATATTCAAAACTAATAATATGCTTATGTGAAATGAAAAAACAAAGGCAAGTCTTCCAAAAGTAAACAAAAAAAAATCTGGATTATATAGATACCACCATCTTCTACTTTTTTATGATTCTGTTTTGGTGGTCAAACTTACACATCTATGCTTTTAAACATGCTAAAGAGAGCTGGTGATCAGTTTTTCCTTTCCCTCTCTGTTTTGCTATTTACAGGCAGTGGTGTCCACAGGTTTAATGTCACCCATGATGTGGGGGGCTGTGAGGGCAGTTGGGCAAGTGAGGGAGGGAAGGGGAGGGAGGCTCATCCCTCCTTTGCCTCTGCACGGCTTCCTTGTGAAGAGGGAGTCGAGTGGAGGCGAAGCCATGAGGGCTGGGCTTGCCCCTCCTCCTCTTCTGATGCCTTGGCTTCCTCTTTAGGAAAAGAGTCACGGTACTGAAGAAGAGGTAGGCGTTGGCAGCAGCACCAAACTTCACAGCAGGAGGCACCTCTTCAGAGGTATCACTCAGTGCAGTCTGCACCCTCTGCACCCCCGAGTGATGCCACTGTTTACACATTGCTCAGTTAGGGATTCTGGAAGCAGCTTCTCTTTTGCTTGCCTGATGTAGGCAGGCACGCACAGCTGCAATATAATTGGCTAGAGTAGAATCCTGCTCTTTCCCAGCTCAAACTTCATTGCATTGTTTACTCCAGACATGTTTCTACAACCCAGCACTGAAGATCTGTGTTCTTCTAGTTCTCCTTCACCATCCTCCGAATGTCAGTGTGCTAAAAATCTTCCAGCTACACAGATGAGAAGGAAGAAAGTGGGGCTGGGCAAGCATTAAAAAAAAAACTTTGTAAAAAGGAGTTTCTTTGTCAGAGGCTTTGTTAATTTAAGTTTGCCTGTATTTTATGCAGATCCTGGATACCAGTTTTGCCAGTAGTTTCATTCTGTCCCTGGCAAAATGTTTAACTGCTGGCAAATCAGGCATCTGTTTACCTAAAACACATAAAACAAGCAAACATACACTTGAGATTCAGTTCATTATAAGTGAAGGACAATATTAATGTAGATGGTCCTTTAAGAACTGAAGACATATACTTCAGTTCTCCTCCACTCACTTTCTCTTTCACAGCACACCTTTGAAGGCACTAGTGTCCCAAAGAGAGGCTGGGAATCAAAAGCCCCTTTCACAATATACAATTATATTCCACTTTAACTGATGTGGCAACATCCTATTGACTCCTTGGTTTTGTAGTTTGATACTAGAAGAGCTTTTTGGCTGTAAGTCCCATGATTCTGTGAGATGTTGCCATGAAAAAAGTGGAATCATAGCACTATAATGGTGTAGTCTGAAAGGGCATTTTATGCATCAAAGATTTCTGTGAGGTACACATACACTGAAGAGATCTGTATGCATACTCTTTTTGCTGCAGTGGTTCTCAATACTGAAGCACTAGTGGTTTCTCTGTTCATTTCTCTGAACAGTTACTGCAGAAAAAGGAAACAAAATGTGTGCCTAATCCTACTCATCTTACCTGTTCTTTTGGATCCTGGCCACTGGGGGGGGGGATTTCTGGAGTGTACTTTAAGAAGAATCTCTGCATAAAATGAAGAACAAGGAAGTCTTTGTTCTATCAACAACGGAAGCAAATGTGTCCAGTGGGGTGCTGTGCAATCCCTTCCTTTAAAATCTAATCCTGAAAAAGGTGGTACTGGTCTAGCACTGTGTTCACATTGTGTAGATTACACCAATACCAAAGCCACATTCTTCTCAGAAATCTTTTCTACCAGTGAAGAACTTAAAGCTACCCTCATAGTCCAAAATAAATAAATAAAAGGAATTATTCCAAGTTATAGAAGAAACCCTGGCAAAGGCTGATCTCCTTTCAGAGTTGGCCATTACCTTTTGGGGATTGGTTTGAGTGTTGGCCTATGACTCTGGAGACCAGGGTTTGATTCAATTCTCAGCCATGAAACCTACTGGGCAAGTCATATGCTCTCACTCTCAGGGAAGGCAATAGGAAACCTACTCTGAAGAAACTTGCCAAGAAAACCCCATCATAGGGTCACCTTTTTGTTGTTTTTGTTAACTGCCCTCAGGTCTATCTCGACTCATGGCAGCCCTATGGATGAGATATCTTGAAGATCCTCTGTCCTCCACTCCTTTGCTTAATCCCCGCAACCCCATACCCATGACCTCCTTAATAGATTCCATCCATCTAACATGTGGCTTTCCTCTCTTCCTACTTCCCTCTACTTTTCCCAACATTATTGTTTTTTCCAAAGAGTCCTCTGTTCTCATGATATGTCTGAAGTATGATAGTCTCATTTTGGTCATCTTGGCTTCCAGGGAGGTTTCTAGTTTGATCTGCTCTAGGACCCACTTGGAGGAACTATGATCTGAAGCCAGGGACATAATAAAAGAAGAATGCAGACAGACACTTTCAGTAAACAAAAAGAAAGAGAAAAAAACATGTATGACAGAAAAAAACACTAAAAGCATTAAAGAAAAGAAGAGAAGAAAAACAAAGGGGAGATAGAAACAAACTAAGAATTATGAATGCAAAAGTACAATGGCTTGTGTGGAAAGATAAAGAAAATTACTTCAATGCAGAGAAATAGAAGACAACAACAAAAAGGGAAGAACAAGAGATCTATTTCACAAGAACTGGGAAATCATAGAAAAATTCAAACCAAGGACTGGGACAATCTGTGACAATAAAAATAACATAATTCAAGACCAGGAAGGAATTAAAAGATGGTGGATGCAATACACAGAAGAATTATACAAAAGAGATGACAAAATGAAGGACATATCTAATGAAGAGCCATATGAAGATGAACCCCAAATTCTAAAAAGTGAAGTGGAAACTGCAATAAGAGAAATAGTGAAAAACAAATCACTAAGAACAGATGATATTCCAATTGAACTTCTGCAATCTACACTGGGAGAGTCAACTCTAGTGCTAACCAACATATGTCAAAAGATATGGAAAATAAAACAATGGCCAACAAATTGGAAGTGATCAATATACATCCCCATCCACAACAAGGGAGACACAAGAGACTGCTGAAACTATAGAACCATAGCACTGATCTCTCATGCAAGCAAAATCATGCTCAAAATTCTGCAACATAGACTTGAACCATACATGGAGAGAGAAATCTCAGAGGTCCAAGTGGGGTTCAGGAAAGGAAGAGGAAACAAGGACCACATTGCAAAGATAAAATGGCTAATGGAGTGCACCAGGGAATTCCAAAAGAAAATCAGCATGTGCTTTATAGACTTTAGCAAAGCTTTTGACTGCATAGATCATGAAAGGCTATGGAATGCCCTTAGAGACATGGGAGTGCCAGCACATCTGATAGTCCTGATGATGAATCTGTCTCAGTCCTGATGAGGAATCTACTGTTAGAACAGAACATGGAGAAACATGGAGACAAGGCTGCATCCTTTCACCCTATCAACTTGTATGCAGAACACACAACTGGAGGTATTATAAGAAAAGCAGGCATGGACACAGAAGAAGGAGGAGTGAAAATAGAAGGAAGGAATATCAACAACCTAAGATATGCAGATGACACAATAGTACTAGCAGAAAACCTTGCAGACCTGGAACACCTACTAAGGAAGATCAAAGAAGAAAGTGCTAAGGCAGGCTTAATATTGAACATAAAGAAAACAAAAATAATGACCACCGAGGACCTTCACAAGTTCAACCTAGACAATGAAGAAATAGAAATAGTAAAAAATGTCCCATACCTGGGATCAAACATTGATAGAAATGGGGACTGCAGTCAGGAAATCAGAAGTAGATTAAGAATGGGGAGGGTGTCTATGAAAGAAATAGAAAAGATTCTAAAATGCAAAGATATACAACTTAGTAGAACAAAACTTAGAATCATACAAGCCATCGTATAACCTATTACCATGTATGGATATGAGAGCTGGACAGTTCAGAAAGATGATAGGAAGAAAATCAATTCATTTGCGATGTGGTGCTGGAGAAGAGTGCTGAGGATCTCAGAGTCACCATAAGTCAGAAATTACTTGAAGGCGCACAACAACAACAAGCCTAGTGCTTTTGGATAGTATTGCATGTTCCTGTCTTGATCCTTCAACTTCATAGAACAGGCTAAGGGCTACAGCTGCATTGTTTTAAACTGAACTGCTTTTAATAGGGTTTTAAAAATCATTTTTAATTACATTTTATTCTTTTAACCAGAGGTATTGTAAGCCACTTTGAGTCTCAATTTTTTGGAGAAAGTGGAATACAAAAAATATAACAACAACAACAAGAGCTCCCTGCTGATGACAGGAATACTGTCTTTGAGATGGTGCTGGTCACATGCTGTGCTTACAGTGCACTGTTTGAAAGTGCCAATTCCAGCTGCTGGGTTTTTAATAGCACAGCAGGGCACATACATGCACATTATACATAAGACATGTGAAGACAATGTATGCCTTCTTCTCTTGGCATCAGGATTGCTAGTTTTTATACGCCAAATTTATGATCTGGCAAGATTTGCATTTAGTTGCTAATGGGATTTCATCTATGCTGGCCAGCATTATTTATGTTAATGTTTGTAGCTTTGAGACATTGTGTAGCTTTCTCTTAAATTCATATTTCCAAAAAAGAGTTGTAAAGCATGATCCTATTTGCAACTGGTTTACCTAAATTCAATGAAATAATGGGCTCATCTTAGTCTGTGTTGGAGTGACATGGAACTGTTTCTCCAAATCTTGTTGGATTATAATTCTTATTGTCCCTGATCATTAGTCATGATGAATTTGGCCAATGGTGTTCCAACACCTTGAGGTCCACAGGTTCTCCACCCCTTGATTTGCAAGGTGAAATTGTTGCCTTTCCTCTTCTCAAGTCATTCACTGAGTTTTGTAGGTTTTGCTAACTTGCACAGCTTGATTAATTTATCTTCATCATTGCCGGGGCTTGTCTACATTATAAATCCCCATTTCTACCTGGGATCTCTGTGTGCTGTTTACATTATGCAGGCCTCAAACCCCACATTAGGTCCAGGCTGTTTATACAATGCCCAGACCCGATTTGGTTTCTACCCTTTGTCCTAAATTAAAAATACTTACCATTTGCTCTGTGTTTTCCAGAAAACTTGGAGCAAAATGCAGCAATGATGGACGGCTGCCTTCCCACATGGTCTCTGCAAGTAACCCTGCCGAGTTGTTCTGTGGGTGCTGGCCAGCTTGCAGGGACCTTGTGGGGGGGGGGGGGGCAGCCGACCATTGTTCACAAAAACCCACAGCAGGAAAGGCGGAATTCAGCCTGGAATATTCTGGAAAATATAGATGATCCCTAGGTCTCTGTTTCTTATGTATAATTTGGATAATCATAAGCTCCGTTCTTGTTGTCCAGAGGTGAGAATCATGTGGCCCTCCAGCAGTTGTCTGACTACAGCTCTGCACCTATCTCATCATTGATTGTGCTGGCAAGGACTGCTCAGATTTGCAATACAACAAAAACTGGAGATTCCCACCCTGTTGTATTCTGTGGATTAGTCGATTAAAAATGTTCAAGCATGGAAAATCCTTCCTCAGTTCAGTAGTTTGAACTGGAAATCCCCCCTCCCCCACAACATAAGACCTTCTCTTTGAGCAATATTTTCCACACTGGAGTCCTGTATCCCATTTTCTCCTCAGAATTGGGACTCAGAGAGGCTTAGAGTTTAAAAGAACAGTACAATTAAAAATATACAAAAGTGAGCTTAAAACAGAATTAAACTATTACAATATTAAAATGGATCACGTGTTAAAAGAATAAAATAGAGTTAACAAAGACAGAAACACTTAAAAACAGTACACTTTAATTCAGGGGTAGGCAAGGGCCAAGGGACTTCAGCTCCCAGAATCCCAAAAGCTATTGGCCAACGTGGGACTATTGGCCAACATGGTCGAGGCTTCTGGGAGCTGAAGCCCCTCGGCCCTTAAAGGAGAAAGGTTGCCTACCCCTGCGATTCATCACTTTACACTTTATACCAGGGGTAGGCAACCTTTCCCCTTTAAGGGCCGAGGGACTTCAGCTCCCAGAAGCCTCAGCCATGTTGGCCAATAGTCCCATGTTGGCCAATAGCTCCTGGGATTCTGGAAGCTGAAGTCCCTCAGCCCTTAAAGGGGAAAGGTTGCCTACCCCTGCTTTAAAGACTTTCTGCTTTAAAAAACCTATCTTAATAAAAATGTCTTAGCCTGATGAAGGAAGGACAACAAGGAGGGGGTCATTCTGGCCTCCCTGGGAAGTGAGTTCCAGAGTCTAGGTGCAGCCACTGAGAAGGCCATCTCTAGTGTTCCCACCAACTGTGCTTGCGAAGATGGTGGGATTGAGAGAAGGGCCTCTATTTATGATCTCAGAGCTCAGGCTGGCTCATACAGGGAGATATGATCTGCCAAATAGCCGTATAGGGTTTTATATGTCATAACCAGCTCTTTGAATTGTGACTGGAAACAAACTAGCAGCCAGTGAAGCTGTTTCAACATGGACATGGTATGGTCTCTGTAACTGCCCCAGTTAACAGTCTAGCTATAGCTCTTGGGACCAGCTAAAGTTTCCAAACACTCTTCAAAGGCAGCCCCAAGTAAGCACATAACAGTAGTCCATGAATTAGTTTTAATATTTCTTCATCATAATTTTTATATGACTATGGTTATATGAGTACATACTGTAGTTTACATCTCATGATATAATCTTTTCAGTGAGGTACTGAAAAATATTACTTAATCATAATATTTTCATAGCCATATTTAGAAATAAAAATGTATCTCTTAGTTGATGTGCCCACTTTGGAAATAAAACAAAATGTAAGGAGATGCAAGTCTCATATTAAGGGTAGGCAACTTCAGAAAAATTAAATTTTGGACTACATCTTCCAGAACTCCCTCTCAATCATAGCCTCTGGTCATGCTGGATTGGGGCTTCTAAGACTTGTTGTCCAAAAGACAACATTTCTAAGGGTCCTGTGGCCTTCCAGTGGTTGTTGGACTGCTCATTAACTCTTGCCAGCATAGGGCCTTTGCAGACTGCTAGAAATAGTGCAAACTGAGTCCACTTTAATTGTCCTGGCTCAGTGCTAGGGAATCATGGGAATTGTATATTTTTTCCGAGACATTGAGCCTTCTCTGTCAGAGAGCTCTGATGCCACAATAAACTACAGTTCCCATGATTCCCTAGCACTAAGTCAGGGCAGTTAAAGTGGACTCAATTTGCACTATTTCTGGCAGTTTGCAAAGGCCCATAGTCAATGGGAAGGGATGATGGGATCAAAGATTGAGAATGTTAGTGTTAGCACCAACAAATTGGTATTAAATCATTAAAGAAAGTTAATTAACTAACATTGAGATGCTTAGAAAACTTAATTGTGTTGCTTGATTTGTTATTTAATAGCTAAACTTCCTTCCGAGGCTGCTAAAATGAGTACCCAGCTGTTGGGGTGCAATGAGCTTACAATTGTAAACCGCTTACACACTGCATAGCGCGGTATGAAGCGGTATATAAATGAAGCTGCTGTGCTTTTGCTTTGCTTTTGCTTTTGCTTTGCTTTTACATTTCTTCATTTTAAAATAGCATTTAATCCAGTAATGGGTTAAAGCAATGCTAAACATTAAATCAAAACTATTGCTGTTTGAGCAAATTTTAAACTTGTTGAAAGCTTTAACAAATTGGGGGTAATGGATTAATTTTTAATAAATCATTTCGAACTTCTGGATGAGAATTGCAATCCATCTGGAGGGTCAAAAATTGCCTACCCAATGCAGCGAAAGCCAATAAATATATATATTTATAGCTGAGTATTTAAAAGGCTCTTTTTAATGCTTCAGATGCCTAGTAAAATGGTGAGATTGTGACATTCAATGGATGGTCCTTAGTTAATTCCATCAGATCATCCAGACCGAAGCTGGAGGGACACTCATAACTGAGAGCAAACTAGTGCTTAGATAAAACAATCCCTGTTAGTGTGGCAGCTTCGCTCTATGAAAAGACAAAGGGTATGAGACCGAAAACATTCGGGGTAACTGTGTTGACCATTTAGCAAATACCTTTATTGGCCAACCAAATTGCACAATATACTTGTTGCAAGGTTTCAAAGCTCCATGGGCTTCTTCATCAGGCAAGATGTTACAAACCAAACAGGAAAAAAACAGTTGGAGATGTTAGTCGGATGCCTCATGTTATTTCAGTCTTTAGCTAAGATAGCATATGGTGGGGAGGATATCTTTTGCAGGCAGGCTCCTTCTCCTTCTGGAGGTCGTGCCCCACTATTGAGAACCACTGCCCTGATTAGTTATCAGACATGTCTCTGGGACGATGTTCCATGCTGATTGCATTTAAAGGTTTCCTCTCCCTATCTTTGCAGTTTCAAATGAACCAGTTTGAAGTCCCATGGTACTCACCTTCTGTGTAAATAGCAACACCAATTTTAATTCAGAATGCAGCTGATGCAGAACCAACCTATAGAGTCCTGCCTCTGCAGCTACAGCTTCTCTAATAACCTCTGGCCTTATTTTATATTCTCTTATAACAATCCCTGAAAGACACCCAGACAGAAAGCAGCTGTGGCGCTTTCCCACAGTCTGTTACAGGAGACGTCTGTTTCGCTTCAGCAAAACATCTATTCTTGAGAGCATTTGCCTGAAACAAAAGTGGATAAAGACATTATGGTTTGGCTCAGTGACATTTGGACAGATGACGCTTTTCAAACCTTACCATTTTCTAATTGAGACTGTGCACGCTGACTTGGAACGTACAGACCTGTGAACATTGACTTGGAAATAAGTGCCCCTGAAGCCAGCAGGGCTTCCTACAGAGTAAACATGCACAGCACTGGATTTCAAAAGCTAATTGGCTTCTATGTAAGTACAAACAGATCCAGAGATATGGTTGATCCTGATACCTGGTACCTCCTTGTGTTTGCCTGCACAGGCAGAGTAAGATGTTTACCAGCAGTAGAAATTCAAATGTCTGTTCCTCTATGCAAAAGATAACATTTAGATGGGGAATCTCTTGGCTCTAGTTTGACCTCACTGGGCATAGAATGCTCAAAGACCTGCTCATTTCTCCAAAGTTTTGGGGACAATAGTTTTATCATTGTTTAATCTCAATGAAAAGTATGCTTTCTTGCATGATCCTCTCAAACCCTATTCCAATGATCTATTTGGTGAGATTGTGGAGACATTTATTTAACGTATGCACAAATCTATATACGCAAGATAAACTGATATTAACAATTACAGTTGCCCCTCCATATCAGCAGGGGTTCCATTCCAGACCCTCATCCCCATGGAAACTAAAATGTGTAGGACCTCAAGGAGCCCATTATTGCCAATGGATGCACAACATATGCATAACCACATTGGTGTGGCCACATGCATGTGCTCCTATTAACAATTACAGGAAAGGGTCGTCCACAGATGATCCAATCTGTAGATGGCTAGCTTACCAATACAGAAGTCTGACTCTATTTTAGCATGTGCACTGACTCATTGCTTTTCTATAATTAGCTGGAAATGGAATTAAAATGGATTGTCTGCATAGTATTTAATAAAGTACTATATTATCTAATAAGTCCTATCTTCTATTGTCAAAATCCTTTGGTAATGTTTTCTAGTAAGTTCTGTCCAAAAAAATATTTTCCATTGTTAATTAAAAATATACTGTGTGTTGCCTATATTATTCCCTCCTGCTGAGTGTGCTAAGGTTTTGAGTGATAAAATACACTTTAATTTCTTGTTGCCTAGCCTTTGTTAAGTGCTCCCAAAGGAGCTTGTAGCTTCACAAAGGATGGGAGGCAACTTGGATCTCAAGAGGAGCATTTCTTTTTGTCTTGCTAATGGAATTTTTTTTTTAAAAAATTTTGTTTCCTGGAGTATATACATAGGTATAAGGAGGAAAGGTCTGCTTGCATAAATTTCCCTCCAGAACCATCAGAACTGAGAACAGCCACATCTTGACAAAATGCAAGCTTGGGACTAACATCATCTTAAAGGAGCCCTGGTGGCACAGTGGTTAAATGTTGGTACTGCAGGATTCATAACCACAAGGTTGTGAGTTTGATCCCAGGGACTCCAAGGTCCACTCAGCCTTGCATCCTTCTGTAGGTCACTAAAATGAGTACCCAGCTTGTTGAGGGCAATTGGCTTACACATTGTAAACAACTTAGGGAGTGCTCAAGTGCACTGATGAGCGGTATAGAAATGTAGTTGCTAATGCTATTAATGTTTTTTTTCTCCTGTATGATTTTTAATAAAGCCAGTGAAGCTTTGAAAGCTTGCAACATGTATTTTTTTGCATTTGGTTGACCCAATAAAAGTATCACTGTTTTGTAGATTTTGGATGTTATTGGACATTGGAGGAGTTAATGAAGGCTAGTCAAGAGGCAGTTAAGGGGCTACATTTCGCTAATATCTCAGCTACATTAAAATGGAAGGAATAGGATGCTATTAACAAAAGATACAGGTGATCTTAAAAGTCTCAACAACACTTCATCTTTTTGCACCAGACAAGATGGTGCTGTGATTGTGTTTAGCAATATTCACAAATCAGTTTTGGGAAAATTCACAACATCACAAGAGCATATAGATTGCAACTATTTGATATCATTATCTAACTTTTCCATTAACAATGAGTGAAAAAGAAAAACAGAAAGAAGGCTAATGTGAAAAAAAATGGGGGAGGAGAGAGAGGGGGCACTGGTGCTAAGAGACAATCTTTTTGAAAGGACTAGAAGTTAACTAAATGGAATCCTATAGTAGAGCTTTCCCCAGCATTACCTGCTGGGTGAACTGCTTAACACCCTGACCTTTGCAAGAGTATTCTTTAGATAGGCCTTTTTGCCACAGCAGTTTTTCCCCAGCTATTAAAAAAACTGCCCCAGGTAATTGATGAACTTTGTCTTGATATTTTAGCCTCAAGGATGTCTTTCCCCTTTGACTATTATTGTCTAAAATGGATTACTTTATTCAGCTTGATCCTATTGTCTTTGATCTCAGTGTCCTTGTGCTTTCATAAGAACACAACCCAAACCTGACAGGAAGCCTGACCTTGTACCTCATCGCCTGTGGAAACAGACTCTTCCTTATGGATGGCTCTAGGGCCAAATTTAAGATATATTTGTGGGCAGTGTCAAAAGTGATGAAAGTGTGAAGGAGTCAGTGAGATATTTCTGGGGCATGTGGACCATCAACACCCTGTTTTTGATCTCTGGTTGCTAATCTATGAGATTAGCACATTTTAATTTATTTAAAAAACACAAAGATGTTAATGCAAGTGTCAGTTTTGTGAGACAGGCCTTTGTTTCAATGCTACACTGCCCCTGTTTGTTTTCTGCTAAAACACACATTCAGGACGAGAAGCCCTGCTAGTTTTCATTTACTGCCAGCTGACTTGGATGGACAGTAGAAAACAATGTAAATACTGTTGTGTTGTGTAAGTATTGGCTCTTAGGAAACCATTTGGCATTTCTTAGGGATTTATAACCAGCTGGAATAAACTGATTTGCAGAACTAAAGCCAGGGACAACCAAGATCCCATAACAGTAGTTCTGAAAGATTTTTTTCCTATGGCAAAAAGGGAGGGTGTTTATAATCCCATTTAAAGGTTTGACCAAATAATTGATTCAATGAGCTTTCACATTTTAGCTTTTGGAGGGCAGTCACAGATCTGGAACAACTATTAAGGAAGATCAAGGAAGAAAGTGCAAAGGCAGGCTTAATGGTGAACAGAAAGAAAACAAAAATAATGATCAAGGAGAATCTACACAAATTCAACCTAGACAATGAAGAAATAGAAATAATAAAAGAGTTCTTATACCTGGGATCAAACATTGATAGAAATGGGGACTTCAGCTGGGAAATCAGAAGAAGATTAAAAATGGGGAGGGTGGCTCTGAAAGAACTAGAAATGATCCTAAAATGCAAAGATACACAATTCAGCACAAAAGTTAGACTCATACATACCATTGTATTCCCTATTACCATGTATGGATGTGAGAGCTGGACAGTTAAGAAAGAAGATAGGAAGAAAATCAATTCATTCAAGATGTGGTGCTGGAGAAGAGTACTGAGGATCCTGTGGACAGCCAAAAGGACAAACAAGTGGGTCCTAGAGCAGATCAAGCCTGAGATCTCCCTGGAAGCCAAGATAACTGAGGCTGTTGTACTTTGGATACATCATGAGAAGGCACGACTAATTGGAAAAAGCAATAATGCTAGGAAAGGCAGAGGGAAGTAGAAAGCGAGGAAGGCTGTATGCTAGATGGATGGACTCTATTAAGGCAGTCATGGGTATGAATTTGTAGGAACTAAGCAGAGCAGTGGAGGATAGGAGATTTTGGAGAGGTCTCATCCACAGGGTTGCCATGGATTAAGATAGACTCGAGGGTGGTTAACAACAACAGGGCAGTCTGGCAATTCTCTAATCTAGCCTTCCCTAACTTGTGCCTTCCATAAATCTATGATTATAACTTCCATAAGATCCAGATAGTATGACCAATGGTCAGGGATGCTAGAAGACATAGGGTGCATTTATACTGAAGAACTAATGAGGTTTGATACTACTTCAAGTGCTGTAGCTCCACCTATGGAATCCTGCATTTGTAATTTTACAAGATCTTTAGCTTTCTCTGCCAAAGTATGCTGGTTCCTCATAAAACTACAAATCTACATAAACTACATAATTGGTCCAAACTAAGATTATCGTTTTTGGGGAAAATCGCAGTAATAAAAATGTCCATATTGCCTAAATTAAATTTTTTATTCTCAAATCTTCCAATAATCACAAATAATAAGCCTTTTGACAATTGGAATAAAGAGTTAAAAAAGTTTATCTGGGAAAGCAAAAAACCAAGAATAAGATGGAAAACTTTAATAGATACAAGGATAAATGGAGGATACAATATGCCAGATTTATATCTATATTACCAGGCCAACGTGTTATTGTACATGTCAGATTGGATAACGCTTAAAAATCAAAAACTTTTAAACCTTGAAGGCTTTAACTTACGACATGGTTGGCATGGATAGCTTTGGTACGGTAAATTAAAAACACATAAAATTTTTGAACATCATTACATAAGAAAATCAATACTGGCAATATGGAAAAAAGTTAAACCCATCTTTTGCAATAAAATACCGGGATGGCTTTCTCCACAAGAGGCTTTATACGGAAGAACCAAAATAGGAAATAGATGGCTAAGATATCGAGACATTCTGAAAAAAGATAACCAACAAGAATACGCCATGAAGGTGCAGAATGAAATAGAAGAATTTAAATCAAATAGGTATTGGTTAGTTTATTATCAACTAACAGGAATATTCAAGGAAGATAAAAAAGAACAAGACTTTGATCTACAAAAAAATGAATTGGATAAAATATTAGAAGGGAAAGGCCCAAAACAAGTATCAAAAATTTATCAGATACTTCTTAACAGAAGTCTAGAGCAAGAAGAAATAAAAGGGGAAATGATAAAGTGGGCAAAAGATCTAGGCAGAAATATTGATTTAGACAGCTGGCAGTACTCTAGAAGGAAGACCTGGCAATTTACAAAATGTCAAAGTTTAAGAGAAAATTATTATAAGATGGCTGGAAGATGGCATTTAACTCCTTTGAAAATAGCTAAAATGTATAGGAAAAAAGATAATACTTGCTGGAAGTGCAATAGGGAAACTGGAAGATGGTTCCATATGTGGTGGCAATGTCATAAAATTAAAGAGTTATGGGTAGCGATACATACAGAAATTGAAAAGATTCTAGATATAAAATTTCAAATGTTACCAGAAATATATCTTTTAAATATGACCAGTAAAATTATGGACATAAAAGCCAAAAAACATAGTGAAACAATACTATATATGATAACATCAGCCAGAATCCTTATTGCACAAAAATGGAAAACAAAGGAGCTTCCAACGATAGATGAATGGTTATTAAAATCTTTGGATAACATAGAGTTACATAGGTTGACAAAAATGATAGAGAGAAAATCAAAAAATGTAATAAATACAGATTGGGAAAAATTAAGACGATACTGTGAAGAATGATGGAAATAAGTTTAGATAATAAAGACAATTTACAATAATGAAGGAAAAGAAAACACAGGAGTAAAACCTCAAAACAACTGAAAGAATACAATAAGAGGTGGAAAGACTAAAGTCACATAAGAAACGTCAATAACAGGGAAGCATATGATGTTTTTTTTTAAATACACCTATAGAACCAGATAACTCAGAATGGAAGGTATAGAAATAATAATTCGTTACTGATTAAGAAAATAATGGAATGTAATGAAGAAGAAACAAGGTTTTGTTATGTATATGTGGAATTTAATCAATAAAAATAAATTAAAACCCCCCCAAAAAACTACAAATCCCAGGTTTCTGTAGGATGCAGCCATGGCAGTTAAAGTGGTGTCAAATTGCTTTATTTCTACAGTGTAGATGTACTTGCACATAGGGCCAATGTCTGAATTTTCCCTGTCTCAGTTGATTGTGTGCTTTTGCAAAGTCCCCTAATAGATTATAATTCAACAAAATCACACAGACTGCAGCCCAACATGCTGGGCTTTGAAAGCAATGAAGGACTGGCTTGGTTGGGGAATTGAATATAGTTCACAACTGATTGGTTGTGGACATCATGAAGTATCATTCCCAAAGACGAAGAAGAAGGCTGTGTTTGTAATGGGCAGAACTTAAAAATATCAATGAAAAGAGGGTGAAGTAGGGAGTGTTCAGTCCAAACACCCTTTTTGAAGCTATAATGCACATACTGAGAGAAAGCAAAAAAGACAAATTTCTCCTCTCTCATTGGGAATTATGAAAATGGGCACATGGTTGAAGTGCCAGTTATCATGACTGATGTGGTAAAAGCCATTAATATATCTGTTGGCCAAACTCAGGCTAAGATGCTTCCTATAGCAGATGTGTAGCAGCAGTGATGTTTTTAGCTATGAGAGGTCATGCACCTTCCACTCTCCAGTTTAATGACAAACTGTTTCTGCTTGCAAGTGGACATGGAGATGGAAGGAGAGTGAATTCTTAGTACCTTATTTTCCTGCGTATAAGACTACTTTTTTACCTGCAAAATCTGTGGCTAAAGTGGGGGGGTCGTCTTATACGCCAGATATAAGGATAATGAGGATAGAGGTGCTAAAACTCTATATTTTGGCTGGAAAAATGGGGGGGGGGTCGTCTTATACGCTGGAAAATACGGTAATTGCTATAAAACTGTTTTGCCCTGCCTAGGCAACTTCCGCATCTGAACTGTGGTACATTTAGCACTGGTAGAGAAATACTGAAGTTGAGCATGGCACTGGCATATGTTTTAAGTGCCCAGGTTCAGCTGTAGCATATATGAAGTAGGACTGGCCAGAAGGGCACCTGACCAGATGACAAATGTACTTTTCTCTCCTCTGGGAAACAACAGAGATCAGGCATACTATGGCTGAAGGAGGCAATGGGGCTTCTTTGTATGGAAACCAATGAAGGTTAGCTATCTGGGGAAAAACATCAGACTGAAATGAAGATGCCTTAAAATAATATGCTGGAACTAACAGAAAAGTGGTCCTTTTGCAGTCATTTCAGTCATTTTTCACCTTGTGAAAATGACTGAAATAATCCAAAAGCTGGTAGAGTCAAACTATAGTAATAGCTTCCCACATTAGAGCACATCTGCAGGACCAAACTAGGCAATATGCTGTTTTAGGTGACCAGGACAAGATCCTAAATATTTATGTGTGAAAGTATGAGTGAATCTGTTTAACATTCCTGATTTTTGACATTTAAACTGAGGCCCTGAGGGAATGTGATTTTTAAGAGTAGGGCCATGGTACACAGAAAGTGCAATTGGTATTTTTTAAATAAGAGGCTCTAATAGCCTTTTGAAAAGTTTCAGTCATGGATCTTTTGTTTTGTTATCCTCAAAGACTCATAGTGAATTCACATTGTCAGGCCCTGGTTTTTTTGTGGGGAAATGGGCATGGGTGAAGGAGATTGTGTGTTCATTTCACACTCTTAGAGTGTATGTAGTGTGTTGGAAAGTGGCTGAAGGAATGCATACTTTTTGTTAGAACAGAGGAGAAGAGAGAGAGCTATTTTATTTTTATTTTGCAAAATTTACAGATTGGTCTTGAAAGGATGGTGGTGGTGATGGTTGTGTGACTTTCTCATTTCTAACATATGGCAACCCAAAGGCAAATTTATCATGGGATTTTCTTGGCAGAATTTGATCCAAGGGGATTTACCATTGCCTTCTTCTGAGGCTGAATGATTTTCTATAGGTCACCCAGTGAGAATTCATGACTGGGTGGGAATTCTAATCCTTATCTTTCAGTGTCTTAGTCCAACAGGCAAACCACTGTACCACAATAAATCATCAGTATAATTATTTATTTCAGTGGAATAACACATCCCACCTCTCCTTTGCCCCCCATGCAAATTAATCTGGCTTGCATTTGCCAAAATAATATTCACTGAGGAATTTGTGGAGGGCTGCAGAACAACAAGCAAACTTTAGGAGGTTTCTGTTGGAAAAGAAGACATGTCTACTGAGATTCTAGATATTTTTAAAATGTTGATATATTTTAAAATGCTGTGATTTTGAACTATTTTCTAACACCATTGGAGGTATATTATGGTTGGAACCATATGTATAGCTGTTCATAATAATTTTAGATTTTCCTGAGATACTTGTAATGTCATTGCCTCTTTTGTGTGTGTATGCCTTATGAAGGCTGTTTTGCATTGGCAGTCATTCTATGACACATCACATGACCTTCTGTTTGGGCTTTTTATCCACAGCTATGAATTACCTTAAGGATCATAACTGGAAAATTATGAGGCAATGTAAAATCAATTTCATACACATATGCCAAGCTGTTGAAAGCTCAAAGTGAGAGTGTTGGATGATTAGACTTTATTAATTTTAATTTTAAAAAAACTTTAATAGTTTTGAAACACAGCTATAATATTGTAAAAATAGCACACTGTATATACATATGTTTCAACCATGGCATATAAACTGCTTTTCATATTTGGAGTCTCCTTTGCCAAGCAAACACATAAATGTTTAGGATGGTATATATAGCACATTTGTACATCCACTATTTACATGCATTTATTACTCTACCTACTTAGCTTTTCTAGGACACAAAATAGATTAGTACTCCATAAAAATCGATATAACTAAAGAGAGCTATTGTTAACAGATTGTTAAAACCACAAAATGCAAAAGAATAATCAGGGCAGTTCTGATTTAAAACCCTTGTTATGTAGAAAAGGAAGTTCTTTATTTTGTTTATAAATAAATATTCACACTGATATACACCTCTTAAGGAAGGGAACTCTGTAACTCTGATTCTGTACTTCCTGCATCTTGTGCTGACCACCCAAACACTGCTGTAGGTGATGTGCAGAAAAGCTGATAGTTTACTAGTACCACATGTAGATGCTCTAGAATCTAGCATAAAACATTTAGGATCAGTGCCCTCGGCTGCACCCACACTGCAGAGATAATCTAGATTCACACCACCATGGCAGTTCAAGTGATGTCAAACCAGATTATTTCTGCAATGTGGATGCAGCCCTAGTTAGTTAACAAATTACAGCTGACCCTATGTCACATAATTTGGTATGTAGTTGTTTTGCTTGCTTTTTATCCATGGTCAGTTGTGTTTTTTCTTATAAACAATTCCAATTAAGGGAGATCTAATAATAGCCAAAGGAAAAATATGTGTTCCAAAACTAAAATGTGCAGTGACGGAATAAAATTTGGTATCTAGTGGAACATATTCACCCCAGATATCCATCTCTTTACAGAATAATTTCTGAATGCAAATGTAGCTGAGAGATGCTGCATGTCAGTTTTTCAGAATTTGGAAAGTTACATTAAAAAGAAATTACTTACAACTGTAGTTTCAAGACCCGCAAAGACTACTGTTGCAATTTGTTGTTGTTGTGTGCCTTCAAGTCATTTTTGACTTATGGTAACCCTAAGGGAAATTACAGGATTTTCTTGGCAGAATTTGATCAGAGGGGATTTGACCTTGCCTTCCTCTGAGGCTGAGAGAGTGAGTTGCCCATGGCCAAGTGGAAATTCAAACCCTGGTCTCCAGTGTCCTAGTCTAACATTGAAGCCACTACACTATCCTGGCTCTCACTGTTACATTTTTAAAAAGTATTTGCTTTTTAATTTCAATTTCATGTCATTAAAATAGGTATATTACAGTTCAATACTAACTGAAAAATGCATTGGCTGTAGGGGGATATGAGGATAATGTGGTATAAATGCCTTTATGTTGGCATAATCCCTGCTGCCATTTGATCTCAGAGATTGGCACAACTGCTCTCACAGGCAATCTTAGCCAGGAGAAGAGTCAAAGAAGAGGCAGAGAATGTGTGAAATAAGGGAGGAGGTGAGCTATGTCAGATCTAGACTAAGGGCCACTGGAGGACAGAGCCAAGGGAGTCCCCAGCAACTCTGTATAATCCTGGGCTGGGAGGGAATTGGATTCAGCTCAGCTTCAGCTGGCCTAGTGTCAGCTCAACTGGTCCTCAGTCATTTTTGTGAGTTAGGATGGCACGCTCAGTTAAAAACACAGATTTAAACAATGCAAGCTGCTGGCTTGTGATCCATAACATGTATGTAGCCTAGAAAAACATTCAGAAATAATCATGCAGCGAACAGAATTTTTAGAATGATTAAGACCTTAATAAGAGAGTGACATACTAGTATGCCCACAGCTTCCCCCACGTGCCCAGCAATGTCTGTATTTTTTAATTTCATTCATTAATTATTTGTTTATTTTATTATTTTTGCGTTTCCCACCTTTCTCCCAAAATGAACCCAAGGCAGCTCACAGGACAGGTGAACACAAAATACAAGTACAATCATTTTACAGTTTTAAAAGTTGTAACAACAAGAGCCAGGTAAGCATAGTGGTTTGAGAATTGGACTACAACTTTGGAGACCAGGGCTTGATTCCTATATTGGCCATGAAAATCACTGAATGATCTTGGGCAAGTCACAAGTTCTCATCTTCAGAGGAAGGCAAGGCTAAAACCCCTCTAAACAAATTCTGCCAAGAAAACCCTGTGATAGGTTTGCCCTAGGGTTACCATAAATTGGAAACAACTTGAAGGCAAACAAGTAAATAAACTATGCTATTAAAAACATTAAGAGGGATGCGGTGGCTCAAGTGGTTAAGATGCTGACTCTGTTGATTGCACGATTGCCAGGTTGGCAGTTCAAGGCCCGGATGCTGCATGATGGGGTGAGCTCGTGTCACTAGCCCCACCTTCTGCCAACCTAGCAATTCAAAAGTATGCAAATGCAAGTAAATAAATAGGTACCACTTCGGTGGGAAGGTAAACAGCATTCTGTGCAATCATGCTAGCCATATAATCACAGAGTAGTCTCTGACAACGCTGGCTCTTTGGCTTAGTAACAGAGATGAGCATCGCCCCCTATGGTTGGACACAACTTGACAACCTTGTCAAGGAGGAATACCTTTACCTTTTACCTATTAAAACATTAATTTAAAACAGCAATATTATTCAAGAAGAATATATAGATTATTTTTTTTAAAAAAATAAAAATAATAATGCAAAAATAAAAATAATGTAATCTTCAAGGTACTGCTGCATGACTCGCACTCCTTTTTATGCTACAAAAGATAAACATGGCTACTTCTTTGAAAATAGCTAACACTGAGTTTCTTGTATCATAATTTTGGCCAGTGGTTTGCCCTGTAACTTAAGGCAAATGCTTTATCACCTTTTCATCTTAAAATTTACTCAGATTTACCCAGATGACAATTTCCTGTGCTCAACTCATAGTCAGGCCAGGCATTTAGCAATTAATGTATGTATCTGATGTGGCACTGAAATACCTTTGTGTTGGTCTGTGACTGAAATAAAGAGAACTGAACTGAACTAAAGTACCTTGTTGTATTATTTATTGTTGTGCCCTAGAACTTTGATGACTAAACTGTGACTCTTATGCTTTGGACATATGAGAAGACATGACTCACTGGCAGAGACAATAATGCTTGGAAAGATAGAAGGAAGTAGGAAAAGAGGAAGATAGCATTACAGATGGATAGATTCAATCTAGGAAGTCATGACCCTGAGTGTGGAAGATCTGAGCAGGGCTGTTGATGATAGGGTGACCTGCAGGTCTCTCATGCATATGGTTGCCATAAGTTGAAGTTGACTTGATGGAAGTTAACAACAACAAAGCCCTAAATTTTAGGATAGCTTACTTTGAAATTTTTCAGTTTCCTATCTAGCACATACAAAAAATAAAACCAAATTTGGCATGGGGTGATGTGAAGACAGATTTCTTCTTCTGAAGTGACATTTCCCCCCATAAACTTTTATGCTCTGTTCATTCCCCTTTTGGTATCAGAATTCTGTCAGTTATGGCACTTTTTTCTTCTAATTAAAATTTTATTGAGTTTTTACTATAGAATAATGACAACTGCAAGTGCCAAGGTATGTATCTGATGAGTAGTTATTCTGCAACAGAATCAAAAAATTAATTCTCAGCAAGAGCCAGAGAGTCTGGCTTGTCAAGGTGTAGAGAGTGTCCAAAGATCAACCTGTGAAATTGGAGGTTGGATCCGGTAGGAGTAATGATTAACATAATCAATAAAGATCATCCAGTCTTCTTGTAATGTGATTATAGCAGACAGTTTCTCCATCAACCACATATCCCAAATTCTAGACCACCAGTTCTCAATGGAGAGGTCACCTGACTTCCAACATTTGGCTACTTCTAATCTGGCAGCAGTAATAAGAAAAATTATCAGTTTCCTATGTTTCAAGTTACAATTGCTTTTAACAGATATAGAAAGCAAAAACAAAATTGGACAGAAATTTACAGTTTGATCAGTGATACATGAAATTTGATAGAGAACTGCATCCCAGAATTTTCTTACTTTAGGACATTCAATCCACATATGCATATAAGAGCCTCTAGATTTACAACCCCTCGAAAAATCTGGAGAGAGTGTTTTAATCATTTTGGACAGCGTTATAGGTGTGAGATACCACCTATGAATGGTTTGCTAAAGTATTCTCCCTCACAGATGCTGAACGGGATTTATATGGGGGTGAGGACCAAATTGATCCCATGCAGTGTCTGAAATCATAGTTTTCAATTCTTCTTGCCAAAATGAGTGCATATATTGGCCTTTCCCATACATGTGTTGCAAGAGATGTTTGTAGATAGCTGCCGCCATCCCTTTAGTGTGAGAAGCAGAATTCAAACAAAAGCTTTCAAAAATGGAGAGCGGACATGGAGATTCTCCTGCTGAGGGTAGGTGTGATGCAAAGGAAGCAATTTGATGTACCGTATTTTCCGGCGTATAAGACGACCCACGTATAAGATGACCCCCCCATTTTTCCAGTCAAAATATAGAGTTTTAGCACCTCTATCCTCATTATCCTTATATCCGGCGTATAAGACGACCCCACCACTTTAGCCACAGATTTTGCAGGTAAAAAAGTAGTCTTATACGCAGGAAAATAAGGTACTTGAAATCAGTTAATGTTAGTTTGTTGTATAGAAGTTTTCATGGTGTTGGTGGGCTTTGGTAATCCACCAGAGATGAGGTCTGAGGTGGGGTAGAGTCCTCATCTTCTCAGTAAGTTAGTGGGAATTGATAATCTAAGTGCCTGATGAAGAAGCCAGTGGAGCTTCAAAAGCTTGCAACAAGTATATTGTGCATTTTGGTTGGCCAATAAAGGTATTACTGTTTGGTGGATTTTTGTTTGAATTTGCTAAATGGCCAACACAGCTACCGCTGCATGTCTACTAATTTTCTATGTTGAAGTTTTAGTATAGAGGCAAGTAAATTCAGTGGATTTCATATTATAAACTTCTAGATGTACTCATGTGGTAGCACTGTTGTCCTTAATTATTTGAATAGTTTGGCTGAGTTAGAAAGCCTGGAAATATAGTGCAATATCTGGGACTGCCAGACCACCCAGGCGGAGGCCCGCCCTTTCTTTTCCCAGCGGCGCAGCAGCAACATCAGCACAGGGCTGGGAAGAGGCCCAGGCGGAGGTACTTAAGCCCTCCCTTCCTTTTTCCAGTGGCGCAGCGGCAACATCAGCGTGGGCCGGGAAGAGGCCCAGGGGGAGGTACTTAAGCCTGTCCTTCCTTCTCCTGGCTGTGCAGCAGTGGGGCTGCGAAGAGGCCTGGGCGGAGGCAGTAGCAAGCCCGAGAGCCAGGCCTGGGTGGGGACTTTTCATCTAGCCCACCCAGCCCTTTTACATGATGATGAGGCTAGTGTTGGGCTGGGAGCTGGGACTGGCGGAGGCTATTAGCCCACCCTATTCCCTCTCGTCTTGATAGCTAATAGATCCTCCCAAGCATTGTCACCAAGGACTCCCTCTCCCTGAGTTGTTGGGAGAATATTGGGATGGAAGTTATTGGACTGTTACAGCTCCTTCACCTCCTGAAGTGGCTGGGAATGATCTGGGAGTGGGAATTTAGGTTGTGCGGGGGGAAAGGGAGGTATGGCGGGAACAGAGTGAGGTGATGTTACAAAAGAAGGTGGGATCGATGTTTGGTAGTTATCCTGCCTTCAGCTCACTCTGTTTCCTGGAATGGTTTGGAGACCACACCAATCATTCCACAGAACCTTACCCTGCTCCTTTGCAATACCAAAGAATAAGACCCATATTATTTATGACCTCCTCCTAGATGAAGATGCCGACCTGGCTTGCTTTACGGAGACCTGGCTGGGAGAGGATAGCGCTACAACATGGGTGCAGGCCCTCCCAGCTGGGTACTCTGTTAGTGAGCAGGTAAGGGGAAGTGGGCGGGGGGGGGGGCGGAGTGGCTCTGGTTCACAAGAACAACTTGACCTTGACCAGGATACCTGTCCAGAACATAGTCCACTTCGAGTGTATGTACCTAAGCCTGAGGACCAAGGATAGTTTGGGGATTCTGCTAGTATACCAACCACCCCATTGTCTAGCAGACTCCCTAACCGAGCTGACACAGCTGGTCTCGGAGCTGCTGCTGGAGTTGTCTAGACTTTTAGTTTTGGGCGACTTCAACATCCCACTCAAGACCAGTTTGTCAAATCTTACAAGTGCGGCTCGGGAGTTCATGGAATCCATGACAAACATGGGCCTATCCCAATTGGTCGTCGGGCCCACTCATTGTGCAGGTCATACCCTCGATGCAGTCTTTAGTACGGAACAGGAATATCTGTGGGTGGAGGTTACTAAAACCACCGCGTTGTCATGGACGGGCCATTTCCTGGTCAAGACTGAACTAAGAACCACTTTCCACCCCACCGGGGGTGGTGGACCTATTAGAATGGTCCGCCCTCAAAGGCTAATGGAACCAATTGGATTCCAGAAAGCCTTAGAGGGTTTAATGGTTGGCAATGCCAATGAATCTATCGAAGCTTTGGTCAATACCTGGAACGCTGATCTCACCAAGGCTATCGACACAATCGCTCCCAAGCATCCTTTCCAGGCCACTTCCAGTTGTAAGCCATGGTATACGGAAGAGCTTAGGAGGATGAAACAGGTTGGACAACGACTGGAGTGCACCTGGCGGAGAACTCGACTCTTATCTGACAAGACTCATCATAGGAACTTTCTTTGGTCATATCGAGAGAAATCATATCGAGAGATCTTTCTGCTCTGCATGTATTGCGTCTGCAGAGTCTCATCCAGTGGAGCTGTTTAGGGTGATAGGGGAGCTGACGTGGGTCCCACCTGTGCAGAACCCACTACTTAACCCGAAAATGGCCTGCTGTCATGCGTTTAACACTTTCTTTGCAGATAAAATCTCTCAGATAAGAGCCGACTTAGACGCCAGTGTTGTAACAGAATCAATTGATGAGGTGTCCAGCAACTCCGTTAATGATATTATACTGGATCAGTTGCAGTCTGTGAGTACCGATGACGTGGACAAGCTCCTTGGTAGAGTGAGGAAAACGACTTGCCCTCTTGATCCTGGCCCATCTTGGCTGGCCGTCCGGGGGGAGGAGGGATGCATTGAGGATGTTCCTTAGGGACATCATCAATGCATCCCTCAGGGAAGGTCATGTTCCACCTTGTTTGAAGGAATCTGTGGTTAGGCCGCTTCTGAAAAAAACTTCCCTGGATTCCCTGGATATGAACAACTATAGGCCAGTCTCTTTACTACCTTTTTTGAGCAAAGTGATCGAGAGGGCGGTTGCTCTTCAACTCCAAGCTGTCTTGAAAGAAACCAATTATCTAGATCCATTTCAAACTGGTTTTAGAACAGGCTGATGACCTTTGTCTGGGCATTGACAAGGGTAGTGTGACCCTTCTGGTGCTCCTAGACCTCTCAGCAGCTTTCAACACAATCGATCATAACATCCTCTTGGATCGCCTGAGAAGGTTAGGAATCTTGGTCTTCAGCTTCGGCTTCAGATGGCGTCTCTTCTCTCAATGACTGTCTTAAGGCAGTAATGGACTGGATGAGGAAAAATAGATTGAGACTGAATCTAGATAAAACGGAGGTACTCACAGTAGCGGTCCCGAAACTAGGTATTAGGATACAACCTCCAGTCCTGGATGGGGTCACACTCTCCGTGAAGGACTGTGTTCGCAGTCTGGGGGTGCTCCTGGATCCATCGCTTCAAATGACTAATCAGGTAAATGCGATGGTCAGGAGCGCCTGTTATCAGCTTCATCTGATACGCCAGCTGCGCCCTTTCTTGGAAGTAAGGGACCTTGAAACTGGTGCACGCGCTGGTAACCTCTCGTCTTGATTTCTGTAATGCGCTCTACATGGGGCTACCCTTGTGCTTGGTCCGGAAACTCCAATTAGTACAGAACATGGCAGCCAGGTTGGACTTGGGTACATCTAGGAGAGACCATATAACACCTGTATTAAAGTCTCTTCACTTGCTGCCTATTAGTTTCCGGGCCCAGTATAAAGTGTTGGTTATTACCTTTAAAGCCCTAAATGGCTTGGTTCCAACCTATCTTCGGGACCGCCTCCTCCCATACAATCCACCCTGCGCACTTCGGTCCTCTGAGAGGAATTTGCTGCAGCCGATAAAAACGAGGGTGTCTGCAACCTCCCAGAGGGCCTTCTCGGCCTTTCCTGACTAGATTTCCTGGCCTCAGGAGTTAGTCCTTCTCCTTCCCACTTTCTGCTGTTGTCGCTGCTATTGTTGTTGTGAGATTATTTTAAACATGTTTTAATGTATATTTTGTTTAATACTTTTTAAGGGGCGAATGGGGTCTTGGATTTTTAGGTTGTGTTATATTATATTGTAATATATCTGTTTGGAATTTCAATGTTGTAAACTGTCCCGATTGCTCTGCAGAGAGGCAGGATTTATTATTATTATTATTATTATTATTATTATTATTATTATTATTATTATTATTGGAAGTGCTGTGTCTAGAGGATTTGGGAAGTCTAGGTCTCTTTTTATTGAAAATAAATTTATCAATTAATTTTTGCCATTTCTTGAATCTAGATGGGGGAGGAGTCAATGGAATTGTTTGAAACAGGAAAAAGAGCCAAGGGATCATGAACATCTTGACTAATGCAATCCTGCCAACGACGGAAAGATTTAAAGCTTTCCATTCTTTTGATTTACGTAGCATCCATGTGTCTACTGGCTTATAATTTTGGGGTATGAGCTGCTGGATGTCTTTCGTGATGATCATTCCCAAATAGGAAAAACCTGAGAGACGAAGTTGCAAACCCATTAGGTCCTGCCAGGATTTTTGCTCTTGGTATGAAGTGTTTAGAGCCATTAATGTGGATTTGTTAAAGTTAATTTTTAGACCTGAATAACTACCAAAGGATTCATTTGTCCTTTTTAGAGGCAAGTGATAATTCTGGGCGTGATAAAAAAAATCAACACATCATCAGCATAAAGCGCAACCTTATGGTGTTGGTTGTTGATGCAAAGGCCAGTAATATCAGCATTATGCTGAGTGATGTTAGCCAAGGGTTCTATTGTCAGTGTAAATAAGAGGGGTGGCAATGGGCATCCTTGTCTGTTGCCCTTGGAAAGTGGAAAAGGTGTTGAGTCGAGCCATTGACCAACACCGTCACCTCTGATTTCTCATAGATATGACGGAGTGTTCCTATGAAGCCATCTCCAAAATCCATTCCTTGAAAGACCCCAAAAAGAAATGGCTATTCCCACCTGTCAAAGGCTTTCAAAGCATCAAGCAAAAGTAAGGCTAGAGGAGTCTTCGACTGGTTGAAACGGTGGACGATACTGAGTAACCTGTGGACTGGATCTGCTAGATGTCTGCCCGGCATGAAACCCACCTGGTTTCTGGGCATTCCTTTTTTGTTTTTCGGGTTGGAATTATTTGGGTCCTATGCCAACTTGTTGGCACAGGAGCATTATTAAGAATGGAGTTTAAAAGAACAATAAGATGGGGTGAAATTTGGTCAAATAACAATTTGTAAAATTTTCTTGGGAAGTCATTTGGGCCTGGACTTCAGCTTAGATATTGCCTTTTTGAGTTCATCTGGGTGAATAGGTTTGTTTAACAGTGATTTATGAGAATCTTTGAGCTTCTTCAGATTTAGAATTGTATACATTGGTCGTTGTCCAAATTTTGTGGCAGTTCAGAGGTATATAGTTTAGACGAAAAGTTTTGAAATTTTTTCATAGTTTCGTCAGGAGCTTTCACTATATTCCCTTCAGAGGAAATGAGAGTGAATATGGTTTTCCTCCCTACCTTACACTTGACAGCTCTAGCAAGGAGTTGAGAATTTTTTTTTTGTTAAATTCATAGTCGTAAGATTGAGGGCCTAAGCAGACTGCCAGAAATAGTGCACATTAAATTGAGGCACTGCCCTGGCTCAGTGCTAGAGAATCATGGGAACTGTAGTTTATTGTGGCACCAGAGCTCTCTGACAGAGAAGGCTCAATGTCTCTGAAAAAAATACAATTCCTATGACTCCCTAGCACTAAGCTAGGGCAGTGCCTCAATTTAATGTGCACTATTTCTGGCAGTCTGCTTAGGCCTTTAGTGTAATGTAAGGCATTTTGAATCTTTCTATTGTCAAGAGCTGCCAGCTCTGCTTTTTTCCTCTGGAGTTGGATGAATACTTGTGAATCGAGTAGTGTTTTTTTTTAATGAGCTAATGATAGCTTTTCTATCTCTTGGAGGAGGCTTTGCCTCATGGCTCATTTAAGTCTCTTTTTTGTATCGCCTTCCTTAATTAATAAACCTTTGAGGACCACCTTCACAGTATCCCATAACAAGGCCTCAGATGTCTTAGGTGGTCTATTTTCAAGTTAAAATTCTTTAATCTTGAATTTGTTTTTTTAAAACATTCATTCATGAGAAGATATGGATAGAATCTCCAGATACACGTTTTTGGTAGATCAGGTCCAAGCTGCCAGGTTAATGTTGTGGCTGCATGGTCTGAATAAATGATAGACTCTACCTGTACATCAGCAATGTTAGGAAGGGATAATTCTAGAATTATGAAGTAGTCTATTCTAGAATAGGTGTGATGTGTGTTTGACTAAAAAGTGTAGTCTCTACCGGATGGATGTAGAGCTCTCCAGGGGTCTATAAATCTATGGCTAGTTAAGAGATCAGATACTGGTGATGTTTTGTTTTCCATCTTTCTGGGGGATGTGATTAGTGTGTAAACTAGGACTTCATTTGCATCACCCCCTATAATGATATTGCCCTCTGTAATCTCTCCTAAGGTTTGTAGGAAAGATAAAGGTGTGTTGGTCATTGTTTGAGGAGTAAATTGTGGCTAGTGTGAAGATTTCATTGGCCAGGATACCTTTCAATATTAAATAATGACCTGAAGGGTCACAAATTACTTTGTCAACCTGAAAAAGACATGTTTCATCAAATAATATCGCAACACTTCGGGATTTGTTAGAATTTCCAGTTGTATATTATGAGTCAAAGGGAGATCGTGCAAGAACATTCCCTGTGCCCTTTCTATGCATTTCTTGTAAAAAAAATAATGCTTGTTTTAAATTTTTTCCAAATATTAACCTGGGTATGTTGAAGGGGGGGGGGGGATCCAAGTCCTTTTACATTGAGAGAGACAATCTTAATTTTGTCCACATTTGCAATAATTAAACTCTTAAGTAAGAAACACTTAGAAGAGACTTCAAAGTTTGTCTCATATACAGTATGCAGTGCCCTTTAAACCCAGGCTTTTTAAAGTGTAAGGGTGGAGGAAGGGGACTCATAAGGCTCCAGCTTAAGAAATATACATCCCAGTACTCAAAGTTGCAAACAATTAACCATAACACGATACAAACAGTAATTAACAGAAGCAAACCAAGAGGAAGATTACGTGTGGTGAGTCCCACATCTTGATTGAGCCATTGAATGGCGATCCCCTCTAGGGTTGGTGGGGGATGAGCATTATTGGTATACATTGTGGGGGGCAAGATCGCAGTAATCAAAAATAGAAAGAGGAGAAGGTGAACTGGAGGCTATGAGGATACCCATCTAAAAATGATAGGAGTTAATTAACAATAGGGGTGTTAAGATATTTTCATATATGAAGACAACATGGAGACCCCAGGCAAACCAGCCAAGGTATCAGAGGAGTGAGAGCAGCGTGCGCGCACACACAAACCACCCACCCCTATCCCACCCCAGGCACCCCAGGCAAGCTGGCCAGGGCACCAGAGGGGAGGCAGGAGGGGAACGCATGCATCCCAAACTGCTCCCCCACCCCACCCCCAAGGGCAAAAGCTTGGGAAGAAGAAGGAGGAGCACACACACACACACACACGTAGCAATAAACTCATAATTAATCAAAGTGTCAAAGCTGCGAAAGTCAAAGCTCAATTGCACATTCCAAACAAGAAAATGACGGCACATTAACAGTAGTGGTAGAGTGGGAAAGTTACAAGAGACATTTGCATTTATGGGAGTGAAGGAGGAGATAATAGCATTTCCATAATAGTTTTAGATTGAGGAGTGGGGTGGGGTGGGAGAGGGTTATCTAGGTATAAAGAGAGTTAAAACAATAAAAATGAAATTTAGAGTGAGGCTATTTGCTTGCAAAAGGCCATGTTGCTAATATAGAACAATTAACAATTGTGAACAGGGAGACTTTTTCCTTCAAAGATGGCTGCTGTCAGTCATTAGGATTAAGCCGTGGAAACAAGAAAAGAGGAAGAAAGACAAGATGGCCTGTGGCCGGGGGGCGGGGGGGAGAAAGTTGTAAAGAATAGATGAGAAAGATACCAGTAGTTAGAGCAAGGCAAGGGTAGTTACGCTTAACCATTAACTATTCTGTCAAAAAAGTCAGGGAAGAGGTTTTCTGTGCTGTTGGGTAGAGTCAGTGTGGCTATGTGGCTTTCAGCTGTGCAGGACCACCAAGCTGCTTGTGTTTCCTCTGTCCTGCTGGCATCCATGGTTCAGCCTGTTGCCTGGATTTGGGTGCAGCTGAAGAGGAGATATTGTTGTTCACTTCTTTCTCAAGGTCTTGGGGCATCTTAATGTCTAAGGCTTCATATATGTGAAGAAGCTGAGTTTTAGTTGAGACAGTTATGACAGAGCCATTATAAAAGATGATTAGTTTAAAAGGGAAACCCCTTTTGTATTTTATGCTTGCTTATTGGAGCAGAGAGGTGAAGGATTCAAAATCATGGCATTTCCTCAGCGTTTCAGGGGAGATGTCCTGATATACTTGCACACTGGAAAGCTGGTAGACAAAGTTTGGGGTACTGGAAAGCTTCTTCAGTACTTGTGCATTTTCAGATAATAATTCATATAATTATGTCCTTGGGGGAAGCACCATGTCACAAGTTAACAGCCAATGTCCGATGTGCTCTTTCTATGTCAGCCAAAAAGAGATCAAGACCTGGGCAGGTGTTATTCCGCCAGGTAAAGAGGAATGAAATCATGTCCTGATGCTCCTCCCGTTCAGGAATCCTCGAAATTCTGATGTTCAAGTGTCTATTTCTGTCCTCCAAATCCTGTATTTTGTTTGTGAGATAGTCATTTGTTTGTTCTAACTCCTTTATGTGGGCCTCATGAAAATGATCCTGTTCAAGAGCTGCATTAGGTGTATTTTCTATATCTTCAGTGTGGGCTGTCAGGGAAGTGAGCTTTGAGTTCACTGGCTCAAGGGTGAGTGCCCAGTCTTTTAGTAAGTCCTGCACTAAATTTACATGAAGCCTTTCCAGGAGATCTGAAAATGATGGGTCTGGTGTTGGGGAACTCTCACTTCTGCCTCCCTTCCCTCATGTCATCTCTATGTCCTTCGTTTGAGTTTTTGGCTCTTTAAGAGATGAGCAGAAACCCAACATTGCTTAATCTACTGACATTTTAGTTCCTTGCATCAGATAGGTATTTTTGATCTTAAAAGATGGGTGAAATTCACTCCATTTAATTGGTAAAAACTGAGCTCCTGTCTTGCTCAAGTTTTATGCATCCACCATGATTGATGGCTAGCAACGAGTTATGGCATTTTTCTTCTACAATTAAAATACACGTCATCATGCTGATATTTTGGTTTCAACATAAAGACTGCCAAATCAAAGTCAAACAAGGTGCTATTTGCTGGTAGCAGTTTAATTTAAGCAAAATTGGGAGAGGAGAGCTTTATATTGTGCCTCACTATTGGGAGTAATGGTTAGATTTTGTGTTAAGTATCTGATTCTGTTGATAAGGTGTTCAAAGGAGGCTGGAATTTAGTTATATTCTTTTGTTATGTGAGTCCCACAGTGCTGGAAATAATAATGTTCTGTATGGTCAGCAGTTATGTGGATAGAATGACGACTCTCCTTTTGTTGCTCACAGTAGCATAATGGCATCCTGTCCCCACAGTACACAGATGAAAATTGGAATGTTTCCCCCTCATCCCAAGAGGTCTTGACCTGAGCATTTTCCAACCATCTGCTATTATGTATCACTGGACACTCTTCTGTGTTGTGTAATACTATTTGCATTAAACATGAATCAGGAGGAAGGTCAGGAATGGCAGGCCACATACTGCCAGAAAAATCAGCGGTAGCAGAACACATTATAAACCAACCTGGACATAGAATGCTAATTGAAAACACTGAAATTCTGGACCATGCCAACAACTATCAGGTCAAAATGCACAGAGAAGACACTGAAATCAACAGGACAACCTCAACAGGAAAGAAGAAACACTGAAAGTATACTAAGGGGGGTTGCAGACTGCCAGAAATAGTGTGAATTCAGTCCACTTTTAGGGTTAGGGTTAGTGCTAGGGAATCATGGGAACTGTTATTTTTCTGAGACATTGAGCCTTCTCTGTCAGACAACTCTGATGCTACAATAAAATACAGTTCCCATGGTTCCCTAACTCTAACCCTAACCCTAAAAGTGGACTGAATTCACACTATTTCTGGCAGTCTGCAACCCCCCTAAGTTTGGCTGCCAGTCCTGAAGAACATCAAAATCAAGACTCTTGGTTCATGCAAATGAACTTCACTCAGAGGCATGGGTTTCCCCAACAGACGATGGGTTGCTAATTAAATAGACACACATCCACCTTGCATATCCTCCCACCCAGAGGCCTTGCCATTCAGCAGAGGACTAACACACAGATTAACATGTAAATCACTTCCTCCCAACCAAGGGTCACACAAGTATATATATATCCCACACACTTCCATGCTTGTTTTTTAATATTGTTTTTTTAAGAGTATGATGCTGCTCTGAGTCCCAGTTCTGGAAAAAGAGTGGGTTACTACTACTACTGCTACTACTACTACTACTAATGCCACCACCCTCTGAAGATGCCTGCCACAGATGCAGATGTAATGTCAGGCATAAATTCTTCCAGAACACGGTCACAGAGCCTGAAAAACCCGCAGAAAACTATGGACACTGGCTGTGAAAGCCTTCAACTTCACAATGATAAATTTCCTAACAGAGGATTTATAGAGAACTAGCCCAGTGTAACAACCCTCATTCTAATAGCACCATCAGCAACGCATTTTGGAATAGTAGGCTATCCATTTATTGAGTTTCTTACTGCATTTCTGGAAGAAACTTTCAAAGGCATTCAATTGTTGTAATTCACTGAGATTTAGCACAATATCCTTTAAGACTGACAGACTTAAGAAAAAAAATATGTCTAAAAGTCATTCTGAAATTTATTGTAGGAGTCCAGTAGAGCTAAAAGCTCAGTAATAATCCTGAACAAGTTTTCAAAGGGAATTGGACAGAAGGTTGGAATGAAAGGGCAAAAAGGCATTTGGAAGATGTGGACAAACTGGAGTGCAGTTTATAGGTATAATCTATGATTTGTAGATTGATTTTAGAGGTTTAGCAGGAGAAAGTGTGGGAGAACTCACAAGGACATAATTCTAATTTTTAAAAATATTTTTATTGGAGATGTGTGCATATGCAAATAATGGGGAAAATATGAGATAAGAAAGGTGGGTGAATACATAGGATATCAGTGTGCGCTAGAGCTACATATTAAGTGGAATATATGTTAAGAATGTATTTATTTAGAGCTGATGTCTGTAGTCACATGGCCACAAGAGTAAGATCTTTTGACCACTGAACAATGGATAGTGAATATTTTCCTTTCAAACCTCGGAATATGAATCATTAGCTACAGTATGAGCACCCAGGAACCAACAACGGGCATGTCTACATGGGCCAATTAAACCGGTCCCCAGCCCTCACCATGACCTGTTTACATGATGCAGGGCCAAATCCCCAATTTGAATGCAGATTGTGTTCATGAGGGAAGGCTAGTTCTGCACCAGGTCTGCCCTATCCCTTCCTAAATCAGTTTTTAAAAACTCAATTTTGCTCCAGATTGTGCAGGAAAATCTGGAGCACTTTGTAGTGACACCAAGCAGCTCTTTATATACATGTCCTGCTGTGTTGCCTGGCATTGCCATTGCTGGGACAATTTACTCTCTCTGAGGTCATAATGAGACACCCAGCCATGTGATCGACACTGGGCACCTCATTTCTGACCTCAGAGGGAGAGACTCCCACTGCCGTTGCCACTGGGCAGCACAGCAGGACACATGTGCAGAGTGCTGCTGGGTATCACTATGGATTGTGGAAGAATCCAGGGCAGCTGTGGGGCAGAATACTTGGGGAGCAGCTTGGGGTGTTCTGGCTTGTCTAGACAAGACCTATGTTGACCATCAGATAAGCCTCACAAATATAGTTGAAATATAGTTGAACATCTACAATAAAATATTTTCTACAATATGTCTACAATAAAATATTTTCTATAGAACATTTGCATGTTGCAATATATCCAGCCAAAAGAGGCGACCCCTGGGCACTTTCACATCATATGTAAAAGGGAATATTGCTTGTTTTGCATCATCAGTATTTAACTGAAGTGCCAATTTCTTTCCAAAGTGACAGAGTAGTGTCCAATTATCAATCTTTGACTGATAGCCTTCCATTGACTGATTTGCACAGGGCAATCTAACTGTTTTATTCTACTCAATTTTAATGTAATTGATTTCTAATTTAGTGTTTTCCACCCAACATTTGTAAATGACACTTGTTGGTATAAATCTTTCTGAGAAGACACCTTGTGTTTATAATAGAATTGGAGTGTGTGAGACACTCAGAGCTAGTGACCCATATATAGACAGCAAACATTGTTGTAATTGTAGATATACTTATTGCTATAGTGCACTAGCGGGTAAGTATTCTGTGAACTGCAGTGCTGAAAAAGGTGAAAATTCTCAATCTGGTCCTCTCAATTGATTTAAGATATACATCCCATATAGGACCACACTGTTAATGTGTATTTCTAAGAACCTGAAATACAGAAGGTGGAAACAATTGATGGATATCTTTTCCATTCCTCTGATGAGGTTGCAGAAGGATCGCCAGGAATTTCTCACTGGCTCTCACTTTCCCTCTGTGGTTTTAAGCACTAGCCAAAAGCATCCCAGAACGTAAAGGCAAACTTTAGGGTTTATAATACATCCAGCCTAGCCAAGCCCTTTTATTTCCCCACCATTCCAGAGTGTTATTTGAGTTTCCTTGAACTCCACTGCTGGAGGGCCCACACTCCTGGTTCAGCAGGGTGGGCAGTGTCACTTTGTGGATTGAATCAGATGGGTTGCTGCAGAGTAATGGGGGGTTTCATATTCCCTCTTGTTTTCCTTTTGTGAAATAAATTGATGTTGGCTTAGAGAGGGAGAAAAAAAATCAAAAATTGTTTTCTGGAGCTCTTTGGTTTCTATTTCATCTATACTTACATAGAGTGAAGCACTTTTAGACTGGGGCATAGCTCCCAAATCTCTGAGCGTGTCCCAATTCACATACAGTAATACTTTCTAGGCCAAATTCTAGTTTTGACCTACAAACTACTAAATGATTTGGAGCCTGCATTCTCCATTCCCAGAAGGTCAGCTTAGTTCATTTCTTTGTCTCTGCTAAGTAGCATATGTTCTATAGCAGGATGCATGAATTAGCAAGCTTTCTATGGGGTTCTGTGCATTTTTTAAAAGACCTTGCCACCCTGTCAAAAACCTGGAAGAGAAAATGTATTATAAAATACCTCTTCAATTGTGTGTAAGGTTTTCGTGCTTTGCTCCTTTTGCTATTTATTAATCAGGGACTTTGTATGAAAACAGTCTTGTTCCTTGTTAAACATTCAGCAGCTCTTTGTTCTTCAGTCTTTTTTGTAAAAAAAACAAAATAAAACCCATAGCCCTGAGTTTGTGATATCACAATTGGACATTGTGCACAATTTCTTTGATGTCACAGTCAGAAGATTATGGCTTCAGACATGCATAAGCAGGAGAAGATGAGCTCTTTGGAAATTTAGATGGTGTTTTCACCATCTATATATAATGGGTTTATTGGTGTCGTGGTATATAAAGAGAAACATTATTTATACATGAAAAACGCATCAAGGCTTTTGGCTAGCTTCTTTCTTTTGATTACAGGACCTGCTGGGTTATGCAGAAACAGGGTGTATAGGTCATATTTGCAAGCAATAGTCTTAAGTTATATTTTCAGTGTTGTGCACATGAGTAAGAATTTCCCTTGCCACAGTCCTCCAGTGTGACATGACAGAGTAGGATAAACTGGACCTTCAGTTTATCATTACAAGCCAATTATGATTTGTGACTTAAAATAAAATGTACTTTGTTACAACAAGAACCCAGAGTTTGAAAGAGGTTTATTTCACAATAGGCATAAACAATGGGTAGTTAACAAAGTCTCTGGCAGTAAAGTTCCTTTTTACAAAGTCTTTTTCTGTCCAACCAGACCCCCTCTTCTTCCCCATCTTCTGTCTAGCAGGAAATTTTTTAGTGGCATTGGTATTGGAATGCTGATGAAGGAGAACTGGAGAAAAACAGACTTTCAGTCTTAGGTTGCAGCAGCATGTCTGTGGTAAACAGTGCAACATACAAAGCCTGAGCTAGGAAAGAATGAGATTCTGCTCTAGCCAAACCTACCATAGCTGAGGACATTATTACCAGAGCCTCCTGTCTTGCCACAATTCTGTTATTTAAGAAAACGGAAACATATCAGTTTGGAAGCATTTATTATCACACTGTTCTGGAATACTGCAAAGGTGCTGTTTTTGTGATCAGTGGTCCCTTGCGCTCTCTTCCACATGTCCTCCTTAACCCCACCTTCCTGCACTTTGCCCTACCTAGTATGCCTTTCTGCTATTTTTATTTTTTAATGCAATTACAGAGTTATAGTAAAGCAAATAAATAAATAAATAGAGAAACAAAAGAAGAAAAGCATACTTGGGAATAGCGAGGGGGGAGGAGAGAAGAACCATGCTCACTGACACCATGTGATTGCAGCATATTAGAACTGTCCAATATTGGAAGGGATATATTTTGCACCTGAGAACTAATGGGAAATCAGTGCTAGAAATGCCTGTAAACACTTTGGCTCCCTTCATACTATACAATTATAGCATTATGATTCCATTCTGACTACCATAATAACATCCTATGGAACAGGGGTACATTAGGAGGAGTGTGTGGTGGGGGTTGGCCACACCAGGTGACACCTCAGAGTAGGGTGAATTATAGCTAAGGATCTCTCTAGGGGCATTTTAATTAGCTCAGTTAATTATTAGGTTGCGCTACAAAACAGCCCTCTGAGACCATTTCCCACAAGAGTCAGGCAATATGAATCTACAGAGGCAGAATTCTCTAAATGAAGTGTAGTTTTATTTCACACAGCAAGGCAATCACACACACTCACACATGCACACAGGAACTAAGGAAAATAGGAGTTAGCATCAGAATAGTTTGAGGCAACACTAATGGCGATACTCATTCTAGACATGGTCACTCTGGATGGTTCAAATGGGATGCACTGATGTTGGACTCGACCATGGGAAGTGCTGGAACGGATGGCCACAATTCAAAATTCACAGTGACAGAGTGTCCCCATGTATTCTGTCTAGTCTGAGGAAACAAAAGAAATGTAGGTCCTTATATAGACCAAAACAAGCCTGGGGCAAGGATACATCAAAGAGCCAAATCTTCATGGGAAAAGATAATTCTAGATAGAGTTTCAAAGATGGGGAACAGAGTTGTAAATTAGCCCTCATCCTGCTGTAAATCACCTATTCTTCCTGCCTTTAGAGGTGTGACTGTTCCTTCTCAGCAACTCCCAAACAATATGTTTTTTTCTCTTCCCTTGTATGTGGTCCATTGCTTTTGGGCTCATGGCTATCTTGGCTATGTGACCTGGTAGGAGTCCATTCAGGGCCATAGAAGGGTAGCACACACACCACAAAATTGGAAGGTTGCCAGTGCTCATAACAGAACATCTGGTTAAGGCAGTCGTCCCACTCCATCACAAGATCCCTCTGGCCAACCTGATCTGCCAGCCAGGGTGCCTCTGAAGTCCCTGTGGCTGCTGGGGGGAGTGGGGTGCTGCTGCTACCCAGCCTCTCCTTCTGTATCTGGTGAGGCTACCACCAGATCCAGAAGGAGATGCTACTGGCTGCTGGGTGGCAGGAGCAGCCCACTTCCCCCTCTGGCCATTGGTAGGAGTGGGCTACCTTCTGGGTCTGGCGGGTCTGCAGGCTGTGGCAGGGGGAAAGAAAGTCACCTCCATCTCCTGCTCATCCAGCAGCTCTGCCAGACTCAGAAAACAGTGCCCAGTGCCAGCAGCAACCCACCCCCACCATGACAGAGGTGGCCTGGCTGGCAGAGGGGGGTGGCTGGTGGGCAGGCAGCCTGGGGGTGACAGCAAGAATTACCACATTGGGGTGATACCAACCCGAATGATGTCACAGCTATGGAAATTTGTGACTTTCAGTTGAGGGAGGAATATTTTATATTCTCTGCCAGAAAGTTCTAGTGTCTCACCACACTACAAATCCTAGGATTCTGTAGGATGCATCCATAACAATGAAGTAGAATCATAGTGCTTTAATTGTGTAGTATGACACAGCCCTTTGTCTTTTTCCGTTGTGCCCATCATCTGTATTGGCATGGAAGGATCAGCCTCTTCTGTGTAAAATCTCCCCCTCCCATAAAAAATGGCAAGGCATTGCTGATCACCTCTACTCCAGCACTTACAATCAGTAGTGTCCATGAGGGGGTGTGGGCTGCACTGGGGTGACACCCAGTCAGTCCCCCACCCCCTGCGGGTGCTAGACCTGTGTGACGGTTGCTCAGCACCACTGCGGGAGCTGCTTGGGTCTGCGTGGGCTCTCCTCAGGGCCATGCAGCTGCTCTCCTGGGTCTTCCTGGGGCTGTGCGGGTGCCTCTGGCACATGTGTGCTCTTGTGCAACCCACACCCCGGAGGTATGCCTGAAGTCCCACTTCAGAAGTCCCTCTCCTCACACCAGGTGTCACCCGGTGGGGGAATGCTTACAATGTGTGTGGGCCTACTGTGGACCATTGGTTTCCTGGACTGTACCTAATAGTCCACCTTTAGCTGCACTACTAACTCTGGTAACATTTTAATTCCATCATTGAGGACCCAATTAGATGTGATGTTGTTGCATCCAGAAGATCTGGCATAAATGGGTGAGTTCCTTCTGGTGTAAATAGTAGCTTCTCTACCTGACACAATCCTGAAAGTGGTCATCCCCAATACACCAGGGATTACTATTTTCTGTTAAAAAGTGCATAAAAATGTAAAAATGTAATATTCCAAATAAGGCTACCCAGGTTAATAAAAAAGGCAGTCAATTTCTCATTAGCCAATTCCAACACCAGACCTGACAGTAGCTTTAAAAAACAAAACAAAAAAACGAACAAACAAAAAGCCTAATGTTATGGGGCTAATCAATAATTGTTTCCTCTTGGCTATACATTTTGTGGGAACAATCAGTATTAGTTTTTGTGGGTTTTTCGGGCTTTGTGGCCATGTTCTAGAAGAGTTTCTTTCTGACGTTTCGCCAGCATCTGTGGCTAGCATCTTCAGAGAAAACTGAAATGGAAGAGCATGGGTCTATATATACTGTGAGACCCTGGGTAAGGAGGAGTGGTTCCCAGGTGAACTGTGTGTTGTTCTGTGTTGAATAGGTATTGTGAATAGGTTCTGTGTTGAATACCTATTCAACACAGAACAACACACAGTTCACCTGGGAACCACTCCTCCCTACCCAGGGTCTCACAGTATATATAGACCCATGCTCTTCCATTTCAGTTTTCTCTGAAGATGCTAGCCACAGATGCTGGCGAAACGTCAGAAAGAAACTCTTGGCCACACAGCCCGAAAAACCCACAAAAACTATGGATGCCGGCCATGAAAGCCTACAACTTCACAATCAGTATTGTTTGAGACACTTCTTAGGACTTTCTCTCTCCAAATATTTTGGATGTGTGTGTGAGTGAGTGAGTGAGTGTACACTTGCACCTTCAAGGCACCTTTTGACTTATGGTGACCCTGTAAATTTTATAAGATTTTCTTAGGCAAGGAATACTCAGGTGGTTTTGCCTGTTCCTTCCTCTGAAATATAACCAAGAGCATTTGGTAATCATTGGCAGTCTCCCATCCCAGTCTTCCATCCAAGTAACCAGTGCTGACTCTGGGGTTTATTGCATTGACTTTGCTCCCACGATAGACACAGGATGTAACTTTAAGAAGGCAAATCTTATCACAGTTCCCCATTGCTGGGGAGTGCACAGTCCGTTTGTAACCCAGGCTTCTGCTGCATCTTTTGAAGAATGGGAAAATCCCATCTTGAAAAGATGCGGAAGGAGCCCGGAGAAGCCAGTGACGAGGAAATGCAATATGATCCGCTGTCTTAAAGTTACATCCCACATCTATTGCAGGAGCAAAGCCAATGCAATAAATTCCTCTGTTTAGCTTCTAAGATCAGATTGAATCTGGTCCTTGTAAGGTACTAAGGTTCTAGGCATAGTTAAAAAGAAACTAGACAAAAAGTGAAATCTTCCTCACTCCCAGAAATTCTGCTTCCGATAGCAGATCTGATCACTAATTATCCCGAAAAACTTCTCCAGGAATTAAATCCTAGTTTGGAAAAATTGTTGCATGGTACTGACATTCAGTTGTCTTTTTTTAGTGAGCCAGTTGTCTTCTCATGATATGGCCAAAGTATGACAGCCTCAGTTTAGTCATCTTGACTTCTAGGGAGAGTTCAGGTTTCATTTGCTCAGGGAACCGTTTGTTGGCCTTTTTAGCAGTCCGCAGCATTCGTAGAACTCTTCTCTAGCACCAATTTTCCAATGAGTTGATTTTTTTATAAGCTTTTTTCACTGTCCAGCTTTCACAACCATGTACAACCATGTGGAAATATAATTGCATCCACAATCCTAACTTTCTCAGGCAGGCCTCACAAAATGGTTTGCATAAAATTATTAAACTATAGATATCAATAAAACAGTAGACAAAATACATTTAATCTTTTCCCCCAGCTAGTTTGGCTTCTTTGGCCCTCCAGTCCAGGAAAGGTGGTTCATTGGAAGCCTTTTTGCTGACAGATGGAAAAAGAAGAAACCACTCCAGGGAAAAACTCCCAATACTATTTTTATGGTTACGTTACCACAGCTGCCACTGAGGTCCCTTGGAGAGTTCCTGGTACTGAGCTGCCTGCCAAAATAAATAAATACTACCAGATTTAAAATGAAGCAAGGGCAAATAAATGCAATTCTGATTTTGCCTATGTGATTGCTCCAGAATGTGTGAAAGCCATTTTGTGAGACCTGGCGGAATTGTTTTTCAAAATGCACTTCCATTTATGCCTACTGAGATCACATGAACATTTTTGCCTGGCTGTCTTTGGTTCACATTCTGTCACCTTTGAAGCAATAAAGCCAAATGGCTTAGGTTTTGTGTCAGCTATGAAATAGATGGATTTTAAAAGTCACAACTGGAGAGGAAATTCCCGTCTGCAGCAAAGCACTGGTGAAAAGCTGTGCTTGCTGCTGAGCATTTTCAGGAAATAGTTGACAAGAGGAATGCAGCTGGCCTCCCCAAACCACTCATCATACCAACATTAGCCAGTCTATTTGGAACAGTATCAATAGCTTCCTGCAAAAAAACAGTGCTTTGAAATCTTGTTTCCCGCATTAAATAGCAACAGGTTGGGGGGGGGGAGCTGTCACCAGTGTTGTTCCAAAGAAAATAATGTTTATGGGAAAAGGGGGCAGGAGAGGTGCTAGGCATTAACAGCTTGCCACAGAATCTCCTCCAAGTGATGGTGGTTTGTGCCTACTAAACCTGTCTATTTTTAAATTCTGGAAGATCAAATAGAGGTAGGGGGTGAAGAATATATAGTAGTCATAGTACCCACGTACTCAGCCATTAAGTGGAGGCTTCATAAACTTGAACAGTTGCCACTCACCTGAATCTGTCCAACTGTGGAGAGATGACAGGGACTTGTTCAGTGCACCAAAAGGACAGAGCACTTTTTGAAGACTCCTGTCATCTTTCTTGCTCATTAATGTACTGTGGCCAGGTATCTCCTTTGTTTCTGATACAATAAAAGCAGCAACAGAGAAAATCATCTGCTATAGGTGTTTTTCACTATACGGGTTATAGTAGGCAACCTTTTTGAGCCGGGGGCCAGGTTGCTGTCTCTCAGACAATTGGGGGGCCAAAGCTGAAGCACCAATAAATAAATAAATAAATAATATGCATGCACACTCTCTCAGCCCCAGAAAAGCCATGGCAAAACCCCTGTGGAGATTTTGCCAAGAAAACCCCAAGAACAAGTAATAACAACAATAATCAATATCATCATGGCGGGCGGGGGGCGGCGGCGGCAGGACCAGCCTGGGGCTGGTCCAAAGGCCTCAGGGGCCGCATCCGGCCCCCGAGCCTTAGGTTGCCTACTCCTGGTATAGAACATCAGTCCCCTAGACTGGGATGATCTGCCAGAAGAAATTTGACAGCTGACTTACTCTGTCTGAATTCAAAAGAGCATTAAAGACCAATCTCTTCTGGCAGGCTTATTCAGATGATTTTAAATTGTGAATTTTAAATGAAGAATTTTAAATATAGATTGTTTTAATATGTGTACATCTTGTTTGTTCTTTCACTTGATGTGTGTTTTAACCAATGTCTTTTAAACTAATGTTTGTCTGTAAATTGTTGTTGTCCACCACCTTGATCCGTGGGGAGAGGTGGGTAAGAAATAAATATCATTATCATTATCAGAAGAAATGTTTTCTAGTGATGTTGTACTTGGATGGGAGACCACCAATGACTACCAGGTGCTGTAGGCTATGTTTCAGAGGAAGGAACTGGTAAAATCACCTCTGAGTATTCCTTGCCTAAGAAAATCCCATGGAATTCATAAGTCATAAGTCGACCGGTGATTTGAAGGCATGTGCACACGCACACACACACATACAGTTACTTTATTATGCCGTTCCTTCATTTTATATCTATTTACCAATTTGTGAAGCATAGCCAAAATTTTGGATAGATTGCAGGGCACTAGCCATGGTTATAGACTATTTTGAAAGACTAATGTAGTAATGAAGTAAAATACATAATATATAAATGTATGGGTGGGGGCAGTTTTATCAATTTACTTCTGAAGACAAACTCAACAAAAGGGAGAAATCTTCTGCAATACTATAAGCAGCCATTTTTAGTTGATGGTAAGATCTTCAGCTTTAATTGACTGAAGTGAGGCCTCCCTCGCCATTGATTTAGGAACTGAGATGATGTGAAGCGTTCATTCAGATTGCTCAGAAATTTAAGAAAATGTCAGTGCACATGAAATTTCATCCATGGTGGTGACATGGAGAGAAAAGAGTGTTCCACACCCATTTGTGTTGTCCCTTTCAGCTTTAGTCTTTCCAACGCTGCTCCATGTGCCATTTTACCTTTCTTCTCCCTACTTGGCATTCCTTATATAGTTACTGGGGTGGGGAAGAAGCTTTGTTCTTAGATTGCAGTTGAGTGCATGTTCAGAGCACAAGATACTAATAATCATGGACTCTACTGAGTTCACGGGCCACTCTAGTGGAAGCAGCATGACGTAGTGGTTTGAGTTTTGGACTACAACTCTGGAGATGAGGGTACAGTTCTCTGCTTAGGTGACTTTGGGTGAGTCACACATTCTCAGCCTTAGAAAATTCTGTGATAGGTTTGCCTTACGATCACCATTAGTTGGAAATCACTTGAAGGCACAAAATAACAAGAAGTACCGTATTTTTCGCCCTATAACACGCACCTTTTCTTCCCCAAAACGTGCGTGGGGAAGTTAGTGCGCCTTATAAGGCGAAGGGCCGAGGCCGCGGGGAGAAGGAGGGTTCCTTCCCCCCGCGACCTCAGTCTTTGAATGGGCTTGTGCTGGGATTGAAGCGATCCCAGCACCAGCCCATTGAACTGAGGTCGCGGGGAGAAGGAGCCCTCCTTCCCCCCGCGACCTCAGTCTTTGAATGGGCTGGTGCTAGGATCGAAGCGATCCCAGCACCAGCCCATTGAACTGAGGTCATGGGGAGAAGGAGCCCTCCTTCCCCCCGTGACCTCAGTCTTTGAATGGGCTGGTGCTGGGATCGAAGCGATCCCAGCACCAGCCCATTGAAAGACTGAGGCCGCGGGGAGAAGGAGCCCTCCTTCCCCCCGCGACCTCAGTCTTTGAATGGGCTGGTGCTGGGATCGAAGCGATCCCAGCACCAGCCCATTGAAAGACTGAGGCCGCAGGGAGAAGGAGGGCTCCTTCTCCCCGCGACCTCAGTCTTTCAATGGGCTGGTGCTGGGATCGGAGAAGTTCTCCGATCCCAGCACCAGCCCATTGAACAACCGGCCACGGCTAAAGGGAGGAATCCTTTTTTCCTGGATTTTCTTCCTTTAAAATTGGGTGCGTCTTATATGCCGGAGCGCCTTATATGGTGAAAAATACGGTAACTGAATGACATGATTTGTAGTGTTCCAGTGATCTAAACCTACTAAGAAGTCTCTTCACTCTGGATTGTCAGGTATCTTTGGATAAATTTAATGAATTTATTTCAAAACCGGTTCCTCCGTCTTTTCCTCATAAGGAAGCTCAAACTGCTTAAGGTCTGCCTTTAGAAAGAGCCAGCACTGCCTTTAGAGAGCCAGCGTGGTGTAGTGGTTTGAGTGTTGGACTACGACTCTGGAGAGCAGGGATCGAATCCTGGCTCAGCTATTGAAACCCACTGGGTGATCCTGGGCAAGTCACACTCTCTCAGCCTCAGAGGATGGCTATGGCAAAGCACCTCTGAAGAAACTTGCCAAGAAAACCCCATGATAGGTTTGCCTTAGGGTCCCCATAAGTCGGAAATGACCTAAAGGCACACAACAACAACAACTAGAAAACTAGGGAAAACAAAGAAAAACCAAGAGAGATAAATGGTGCCTGACAAAATCAGAAAGTAGGAACAATGGATTGCTCAAGCTTTAGCATGGGGGAGGTCCAAAACTCTAAGCATATTTTCCTAATGTTCAGTTACCTTTTGATTGAGCTATGGGGGTAAAATTGGGTTCATTTTTTATACGAAGAGTGGAAAGACTGCAGCTGGACTTTGCTGTGTGCTTTTTGGAATTAATTTGAACTTGTGCAAAAGCAAGTTCACAGGAGGAGGGAACTCTCTGTGATAATGTTCCTTTTAGCGCCAGAACCACAAGGTTTAATGCAGCTGTGCATTCCAGGGCTTGGGCTGGATCTGTGCAAATTATTCACAGTAAAATGCTGCTGTAACATTGGCATTGTCTTTTCAACTGGGAAAACTTGCCAGCAGCATTTTTGTGTATTTTTGAAAACTTGCCTTCTTAGCTTTTTTTTTTTTAATGAAAACCGGCTTATAAAATAAAAATGGGCAACCTGCGAATTTGCAGAGATACTGAGGAATGATCACACTTTAATGTGAAAATAGTAACTTTATCAGGCTATGAAATTTGATTATTAAAAGTATTCTTGAAGCTAGAAATTTCTTGATAGTGGCAGTTATTCTCTCATGTGTTTTGCAGTCTTTTACATCTCTCTGTAGTCATCTTAAAAGGCCCCAGTCTAATATATATATAATAATGTGTAATATGTTTCAGTTTATATGTTATTTCTATCTTTCTTTCCATCAACTGGGACAATTTTGGGGAGAGAGAAAACCAAAAATGTATTGAATATATCTTTCAAACTGAAATCTCCAAGCTTCATTAGTGTCAGGGTAGTAAACCTTAAAACCTTTATATAAAGAAGTACCATATTGTTATAATTTGAATCCTCTTCTGCCTACTTGACCAGACCAACACCCACTGGCACCATGTCCTTTTCTGGAATTATGGTTGGTATGCCTGAACCATTTCTTCATAGTCCAAGCAGCCTTATCTTTCAGTATATGCTGTGTGCATTTTAAAGTTGCTGCTTTAGACTGTGATCCAATGCAATACATTGGCATGGGTTTCCTATTTGAAGATGCACTGTCAGTTTGCTCAATCCAGACTCTGCCTGTTAATTTCCAAGCCCAGGGGAACACGCAGTAGTGCATCCCAACCATTGCTCATGTGCATGTCTTGAATAACCTGCTTTACATTTTTTTAATCACTGTGCACTGAAATGAAAAATAGGTTCCAGACCTGTGGAAGTACATTTTAGCCATATATGGAAAGATTTCAAAATATAGAGAGAAAAGAAAGAAAGAGACAGAGGAGATTTTTGCATGAGTTCCATTCTTGTAAGGATCATGTTGATGAAAGGAACCAGATACATACCGGTTTGGGAGCAGTCCTTATCACACACATCTTCATTTATGGGACTGCAGCTTTTGCTGCCATTGACAGTTCCGCACTCTCTTTCACAGACTGCTCCTTAACCCTTCCTGCTTGCCCTATTGCTCTACCCAGAATGCCATCTATGTTTTTATTTTTATTTGTATTTGTTTTTTTAACACAATTTAGCAACTGTGGCAATGTTATTTAATGCAGGGGGAGATAAAAGAAAAGACAGTGTAAAAAGGAGAAAACCAGCCAGCTTAGGACTAATGCGGGGGAGGGGGAGAGGGAGAGAGAGGAAGGAGTAAACAGACTACATGGCTGCACAATCACAGAAATGCAACTGAAAACTTATTACATGGGAAGGTTAATGCAACAGCAGTACGATTGACAGCTATTGATGGGCTTTGCCTATCAATGAAAAGGTGTGCCACAATCATGGGTGAATTACAGACCAGCTGTAGGTCAGTGATGATGTTGTCTGATAAGGTTCTGCCATAGATGTTGTTGCCCTGGTTCTGTTCCACTTTCTGAGCCTTGTATGATAATCTCCAGAGAAAAATTATGGTTCAGCTTCTCTTTTGTGGCATCTGAGATGTTTAGAACTTGGACCTCACATAACTCTTTACTGTTTGCCATGCTTGCTGAGTTTTCTGGAAGTGGAAGTTCAAAAACATTTGGAAGTTAAAACGGTAAGAACCATTGCTTCAGATATAAATACACTATTCTATGTGGCCAATGTACCATAGTGCACCCTTCACCAACCTGGCGTGCTCCAGATGTATATTACGGTATAGCCTCCATCTTTCCTGCCCAGTATGGCTATGCTGGTTTGTCATTATAGGGGCTATAGTCCAGGTTGGGGAAGGCTGCTGTCATGGCCAGAGTGTTGGGTTTGGATTACCGATGTTACCAGCTTTGGCAAGAGTGAGCACTCCTTTTTGAGTGCTTGCAAACAGAATCAAGGTCAGCATCACCCTGCTTGTAGTACCCTGCACCTTCGCCGCTCCAAAGCCCATTTAATTTACCTTAGAGCAAGGCATGGTAATGCAATAATGGTCAGTGTTCTCTAGCCATAGCAGAGCTCCTTCCTCTGCTGGACCTTCTTCCTAGATGTAATGATGTCTGCAGACCTAGCTGACTTCTGATTTGTGCATACACAGTTCCACAGTCCCACATACACAGTTGTCCATCCTTCCACTGAACAACTGTCAAGCCTTGGGAGTGGCCCTTGTTGCTGTCACTTACCAGTACGGAAGGAAGAGATGGGGCAGGTGATTCAAACCATAGTAAATCAGCTGCTTTGAGCTTAACTGGGGTGAGGAAATGAGTGTGTGCTTTTGGATGGAGTGCACCCACCTTTTCATTCCTCCAGGGGCTCAGAGCAGCCAGATCTTCATGATCTGAATTGCCTCCTTCCCTTCCTCTCTTCTCTTCCCACTGGTAAAAAGGAGCAGCATGAGCCTTTCCAGGTTGACAACTTCCAGAAGGTTTTTGGATAGAGTGCAGAGTAAGACAACAGCCCCCTGCACCCTGTCTGAAAAGGGACTTGATACACACATCACTATCAGGATGCCACCTTAGTCTCTTACATAGTCTCACTCCCACTCCAGAATGAAAGAGGTGCAATTTATGCTTCCCCATGCCCTGCCCTAAGTGAGCACATTATGTGTTGTTTGGACAGGAAAGAGGGGGGCAGTAACAGAGGGCAGCTTGTGAACATCCATTGAGCTTTTTGTGTTGGAAAAACTCTCCCAAGGGTGAGCAAAATTCCACAGAACACATCGGAGCAAGGGAAGCTGCAATGGCAGAACCTGAGGGAATTTAGAGTGAAGAAATTTCCTTCAGAGCATTTGTCATTGGAAAAAATCCTTTAGTGCTCTTCAGAATAAATTCTCAGATCTCACTTTTTCCTTAGTGGTGAGTTTAAAAAGCCATTCTCCTGACCTGGGGCCGGTGCTTCATTCCCTTTTTGTTACTTTCTTCCTTGCCCATTGTGGTGATTAGATGGTGTGGAGTATGTGTCCCAACCTATGGGGGTGGTTGATTCTTTAGAGACATCAAGATCAGGTGCTAAGGTTTCTTGGATTGCAGGCTGTTGCTGGGCTGTGCCTGGAGCTAGTCCTCCCATGGTCTTGGCTCATCATGGTCAGAATCAGAGCTCCTACCAACAGGGAATTAAGGTAAGATGGAAGTCATAGCAGAACTGAGTTCTTGTCAAAAGCTACCCCCCATACACTTTGTGTCTGCATGCCCAGTTCCCATGGAACTAGATCATGGTCAACTATGTTGGGAGTGGCCATTTCTTACTCACTTTGGGGATGCACACAATATATCCCCCTGGCACTAAAAATCTTGGCCTAAATCCTACTAAATCCTACTGAATCATAGGATTTGTATAAGAGTTGATTTACCATTCAGGAATTGATTCATTGGATTTCTACTTTGGCTTGGATTAGCAATGGGATGTAGACCATTATTTTGCTCATTAATTGAGGATTACAATATGAACTTTTTTCTTTGTGTAAATCGGGCAGATAATTTATGTTAATGTTTAGCGTGCATGGTGTAAATGATAAGGGAATATTCCCTGATGGTTCCCAAAACAGTAAGTAATTTGTTTTTTAAAATAATTTGTTAGTTGTTTTCTCAATATAAGGCATACTCTAAGGGAATAAATCAAGTAAAATACTTGTCTGACAGCTTCAGTAATTATCAGTCATGTTCTTTCCCTTTCTGATCCTTCATGTTTTCCAGAGTGCATTTGAAAAATCTATTGCCTCTTCTCCAACTTTCTGAATGTTATCTTCATCTGTCTCATGTGAGCATTTCACTATTTATTTCTTTATTAGATGTGTATGTCATCCTTTTAGCTACAGACTCCTGAGGAAATTGCATGGGTTTAATTCACATATCACTGAAAATGGTTTGGCTCCATTCTGTATATGAGTGCAATCCCCTGATTTGCAGAGATGGCCAGTGGCCCATACCCACTGGAGATGGAAGATGGTGTGGAAATGACTTACCCAATTTGAGTAATCCATTTGATTGGCTTTTGTAAATGTTGCCAATATGATAGGGAATGGAGCTATGGAGTAGTAGTTTTGGAATAGCTGCCATAGTGCATCACATATGAGTAGGGGTTTATTTGTTGATTGAAGCTAATCAAGTAGCACATCTTGATTCCTACATAGGAAGACTTGGTTCATATAGTTCTCTCAGTTGCACAGTTGACAGGATGGTTGCAGAACTAGTGCAGGGTGCTTCTTTGAGCCATATTGGCCCTTGAAATTGATAAACAAATTGCAGGTCCAATCTGGGCTAATGTCATTGTTAATTGCTGTCAAGTTGACTTCAACTTATGGCAATCCGATGAATCAGAGACCTCCCAGTCACCCTGTCATCAATAGCCCTGCAAACCCGGGTCCATGGCTTCTATGATTTAGTCTGTAACATACAGTTGGAGTAAGCTGACTTCCTCCTTCTGGCTTGAAGGTTTCTGTGTGAACAAGAGAGGTGCATATCTTATTGTGTGTTCTTGCAAGGAACCAAAGCATGGACACTGCTTTGGCACACAAAGGGAAACGTGAGAATCACCACTAGGAAAAAAGGTACAGTTTTCCCCTGGGAAATCTATTATGGGCAGATACTTCTTCTATTTTTATAGGGGCCAGGTTCCAGTACTGTAATACCTTATTCTTTGCTTTTCCTGGGAATATGATTAATCTTTTTCAGTTTCAGTTTCTTTGTTTTTTAAAAATGTGTGCATATATTTACATTTATACACAGTATAGATACATATGCATACTTTTCCAATGTCAAACAGCCAGTGTGGTAGAGAGAATAAAGTGTTGGGCTTGTATTAGGAAGACTAGTGACTGTTATGCCACAAAGCTGACTGGGTAATCTGAGGCCTCTCTGTCTCGCCTACCTCTTAGGGTTGTTGTTCAGTTAAAGTGTGTAACTTTCCAGTAAGATGCCTCAGCTCTTTGAAGAAAGAATGAGATGAAAACAAGATAAATACTGTTGTAACTTAACCAGTTGGCAAGACAGAAAAATAAAACTAAGGGGAGTTGGCAGTTTAGGGTAACAGTTATAATAGTTTAGAATTTTTCTATCCCGCCTTGGGCGGTTGGCATGTGGAAGCAACATATTTATGGCTTTTGATTTATGACAGTCTTATTCCAGCTGCACATATTATCTCTGTTCCTAGAGATATCTATTCTGCCACGATAACACATGCCTTGGTTACACCCAGTTTGGATTACTGTAATACACTTTGTGTGGGGCAGCCGTTTAAAGTGCTCAGAAACTGGCCCAAAGAGCCGCAACAAATAGTTTTGTGGGACTGGCTACAAATCTTTTGCTGCAACAGCTTTATTGGCTATCTGTCCATTTCCAGATACAATTCAAAGTGCTGGTAATGAATTATAAAGCCCTATGTGGCACAGGTCCAGGTCACCGGAAGGATCGTATTCTCCCATATGAGCCTACCCATATTTTGAGATCTTCTGTGGAGGCCTTTCTGTCTCTTCTACCACCCTCAGATGTACCGGTACATCTGAATAGTGATTCAGCTGTGTTAGATGGAGTTACACTCCCCCTGATTGCAGTTTAGGTGTATTCTTGGAGGCCCAGGTTTCTGTGGTGGCCAGGAATGCTTTTGCACATTTAAAGTTTGTGCACCAATTGCGCCTGTTCTTCAGACATCAGATCTAGCCATGGTGGTATATGCCTTAGTTACATTCCATTTGGACTATTGTAACATGCTATACTTGGAGCTACCTTTGAAGAGTGTTCTGAAACTTCAGCTATAAAAAGCTACAGACAGACTGTTCAATGGGGTAGCTTGTGAAAACCATACTACCATACTGCACTCCTGTTGAAACAGTTTCACTGCCTATCAGTTTGTTTCCAGGCACAATTCAAAGTGCTGGCTTAAGACTCTGGAACTCCTTTCCCAGGGAGGCCAAAATGGTAAAGGATAAAAAGGACAAATTGTCCTTCCATTGGCACACAAAACCCTTTTCATTCTGACAGGCTTTTAAAACAGAAATTTAGGTAACCAAATTTAAGTAACCATAATTATTCCAATTATAAATTAATGAGAGAAGGTAGAAACCAGGACAGTTGCAGTTGTGTGCCTTCAAGTCATTTCTGACTTATGGTGATCCTAAGGTAAACAATCATGTGGTCATAGAATCATAGTATTATAGAGTTGGAAGAGACCACAAGGGCCATCCAGTCCAACCCCCTGCCATGGTTTTCCTGGTAGAATTTGTTCAGAGGGTATTTGCCCTTGCCTTCCTCTGAGTCTGAGAGTGTGTGACTTGGCCAAGATGATCCAGTAGATTTCCATGGCCAAGCAGGAATTCGAACCTTGGTCTCCCAGTGTCTTAGTCCAACACTTTGACTACTACATCACACTGGCTTTCATTTGTTCTCTTCTTTTTATGTGTCATAGGCCATGTTTGCGCTTAATTAATAAGCTAGAATTCTTGACATACCTGATACATTGTTCATGTATTTCACACTGGTGCACATAGTCCTTTTGTTCCTGCATGGCCTCTCCTGCTAGTAGGAATGGTGAAACTAACCAGCATTGTTATTCAACCACAATTGCTGGCTTGTTGTGCCTCTTACAAGCCAGAATATCAAACCAAGGCTTGTTTTGGGTTTATGGTTCTGTGCTTTTTTTCATTTGTGCTTTGTTTAATTACCTGAATCTTAATTGACACATTGTTGGACTTTTAGCTATCTTTAGATTATGTGCACAAATGTGCTTTGGCCCATAAGTTTATTTTGTTTCTTTTTAGCCACACTGGGAAACATCTGTTGTTGAGTTTTTCTCTGCCACCCTTGCATGTGTAAAGAGTTATCCAGCAGGGCTGTTTGAGTGCTTAGGAGTCTTTTGCAACCTAGCCCGCAGGAAGAGAACTCAGATTATTTCACGGCCCACTGTAAACAGTTTGCCCAGCACTTTGTTAATAAAATTGATTGACCTAGATACTGTAGTAGATATAGGTCTGGCGGGTATAACTGTTACTCCTTTATACTGTGATAATGGGTACTTCTTTATTTGTGCATCTCTAGGATGTGGACAGCATTCTTGGAAAGCCATCACAAGTATGCTAGACTGCAACCCCCCAGTTTATTAAACAGCCATCAGGGACTGGCTCAGTGGATAATGGGAATGGTCAGTGCCGCTCTACACCAAAGCAGGATCCCAACATGTGGGAAGGAGGTAGTGTAGTAAGCCCTCTTGAAAAAGCCTTCCTGTATTGTTCTCTAGCCAGTCTGCAGTATTCCATTTTAGGCATGGTATTTCAGCACGTGGTGGCATCTCACCTCCAGGAGTTTCAGCATGAGATAGATTATCTAGATCCATTTCATTATGGCTTCAGGCCTGGTTATGGGAAAGTGATGGCTTAGCTCATTGTTCTGCTGATCTCTCAAACAGCTTTTGATACTATTGACCATTGGATCCTCATGGTTCCCTTTACTGAAATGGGACTCGGAAACATTGTTTTACAGTGCCCCTATTCCTCTGTGGAGGGGAAAGCCCAAAAGGAGGGTGTTTTTTTTCCTGATTGACTCCTTGGCTGTTGCCCCATGGTATCTTTCAGGGCTGATCCATGCTATTTAACATATACTTGAAACTGATAAGAAGGTTGTCTGGTGTCACTGACATGCTGACAACACCTAATTCTATTTTTCTTTTCTGCCTAAATGCAAGGAACAAATCCTAGTTTCATTCTAAAGTAGGGTCTGTCATTAGAGATGTACTGGATAAGGGATCCAGTCTGCGCTTCATGAGGCCACTCTGAAGATTCAAATTGCATGTATTCCTGGATTCAGTCCTGAACTTGGATGCTCACATTTTGCAGTGGCCACAGGTGCATTTGCAGTTAAAGCTAGTGCATCAACTGCACCCATTCCAAGAATGGTCTAATCCGGTCATGTGCCTTAGTTACATCACATTTGCATTACTCTAACACAGGGGTAGGCAACCTTTCCCCTTTAAGGGCCGAGGGACTTCAGCTCCCAGAATCCCAGGAGCTATTGGCCAACATGGGACTATTGGCCAACATGGCTGAGGCTTCTGGGAGCTGAAGTCCCTCGGCCCTTAAAGGGGAAAGGTTGCTTACCCCTGCTCTAACATCTTGAATTGCATTTGAAAAGTGCTCAGAAACCTCAGTTGACCCAAAGAGCTGCAGCCAGACTTTTGACCAGGGCTGGTTCCTGACCATACACCCCTCCCTTGTTAAAATAGCTCCACTGGTTATTGGTCCATCTCTGGGCAAAATTAAAATGCTTGTTATGGTTATAAAACCCTATATATATTGAGTGCAAGTTGTCAGAAGGGCTGTATCTTCCTATACGAGCCTGGCAAGCTCTGAGATCTTTGGGCATGGCCTTCTCTCATTTCCACCATGTTCATGGCCCTAGGGAGAGGCTTTCCTGATGGATGCTCCCAGGCTTTGGACTTCCCTCTCTAAGGGAGCTAATGGCTCCCTCCTTGTTGCTCTTCTGTTAGCAGATGAAAACTTTTTTATTCACACAGATGTTCATGAACTGGCTAATAGGGCTTGTAATTTTTGTCTCTGTTACACTGATTTTTTAAAAATTGTTTCCCAATTTTAATAGATTTGTTTTAGATGGTTTTGATTCTGCAGATATTTTAATCACATTGTAATGTTAACATTTAGTAGTTCCTCTCAGCATTTTGTATTTGTTTTCATGTTTGTAAGTTGCTTTTCGTCCTATGTAGTGTATAAGTGAATCCATGAAATAAATAATGCAATAATTGCCCAGAGATTCAGCCAGTTTGCTTTGGTTTCATTCCCTCCTCCAGGTTCCAAGATTCAGAGAGAGCAGAAATGACCATGACTGCCAACAAGAATGCCAGTGTCCCCAGGAGAGCTGGAGGAAGTAAGGTGTCTCGGGATACTCTAGATAGGTAAGTGCAGCACAAAAATGTCACATTATTTTCTTGTTTGATGCCAGATTGCTTGGTTTAGTTCCCCAGAAGCTGAGGTCAATTTGTGTCCAGTTAACACTGGAAAGTGTGGACTAGTCAAGTATAAAGTGAATTGCTGAGATAATTGCAGGCTTTATTTATATATAACACTCCAAGTCCTAAGGATGCCTGAATTTTGACAGTTATGTTATGAATTTGTCAGCTCTAATTATTTGAATTTGATTTTTATACGTTCTGTGTTATTCCTGTGTTGTGCTATTAACATTTATGATATGCTTATAATAAACTTTTTTATTTAAAGAAGAAGAAGAAACCAGTTTGTAGTCATGTTCTACTATTTTGTGTTTCCAAAGTCTTGGGTACAAAAGAATGTACGCTGGGCAGAATGTGGTACTAGGAGAGATCAAGACAAGGCTGGCATTAAGTATTGGAATCATTGGGCATCTGCTGAGGTCTGCAATCAAAGGAAGATTATTGATGTCTGTCAGCTAAATTTCTGAATCCTCTCCTCTTTTCCTGTTTGCTTTGGCCTCTCCTGAGCAGAATGTGTCTCGAGGAAGGGGGCAAGTGAGTGGGCAGAGGGGGCAGTTACAGCAGAGTGGCCAGTCAAGGGGCATAAAATTAGCATTATTGGAGTAGTGATGATGGACACACCTTACCCAGCTGCAAATATTGGGGCCAAACCTGGGAACTCTTTCTCTGTCCTGTCTGGACCATATGGAAAAGGGAGAGAGCATGCGGAAAAAAGAAAACTGATTTGGGATTGAGAGAGCAGTTTAAAAAAGTACTCAATGGGGATAAAAATAAAACTTAAGGTTCTGTGAGGCAGAATCTTTGGCTACTTGGATCAGTGAGTCTCAGCTTGTGTGCTGTGGCCCCTTCTGGTTCTGTCTTGTGGCAACACTTCTTCTTGGAGCTTCTGTCAGCATTTTTCTCTTGCAGTATGCAGCGGAGGTTTTGGAAGGTGTTTCCTCCAGGTTCCTAGAGTGCCTTAACCAGGCCTTTCCACAGGCCTCCCAACTTGTCCCTTACTAGTTTCTTTCTGTCTTGCATCAAGGAAGTGAGGGCAGCCAGCATCTTCTTTCTCCACCACAGCTATATTTCCACACTTCAGTTGGGACGTCTGCCTGCTCCCACCCTAACTGAGGCTGCATCCACACTGTGGAAATAATCCAGTTTGACACCACTTCAACTGTCATGGCTCAGTGCTATGGAATTCTGGGAATTGTAGTTTGTTAAGCCATGTAAGTTAAAAGAATGTCAAGTTAAATTTGGACTATTTCTGCAAGTGCAGATGCAGCCTGAGTTGGGAATAAATAGTTCAGTGATTGCTAAAAAGTGCTCCCTTGTATCTGCTCTTCAGCTCTTTTTAAAAAGGTTTGTTTTTGGGGTGGGCAGGCTGATTGACCAGAAGGTGGAGGAAAGTTTGCAGAAATAATCAGTGATCTTCTTCATTCCTCCTTGGCTGATGGGTGTGTGTATGTGTAAAGAAAACCTCTTCAGTTTTCCCCCTCTCCACTCTTGCCTCTTTGTGTATGTGTGTATATGCATTCCCACTTTTGCCCCTGCTTTCCCTTGGGACTTTCAGCTCCACCAGCCAAATAGATGAACTGCCACTGGATATTTTTCTTTTCCCATCTGACAGAGCTGTTAGAACCCTGACTGGTGTTTGTGACCAATCTGTATTCTTGCTCAGAAGAGTGTCCAAATAATTCAACTGTATTGTCTGTGAATACTGCCTGAAAATTCAAGTTGGTTCAAAATATGGTGGCCTGATAGTTGGTGAGAACTGGATCTTGTATACATTGTCTCTGGGCAGACTTCAAAGTGTCATTGTTAATCTTTAGATCTCTAAATGGCTTAAGCGCAAGGTCTAAGGGACATTTCCACATAATGGTGCACTGGGCAGGTATCCATGTTGGGAGAAGGGGGGCACTAGAAGTTGTTAGTAGTCTTGAGAAGGGAGTTTCCATCAACACCAGTGTTGAACACTGTTTAAAGCAGAATTTGAGACTTTGCTTTAACATCTAGTTTAAAACTATGCCTCACCATAGTGAAAGGAGGCAGTTTGAATGGAATTTAAATGGAGGAATGCATAGACTTAGGAGGCAAGCCTGGGAGCAACTCTTGGTCTATTAATCATGTTTCTAATAAGTTTTTAATTATATGCATGTATGTTTTGCTTTTACATCTGCTCCCAGTGGTTTCCCCTCCAAATTAGTGAGTGGGCTTCAGCAGTGAAGCTTCATCTGTTTCCAGATCATTCCCTAGGTCCATTCTTACTTGTGTTGCAACGATTGAGAAATCGTAGGTTTCGGCTGATCTACTTTCTCATAATAAAGAATTGTTGTGGGATTCTAGTAAAACTGGAACTGTTTCTAAAAACAGGGCCTGTGTCACACTAAGTTAAGCAGTTCTAAGTGTTTTTCTTTTTAAATTTTTTTGATTAAAAACACAAAAAACAACATTCGAACAATTATTATTTACAATTTCTTCTACTAGATCCTATAACCACATTAGTTTCCATTTTCCAGTCTTCACTTCCTGTGCTGTGAATACATTAGTGTTTAACTATATTTCACAAACCTCATTTTCCTGTCATATACAAATGTATACATTACCCAATGTTATTCTATTACTTGCGTGTTTTTCATGATATTAAAACTCTAGATCATTTACCAAAGTAGTTATGGTAGCAAGTTTAGGACATGCTAGAAAGATTGAATTTTTGTATGGCATATAATTAAAAATGTAATAATCAATAGCATAGCTGTCATAGTCAATATCATATTAAAGTTATTCTGATTAAATAATCCATGTAATCGTTAATGAATTTTAAATAGTTACTGTGATTTTACTTTTTTTACTAGAAAATTTAATTGTAATAAATCTGAGGGGGTTGATTTTATTTTTTAATACTAAAAATGAAATTAAAATAAATTGTGCGCTTTAAGGCATTTAGGCACACTTTAGTTTGTTAATTGGCAGAAATATAATGAAAATCGCTTCCATTAAACATGAATATTTCTGAGAAGGGGAGGAGCCATGAGTGATGATATGAGGATCTGAGATCGTATTCTCCTGAAATCTAAAGCTTAAAAAGCTTAAAAAGCCAAAGAATTTTTTCTAAATAGAAAAAAAGACTGTGAGTAATTATAAGTAAACAAATTGGAATGTGAGGAGAATAGTATGGAACCGCCTAAATAAAGTTTTAACAAGAAGAAAGATAAATAAGTGGTATTTTTGTTTTCTGCAATTGCCAAGCTGGTTGTCTGCTAAGACTTACAAAACAAAATTAAAGTAAAACAGTTAAAGAATAAATGTATTGGATTATGTGGGATTTGAAGAATTGAAATATTGAAATATTAATAAAGAACAAACTGAGAGAGAAAAATATAATAAACCACATGTCAGCAGTTTGAGATGTAACATAGATTAGAAGTTGGCAGATGTCCAAAAGTCAGAAAAGAGAACTGAAACAAACAGTTTTAAGTTGGAAGACACAATCTATACATCCATCAGATAAAGCATATGTACACTTAAGACGTGTAAGCTCAAAAGAGAATTTTGAGGCTCATAATAAAGAAATGCAAAAAGAGAAATCTGGTTCCAGTGGCACATTGCAAAAAGCCAGAGCTAAACTTAAAGCTCCAGGCACCCAGCTAGATAATGGAGATACCAGAGGGGATGAAATGAAAACATGGTTCTTGCAGATGTTAACAGAAAATCAAGTCAAAAGCAATGAAGCTTTTAAAGCAGGGGTAGGCAACCTTTCCCCTTTAAGAGCCGAGGGACTTCAGCTCCCAGAAGCCTCAGCCATGTTGGCCAATAGTCCCATGTTGGCCAATAGCGATTCTGGGAGCTGAAGTCCCTCGGCCCTTAAAGGGGAAAGGTTGCCTACCCCTGTTTTAAAGAGACAATCATTAAAAATAATGGAACACTATCAGAGACAATGACTAATAAAATTATTGATGAAATGAATAAATCTATCCAGATTATTTAAAAGAAATTGAAAGAGTGGGGGGAGGGGAAAGTAAATTCATTGCAAGAAGAACAAAAAGTTCAACAAAAGATAACTTTGTAACATTAATCAAGACTGGACCAATTAGAACGAAAAATAATTGACCTGCAGGACTGCAATAGAAGAAACAACCTTTGTATCCATAGTTCTCCTGAGATGGCAAACAAAACATTGAGGACTTTGAAGAAGGAAATTCTCAAGTGGCTACAAAGTATGGTTCCTCAGATAGGGTTGCCATAATTCTCTACCACCAAACTGAGACAAAATGTAGAAAAATTTTAGGACAAAATTTAGGACAAATGTAGGACAAACTTTAGGTCAGAATGTAGGACATTCAAGAAAATGGAGGACACAGCCAACTAAAAGCCAAAAACTTTAATATGTTTTTTTAAAAAGCAATATAAATCCATACTTCTTATTCATGCTCAAAATGGAGATTTTGAGATTATTATCAAATAATGCTGGAGAAGGAAGAGGAGAGGCCTTGCTACCGTGACCTTTTTCCTCTGGGCCCAGTGGAAAGAAAGCAGCATAAGATCTATTCTCTGGAACAAGGAATGGATCTGTTGAAGCAATTAAATCTGGAGCAGCAAGAAGTAAAGCAAAGCAAAGCAGCTTCATTTATATACCACTTCATACCGTGCTATGCAGTGTCTAAGTGGTTTACAACTGTAAGCTCATTGCCCACCAACAGCTGGGTATTCATTTTAGCGACCTCAGAAGGATGCAGGCTTGAGTCAAGCCTGAGCCCTGGTTAATATTGAACCCGCATCCTTGTGGTTTCATGAGTGAGTGGTTGCAGTATAGGCATTTAACAACTGTGCCACCAGAGCTCCTACACATCAGCTGGGGTGCAACTGGTGGAGCCAAAGAACCATAGAAGATAAGGTCAAAGACAATAAAAATAAAACAATTTTAAAAAGAACTCTAGGGAAAAAAATGAGATAATAGTAGAGACAATTAATAAACACTCAAGTGGAGAAAAATTGTTTATACACTGGGAATTGTGGTTTTTCTTTCCTCCCACTCAGAGGGCTAGTAAAAGCCATGAGCAAGGTTGGATAACTTGGGGAAGGAGGGGGTAGAAATGTATCTGTGGTCAGGGGGAAGGGAAGGGAGGGATGGGAGGGAAGGAAAGGATGGGTGTAGGGGTATCACACTGAAGAGTCAATTCGAAGATTTAGAAAAGTAATATGGTTAATAAAGTAAGGATAGCAATGTTAAACGTGAAATGATTTGGGTCTGTAATTAAAAGAAAGATAGAATCATTGTTGAAGAAAGAGAAAGCAGATTTTTTTTTCTATAGGAAACGCATCAAACAAAACAAGGGACAAACAAACTTAAACTGCATTGGGTTGCTACTTATGAAAGAGCATATGCTACTTCAAAAGCAAGAGGAGCAGCAACCATAATATCTAAAAGGTGTGGTTTTAATGTGTGAAAAGTTAAGAAAGATGAAAAAGGAAGATTTGTACTTATACAAAGAACAGTTGGGGGAGGAGAAAAGTATTTGGTCAATGTGTATGCACCAAATGGGAAAAAAAAGAATTTTACAAAAAAGTATGTAAGGAAATGGTGGATATTTGGGGAGATTATACAATTATGGTAGGAGATTTTAATATGGTTATGGTTAAGTGGAAAGATAAATCAGACCCAACAACAATGGATAGACTCAATAATGTTACACCCTTGAATAAGGTAATGAATAGAAACGAATTAAGATATATGTAGACTGGTTAAAGGGGATGAAAAGAAGTATAGTTATTATTCATCAGTTCATAAAAATTACTCAAGAATAGATTTTATTTTTGTATCAAAAATACGGTTCCAAAGGTATTAGATTCAGGAATAGAAGAGATAAAAGTTACAGACCATTCTTTAGTAAATGTGGACTTTGTAGTGAAAAAGGATTATAGAGAAGCAAAAAGATGGAGGTTAGACACCAGAATACTCAGTTATAAAGATATAGTGAGTAAGATTGAGAAAGAATGGCAAAATATATGGGACATCAGTAATAGGGATGTTTCTTAAGATGTGTTATGGGATACTATGAAAGCGGTTGCAAGAGGGATTTGTATTAGGGAATCGTAATGTAAAGAAATGACAGGGGGAAAGAAAAGTAAATTAATTAGCTCATGTTTTTGCTTTTTTGTTTGGGGTATTTCTGTTTTTTTTATTTTTCAATTTTTGTACCTGTTATGTAGAGTATGTGTAGTGTGTAAGTGTGTATTTTTCCCCCTGTAAGGTGTGTTATACTGTGTGATATATGGTTTTTTAATTGTTATTTAATAAAATTTATTTTAATTAAAATAAAATAAAATACAGTTGGGCCCTCGATATCCGCAGGGCATCTGTTCCGGACCCCCCTGCGGATACCAAAATCTTTGGATGCTCAAGCCCATTGTTTTCAATGGTTGTGCCACCATTGGGGACAATGGGACTTCACCTGATGCATCCTCCCTCCCTCCCTGCTTTTACCTGAGTTGGCAGGTGGCTGGTGGCAATAGACCTCCGCCACCACTACCATTGCCGCTTCCTCCCTCTCCTTCCTCCCCCTCCTCCATGGCTTCCTCCCACCCAGTGGGGATCCTGTGGGACTACTTGGGGGGGGACTTGCGAGCAGGATTTCCAGGGCTAGGTAAAGTGCCCATAGGCGCTGGGGAAGGCTGTGTGGGCCGCGGAAACTGCTGCTTGCCACCCACCTGAGCTGGAGAGCCTCCCAAGGCCTGGAGACCCCCAGGGATGCCACTGTTCTCACCTCTTCCCTCCTTTGTCCTCTTCTTCCTTCCTTCTCCTCTTCCTCCTCTATGGCTTCTTCCTTCCTAGTCCTCCTGTCTCTTCTTTCTTCTTCCTGCCTCCTTCACCCTCTTCTTCCTGCGCCTTCCTCCTCCCCCATGGCGTCTTCCTTCCTACTCCTCCTGCCTCTTCTTTTTTCTTCCTGCCTCCTTTGCCCTTTTCTTCCTGCTCCCTCCTCCTCCTCCTCCTCCTCCTCCTTCTCCACAGCTTTTTCCTTCCTTCCTCCTCCTGTTCCTTCTCCTCCCCTCTTCACCCCTCCCCATGGGCTTGCCATCCACGGATACAGAGGGCCCACTGTATACTGGTATAAATCCAAAAAGAAGGAGGATTGGGTCTCCCAAATTTAAAATGGTATTATAATGCAAATAAATTGAGATACATTATAGATGGAATTACAGAGAAGGGGGAATTAGATTGGTTAGAGGTGGAAGCAATATAAATTAAAAAAACCTGGAAAATATTTTTTTAGGGACCTTACCATGAAAGAAATAGAAAACCCTTTAAAAATGAATATATTATTGATTTGGAAAAAACATAAAGAAAAATTAATGCCCATTATCTCACCACTAATCCTAGTAGTAATGATGGAAAATTTTTCAATAAATTTAAGGGAGAAATTAGGGAAAGAGTTAAGGAAGCAAGAAGTATATAGGTTGAAAGACTGGATGAAGATAATGAAGGATAAAGGAAAAATAAAGGAGAAATTGCAAAGTTCAAAAATAACCTGGTTTAATTGTATTCATTTGGAACAATGGACAAAAAATTGGAATAGGAAAATTAAAGAATTTAGAGAATATACTAAAGTTGAAAAATAATTAGGCAAAGATATAGTATGGAGGAAAACAAAATTTTGAAAGGTATTACAAGTGAAATATAAAAATTATTATCAAAACATAAAGAGAAAATAATATTTTAGAATAATATGGGAGGATGATTTAGCACAAATGATAAACATTCAAGAATAGGGGGAAATTTGGAATCAGTGTCATTAAAAAAATTATCTATATGGAAAAAGGAGAATTACTATAAATTAATTTGGAGGTGGTATTTATCACCAGTAAGGTTAAGCCATATAAATTATTCAAAGAAATTGGTACTTATATTCATATGTAGTGGGGTTGTAGATCTGTAAAGAAATTTTGGTAATTAGTATTTAAAGAGATAAAAGAGATGACAGAAATTGAGTTAGAAATATGCCCAAAGATAGCATTGTTGTCTATATATGATAAGATCAACTGCATCCAGGCTATGAAGAACCTAATTTCAAATTTATTAATAGCAGCAAGATTAATTATAGCAAAGAAATGGAAAGTTCAGGGAGATCTGCAAATACAAGATTGGTATAAAGAAGTATGGCAAATAGCAATTCATGATAAGTTAACGTGAAATTAAGGTAAAAAAGGAATAATGAAGAGAAATGATTTTGAAGCAATAGCAATAGCAATAGCAAGTATATTTCTATACCACTTATCAGTGCACTTAAGCACTCCCTTAGCAGTTTACAATGTGTAAGCTAATGGCCCCCAACAAGCTGGGTACTCATTTTAGCAAAGGATGCAAGCCTGAGTCGACCCTGAGCCCCTGGCTGGTATCGAACTCACAACCTTGTGATTTGTGAGTGAGTGGCTGCAGTATAGGCATTTAACCACTGTGTCACCAGGGATCCTGGTGAAATTAAAATATGTGAAATTAAGGTAAAAAAGAGAAATGATTTTGAAGCAATATAGAAGATATTTGTACACATGGTTCTAGTAAAAGATGAAGATGGTTTACCTCCACAGGAAGAGTTACAATTTTGGAGGGTAGAAAAACATGAAGATATTAGGCTCTGGTGATGGGGAGCACTTGATTGTAGAGATAGGTTAATTAGTAATAAATTAATAGTATTATACTCTCATTACTAGCAGGTAATCCTTTTAGATTCATATGCCCAAGGGGTTAAGGAAAACATGCCATGGTGGAAATATCTGCACTTTGGGAAATGATTCTTACCAAAGACTGTCTATTTGAATATTTTCTTGCTCACAGTCAGCAGAAACAGAAACAAAACCTGGCAAGCAAGTAAAAACATTAAGAAATTTGCCCATCTGTATTTGGTGGTTTAAGAAAAAACCTGAGTCAGAGTTGGTTTTATGTCTGCTAATGCCCTAAGCAAAAGTAAATTATAGAAGCCAGACACAGGGAGTCTTTTAAAAGAAATGTAATATTGATATTAACGTTTTAGGAATTCAGTAAATGACATATCATATGAAAGACATTTGCTGGAACTGTTTCTTCCCCTCAGCAAGAGAAGCAAAGGTAATGGGGGGGGGGGGGGAATCACACAATTTCATGATTCAGTTGAAAGGAGCTGGGAGAGGAGGCAGCAGATGGTAACATATAGGCCCGATTTACATATTACAATAAGGGATTTCAACCTGTCATTTATGAGCTGTTTTCTGGTATACACTGTCCACCTACCCCTCCTGCAAGCATGAGTCGCTAAACAAAGCACAACCGTTCTATCTATAGCCTGTTTGTCATCACATCTGAAACCTGTACTCTGGCTTGTCTGTCCCCCAATATGTTAGTCTTTTAAATCAGCATTAATTGTTGTAATTCTTTTTTGTTTTAATTGACTTTTATTATTTTACCTATTGTTTTGTATTAGATTGTACGCCTTTGGCAGGTTTTTATTCTATTTTATGCTTGTTTGTCCTTTTGTACAGCTCTGTGTACACTGACAGCGCTCTAGAAATAAACAACAACAGCAACAACAACAATAATAGCAACCACCTGCAGGTTGTTTCTCTGGATTGTTGTGTGACAGACAAGCCAGAGTGCCATATTCAGGCACCAAAATAAGCAAAACCTGGATGGAAGTTCTGTTATTTGTTGTTGCAGTGGAACAGCCAGGAAGGTGTTTTGTTCATGATAACCTAGAATTTTCATTCACTGTGACTACAGTGATGTTTGAACACACTGTTATAGTCATGTTATACACCAAGCTGTATATATCTGATTTGACCAAGAAAGTATCTTGATGCTTTTACTACCAGAGTGTTGTCATGCTTTTTTCACTCATTTTTCACACCAGTAAATGGTATACTTGCTAGGAGTTACAGCTAGCTCTGGATCTGTGATGAGTCCTGGTTCTGGAAAAATGTTGGGTATAAAGACGGCGGCAGCAGCAGTGGCAACAACAACAACAGCAGCCGCAGCATATTTCTATGATGCCATTTTTCATATACAAATTTCATATTCTGAGATATATACTTGAATACCCTGAGGTATACACCTAAGGAACATAATTTGTGTCATGGTCCTCAAACTATTCAGTAGAGAAAGGAAAGTCAGTAGAAAAGTGCTGTTGCTGTTGTTGTTTTTGTTGTTGTGACCCTTCAAGTCACTTTTGATTCATGGCTACCCTACTCAGAGGGTTTTCTTTTCAAGATTTCTTCCGAGGATCTTTGCTATTGCCCTCTTCTGAAAATAAGTCTGACTTGTCTAAAGTCATAGGTTTCCATGGCCAAGCAGGGATTTGAACCATGGTCTCTAGAGCCATAGTGCAGCACTCAAACTACACCATGCTGGATGCCCTGCCATTATGTTGCATTTATACAAAAAAGCTATAAAAGTATATATATTAGTGGTTTTGCATAGAAAAGGGGATGGTGTGCTGGGTATGCACCTAACTTCTGCAGCTCAGTGAATTGTAGTTTGTTGTGGCACCAGAGTTCTCTGAAACAGGGAGCTACATATCTCACAAAACTACAGACCTCTGAATTTCATAACATTGAGCCATGACAGCTAAAGCGGTGTTATTTCTGGAAGGCAGAAGCATCCTAGTTGTCAAGCAATGTAGGACTTTAATCACTATAGTTGTGTTTGGAAAGGGACTGGAACCCAGTGCAGCTGTTTGGCTATGACATACTCTAAGTTTGTCCAATCCTAGTCCACAGTTTTGCTGAAGAGTCCTGGCCTACATCCTGTATTCCACAGCTTGTATAGAGCAATTGTCTCCATAGTCATTTCCTGCATTATCCAGCTCCTGACAAAATCCTGAAAGGAAAGATGCAAACCTAACCAGGTCAGAGATATCTCTGAATAAAATCTAAGTATTAATGGACACCAGTGTCCCTTTTTCAAACAGGTCAAAGGCAAGAAAAACAAATTGTTTAAAAGGACATCAGGCTTTCTGCCATTAGCACTGATTCTGTTTTGTTGTGTTGTTCCAAACATGAGCTCATTTTATTTGAAAGCCAAAATTAAATTGTTGGCTCTATTTCTGAAAGGGCTTTTTAAAGGCACTTCAAACAGTCATGCAACTGCTCACAGATAGACTTCATAGAGTATATTACTGTGTTAATGCCTACCATAAAGACCAAGTACACATCACTCAGTGAAAGCTGTGTCCAGCTTTTCATTTTGAGCCATGAGAGTAGAAACAACCTCATCTGGTCAAAGACCTTTTCCTGGAGGCTTAGGCTTCTAGCTACAGGGAGCTCTGTTGCCTCCTCTTCTTCATCTATATACAAGCTATTGATAGGATTATCTGTCTTGCTCTTGTGTGTAGCACCTTAAGGCTGTGATGAGAGTTGGATGAATCCAGAATCCTGAAGTCAAGTGGATTGATTCTGGGGACTCTTTCACACTACACAGTCATAGCATTATGATTCCATTTTAACTACTGTGGTTCCATCCTATGGAATAATAGGATTTGTAATTTAGGGATGGGCATTTAGAATTCTCAGCCAGAGAACTTCTTTAATGTTTCACCAAACTGCAAACTTGATGTGGAATCATAGTGCTATAACTATGTGGCATGAAAAGGAGAGGGTTTTGGAAGACATCCAAGGAGAAATGGGTTTCCTCTGAATTACTCTGAGGTGAAACTGGATCAGTCTATGAGTTCATGAGAGGTTTGAACACAGAAGGCGATCTAGATAATGTATCTCCAAAATTATAGCATTCTATCCAAGTTTAATAGAAAGAAAATGTCTTTTTGGAAGGAGTGAGGAGCTGTGTGGCATGTGTCCTGGGACAGCCATTGGAGTATATCTCATGAAGCCCCCTAGCCCAGTGCTACTGAAGGTGTTGGTTTGTGGACCAGTGCTGTCCACAAGCTACTGGCTATGAGACTGGGCTCATTTTCCAGGAAGCTCAGCCAGAAAGAAATCATTGTAATGAGTGTCCACCTGGTGTCACCTGGCATGCTAGGGAAAAATCCTTGCTGGTTCCACACATCCGCTGATTTAAGAACCACTACTCTACTCTACTAGCAGCATGAAGCCAAGTATGACAGAATGCCACATAAGGGTGCCTGACAGTTCTTTTCTAGGTTGCTGAAAAGTGTTCAGAGTAGATGGTATTTTTAGTGTTACACTTTAACACCCCATCTAGAAATTAGCACTAACTAGTTAGAATTATTAACAATCCTTTCCCTTGCCTGACTGGGTGTTTCATTTCACATGTGCATTGTTAGTTTTGAATAAAAGGTTTGCTGAAACTTGTTGAAGTGCTCTTCCTTTTGTGGTGTAGGAACCAATCCATATCCTTTCCATGTTATCTCTGCATCTGGTACCAAATTTTCTGTTAAAGAAGTAATGCCTAGGAACACATCTACTTTGTTAACTGAGGTATACTTGTATTTCTAACTATTTCTAAGTGTTGGTTTGCGTTTTCACCATTCTTTGTGTTATTTCAGTCTCCAGTACTCTTCTTCCTTTGCTTTGCTCAGCATGAATGGTCACCTCCACAAGATGAGCACTTGAGTAATGGTGCTAGAAAAGCCAGTAGTGTTAGCTATAAACATGAATGTGTTCTAAACATAGGTTCCTAATCAGGAAATAATAACTTTGGATGGACAGCTACAACATTCCACATTTCAGATTTGGTTCTCCATTACTTTGGCTGTTGTGTAAACCTGGTCATTCCTTTACTGATGTGATGATAATAGACTTTTTTGAGGCATTGTCTTATTGTTTCAGCTACAGTAGATAAATAGAAAGGTCAGGCAAGATGAAAGGAAATTATTGCTTTGGTTTTGACCAAAATAAAATTTAGCATGTTTTTTCAGGTGGTCAGGAATTCACTGGTTGTGGTGAAATCTGCAACAGAGTATGCTGACTGATCAAGATACTCCATGTTTTATCACTAGTTCCATTGTTTATGTCAAGAGGTCAGCCTTTAATACAGTTGCATTTCTGTTCACAAATGATGTAGTGTCTGTATATAGTTTTCTGAATAAGAACAGCAGCATACAAAGCTTCTGGACCAAAACTCAAAAACTGATCCTGGAGTCATGTGTATAATCATTGCTCTCTGCCCCTCCTTCCTTATCCTGCTAATAATCACAGTCTTCTGCCTGAAATACCAAGGACCTGTAGGTTATTAGCTAGACATTGTGACCAAAAATTAAGAGGAAAAGAAAACATGACTGGGCTTATTTTGGGATGAGTGGCAAAGAAGTTTATTATTTTAGCAAAGATTTTGATAATCAAAGACCAGCTATATAGTCAGACAAAGTAGAAGGTTTTTTAAAGGATGGGTTGAAAGTAGTTTGTCAGTCAACTGGAGGTCTCCATTTCATGTTATAGGGCATGGGTATTTTTTTGGTGTGTGTGTGTGTGGGGGGGGGGGACAGGCCAGTTTAATTGCTCTTCAGCTAAGAATTTATGGAAGGGATCATAAGTACAGTATTTACACACAATTTTTTTTTTTGCGCCAGTCAAGGGAGTCTGACTACTCTATTCCTTCAAATGACACACATATATATCTTCATCACAAAGTGCTGGCATGTTCCTTGATTTTCCCTTTCTCCCATCCTTCTGGTCTTTTTTGTTTGTTTCTTTAAATATATAGCTTGTATGATTATACAGTACAAACTCTATTTAAACAAATATATATTAAATAATTTGGCATACCTGGTTTTCTGGGGGACCTAGGACATGTGCTTAGTTGTCACAAATAATTAGCCAATCAGTATTCATACTGCCTTTTCTTCTTTAAAGTGACAAAATTATTCAGTCCTGTATGGAATCCTTAAGAGAAATGTGACAATAGCCTATTTCATAAACCTATTGCATGTTCAGGGGTGCTCAGGGTCCCCTCCAGCCCATCTTCCCAGCCTTGGCCTTGACTGTATTCCACTGCCATGCCTTTTCCCAGCTTGGTAGCTTCACCCTATCCACTGCCTTTCCTCCACTCCCTCCCCAACACTGTGCCCATTTTCTTGCTAGACTGCTCCTGCTGTTGCTTCTGCTCTATAATTGAACAAATTGGAGTATTACTGAGTATTTCTACTCAATATCAGCCAAATATATCTTGCATATGCCCTGGATTTCTACCTCCCCAATTTTTTTTATTGTTCCCACATGAAGACCACATTCTGTGAAAGCCATGCTGTCTCTGTTTTAAAAGAGTGGCCCCCAAATTCAGCTGCTAGGAACCACAACCACCCCAGAGCTGATCTCAAAACTGATATCAGCTGGAACCATGTCAGGGGGACTTGACTCATGGGGAAAAGGGGACTACTTTTTCATAAAACTGTGTAATGTTTTTGCCAGACAAGAGCCCATTCCCACCAGGCCAAGAAGCCAAATAATTGACTCCCATCACAGCTGATCACACCTGAAGCACCTCACCCAAATGTTAACAGTGTCACCCTAGAGGGAGACATCTCCAACCTTTAGGGCTTATCTGGACATGTCTGTCTTGGACCTTCACCCACCCTAAGAGCCCCAAATAATGTGACCATAAAGGCCACTTTGAAGAGCTCTGCCTCAAACTTCAAATGGCCAGTAGCTGATCCACCCATGTGTCCTCATATTTCTCCTGTCTTTTAAAAGTGAAAAACTTCATTATACCCCTGCTGTATGACTGCAGTGTACCAGGGACTACTGAGTTAAGTACTCCCTATATCACACTGGACTCCCAAGCCGCCATAGGTGATCTGGAAATTACATGGGCTGTAGATTGGCTTCTGGCACCAGTGCACAACACCTGTCAGAAAGAAAGAAAGAAAGATCTGTGTTGTATTATCCAGTCCTGGAACATAACGAGCTGAAAACATGATTCCCTAACCCTAACCCTAAAAGTGCACTCAGTTTGCACTATTTCTGGCAGTCTGCAACCCCCCTAAAAGAGTAACCCATCTGTATGTCCTTGTTGTAATACCACTGGCCCTGAAACTTAAACTTAAATCCAAGGATGGAGTATGAGCTGGGAGGTGCCATAATGGCAATTGGATATCATATTTTGCCATGGGTGCCCCAGGGCTGTATGCTGTCACAAAGTAACTGCTTAGTCAAAGGAGGCATAGCAAACAGGACAGTACTCCAGGGGGATAACATCATTGACTAATGTTCCTTTAGGGTTCAAGAGATAGTGGATAAGCCTAAGCTCCCCCAGGACTTTTATGTGACAACTCCCAGTGGGGATACCCTCAAATTACATGAGTGACTCCATGAAGGTCCCTGGCTAGCATTCCATTTTTATCTTTCCTCCTACCACTGCTAGCAACTCCCTAGCTGACTTGAGATTCCCCAATACAAACCATCTATTATGAATTTAGCAGCGGTATTACTACAGCGGACACATAATGAGAAGACACAACTCATTGGAAAAACAATAATGCTAGGAATGGAGGGGGAGTAGAAAGAGAGGAAGACCACATGCTAGATGGATGGAGTTTATTATGGAGGTCATAGGTATGTGTTTGCAGGAACTGAGCAGTGCAGTGGAGGACAGGGAGTCTTGGAGATGTCTCATCCAAAGTGGTCAAAATTGACTCAAGGGTGGTTAACACCAACAAAATCACTCCTGCCAGGGGAGCAGAGCAGCTAGCTGCATAGGTGTGTGGACCAGTACCCTGAGGAAGTCCACAGTTCACTATTTGCCACTTCCTGCCCTGCTGGCACCCCTACGGTTGCCCTTCTGTCCTGGCTACTGTTGGCTGCTATGCTTTCAACATCTTTTTGCCAGTGCCTGATGTGTCCAGAATTTTTGTGTTCATACAGCCTGTCCCTTGGTCCTAGGCAATGCTTCTTCAGCACCTTCTGTCCTGTCTTGAATGGCATCACTCCGCCTAGCCTAGAAGCAAGAGACAGAAAACACACAAACCCAACCTCTGGTTACACAGCTGTCCCAATGGTCAAAGGTATGCACTGCCAGTGATCATTGTGCATGCAGTTTACAGCACTAGAAGGATAAATCCAGGATCACGAAAAGAAAGTATATGCACACACACCCCTATCCTCCCAGGAATAGTCCTAGCAGCAGGTAAACCACTCACCAGGGATCTAAATTGCCCTGATCAGTTGTCTGAATCCTGCAATTAGGCTTATTAGTGAGAAAAGAAACAAAAAGGGGAAAAGAGGAAAGGAGGGGGGAAGCACTTGAGTGCTTGAGATTAAGTGCTCTGTATGAGTGTATGTGTGTGAGGAGGTAAACTTCCAACAATAAAAGGAGGGTATGCAGCACTAAAAATCACTGACCACTAGGAGGGGGGATCTCATCTCCTCTCTAGGCCTCAGGAGTCCGTTAAAGGGCTGTTAGGTCAACGTCTGCTGAAAAAGGGAGAGGGGCTGGAATCTATACCTGCAATCCAGCACATAGGTTTGGGAAATGTTTGATTGATCTCAGTCCCATTGTATTGAGTATTGCTGTGTTTGCCTTTTGGATCAGGTTGTGGCCAAGGAACTTATATTACTTGTGATAACTGGTATTAGAGTCTGAAGAGGCTATGTGTGAGTATACAGTAGAGTCAGGCAGGTTCTTCGAATAGGCCTGGGGCCCAAATACCATTCCATTTCAAAAACACACGGTAGAGTATTTTACATATTGAATAATTGTAGGGACATGTTTTAAACAATCTTGCCATTTTTACTGTTATGCTCATGTGCTGACAAAAGACATTACCTCCACTGTTAAAAAGAGACTCAACAATAACTTTGCATTCCCCCCTTTCTCCTACTTCAATAAAGTTATGCACACAACCTTGCCAATGTTGTGTCATAGCTATCTCTGACTTAGACTTACTTGGCTTCTGAGACACTGACTTGACTTGATGACTAAAGACAAACCTGTCCCACTGTGGTTGCTAGCCTGCTTTTCCCCCTTAGTATGATTCTTAGCCAGTTCTTTTCTGGAAACAAAAACAGATTTGTGAGGGAGTCTGGCCATGTTTTGCACCAAGGGAAACATGAGAAGGCAGCCACAGGAAATAGTAATTGCATAATTCATTATTTTCTGTGGCTGGTTTCTTTCAGAACCTGGTCTACATAGGCTTGATTCATAAGTATGGAAGAACCTTTCCTGGAGAAGCAGCTGTTCTTTTATGGAGATGATGGGGGCGGCTGCTGGAGAGCGCTGTCAGCTTTCATCATTTGATACAACATTCCCAGCCACAATAACATCAGGCACTATGTTTCAGTGCAATGGAAAGTTGTCTGGAAAAAAACAGATATCCAGGTGTATCACTGGATATTCCTGAAATCTGAAAAAGAAAACAGGGTCATATAGGCAGAGTCTGAAAAAGTTACTTTTCAAAACTGGAACTCCAAGAACCTGGCCATGTGGAGTGAATATTCTGGGAGCTGTAGTCCAAAAAAGTAAGGCAAATAGACATTAGGAAAGTTATGTATCTGCTTCTGAAGGCAGATGCTCCCTACCTATCTTCTCCTACCTTGTGAATGTCTAATGATCCAAAATGTCTGATGTGAGTTCACTGTGCGAAATCTCCCTAGCCTCTCAAGTGACAGCAGCCAACAAACTGGAGTTGGGATGGGGAAGCTAGGAGCATGGGGAGATCATGTCATGTTCTTTGGATTCACTAGACATTATGTAGGGAAGAGTAGGAAGAAGAGGGACAGTATTCCTACTCTGTCAGCCCCATGATGTCTGTAATGCCTAACTCCAGCTTGTAGTAAATGAGAGCACCTCAGTAATCCCTCCATACTTGGCCTGATTTGAATATATAATATAGAAACATTCCTCAAAGAAGTGCTTTATTATGGTTATTTCTATTCTGTCCAGCTGAAGAATAATTGTGTAAAAATATCTTGAAATTTGCTTTCAATTTTATTAGGACACTTCCAAAGAAAACCATTGTCAAATTCAAAAGCTCAGATGAGATTTAAAAAAATAAAAGAAGTGGACATTTTCCAACATTCATAATCTAGATGGCAAGAAATTAGATCAGTACTGCCAAAGGCATATTCACATCATATGGTCCTGATGTTTAGGAGGCACTGCCAGGGCACATTTCGCCTGATATTTAGGAAGGACTCCTACAGGAAATACAGCTGGATATATCATTTCAGAGAGTGAGGTCATTGAGAGCCAGCACAGTGTATTGATTTGAGCATTCAACTATGAACCTGGAGAACAGGGTTGGCGGTGTAAAGCCACTGGGTGACCTTTGGCAAGTCACACTCTCTCAGCCTCAGGATGATGATGATAATAATAACAATAACAACAACAACAAGAAGAACAAGTTTTATTTATATTTCCCGCCTCTCCCTCCGATCGAGGCAGGATTACACAATAAAATGAATACAATGTACAAAATATAAACTCAGGGCAGGCAACTGCCATAGCCCCAAGTCCTCCAAGGACCGATGGTGGTGGGGGCTGGCAACTGCCTCAGCCCCAAGTCCTCCAAGGACCGATGGTGGTGGGGGCTGGCAACTGCAAACCCCCTCTGAAAAAACCTGCTAAGAAAACTCTGTGACAGGTTCGCTTTAGGTTTGCCATAAATCAGATATTACTTGCACACAGCAACAGCAATAACAACAAATGTAAAAACTTTGATTTTTGCACTGTAAATATATTGTACCTAAAAATTACTTCAAAGTAAAGCAGGGATGGTCAACTTGCAGTTGTCTATAGATGGCTACTTCTACTTCTGGTCTTTCATCTTGCAAAGAATGAAAAGCATGGCAGGAAAGTCTCACATGACAGGAAACTCTTTTAGTACCAAATACACACCTGGTACTTGGTAGTAGATTGTGTGGGTTTTAAAAAAAATATTTTTACAATCTGGCTTAAACAGCTGCATTCTTAACAGTCCATGACATTCCGTGTGGTCTCAAAAATTTGCGTTTTGACCATGTTAAGCAAAACTCGGAATGAATTCATAAATTATATTGAAGTGAGAAAATAGGAGAGCAAATGACCTTTTATTTGGCTTCTGTTTATCTTGACATTCAAAGAAAGTGTATTTTCAGTATATTCCCTTCATTCTCCCCCTCTTCCCTCTGTATTCATCCATATACATTTGAGACCCACACAATTCTTGAAAGCTTTCTTTTAAAAAGAATTTGAAGTCTTTGTTTTTCAGATGTCTACAAAAAAAGCTTTTGCTTTATTAAACAAATAAAAGCTGTTTATTAAACAAATATGATCTCAAATAAATTGCTCCATCTGTTAGTTGACTGAAGGCAAGAAGTTTCTTTAGAAAGAATTGTTGCATTTGCTGAAAGGCTTTTTCTTCACCCAGGAAAACAAAAAAGATTGTTGGGGGCAGTTCATAGATCAGGATAAGTTTTTAGAACAAGCTGGAAAGCTCCACTCATTATCACAGAAGTGGAATAAGTGCAATGATATTTTTTAAATAATAACCCCATGAGAGTTTTACATATTATCTAATAGGCAACTCTATTATTAATTGGGTCATTCCCTCCCTTAAAACTAATAATTTTGAAAAACAGAACCAGAGTAAGAAGAGTGCAGGAAGCCTTTCTTTATGTGTATCTCATTATATACCATTGCTTCCGAGTTCTTTGACAGACAGTAAAGCACACATTGCCTACCTTTGCTCTCTGTCAAAGAACAGAGCTATTCTCTCTCTGTGTTGCTCTTTTTTAAACTCCCATTTGCAGAAAAGGTCATCTGGAGTCACAATCAGATGATTCAGTACCTACGTCTGATCACCACAACAATTCAGCTTAAAAGGATTTTGCTCTTTCCCTCTTTCCAGACGTCATGATGGGTCTTAACACATCTAGTGATTATCAGTTCAGGTGTGTTGCAATCCCAAAGGAGCAGTGTTCCATGGGGAGGACAGGAGCTAAATATGCTGAATTTAGATAGAAGCACACTCTGTTGGTTTGCAAGTCCTTAATGCCACTTGAGTGGATTGTAGCAATTTGCCCAAAAGATAGGAGAAATATTTACAATGTAAAGAAAACAATCTCACACATGCTTTTGGGTGTGTAGGTTGTTCAAACAGATTGTGTTTGGTGATCTTTCACTTAGAAGAGATTCTACTAAATGCCCTTTGCTCTGAGGAAATGCATAGGAGAATACAGGCATACCTCAAAGTCTCTGAGAAAGAAGCTTCTTTTTACAAAATCTTTTTTATGTGTGCCCAGCCACACTTTTTCTTCCTTGTTCCCTGTCTAGCTGGACATTTTAAGTAGCATTAGCATTGGGAGGATGGTGAAAGAGGGCTGGAGAAACAGACTTTTAGTGTCAGGTTGCAGCAGTGTACCTGCAGCAAACAATGCAATAGAAGTTTGTGCTAAATAATAATAGGATTCTGCTCTAGTTGATCATACTGTAGTTGTGTGTGCCTCCCTACAACAGACAAAGTAAATAGCATCTATCTCCAGAATCCGTTATGGAGCATGTTGAATGCCAAAACAGAGAGAAAAAGGGAAAGTGGATAAGCTACCCTATCTTGTCAAGGAAGCATAAATCTGTAAGTCTAACCACCAAAAGGGAAATCCTAAGAAGCGCGGTGGGGGTGGGGGTGGGGGCTAATGAAAGAAAGAAAAAACATTGTGCAATGTATTTTGGAAGAAGCTTTCCAATGGTCTCTTTGAAATTCATTTTTTTTCTTTACTTATGGAAGGCTTACCTGACTTGGTTGTCTCATTTTACATGTGCATACTGTTAGTTTTGGATACAGAGTTTGCTCAAATATGTTGAACTGTTCTTTTTGTGGTGTGGGAACCTCTCCCTATTCTTTCCATGTTAATTCTGCCTCTGGTACCATTTTTTTGGTTAAATTGCTGTAGACTGAGTTCAAAGTGCCAATGTAATTTGCACTGAGTTAACTTGGGAGAGAGATGAGAGGAGGGTGTGAATCTTGCCCTTCCTAGTAGGCTCTGGAGAAAGCAACCTGATGCAACCCTTGTGTATTCTTCCTCACTGATAGCTTTTGCCATCTTAGTCACACTCTGATTTTTCTTGGAAAGATGTGTCCTGGTTTTCATCTGTGAAATGTTGGAGAGTATATATGCAAGGGTAGCTGTGTTGTCCATTTAGCAAATTCAAACAAAAATCCGCCAAACAGTGATACCTTTATTGGCCAACCAAAATGCATAATATACTTCTTGCAAGCTTTCAAAGCTCCACTGGCTTCTTCATCAGGCAAGATATTACCAACCAAACAGGAGGGGAAAAAAACATCTCCAACAAAATTGTGTATTTTGGTTGTCCAATAAAGGTACAAGTGTTTGGCGGATTGCTGGAAAGTATGTGAACTATGAGAGCCAGCATGGTGTAGTGGTTTAAGCATAGGACTAGGACAATGAGGATTGGTGTCTGATTCCCCGCTCAGCGATGGAAACCTGCTGGGTGATCCTGGGCAAGTCATACCCTCTCAGCCCCAGAAATCCCTGTGACAGGGTTGGCTTAGGGTTGCCATAAGCTGGAAACAACTTGAAGGCACAACAGCAGCAACAACAAATGTTGCAATATGCAGGATTGTTTCAGGAGGAACATTGTCTGTACTCCACAGCCCGCTACTGTATACCTGCAGAAAGCTTGGAATTGTTCTGCATCCAAACCCTGTGTCAACATAAGGCACCCAGTGTGGTTGGTCTCAGGAAGATTTGAAACCCCAAAACAAAACCAATGCATAAAACAAACCACCTTTTCCCTTCCCTCCTGAACTTCCCAATTCCTGGCTTGAAAAGAACTGTTTTCTTGACCTGGCTAGAAAACTATTTACAGGAAAGAGGGTGAGGCCCTGAATAATGAACCTTTGTGCACAGTTCCTTTTTCCAGTAAAACACCTTACTTTAACAGCATGTACACACCTAGACAACTGCAGCTTTATTTCTATCCAGTGTCTAGAGCAGGGGTGGGAATCATGAGGTCCTCCAAACTGCAGTTCCCGGCATCCCTAGTCAGTGGTGAGGAATACTGGGAGCTACAGTCCAGCAACATCTAGAGATAGATAATTCTCATCCTGGTATACATTTAAAGGACTAGAGGAAAATGAGGGTGTTAATCACTGTCTTCATTTACTCAGATATATGGGCAAAAATTAATCCTCTGAATTTTAGTGTTTGTTTGGTTTTTTAAATGTTACTACCTTTTATTGGCAACTGAATATGTATGATGTGTATCTTTTAAAGGGGACTTAAGTTGCAGTAATCCTACACATACATGACTGACTTCTGAGTAGACAGGCAAGTTAACAATGGAATCTTTTTGTTTAGCCTGCCTGAGACCCATCTGATTTATACTTCTGTCACCGAAAGTTGTTGCATACAGTCAATCCATCTAGCCCTGTATTGTCAATGCTAAGTGACTGTAGCTCTCCAAGTTTCAGCCAGGATTCTTTACTTCCTCTGTGGAGCTCTCTTTCTTTGGAGATCTTCAAAAAGAGGCTAGATAGCTACCTACTGGGGGTGCTCTAGCTGGATTTCCTGCATTGAAGGATGGGGTAGAATTGATGGTCAGCTTCCAGTTCTATTATTCTGTACCCCTCAGGGTTTCCCATCCAAATATGAATCGGACACAACCCTGCTTATCTTTCAAAATCAGATGAGATCAGGTGTATTCCGGTTAGAATATGGTTACTGTAATCTTGCTTGTGAGCTAGATAGTATAAACCCAAAGTATGTGTGCTGATCCTTGATTCTGTTCTGTATATTCACATTTTATGTTCTGAGATAGGATTGGCTTGTCAGCAATCAGTATGCTAAAATCCCTTGCTTAGGTCTCTTATACCTCCTGTGCCAATTCTGGAACACAGCATCTTGGTAAAACATACATTAAGATACATTTAAAGCAGTGATTCTCAAACTTTGATCCTCCAGGTTCAACTTCAACTCCCAGAAGCCCCAGGCAGCTTGATCAGCAGTCGAGTTCTTGGAGGTGAAGTCCAAAACATCCGGAGGACCAAAGTTTGGGAACCACTGATTTAAAATAACACCAAGGCTCAGTCATGGTTTAAGTGGCCTAACAGCAGCTCTGAGGAAAAAAGTTATAATTTTTGTTAATAAATGAAAAAATTAGGGTGGGGGAGACCCAGGAAAGGGCTAATATTATAAAAGAAAAACCCAGTGACCTGAAAGAAGAGGATGAACCACACAGAGCATGAGGCATTCCTCTTTACTTACTTACATTAATTTACTGTCAGTACCTGGCTCAACTGATGAGGAAATCCCCCTCAGTAATGAGATCTAAAAGTCTAGATAATAATCCATTATATAACCCAGTTCACAGATTACTGATTTCGTTCACACACGTCATCTGTACTCACTTTTTTCTTGGAGGTGATTCCCCCCCCCCCCCCCATTTGGGAATTACTTTTATCTTCTCTTCCTTAGACTGGAAGCTTAGTGGATCAAGTTCTACAGTTGCCAAAATTAATATCTTTATTAGGCCAAATAAATCCCCACAAAGGAGCGAGAAAGCTTTCAGTCTCATCAGAATTCTTTCAGATTGGGTGTTAAACAAACAAAAGTGGGAGTGGAGGAAGCCAGGCCTTATGGGAAGGCCCCAGATTCTGCAGTCTGAGAAATCCCAGGCTCTGCCAGCAGCTTTAGTGACCAAGAAATATTATGATGGATTCTCTCTTTCTGAAAATACAAGAACCAGAAGTTATGGACCTAGGAAGAGCTGGATCAGACCACAGGATCAATACTGGATCAGAGCTCAGTCTTATCTAGTCCAGTGATCTATCTGCACAGTGCTCAACCATTTGCCTATGGGAAGTTCACAAACAGGACATGAATGCAATAGCATCTTCCCTTACATATATTCTGTCCACACTCTAAATATGGGAGGAAATCCAAACAAACCTAAAACTTTCAGCAAGAAATATATTTCTTAGGATCAGCTAAAACTTCCATAGTAGTAACATTGGGATACATTTGTGTTTTTATTCTGCCACAAATAAGATAATGATTTGGAAAACAATTTCACATTTTATATGTGAAATGGGAAACAAAGCTGAAAGTAGGTTTGAAATATTTTAATTGTAAAAGGCAAAGGCAAGGGATAACTGTTAAAAGTCACAACTTCACCATTTGTACATATGCTGTAGAAAAACTTTTTGTTTGATGGATTTTATTATTTGAGTCAATCAGTTTCATTTTAGAATTTTTGGAAAAAAGTCTCAATTGCTGAGATTCAGTGTTTATATTCAGTACCAGTATCCAATAACATTTATTGTACGAGTTGAGTAGAAACTTCAAATCTTGCCTAACCATAAACTGTCCAGTTTTGCATATCATGACAAGTCAATATATGATTTGTTGATATCTGGCTTTTTGTGATGTGTGAATCTGCTTCTAAACATATTGTCTATTGCTGCTTTATGTATACTGGCTTGTTTAAATATAGCTTTCATGACTTCTGATCCTACACTCTTGGCTTGCTCCTGGCCAATTTCCCAAGTGCTCATCCTAAAATGAAAGGATGGAAGAGAAATAAATCAGAAATGGAGAGGACAACCCATGGTTTGTTTGGTCTTCTCCTCTGCAACAGCCTGTGTTCAATGCAAACCATAGATTATTATGATGGGTAAATGTGCCTTATATTTACATTCTAGAGGTAATAGTGCCCTACTGTACAGGGCTGTTGTAAGGATTCCTGATGTATATGAAGTGTATGGAATAGTTGAAAATAGTTGGTCAGAACTAACTAGGCCATATTCCTTTTGATGATTTGTGGAGCTTTGTATACCACAGCTTACTTATTAAAAGGAAAAGAGAAAGGGCCTTATTCTAGCACCAAACTTGTTCAGTTTCAGAAACCAATGTAACAAAGTTATTAATTTGGTCCAGCCTGTAAGTTTGGTCTTAGAAAACCTTTGGGTAAATAATTGTTAGGTAGCCAGGTGGCTGATTGGTTTTTTCTTCTTCTGAATTCCAGGTGCCAGTCAGTCTCTCCACCACCTCTTCTGTACCAGCCAAGAACCTCAACGTCATATCCCCTGAGTGACAGTGAGGACTCCTGCCGCTCTAGCAGTTTCACCAAAGTTTCCAGTTCGTGGTCCCATCTCAAGGACCAGGCTACCTGGGGAGTTACCTTAAGAAGCACCTCTACTTCCCCCTCAGACACTGAATCTCCAAGTCACCCCCTCAAAGCTGTCAGCATTGGCTGCCTGGACAAAAGGCTCTCTCTTTTCCAGACAGAGGACCAAAAGGAAGTGACCAAGGAGGCTCATGATGGCGAAGTAGTAGGTGGCCATCAGCTGACCCGGAGCACTCTCTCGTTGGGGACTGCAGCAAACCTGAGGAACCTCTCCCTTAGCAGGGTCAGTGTCCATTCCCAAGCGCTCGATATCAGGCAAAAGATATCAGAATGGGAGTGCCGCAAAGAGCCTTCCCCTAGAATGAGTGTATGTTTGGACAAGAGAGATGCTGGGGATAGATCAGGCAGTGAGGGCTGCCCTAGCATGTTGCCTTCTCCCTGCAGTGAGAAGACTTTTGAATATAAAGGGTTCCAGAGGATGAGCAGGACATTTTCTGAATGCTCCTATCCAGAAACTGAGGAGGAGGAATTCTTGGACAGAGACTCCTGCCACAGGTTTGAAAAGAAGCTGAGCAGGAGCGAGCCTTCTAATGCTTTCCTCAAGGGGAATGCTAGGAAAGAGAGCTCTGCTGTGTTAAATAGAATACAGAAAATTGAACAGGCATTAAAAGAACAGCCTGGAAGGGGTCTTCCTCAGTTGCCAAGTAGCTGCTATAGTGTTGACAGAGGAAGGAAAAAGTCTGTGACTTTGGGTGCTGCAGAGGGCATCACTGAGAATGCAAGTGATAGCAAAGCAGAGAATGTTGTTACTTGTGGGAGTAATCCAGAGACTCCCACTGAGACTGAGAAAACTAGTAAAACACTACAAGGACTCAGTGCTACAGTTGGTTCTGCTGGACCTAAGCTGCTTTCCAAGAGCCTGGTGAATACAGCGGTAAACCCTGTACCCAAGCCCAAACGCACCTTTGAGTATGAAGCTGACAAGAACCATAAAAGCAAATCAAGCAACGGCCTACCTCCTTCACCTCTGGCTGCTGTCCCTCCCCCTCTTCCATCGACTCCTGCTCCTCCTGTCACCCGGAGACAGAAGAAAGAGTCACGCTTTCACAGAAAATCCCAAAATAGGTAAAGATGGAACACTATTGTCCATAATATTTTTTAAAAAAAATCAAAATTTATTTTTATTACCACAATCTTATATAGATACATGCACATCTTATCCTGAAAGACTAGATACAGCAAAAACCTTTCTACCCTACCACCCTACATGAATACCTAATAACCAACATTATCTCCCCAATTTTACTCCTAACATCATCACAATCCTAACATTTTTAACACGCACAACATTTAAAACTACATATACACTTAAGACTTCCTCTCAAAGTTATTTAGCCATTTCCTGTGTCTCTTATTTAAGTCCTTTAAATTTCCTGTATTATATTGTCAACTTATTACAAACTATACATTACAATTAAATCCTCCAGTTTGAATTTATACATACAATATTATCCCCCTTTGCAATTGCCTAATTTCACAAGTATTTGTACTTCTCTAAAATAAATTAAATTAGTATCTCCCCCCCCCCCCCCCGCTCCTTTATATACTCTTCTTTGATTTTAACTGGTAATTTATTTTTTAAGATTTGTGTTAATTTATCCATCTTTTTATCTCTATTAATTTCATTATCCAATCATTTTTACTTGGAACATCCTTCATTTTCCATTTTTGCGCCAATAATATTCTTGCTATGGCTGTCATATAAAACAGGAGCTTTCCATATTTTTCCCCCCGATTTTGCTGTCAAAAATAAAGAGTCACCCTGAGACAGAAGAAAGATTCACGCTTTCACAGAAAATCCCCAAATAGGTAAAGAAGGTAAAGCTATTGTCCATAATCTTAACACACTGTGGAGTTGTTTCAGTATAACAAAGATACTTATCCATTTAAGGCAATATTTCTCATAAGAGAATTAATGTAAGTTTAATTAGGCCACTTGTTTTCTGCAAATGCCTGCTAATCAGGATTTGACACATGTATGATGTTTCCCTCAAAGGTTATATGCCTAGTAATTGTTGTTGTTAACTGCCTTCAAGTCAACAACAAGGTTGTTTATGGTGACCATATAAATGAGAGATGTCCAAGTCACCCTCTCACCGATAGCCCTGCTCAAATCTTGCAGACCCAGGTTTGTGGCTCCGTTGTTTGAATCTTATCAAATCTGTAATGCAGTCGTCTTCTTTTCCTACTGCCTTCTACCTTACCAGGTATTACTGTCTTTTCTAGCAAGTAATGTCTTCTCATGATATGTTCAAAGTAACACCATCTCAGTCCAGTCATCTTGGCTTCCAGGGAGAGTTCAGGCTTGATTTGCTCTACAACCCATTTATTTATCTTTTAAGCAGTCCACAGTATCCATACAACTCTCCTCCAGCACCACATTTCAAATGAGTTCTCAGTCCAGTCATCTTGGCTTCCAGGGAGAGTTCAGGCTTGATTTGCTCTATAACCTGTTTATTTTTCTTTAAGCAGCCCACAATATCCATACAATTCTCCTCCAGCACCACATTTCAAGTGAGTTGATTTTCTTCCTATCAGCTTTCTTCACTGTCCTGCTTTCACAACCATACATAGAAATTGGAAATATTATGGCATGGACCATCCTAACATTCATATTCAATGCTATATCTTTACTCTTCAAGCTCTTGTCTAGTTCTTTCATAGCTGCCCTTCCAAGTCTAGTCTTCCTCTGATTCCTTGATTGCAGTCTCCATTCGGCTTAATGACTGAGATGACTTCACCATCTCATTTAAAGTTATGTAAATCTTCCGTGATCATTACTTTTGTTTTCTTAATGTTCAACTGTACACCGGCCTTTGCACTTTCTTTCTTGACTTTCTCCAATAATCATTCAGAGTCTTTGCTATTTTCTGCTAGTAGTATGGCACCTTTTGCATATCTTAAATCACTGTCATTCCTTCTTTCAATGTTCACACCTCCTTCCTCTGAGTCTAATCCTGTTTAATGTATGATAGGTTCACCATATAAGCTAATTAGATGGGGTTATAAAATGTAGCCTTGTCTGATTCCCTTGCCAATTGGAAACCAATACATTTCTCTGTATGCCTCTTGTCCTTTGTATAGTTTACACATCAGAACAAACTTTGTGGCACATCCATTTTTTAAAGAGTGATCCATAGTTTTTCATGATCTACACAATCTATGTGAAGTGATCTATAGCTTTGCTGTAGTTATAAAGCACAGTCGCATTTTCTTTTGAAATCCATGGGTGCACTCCATTATCCAATGTATGTTTGCAATATAATCCTCAGTGCCTCTTCCTTTCCTGAACCCAGCTTGGACATCTGGCATTTCTTGTTTCATATATGGTAAAACTCTTCGCTGCAGAATTTTTAGCATAATTTTGCTTGCATGGGAAATTAATGCAGTGATCCTGTGATTACTGCAATCTCTGGTGGCCTGTTTATTGGTGTTTGGGATATATATTGTGTGTTTCCAATCTGTGAGCCATAGTTTTGTTTTTCATATTTGTTGACAGATTTTATTCAGAACCTGAGTAGATTCTGTCTCTGCAGCTTGAAGCAGCTCTGTTGGTATGCCATCTGTTCCTGGTGGTTTATTTCTCTCAAGTGCTCTGAGTATAGCTTCCACTTCACTTTCTAACATGGTAGGGTCATCTTCAAACAGTTCTTCCTGGAATGAATCTGTCATTCTTTCATCTCTTTTATACAGTTCTTCAGTGTATTGTTTCTATAATCTTTTTATTTCTACTTGGTCATCTAATGTGTTCCCCTCTGGTGGCAGATCCCCACTTTTGGTTTAAATTTCCCTTTGATTTCCCTAAGCTTGTGGAAGAGGTCTCTTGTCCTTCATTTTTTGTCATCCTCATCTTTTCCTCCCTGCATTCATTACTACAGTAGTTCTCCTTGTCTTTGTGCACAAGTCGCTGAAGAGTTGCATTCAAGGTTCTGACTCTTTTTCTATCACCTTTTGCTTTTGCTTTTTGTCTCTCCTTTACTGCTTGAAGAGTTCCATTAGTCATCAATTGAGGCTTCTCTTTCTTCTTCGCTGCAGATAGTGCCTTTTTGCATTTCTCCCTGACAGTCTCCCTGGCTTCAGAATACTTCTAGCTCCTGGTCAATTAGGTTTAATAATTCATATATATATATATATATATATATATGTGTGTGTGTGTGTGTGTGTGTTACATTATCTTTAAATTCTATGGAGATGTTCTCCAGGTTGTAATTTGGCATGATAGTTTAGTAGGAGATGAGTGCTGCCCCTTATGGTCAGACACGACTTGACAACCTTGTCAACACTTTTTTCAAGCAACCAAAGAGGTGACTGTATACATGAATATTGCCTGCTGGTGAATACAGAAATCAAATAGACTAGCAGGGATGCCGCAGGTTAAAGCTAGTTTGTTTAGCTTTACCTTTAGCTTTACCTAGTTTGTTTAGTGTTCTTCTTTAGGTTTATTCTAACTTCTGATATTAGCAGTTCATGGTCTGTGCCATCATTTGCTCCTGGTCTTGTTTTTGCAGAGAGTGTGGAGTTTCTCCATTTCTGCTTCCAGTTATGTAGTCTTATTTGATTTCTGTATTCACCAGCAGGCAATATTCATGTATACAGTCACCTCTTTGGTTGCTTGAAAAAAGTGTTGGTGATGAACAAACAGTTGGTCTCACAAAATTCAATGAGTCGCTCTCCTGCTTGATCCTAGGTCAAATTTTCCTACAGTCTTTGATTCTGCTCTGTTTCCTAATTTTGCATTCCAGTCACCTATAAGGAACAAGAAGTTTTGTTTTGGTGTGTGATCAATTTCCTCCTGGACTTCAGAACAAAATCTTTCAATTTCTTTTTCTTCTGCCTCTATAGTTGGAGCATAAACATGGATTATGTTTATGTTAGTGGTTTTATTCAGTCATACTTTGCAGTATAGCCTTTTGCTACATCTGTCGTCATTATTAATGCTACCCCATTTCTTCTTAGATTTTCGTTTCCTTAGTAAAGCACTTAGTAGAGCAAATGTCATTGTTATACACAGGTTTCCTCACTAGTCCTTGGCCTCTATCTGTGGGAGGTCAGCCATATTTTTGTCAATTTATACTTGACAATATTTATGCATGGGGGACTGTGGCTCATATGTCTTTTTCTCATGAACAGATAGGTTAGAAATCTTCTTGGCATTTACCTCTAGGGCTGTGCATACTTTGTACTAGAAAACACCTAAAACAACAAATTCTGTAGTAAAGTAATCCAGTTGCTGCTACCTGTAAAAGTTACACAAAAGTGCACGTTAGCTTATTTTGCATAATGTCTTGTTTATTTCTTTGCATGTTACACTTATAACTACCTTACCATACAAAATACACAAGTCAGCTTATGTTTATGGCCCTAGTGATGAAGAGAAGCAAAACACATTGCATGTGACATTTTGCTGGAAATAAAGTACTGTATGGCTGCAAATCACTGGTAGCAGGAGCAAATAACCATGGAGTGATGTAGGGAATTGACCCTTTTGGCAGTTGATGAACCATTTGTAAGCTCAATCACCTGCTGAGAGGTTACCACTTTTGAAGTAAAGCTGTTCCAACAGGACTTGAGGTGGGCACGCACCTGAAATGGCTCACCTCCAAGATCATTTAAGATGATCTCCCACATTTGGAGAAGTTGGGCATACAGGCTCTCCTTCTCTCTAGCGGCAAGGACAGTGGGCTGCAGCAGGGAGGGGCAGGGGCATAGACGTGTGCTCAGCCTGCCTGAGCCTGTGCCTGTGCCTACTTGTGGAAGCCCTGCCGCCTCTACCTCTGAAACCCCGCTTCCGACACTGGGTGACACCAGCAGCAGGGATGCCGCAGGTTAAAACCCACCCATCACTCTGTTGAAGGACATGGGCCCCACTTTGTAACTGACTCCATGGATAATAGACTAGGAGGAGGAGGAAGATTGCCAGGTGGAGCTCTCTCTTAGTCCGAAGAAATGGGGGCTGGGGCAGTTGGGGACTCTGCATCCTACAGAGGCTGCAGACACTAAAGCCCACAAGCCCCATCCTTTGTTCAGTGACAGAAAGAGAAATGCAGATCCCAGTACCTGTTAAGTAATAGGTGCTGACCTGTTTAGGCACTAATTAGACACCTGTGGCCTTGAAGGAGCTGCCCATAAATATCTTGGCAGTTCTCTCTCAGCCTTCGTGCTGACAGTGGTCTTATCTGGTTGACTGGTAGTAACTCTTTCCTGTTCCTGTTTTTGTGACCTTGGACTGGCTACATTTTGGACTGCTCTCTTTTCTCCTTGCTGGCTCATTTATTTTGCCCACTGTAATGACTTCTGGGCTGTCTGATAACCATCCTCCTGCTTCTCCCTTCATCTTGCTCAGATAATGGTGACAGACCTATCCTGGACTGACTCCCCAACTGCCATCCTACTCTGACCACTTGCTTCCTCAGGCACTTGCTGCCTCCAGTTCAGGACACCTGCCAGGTTTTTTTCTCCCTTAGAAAGACACTTTGAAAGGATACAGAAATATAGCATTGTTTGTATTAAATACAAATGAGAAAAAATAGCAATGTCATAATTTAAAACTGTTAGAAAAACCCTGCATCCCATTTAGACTACTTTGTCCCAGTAGTGAGACATATACTATTGTTTGAGAATCCCTGCCATCATATGCTTGAAACCTGTTGGCTCCCATTTGGACTTCTGAAATGGCATTGAATGTGCCTAAACTATTTTTACAACTATGAGAAATTTAATTTATTAATTTTAAAAGGACGTTTGAGAATGTCAGGATGCTGAATTGTGAATTCATTAGCCAAGTCTATACCTGTACAAATTTGCAGAATGTCTGTGTCTGCTTTTCCCTCTTTTCTAAAGATTAATTTCATAGACCTTTATAAATGTGGAATGCAAGTTATTGCAAGTTCTGTATAGGCTTTTAACTTCGGAAAGACATCTTCAAAATATGCAGAAGAAGTAGAATGCATTCATATTTTTAAAGGTGCTGTTGTGATCATTCACTACTTAGAATAGTCTAAATACATCTGCACTGGTTAAAAGTTAAAAGGGAATTTCCTCCCCAAATTTGCAATCATTTCATGGTAGGACTTCAGTGATATTGTGAGATCTAACACCATATTTTCTTCATAGAAAGGTAAACTGAAAATGTAGTTACCCCTCCATTCTCACGAACTTGAGATCCATGGTTTTAAATATTCACGGAGGGATGACCTCTGTTAAGATCAATGGGGCATGCCCCCGTGGGTTAAAAGTTAAAAGGGAAGACTATGGGGCTTGAATATCGACGAGTCTCCATTTTCGCAAGGGGGTCCAGAACGGATTCCTGTGAAAACAGAGTCGGCTGTACTTAACTTTCCAGATACCCTGGCTTGGATTTTAAAAGCTTGTTGTACAAGAGGAGGATACTTTCACTTGCACACAAAAATTCTTCTATTTTTGCTGTTTCACTCCCCCACTTGTGTTGTAGCACTACATAGTTGTTCACTCCCCTCCCCCCCCCCCCAAAAAAAAAAGCTTTCTAACATTTGTGGGCATGTGTGTGGGGGAGAAGAGCATGCTGCTGAGAAAGGAAGGATTATCCCTATTACCTATACGTTATAATTTGGGGGTGGATTGGGACCATGGCCTTACTTTTTAAGTAAAAGAAAACTCCATATGGGACTTCATGCTGTATAATGAACATAACAAGTAGTTGCAACCTCAGGAGTGGCTTTTGGGTTGTGCACAAGAGGCTGTATGTACACACGGGTGAGAGATTGGGCATGTGAAACTCTGCTTTCAGGCCTTTGAGTCCAGGCCACTGAATCCGAGATGTACAATTGTCCTTCTGTTTTCACAGGGCATCCATTCCGGACACACACACACCGTGTGAAAATGGAAAGCCACAGATATTCAAAATATTCACAGATATTCATAGGCTTGATTGGGAGCACACACACCATTTTATCCCCCTCCGTTTCCTGCCCACAAACAGGCAAGGGCCGTGGACTTGAAGTCCCCAAAAATGGAAGGGCAACTGTATTATTGTCAATAGTTTTAAAGCCTGAATGTTCCTGGGTACCATCTTGTTTTTATATGCACTGTAATGTTAGAACAGCTTGACCAGATAAAATATTCTGATGGGTGGAGACTTTTAAGAGAAATTGCTTTGTGGAACCACTTGTTTCTGGGGTTGTTTCAAATCCTGATAAGTGGTGTGTTTCTCTAAATAGGCAAAGAATGGATGGGTAGCTTAGGTGTGTGTGTGTGTGTGTATCCTTGAACCTTAGTCATAATCTCACCAAGGGCAGAAATTTTGAATGGCATTTTGACAGTGTAATACACCTTATTTTAGGGATGATCATTTATCTGAGAATTTACTGGCTGAATATACTGATACAAGTTTGGGAAACTGTTGAACCAAGCAGTGACTGTATCTTATAGCAATCATTCTTTGTGCCTTTGTATAAAGCAACTTTATTCTGTTTGATATAGACAGGGAGTGAATTATATTGTAGTTGCATCAGTGACATTCAGTGTCAAGGATGCAACAAGAGGGATGACATATGATGTCCCTTGTTGTTTTAGCTGAGGCCTGTGGAAATGTTGAGTGAGGCTTGCGGTGATAAACTGGAAGCAGGAAACATATAACAAGCAGCAGGAAGTGAATAGCATCTAACAAGGAAAAATTACAGTCAGGACCTGGGAAAGTTCCAAAAGAGCCGCTATGACAGAAACCAAAGATACCTTTATATATCCTGTATTGTGCTTTGATAAACTTGAGGAATGCAAGCCCTTTGAGGCAGATTATTCAGCTCAGAGTTGCTGTCTGAGGTCTGTGGAGCGCTTGAGATGCAGATTGTGAGAAGTAAGCATGTTGACCGCTTACAGAAGTGACTCTCATACAGGTTTCAGATGCTGGCATATTTCAACTCCTAGAAGTTCCTACCAGCATGGACATTACTTAGGACTTTGGGGAGCTGAAGCCTGACAACATCTGGAGACTCAAATATGGCAACCACTGGCCTACAGATATACACCAATGCAAAATTCCTGCATTGTCAAAAGAAGGAAGAGCAGAGTGTAGTTCTCTTGCACTCCAAGCAATACATCATCCAAAAGATGTTCATATAATCGTTGTTTTCCCCTTGGTCACAAGTTGTTTTGTGTAGTCCCCTTTTGAAGAATAGCTGTGTCAGTTACGTTATGGTATAATTGACTAATTCAGGTTCACCTTCTGTTCTAAGACAAATCCTGAAAAATTAAACAATGAAAAAGAAAAAACTGAATGTTATTACATTTGTACTACATATTAAAAGTACTGTACACTACTAATCAGAAAATTATTTCCTCTGCTCTAGAAAATCCTTTGAGTTTGAAGATGCTTCAAGCCTCCAGTCCCTGTATCCTCCCTCTCCAAGTGAGAATGGTACTGAGAACCAGCACAAGTTTGGATCTAAAAGCACTTTAGAAGAAAACGCCTATGAAGACATTGTCGGTAAGAATCTGTTATGACATACAGAATAGCCTCAGGAGAATTTAATAATTCTGGTGAGGCAGCAACTCTGAATAGGTTTCTCTGCTTTCAGGTGTGCCAGGAAGAAACAATTAAGTGAAAGGTAAATGGACTGATATAACAGAGCAAACACGTCATTCACAGATTGCAAACAGGAAGTCTTGATTCCTTTCTTTCAAACCCCATTGAATATCCTTATTGGAAACAGATTACTTGGTCAGTCATCACTGTGCTACTCATGGACTAAATCACAATTTTTGGAGATTTTGGCGGGGAACCTTCATTGGAGTTAACAAAAAAAATGGTGCAGAGTTTGTAAAACTATCAAACAGCAGGATGGTTCTTGTAGGAATTGTGCTGTTGGTTTCTGCTTAAGAAATATCTGTGTAAACTGCTGCAGCAACTGACTTTATCTTTTCTTTGCCAGTGATACGGTCTTTTGTTTAAGAAAAGTTCATCCTGACAGCCCCCCCTTCACACCTTCAATTGCAGCATTTACAGAGAAAAGCGGAGATTTGTTGTTGGTATAGACATAATAAACACCAACTTAGAATAAAGGGCTGATATTTCTTTTTAAAAGAAATATTGATGGAAGATATTTAACTGATGGTAGAATGTTGATCCAATGACATTGACAGTGACAACTTTCCTAATTTTCCATGGCTTTAAATCCAATTCTTTTCATCCTTCTCTGAAGCAAAAATTTTCAAATATACTGTAGGTTGTAGTTGTTATTGTTGTGTGCCTTCAAGACATTTCTGACTTGTGGAAACCCTAAAGTTACCTTATCACAGGATTTTATGGGCAGAATTTGTTAAGAGTGGGTTTGTCTTTGCCTTCCTCTGAGGTTGAGAAAGTATGACTTGGTCAAGGCCACCAAGTGGGTTTCCATGGCTGAGTGGGGATTTGAATCCTAGTCTCCCAGTGTCCTAGTCCAACATTCAAACCAGTACACTGGCTCTCAACTCAAATAAAGCACCTAATACCTAAAACACTTAGGGGCGATGCACACCAGCCTAAAGAGGTGGCACAGAGCCTCCCCTGGGAGCGGCAGATCGGTGCTACAGCAACTGCACGCTATGGCCCTGATCCTCCTTTTTGCTGCCCCCAAAAGAGCAGCAAAATGTCACTCTTTTTGGGGATGGCAAAAGGCTGCCCTTTCAGCCATGGCAGTGGCTTTTTTGTGTCCTTTTGGTGCAGCATGTGTGCATGCTGCACCAAAAGGACATCAGGACGGAGTCGGGGTGGAGTCGGGGCAGCCAGCATGCAGCTGCTCTGCCCCAACTCCACCCCCAGGCCGACCCTTTAGGCTGGTCTGCAACAGCCCTTAGTTAAGTAACCAAATCCTCAATTAGGGTGTATAATTAATCATCATTTCTAAGTTATGCATAACTAGCAGCTTTGGGCCATGTCAACATAGAGTATTGTTTGTGTGTGATCTGAACTTTGGCCTTTAGGTTATAGTCATACTGGTTTGTTTCCAGAGTACAATTTGAACTGGTCAAGCAGTAGGCCTCCCAAACTAGAGGAGTTAGCACTAGGCTTACACTGGTCTAAATTTGTGGCTGTGCACCTGGGCTGGAGGAGGTTTGCATCTGGTGTCATGTATCTCATCCCTTCTCTGACCCCTTTATGGTACTTTTGTCAGCAGATCTTAACCAGCAGAGTAATTTTGTCACAGATTCCTCTGTTGGCAGATTTCTCAGATCAGCCATCAGAAGAGGGTTCGGCCTACAGAAGAGCCGTGTGCCTGATGTTAGCTGCTAACATCTGGTGCATCTTTGAGTTAAGATTGCTCTGACCAGAAACTGCAGTTATCTGTCAGTGAAATCAAAATGGGAAAAGTTAGAGCCTCTGCAGACTGGCCCAAAGGGCTGGCCTGGAGGCACAGTCGGGGCGGGGCAGCTGCATGCCAGCTGCTCCAACCCCACGCAGATGCTGTCCTGACGCACTGTGCCAGAAGGGGCAAGGCTGCGTGCTGGCTCTCGGGGCAGCAAAAGGGAGGATCAGGGCCACGGCATGGGGGGGGGGGCACACCATGGGGTAGCCATGGCCCCGATCCTCTGCTTCCTGGGGCGACCCAGATCCGCCTGTCTGCACACCCTCTTAATCAGGAATAAATAAAGTCCCACTGAAATTTAAGCATTACTAATGAAGGCAGCAATGCTATTACCTGCTTACTTGGAAACAGAACTTGGAAAGTTGCTTTTAAAAAGAAAAAAAAATGTGAGTCTCAGACTATCCTACTATCTTAGGAAGTAGACCAAGCCTATGAAAGCTTATGTTACAACTTCTTTAGTCTCAAAGATGCTACAAGATGCCTTTGCATGCTTATATTCCAGATTAACACTGCTATATCTGTGAATTCTACCACTGATCAGTAATAGATGGCTTCAGCATGTCATTATATTCATTATTTTAAAAGTAACTTTCAAAGTTCTGTCTGAGAGTACTGGGATGTTGAACTCAATAGAATTTACTTTTGACTAAATGTGTATAGGACTATGTTTTCTGGAGCCAAAACATCTTATGTTGTTTGTCCAGATCAGTGGTTCTCTAACTTTTTACGCTTGTGACCCTCTTTACATCTACGTGTGGATGTCATGCTCTCCCCTGTCAATATAGTATGTAAATCAAAATATTTTGTTTGTTTAGTGTGTGTATTTTCATCCACACATTCATGTATATTCATATTTTAACATTTTATAAGGAAATAACATTGTTAAAATTAAGAGTTTTAAATAAATCCAGTACTCAACACATGAACATTTTATATATACTATCCTTACAACACAGCCACACTTACATGCACCAATGCTCACAGATATGTACACATTCACACTAAATCTGCGCTGCAGAAATAATGCAGTTTGGCACCACCTTAACTGTCAACCTATGGAATCTTGGGATTTGAGTTTGTTCTGGCACCTGAGCTCTCTGACAGAGAAGGCTTAATATCTCACAAAACTACAAATTCCAGAATTGCATAGCATTGAGCCATGGCAGTTAAAGTGGTGTCAATCTGCATTATTTCTACAGTGCAATTTTAGCAGATTCATTATTTCTTTCACTCATACACATACTCTCTTAAACACAGAGTAACACAAAAACATTCTCAGGCAGCGATGGATGGGTGAGGGAAGAAGAAACAGTGGCTCAGGATGGTCCCCACTAGAGGCCATGATTCAGTGAACTTCCCTGTTCTCCTCCTCTTTCTCCACCTCCCCCAAGCAGTGCTGGCTGCTGTAAGTGCCCTTTTTTCCTCCCCTCCAGATCTGAAAAAGTTTTGGAAGTGGAGGAGGAGAAGGGGAACAGACCAGGACCGCCAAGTCTTGCACCCCCCTTGAGCAACTCTCGTGTCCCACTGGAGGTTGAGCTGCACTGTTTGAGAACCACTGGTCTATATCATTCCAAGATGCAATGTTTATAGTGTATTCAACTTAAATAACAATTGTAGCTATATGTAAATGTTCCCCCAGCCTGCTGCAACTCGTTTAATCAAAACATAACTAGATAGTAAGCCTCCTTCCTGCCCAGGAGGACTCAGTGATCAGCCTGTGTGGATGAAGTCAGTGAGTCCAGAGTTGGAAGACTCTTTATTGAGCAGCTGTGGTTTACCAGTGGGCCAGCACTTTTTGACACTAACTTGTATATAGGCCAGGAGAATCTGTTGAAGGGAACTAACCATGATCAGAACTGTACCCATGAGCCTTGAGTTTTCAAATCATTTTCCCACCCCTCCCCCAGGACATATTTCTGCAAAGAACAGTAAATTGCCAGATTCTTTTTGCTGTGGTCTGGCACGAGGCAGAGCATGGTCTACAGAGCATGCTATAAAGCTTTGCACTGTGCTGCAATATTCTGTGCCAGCTGGTTATAGTTAAATCAAGTTTCCTGGATATGTGTATTTACATTATTACAATATTTGCTGGCACCTGTCTGGTCTCTATTAATCTACAATAGCTGGTATGTCATGTCAGCCTATCTGCAAACCTTTTGCACATGAATCTTGGCAACAACTTTCCTTAACTGTTTTTATCAATTCACCACCACAATGGTGGAGTTCTTTGTGATAAGCACAGAATCTAGACTGTATAAATTCTAACATATGCTACTAGTCTTCCAATGGAATACGTGTCAATGCTTTTCTTTAGAACATGAATTTTCCTACCTCATAATGATCACATGCATTATGAATCAAGCATGAAGTTCTTCTTGAGCCTCACATGTTAAAAAATGGCTCTCCCTCAGTGTCTTTCCCCCCACTAGTGTTCTGGACATCAATCATAGCTTTAAACAGCACCAAAAGGACCCCAAAGTCTAGAGACTTTGGTCTAGGGAATGAATCATGAACTTCCAGTGTCAGGGAACCAAGACATCCCTAATCTGTTGGTGTGAGATAAATATCAGTGGAACTCTTAAGACTTGAGAGTAAGAGAGAGATGCTGTCCCTGACTTAAGCTATTGCCACGCTGCAAAATTAATGCACTTTGACACCACTTTCCACAGAACATTTGCCAACACACTAATAGTGATAAAATAAACTGCGATAAACATTTATTAAGAAAAATAATTTGATGGTAAACACATCCACTTTCAATACTGAGAGTCTATCCATCCATAACAGTTCCAGTACTGCTCGTCTAGCTGTATCTTAGGTGTTTTTTTTAAGGAATGTGTTTGATTAAAATTCCTTCTTTCTCCTTTGAGGTCTGTTAATAGTAGGCCTGTAATTAGAAATGCAGTGCTTTCTTGTTGGTCTCAAACCTCTGAAACCATGGAGGACTCTTAAACATACAGTGCCTCATGTATATCAAATTATCCTTCTTGTAGGTATACCTCTATTAAAACTTATTTTCCAAGGAAGGATTGTTATAGTTATATATGTTGCTGCACACAGGTCTTACTTTTTGAAAAATATTTTTTAAAAAATACTGGAACTGCCTCCAGTGTGCATCATTCTCCTTTGCTTTCCCTCCCTCTTATAGTTTAATAGATAATATATATTTTAATAATATATACTTTAGTAAAAGAAGTTATTTTCTTAGGTTGCATGGCTGGAATTAGTCAGAATTATTGTTAAGAGCAGAATTTAGATATGTGTTACTTTTGAGGATAAGAGGAACATAGTGTTCTTGTAATGGCTAGCAATGCTAGCATGTTTCCCAGCTCATGTGTTCTATTAGTGAGTGAACAATCCAACACTTGGTGAATTCTGCTTCATAATGATAGGAAGAGCTGAGTAAAAACACTATGTCTGAATCTAAGCTTATCAGCAAACAAGTTTAAGAATGACAGAATAATTGAGCAAAGAATTGCCTGAGCAAATAAATATTCATGATATTAATAAACTGGCAGAAGAAAATTACAGTAAAGGGCAAGGGACTCACTCTTGTATAAGAGAATATGCTACTTCCTCTAAAGTAATTAATCCCATAGAAGATAGGAAGCATCTACAGAGCAGACTCTTAGAATTAAGTGAATCCAGTTGTCTCAATTCTTCATCAATACGTCAACCTTTAAATGCTAAGAGTTCACCCAGAAGACTTCACCTGAGAAACAGGGCTGTATTCTACAATGGGAGAGGAATACAGGAACAGATTCATTCAACAGATTGACAACCTAAGAAATACAGAGAGTCGTTTAAGCCTTCTAAACCACCAAGACTTTGTTGTGCTCCCCTGGCCTCCAATAATTCTAAATTCCTTCCTCTCCTGAATAAATCTCCATTCAAAATTGCGTCATGGAATATAGCTGGATGCAACTCTCAACCTAGATCTTCTGATGTCACAGATTACATTGGGGAGTTTGATGTGATTCTTTTACAAGACACATAGTGTACAACCAAATTAGATATCAACAATTTACCAGCTATTACTTTGGCCTTTGGAAGAGGAAGCCTAAAGGCGGGGCTTGCCATCTTGATCTCTACTTCTCTTCAAGTTACTATCAAGTGCCTACTTCACAGTGACTAGATTGCCATAGTTTATCTAATTGACTTTGGGTCACTGTGTTTCTTAATTGTTAATGTCTATATTCTCCCCACTTTCAGAAAATTCTAATTCAATCCGTAATGGGAGAATTTAGGAAACTGTATAGTAAATCAGTGATACAGTGATACAGTGGCTCAAGTGGTTAAGATGCTGACTCTGTTGATTGCAAGATTGGCAGATTGGCAGTTCAAGGCCCGGGTGCTGCACGATGGGGTGAGCTCCTGTCACTAGTCCGAGCTTTTGCCAACCTAGCAGTTCAAAAGCATGCAAATGCAAGTAGATAAATAGGTACTACTTTGGTGGGAAAGTAAACAGCGTTCTGTGCACTTTAGTCTTTGACAATGCTGGCTCTTCAGTTTAGTAACAAAGATGAGCACCGCCCCAGGGTCAGATATGACTTGACAACCTTGTCAACGCAGAATACCTTTACCTTTATAGCATAATCTAGATCAGGGGTCCTTAAACTACGGCCCGTGGGCCACATGCGGCCCACCAAAGACATTTATCCGGCCCACTGGATGTTTTTGCTGCCGCTGCCTGTCCTGCTTAGCAGCCGACTTTTAAACTATATTCCTGCTCTCCAGTGGTCTGAGGGACAGTGAACTGGCCCCCTGTTTAAAAAGTTTGAGGACCCCTGATCTAGATTCACAATTTGTCTCAGATTATTTAATTGTGATGGTGGACTTCAGTGCCAGAATTGGGCCTAATAGTATACCTTTTTCTCCTCCCGCTTCTAATGTTTAACTGAAATTGAAGATTTTATATATATAATAATGATAGGAATTCTAAGGACCTTGGGATCAGTTTTGCTGGCATATGTCTTGTACCAATGGCTGGTTGACTTGCTTTAAGAATTCTCAATGAGAATCCCCTTTTTGAACAGTGTGGAGAATATACACATATCTCAGGTGAAAAAAGCAGTACTTATTGACTATCCATTGATCTCTGGTATTCTTTTCAATTTTATTGATACTTTTTTGTGGATGATAGAATTGAAAGCAACCATTTGCTTCTCTCTCTTATTCTTAGGATTCCTATTAATATATGTTTACAGGCCGACCACCAGTTTGTTGAATCAGCAATAGTAGTTGGGAAGAAGAGGCTGTTGTGTTCAGAAAATATTAATGTTAAGATTTCTGCACTCCTAAAATTCATCAGTGGGCATGAAGTTTAAGAATTTATTACTGAAGCCCATGATGCACAAGTTACATTAGAAAACTATACCCAACTGATTTCCGCTTTGGCTATATCACTGAGGAGTACAGAGATGAAATCTGGAAATTTTAGACATAAGAGTATAATAGCTTGGTTTGACAAGGAATGTTTTGAGGCAAAAAAGTGGTTTGGCTCAGTCATCTTATCAAAAGTCACTACAAAGCCCTCATCACTTGGAAAAAGAAAGAAGCCATTGTGACGCTCTTTCTTATTGTTTACCTCACTTAAGTCACTTTACTTTTCTTTCACAATCTATTTGTGAAACTGCTTTACTCTTGTATAAATGTCAGAGGTGTACTTTAACTATACTGTTAAATACTTTGACTGTTAGTAGTGTGGATATTCAACAAGGCTGCAGACAAGTTTTTACTCAAATAATAACAGAACTTTATTTAGAAGATGTTTCAAACAATAGATATTAATTATAGGTGAATAAGACATTTGTTACTTCAAGAGAGTTTTACTTTCTTAGTTTAAACTTTGTTACAATGACAGTTTCCTTTACGTCACTCTCCTCAGAGAATAAGAGTTACTGTTACCCAGGACCCTCACACAGTCCTTCTTCTGGATTACTTTCCTTGAACCTAATTAATAAACTTGCCACTATAGCTATCTATACCTCAGAATATCTCTTCACTACTGCCCCCTCACTTGGAGTTCTTCATAGGTATTAAGTCCCTCACTTCTGGACTTTAACATCCAGTTTCTATCTAGAAATCTCACAATAACTGTTCCTCTCTGGGATCCGCACTGTAACTGTCCCTCTCAGATCTTCCCTGTAATCCTCTCTGCTCTTAACTCAACCCTATCTGATTCCAACAGTCACCAACCGACTGTTTTTCCATCTCCAGCCTTCAATTTGATTGGCTGCTGTCAACATATGGCCTGGGGGCCGCATGCGGCCCACCAGAGGATTTCAGGTGGCCCACAAGGATGTGGAACAACCTCAAGGGTCCTCCACTGCCCAGCTTTTTCCTGAGGAGAAGGACAGGCAGAAGAGTAGGAGGGCAGGCAAATGCTTGCTCTGCAAGGCTCCTCCACCACCCCACTTTTTCCTGAGGAGAAGGCTGGGTGGTGGAGGAGGAAGATGGGCAAGCACTCACCCAGCAAGGCTTCTCCGCTTCTCCGCTTTGTCTTGAGGAGAAGGCTAGGTGGAGGAGGGTGGGCACATGCTTACCTGCAAGTCTCTTCTGCTGCCTTGCTTTCTCCCAAGGAGAAGGCTTGGTGGCGGTGGAGGATGAGGATGGGCGAACAGTGTCCTGCAAGCCTCCTCCACTGCTCGGCTGTTTCCCAAGGAGAAGGATGGATGGAGGAGGAGGACGGGCAACCACTCACCCTACAAGGCTCATCCTCCACATGGCTTTCTCCGGAGAAGGCCAGTCGGTGGAGGATGAAGAGGGGCAAATTAAGCTCCTCCATTGCTTGGCCTTCTTCTGAAGAGAGGTCTGGGCAGAGGAGGAGGAGGATGGAATTAATATTAATTAATTCTAATTATTATTATTAATTAATATTTAATTAAAACCTATCTGTGTCCCTAAGTTTAGCCTGTTTTAATTTTGGCTCCTACCTACGGCCAAGTTGTGTAGGCTTGCTCCACAGCCATGCATAGGCAATAGTGTATTTTGATAAATTCTTCCTTGCCAAATAAATAAATAAATATACTAAGCAGTTTTGATTGATAGTTACAGCCATGTTAGGCAACTTTGTGGGTTCAATTCGATGGAATATACTTGCTTATGTTTTGAAATTATATTTCTCTTCTCTTTCGGGAATGTGGAGAGCAGCCCCCTATTGAGGCATATTCTTTCTCCCTGTATCTCTCAGACACTCCCCATTGGGTTTCTGTGACTCAAACTGAAATAAAGACATTAGTTTCTCAGATCAAATCTAGAAAGGCTCCAGGGCCAGATTCAATCACGCCTGAGCATTTGAAAGCTAACATCGCATGGTGAGCACCCCTTCTAGCAGCCATGTTTCCCCAAATTAACAAGGCTGCTCAGTTATCTAACATCTGCAAAACATGTGGGTATGGTGATGAGGTGACAAGTTCAATTTTGGGGAACAAAAACAAGAGGAAGGATGTGGCCTAAAGGAAAGGTGAGTAGATAACCATATAAATGGTAGTTGGAGTTATTAGAATGTAGTGTGATGCTAGTTGGCAACCAGAAAGGATATGTGATGAACTGGGCAAGAGAGACCTCATGAGGCTGGGGTGTTAACTAGCATTATAATGTGTGTAGTGTGCCAGAAAACCATTGTCTCTGTTCAGCCCACAGTCAGTGGACATGTCTCGCCAATGACATTGTTAAAACTGAACTAGTCATCTCATTAACATACCCACAAATTTTCCATTTCTATTGCTATTCTCACACACAGCCTGCTTATAAAGTTGTGTCCATAGGCACTTTACTCCATGTACCTGAAGAAGTAGACTTAAGCAACTTCTTTCATTCTCTCTCTTAGTCTCAAAGGTGCTACAAGATTGCTTTCTTCCGTTCTAATTAGAATTTGAGCCATGGGACATTGTTGAATTGACTGCTTTTCTGAAGAAGAAATTCTTGAGGTGATTAACAGCTGAAAAATAAAATAAATTCTGTGATTTTAGAAGTCCTCACTTAATTTTACCTGATATTTTTGGTTCAAGTTCTTTTTCCAGCAATAATAATAAAAATGGATAGGTCAATCAAACATAGGGATATAGTACATAATGTCATAATGAGTGTTCCTTCAAAGACAAGGCATTACTATGGTTCATTTACAGAATAGTTTTTGGGGTGAGATCCAAGACATAAAAACTTTGCATGTGTTTTCCAGCCACTTGTTTTTTTTTTCTAATCTAACTATTTAGATATTGTAAAAATCTAAGTGGAAAAGATGGAATATTTTACACACTGCCTTTTGAGAGGGAGTTCTTGGGACCATCCATGTCAACGTAGATCTCTATTTTAGTGCTGGCATCCTGTGACTTAACAGAGATGGATTGTATGTAAATATTGTAGTTTTTAAACTTAAAACAAATGAAGCATTTGTGTTGTCAGTATACAAATAGAACACATTCTAACTGGTACCATATATTTAGACTCTGCTGAAATCTCATGGGCTTAAGCAAAATCTTGAAAAATATATATAACGAATTCCTTGTGAGGTTTCCCTATAATCTGTCATAGGAGAATTCTACTGAAATCAGGTGATAGTGAAAGGGAAGATGTGAGGGAGATGGTATAGTTAGATCTAATCTCTTTGTATGCATGCAAAAGTAAAATTCATTAGTTTAAACACTATTGCCAGTGGAAATATATGGTTTTATTGTAAAGTCAGACAGGAACTGTAGGCTTATAGTGTGATCTGGATCTGAAAATCCCCACTAGGGCCTGCAGGTGTTTTCATCTGGGTTTTTAAAACTCTTTTAGTAACTAAAGGCTTGCTGCAGTCTGGTGCTAGAGGCGGACTTGATATCATCCAATCTTTCCCAAACTCTCTTGCATTTTCAGTTTTTATTTGGCTGCATTCTGCATACTAGACAGTCACAAATGCTTGATCAGAGTCCAATTTTCTCATAGCTCATGAGTGTCCAGAATAAGAATTTTGGTTTGGGTCCATATTTCTCTTGTGCGCGAGTGAGTGCTTCCTCTCTCTCTATTTTAAAACATTTTTTGTTAGATAGAAATAATTTCACAGATTATCAGTCTCTCTCCAGCCTCACTATCTCTCTCTTCCCCCCCCCCCCATATATGCAAATACAGATATTAAAAAAAATCCAAAATATGGAACATTTCTGAGCCCAAGCATTTCAGATAAGGGGTAGTCAACCTGTAAAACTCATTAAAATAAATCAAAATGTATTTAGCTGGGTGATAGCCCTATTAAAGAGTGTAAAGAGAAATGTTATAAATACATCTTTTGGAGACCACTGTAGCACTCATGGTATGTAACTTGTGTGAATGTCATCTTAAAAATGAATCTGTTAAAATACAATTTGACTTGTATGAATCCATTATGAATTTTCTACTTTCATATTAAAAGTATTCAGCTGACTGAAAATATTTTATTTTGTTATTTAATCTCTGATAACTAAATCTAGATTTGTATTTCAAGTTTTGATTATTTATGCACACACTATGCATACATGCATAAATAATAAACAATTTTAGAGAATTTTTTTAAAAAACACATTGTTAGTAGCCCTGTTCATGTAACACAATTCAGCTTAGTGACTATATATGTGGAGGGCAGGTAGTATCATGCTTGCTTGACTTGCCCCTGATCTCTATGCATTCAGCAGAAGATCTGAACAGAACCTTGTGTTCATGAGTCTATGTAGATTCAACAAAATGTTCACAAGCTGTACAAAAAGGCTTAAAATGGAGTAAACAGATGCATTTAGTTTAATAGAGCTTCATTTCAGTTGCACTGGATCCTAGAAATGGAATTCCCAAGGCAGCTTCCTGGTTCTGCTAATTGGCAGAGCAGTGAATCATTCAGACAACACATTCACAATTCATAGATCCTCTCCCATTAGTCCATACAACTGCAGTTGTACATGAAGCCATGCATTTCCAAGTTTCCCAGTTGTACATGACAGTGGTAGGCAAGTGTAGTCCTCTCTAGCTTTCCATGTGATAATAAAATTTCCTTTCTTGGTTTGCTGCACATGTTGTACTGTATGTTGTTAGCTTCAGCACTTGATTCCTTTTTCTTTTAATTTTTGATTTCACTTTTCTCTTTCTCATCCTCTTCATTCCCATAGTCATTATTCCCATCATTTTAGCTAAATATCTCCTTTTTCCTCATCTCATATCCTCTTTCATCTTCATCCCTACAACGACTGCCTACAATCACAGAAACATATAGTTGGAAGAGACTACAGGGGCCATCCAGTCCAACTCTATGCCACACAGGGCTATACAGTCATTTCCCCCCAGTCTCTCTCTCCCTCCCTTTTTTGTCCTCTCTCCCTTCCCTTACAATTTTGGATTCAACATCTTGTGCTTTCTTTTCTTCCTCTCTCTGTCTCTTTTTTTCCATCACCCACATTTTCCTGGCTAAACATTTTTCTCTTTCTCTTTCCCTTCCCCTTCTCACTTCTTCTGTCCATTCCCCATATCTCATCTTCTTCCTCTTTTCTGAGTCCTTCATTCTTGTAATTGGTACATGGAACATGAGAAGCATGAGCCAAGGAAAACTAGACATAGTAAAGAAGGAAATGGAACACATGAATATAGCAATACTAGGAGTGAATGAGTTAAAATGAACAGGAATGGGTCACTTTGACTCAGACAACTATACTGTAATCTATTCAGGAAATGAAAAAAGAAGAAATGGGATGGCTTTCATACTAAGGAAAAATAGAGCACTCAAAGGATACAACTCAAAGTCAGACCATATATTATCAATAAGGCTTCAGGGTAAACCTATAAACATCACAATAATCCAGGTATATGCACCCACCACAGATGTAGATGAAGAAGAAATTGAGAGATTCTATATTGCAGTCCAGGAAGAAATTGAAAACATACAATCACAAAATTTCAAACTAATCATTGGAGACTTGAATGCTAAAGTTGGCAACAAAGAAGAATCAAAAACAGTAGGAAGATCTGGATTAGGAACAAGAAATAAACCAGGAGAGTGTCTGATAGAATTCTGTGAGGCCAATAATCTATTCATTGCAAATACCTGCTTCATACAACCAGATAGGAGACTATACACCTGGACATCACCAGATGGTAAACACAAAAAGCAGATAGACTACATAATTGGAAGTAGAAGATGGGGAAACTCTATCCTTGTGGTCCAAGCCAGACCAGGACCTGATTGTGGCACATACCACAAACTGCTCATAACAAAAATCAGAGTAAAGCTGAAGAAGAAAGCAGAAACCATCATCATACCAAAATATGAGCTGAATAACATTTCAGATGAATTCAAGAACAATGTAAGAAACAGATTTGAACTATTGAGTATATTTGACCGGAAACCTGAAGAACTGTCGACAGAAGTCAGACATAATTAAGGACGAATGCAAGAAAACACTGACAGTGGTCACAAAGATAAGAAACAGTGGGTGACAGATGAAACACTTCATGCAATAAAAGAAAGAAGAAAAGCAAAAGCAAAAGGAGATAGGAACAAAGTCAGAAGTATGACACAACTGTCTAACATCTGACACGCAGTGATAAGGATAAATACTACAATGAACAATGCAAAGAAATAGAAGACAACAACAAAAAGGGAAGAATGAGAGACCTCTATCAAAAATCCAAGAAATTAAAACCAAATTCAAACAGGGCAGGGATGCTCTATGGAGAAAAAAAGAACATAATACAGGAGCAAGAAGAAAATAAAAATACGCTGGAGGCAATACACAGAAGAGCAATAACAACAACTACTACTACTACTTTATTCTTATATCCCGCCTTTCTGCCAAGACAATCAACGTGGCTCAGATAGAATAAAATTAAATTTAAATAAAACACACCCTACATTAAAACAATAATAACAATAATAGTAACAATTGACACCCCCTTTAAAAGAGTTAAATACAATACTAAAATAAGAACATAATATTAATATAGGAAGTCTTCTGGAACAACAGTGCATGTATAAAGAGGAGAGAGCACAGATTAGATTGGAGTGATCTATTCAGGGAAGACCTGCCAGAAGAGATCCATCTTGACAGCTTTTTTAAAGCTGTCTAAGCTGGTTATTTGACAGATCTCCGCCGGCAAGGCATTCCATTATCTGGGAGCGGCGGCGGAAAACGTCCTCTGGGAGGTTATCATTAACCTGGTTTTTATCGGTTACAGTAAATTCCTCCCAGATGACTTGAGGGAGCGGGGCGGATTGTATAGGAGGAGGTGATCCCTTAGATAGGTTGGACCCAGGCCATGTAGGGCTTTAAAGGTAATCACCAACATCTTATACTGTGCTCAGAAACCAATAGGCAGCCAGTGAAGGGATTTCAAAATAGGTGTAATATGATCACTCCTAGATTTACCGGTGATCAACCTGGCTGCCATATTCTGTACTAGTTGTAGTTTCCGAACTAGGTATAAGGGTAGCCCCATGTAGAGTTATACAAAAGAAATGAGAGAATGAATGATATTTGGAATGAGGAGCCATATGAAAACAAACCCCAAATTCTAAGAAGTGAAGTGGAATCTGAAATAAGGAAATGGGAACAAATAAATTGCGGGGAACAAATGATATCCCAATTGAACTGCTACAATGCCTACAGATAGATGCAATTTTAGTGCTAACTGAAATATACTAACAAATATGGGGAAAAAAGAGGTGGCCAACAAACTGGAAATGTTCGATACACATACCAATTCAAAAGAAAGGAAATCCAAAAGACTGCAGCAACAATGGGACAATAGCATTAATCTCACGTGCAAGCAAAATAATGCTCAAAATTCTGCAGCATAGACTCCAACCCTAAGAGGTGCAAGCAGAATTCAGAAAAGGAAGGGGCACTAGGGACCACATTGCAAACATATGATGGCTAATAGAGCTTACCAAAGAATTCCAAAAAAGAATCAGCATGTGTTTCAGCAAAGCAACTCAAAGCAACTCAAGAGCAGCTAATAACATCCTTTCTCCCCAGTCCCCCCCTCTCTTTTGCACTTTCTCCCCCTATCTCTTTCTCAGTTCTCCTGGCTACATCTCTCTCATGCCTCATTTATTTTTCTCTTTTACATCATCTTCCCTTCTTTGCAATGCTTTCTGTCTCTCCAACTCTTTCTTTATCTATGGCCCTCTACCCAAGAAGATCTTGAAACCATGACTGGGTTATGCTGTATAGTATATCTTGATTTCAGTAAGGCCTTTGACAAGGTTCCCCATGACATTCTTGCAAACAAGCTGGTAAAATGTGGGCTAGACAAAATAACTATTACATGGATTTGTAATTGGTTGACTGGTCGAACCCAAAGGGTGCTCAACAATGGCTCCTTTTCAACCTGGAAAGAAGTGACCAGTGGGGTGCCACAGGGCTCTGTCCTGGGCCCAGTGCTATTCAACATCTTTATCAATGACTTGGATGACAGTATTGGGGGCATAGTTATCAAATTTGCAGATGACACCAAATTAGGAGGAGTAGCTAATACCCCAGAAGACAGGATCAAAATTCAAAATGACTTGAACAGACTAGAAAGCTGGGCCGAAGCTAACAAAATGAAATTCAACATGGAGAAATGTAAGGTACTGCACTTAGGGCGGAAAAATGAAAAGCATAGATATACAATGGGGGACACCTGGCTGAATGAGACTACGTGTGAAAGGGATCTAGGAGTTTAGGTAGACCACAAGTTGAACATGAGTCAACAGTGTGATGCAGCAGCTAAAAAGGCCAATGCAATTTTAGGCTGCATCAATGGAACTATAGTGTCTAGATCAAGAGAAGTAATAGTGCCACTCTATTCTGCTTTGGTCAGGCCTCACCTGGAATATTGTGTCCAGTTTTGGGCACCACAATTCAAAAAGGATGTGTAGAAACTGGAGCATGTCCAAAGGAGGGCAACTAAAATGGTGAAGGGTCTGGAAACCAAGCCCTATGAGGAACGACTTAGGGAGCTGGGGATGTTTACCCTGAAGAAGAGAAGGTTAAGAGGTGATATGATAGCTTTGTTTAAATATTTAAAGGGATGTCATAATGAGGAGGCAACAAGCTTGTTTTCTGCTGCTCCAGAAACTAGGACCCAGAACAATGGGTGCAAGCTCCAGGAAAAGAGATTCCACCTCAACATTAGAAGGAACTTCCTGACAGTAAGGTCTGTTCGACAGTGGAACACACTCCCTTGGAGTGTGGTGGAGTCTCCTAACTTGGAGGTCTTTAAGCAGAGGCTGGATGGAAAAGAGAAAATGTGTATGATAAAAGGCACTGGTTAATGCGGGAAACCTATGCCAAGCAGAGTTTGAAAGTCATTCTTTTGCTTAGAAAATGTATTGATTAGACTACAACTCCCATGACTTAAAATCAGTGCTTTCAAAAGTGTTAAAAACAGAGCTGAAGTGTTTGGGTGTTTGTGTTCAAAGCTGAGCTTGTAAAACATTACTATGGTCTATAACTTCTATGTATTGTTAAGTAGTGCTAGGGATGTTATAAACAGCTATGGAAAATGTGTGAGTTTGTATTATTTCTGTTCACTACAGAACTCTTTCTTAGCCCTTTAGAGACACCAGGAACTGAACTTGGGATTTGAACTACTGTTCTACCACTGAACTGTGCCTCTTTCTAAGACAGTCACAGGCAGCATTCAAACCAGCAATCTTCTGATGTGAAATCGGACATGGTATCCTTTACAGTACTAGGGCTCTTTCACACCATGCAACTGCCTCATTGTTATACCACTTTTAACTCCCGTGGCAACATCCCATGGAATCCTGGGATTGGCAGTTTAGGGAGTAGCATTTAGGTTTCTCAGTGCCTCAAGGGACTGCAAATTACAGGGTTTCATAGGATACATCCATGGAAGTTAAAGTAGAATAATAGTGCTATAATTGTGTAGTGTGAAAGCCCCCCCCCCATTTTTTAAATCGATAGGACAGTGGCACATCTGCCAGCAAGATTACAAATTCCTCCAAATAGAGGATTTAACTCTTCAGTGGATGTAACTCCCAATTACTTCAGAGATCTGCAACTTCTCTTGCAGGTCTATTGATTGTGAGGTTTTATTTTGGGGTAAAGGAGGCTTTTGCCTGTTCTTAAGAGTGAAGTTCCCAAATTGATTTAATACAGAGAATTAGAAGTCATCATCACCACAGGCTGGTCACCAAAGTTATACACTTACGTTCCAGTATACTTGTCACTGTTGGTACCATTGTGACAATGACCTTTGGGAGGGGGGAAATCAAGGTTGTGCAGAAGCTCACTCCTGCTTCCCTCTTTGTCTTGTCTAGAAAATGCCTCCAAAGAGAGGTAGTTAATGGTTGTGAATCTGTTCTCATCATGATAGACTAAGGGGGATAAATTCTTTTTGCTGCTGCATGAAATTCTTTTTGATCAATTCCTCCTGCCAGAGTGGAAAGGAAACAGCTATTCCCCATAAATATATGAGACTTTTTCTTGTCCTCAATCCCATTTTTCACTCTTGTCTCACTTCATTGTTGGCTTACTTAGCTTTGCCTAGACTCAGCTTCCCATCTGCCACACTTGACAGCCAGTGTGACAGGACATTCTGTGCTGCATCATCCTGCCGAGGGCTCTGGCTGCATTTCTCAGCATTGCACATTGAAAGAGTACAACCATCGCAAACAACTCATCAGTGCTTGACCTCCCCAACACCACATTATTCATAATTTTTCCAAAGCGAGCTGATTATTTTACCATAGCTTTCGTTTGCTTTTTCTTTGGACTGAGAGTTGCACCATGTTGCCAACAAAACCATTCTGCAGAGAAATGTCCTGAAAGATTTACCATTCATTAACACAGTATTGTCATATTCAGGAATCCAGGAAGCCAAAAGCCAAAAACAGTTTTAAAAAAAGTGTGCGTGTGTGTGTGTGTGTCTGTTGACCTCTTCTGAGGAGGGTCTATGGTTAGAATCTTTCCCATATCAGAAAATGCTGAATGGTCTTATTAAATTTAAGGTAAATGAAAGGCTATCTCCCAGCGTATTTGTGGGAGAATAATTCACACCATGGGTCCCAAAATGGTACATTATAATAAATAATGGATCATCTTAGTGAATGTTTTCTGGGCCTACAAGATCTCCCCCTGAGGTCAAGGCAGAACAATGAGATTGATTTCTATAGTCTCTGCCAGTGACAGAGAATGGATAGAAATAACAGTGGATTGGACAAGTGAAGTTCAGTTCAAGACTGAACAGTATATTCTGCATTTAAGAATTCAGTCCAAAGGAAGATTTCAGTTCTTGTGTACCTTCAAGTCATTTACGACTTATGGTGAACTTACCCTAAGGTGAACCTAAAGGTTTTCTTGTCAAGATTTGTTCAGAGCAGGGTTTCCCTTTGCCTTCCTCTGAAGCTGAGAAAGTGTGACCCAGTGATTTTCCATGGGTGAGTGGGGATTTGAGCTCTGCTTTCCAGAGTTCTAGTCCAACATTCAAACCACTACATCACGTTGGTTCTCTGAATGCCATTTTATTCTGCATTAATAGACGCATATTTTCCAAGTTGAGGGAAGTAATAGTCTCACTATATTCTACACTGGTTAGGCCTCATCTGGAATACTGCGTTCAGTTCTGGGCATTTCATTTTAAGAAGGATATACTAGATCAGGGGTAGGCAACCTTTCCCCTTCAAGGGCCGAGGGACTTCAGCTCCCAGAATCCCAGGAGCTATTGGCCAACATGGGACTATTGGCCAACATGGCTGAGGCTTCTGGGAGCTGAAGCCCCTCGGCCCTTAAAGGGGAAAGGTTGCCTACCCCTGTACTAGATTCTGTCTGATTTTGGATGCTAAGCAGGGTCAGCCCTGCTTAGTACTTGGATGAGAGACTGCCAATAAATATCAGGTGCTGTAGGATATATTCCTCAGAGGAAAGAACTGGCAAAAGCTCCTCAGTATTCCCTGCTTAAGAAAACCCTATACAATTCATGGGATTGCCACAGGTTGATAGACGACTTGAAGACACAGACACATATATAGATAAGTTGGAGCAGGTTCAGAGAAGGGCCACAAGGATGATAATAGGTATCGAGAGCAAAACATATGAGGAAAGGTTGAAAGAGCTGGGTATGTTCAGCTTGGTGAAGAGAAGACTGAGGGGTGGGGGGGTGGGCATGACTGCACTCTTTAAATACCTCAAGGGCTGTTATAGAGAGGAAAGAGCAGGCCTGATCTCTGCTGCCCCAGAAGGTAGGACTAGGTCTAATGGTTTTAACTTACAGAAGAGTAGATTTCAGCAACATTAGAAGGAACTTCATGATAGTAATAGCAGTTCAGCAATGGAACAAATTGCCTAGAGAGATGGTGGGTATTGCCAGGGATGGTGCAGGGAGTATGGATCGCACCAGGTGACACCTCGGGGGTGTGGGAACACCTAGTGGGGCAGTTGCTCCCATTGGTCAAAGACACCCCAGGCCATCACCTCTGCTGCCCATTGACTGTGGCCAGTGTTGGGTGTGGTGCTGTTGCCACCTAGCAGCCCCTTCTGGGACTAGTGTGGCTGCTGGGTAAGAAAGAGAGTCACCTCTCTTTATTGTTCATCCAGCAGTTACACCAAACCAGGAATGGGCTGCTGGGAGGCAGCGACTTTGCCTCTCCATCAGTGGCTGCTGGTGGGGGTGTTGTGCCTTCTGGGTCTGATGCACTGTTAGGTGAGCAGCTGAACCAGACTCAGATGGAAAGGGTTGCCAGCAGTAGCAACACTGGCCCTAATCAGTAGCTGTGTGTGTGTGCGTGTGCGCACGCATGCGGTGCAGCCATGTCAGACCCAGATGGAATGGGATGCCACCACCATCAGCATCTCTCCCCTATCAATGGCTGCTGGTGGGGGCATGGTGACTGCCATGTCTGGCATGGCTGCTGGTCAAGCAGCAACACCAGATTGACCAGCACCAACATCCCACCCCATCATGGCAGATGCAGCCTGGCTGACAGAGGGGTGTGTGAGGCTGGGGTTGTGCCAACCAGGCAGCCTGGGGGATGAAAGCATGAGCTACCGAATGGGGATGACACTAATCCTAGTGATGCCACTGAGTGTCCACTCCATGCTGGCTGTGATCCAAATAATTAGCAGCTCTCCCCTATAGATGACTATTTCCATTTTCCTTTCCTTTTCTTTATTGAAAAAAGAAGTCTGTGTCTGGAGCGTGTTTGGAGAGGAGTAAGTGGAGCTGAAAGGAAGAAAGGGCCTTTACAGACTGCCAGAAATAATGCGGCTTGAGGCCACTTTAACTGTCCTGGCTCAGTGCTAAGGAAACATGGGAACTAGTTTATTGTGGCACTAGAGCTCTCTGACAGAGAAGGCTCAATGTCCCAGAAAAAAATACAATTCCCATGGTTCCCTAGCACTGAGCCAGGACAGTTAAAGTGGACTCAAGCTGCATTATTTCTGGCAGTCTGTAAAGGCCCAAAGAGGAAGAGCCATTTATACTTGTGATGTTGGATTTCATCCATGCTCTCTTATAATTTCATGAAGTTCTTGTAGTCGTCTTCTAGCAGTTACTGTTTTTTACCCTCCAAAGTAACTCACAACAGATCAGTACCTTAACTGAATTTATTGTTTGCCAGCACTGTTGGAAACATAACACTCTACTGGTGAAATAACTATGTTGCTTCCCTATCTGTTCCCAGGCTCAGTTCAAAGTGCTGTTTGTATACTTTAAAGCTCCATATGTTTTGAGACTAGCACCTGTTATAATTTGAATTTGTAATTTTTAAAAACTGACTTCACAGCCTTAGTTAGCTGTCATTCTTTTTTCTTTGGGCAGATTTTTTAAAGTATCACTTTAGAATTTGTAGCTTGAGATTTATACCCTACAAAGACTGTTATTATTTAAACTAATTTGCTGAATAGGTCAAAAAAAGTTTCTAAATCATATTTCATCTGAGCCGGGAGGTGTCTTGTCTCTAGAGTCTGTAAGTTCCAGTACAATCTATACAATTGCATTCCATGCTTCTGATATAATGATCAAGGACTGCCAGTGGAAATACTTTCTAGTTCAACAGCGGCCAAGTGTTGTAATTAAAACAATCCTAAAATAATGGTTTATTGGGATATAAGCTATTTAACATGTATAAATGATATAGAGTCAGCAGTGAGGTAGTAAAATTTCAAGGTGCCACCAATTTGTATCGGTTGGCCGAAACCCAATTGGACTATTCAAGCCTATACATGAATAGGCAAGACCATACAAAATGAGCTTCAGTATAGTTTAGTAGAAAGTATGTATCTAGAATAATTAATGGCTGCTTTGCATGTATAAATGATTGACCTGTACTGGTGTGTCTGTTAAAAGAAATTGTAGCGCTTTGGTGAATAGCTCATTGAAAAATCAACTCGGCACATGAAAGAAAAAGTTAACTAGGTCTCTTAGGAAAAGGACTGAAAATAAAATGGCTAGTGTAATAAAATCTTTATATACATTTATATTGTGGATCACATATGGAAAACTGGGTACATTTCTGGCCACTTCATTTCAGAAAGGATATATAGAGCTTGAAAAGATGCACAGAAAAATTAGCTAAAATTATCAAGACATTGGATCACTCTCTCTGAAGGAAGGTATTTTAGTTTAGAAGCTGGATTATGTGCCTAGAGGATGACAACAGAGGCTGCATCTGCACTGCAGAAATAATGCAGCTTGACTATATTTTAATTGTCATGGTTCCATCCTATGGAATCCTGGGATTAGTAGTTTGTTGTGGCACCAGAGCTCTCTGACAGAGAAGGGTAAGTATCTCACAAAACTACAAATGACAGAATTCCATAGCATGGCAGTTAACATGGTATCAAATTGCAATAATTCTATAGTGTAGACACAGCCTTATGTTGTCTTACAGTTGAATTATATAAAAGATGATAATGATAATGATAATGATAATAATAATATAAAATGGAGGGGTGAGTGGTGAAGCTCATCCCCACCACATTTATGGCCCTTCTGGACCTCCATCGGCTTTACTCAGTTGTTCTTGCAAAACCAGAAGATGGAAGCTTTGAAGCTGGTGAAGGTGATGTCAGGGGAAATGGAACGGTTTTGGATTCTGCAGAACTGTTTCCTCCACAATCCGCCCTTGGAAATGGTTTGTTTCAAGGCTTCCTATGAATGCTTCTCTCTTGTTGAAGCTCCCCTGACAACATTCCTCTCCAATGGCAGGTATCAGCAGAGAGGCACCAATGTACTTATGTTACCCCTCAAGCCATCCGCACCATGGGAGGGGGGATTGATTGTGGCATATGAGATATAGCAAGTGGGTCTTAAAACATATGACAAGACAATGACCTGTAAACATCTATCCACTCCAAGTATACTCAAGGGAATCATAAGAAAGTTTTTAAAAAATCATACTTCTTTCTCCTTCTCCTTCTCCTCCTTTTTTCATGGGAGGGATGTATAACTCTTTGATTTATAATCTTGTGCACACTTACTAGATCATACTGATCTCAATATGACTTCCGAGTAAGTATTAGTGGATTTTACTGGTAGTTAAGTTGCCTCGTTCTCCATAAAGGAGCTGTGTGTTTAGTGTTCCCTTTCCCTTTTCTTTTTAAAATTCATGAATAAAACAGAGCAGTGGGGGCGCAGAAGGCAGTCTTGTGAAATCTCTACTAAAAACACACACGCACTGTCCTTCATAGCCAAAATCTACTCCAAGTACTTCCAGCTGCAGTTGGACGGATGAGTCATGCTGAAAGCTAAGGAGGTTTTTCTGCAAGCTTTTCACTTGGTTCACATGAGTTTTGTTTTGTTTTGTTTTACATTCCTATCTGTATTTCTTTTCTTTTTTTAAAAAAAAACCCTCTAAAGGAGATTCACCCAAGGAAAACCCATATGAGGATGTGGAGCTGAAAGCCCGTAATGCAGGCCGAAAATCCCAACAGCTTTCTGAAAGTTCCCTAGAGTCTTTGCACAGGATGTGGACTCCACAGGACAGGAAATACACAGCACCTCCTCAGGTAATGCAGCACGTCTTCAGAGGGCTGGGTTCTGTTCAGAATGCATGTTTCGACATGAGAGTGTTTTACATGTTTGTGTTCTGCAAAAGAAGCATTTACCACGGAAGTACAGATAAAAAAGTAGATGTAAAATCACTATGCTCAACTGAAAAAAAGATGCAAGGAAAGAAGCAGAATCCCTTTAAATATTTGCTCTAGACACCTTAGCAGTTTGAATTTACTTTTTCATTTGTTTAACTATGTACTTCAGGACTTTTCATTTGATTTCACTATGTACTGAAATGCTGTTATAATTTTGGGTATGATATATTAGTATTATTTAGAAGTGTTTGTTAATCTTCTTCACTTTTGCAACTACAGAGTCATTCACTTATTCTCTACACCCTTTTAATAGGGGGGTTGATTATTTTTTCAGTTCTTTTTTGTTAGTCAGCCCCCCACCCTCATTAATATTTCTTCTATGCAGATTGTAAAAGAGTGTCAAATGAAATTTATACTGTCATTCAGCCAAGAAATGGATACAACACCAACAATTTCTATAGAGAGACAGCTCCTTTGTTACTTATCCATTCAGCATTATCACTCTATTTTGCTACTTGTGTGTCAGCCATCTTGTTTATAAATTGATCTATGTGAAAATTTCTATGTAAATTACTTCCAGGTAAATTTTACTGAAATCAAATTGATTTTTAAATGCATGCCTTCAGTAAAAATTTTGTAACAGTATGTAATATTAGTCATTTAGCAGTCTATTGCAAAAACCTCTAAATAGGAGGACTGTCCATTTGAATCAGAGCAGCTTATTTTAGAACTACTGGTATTTTTTTGTTTGTTTGTTAAAAATTATATTATTTTCAGTATTCTGTTTCTTTTTTTAATAAACACAAATAACAATTACATTTAAAACACTAACATAAAATACAAATAAAACATGTTGTTTTTAACAAACATACAAACACAATTGCTTCATTTATGTTTGTGCATACGATTAACATTGACTTCCCGGTTGAAAATGCCTTATATTAAATTAACATTCTTAACTCCACTTTATGAATCTATTTTAAGGACTTCTATTTCTTTATCCCTTTGTCTTTTTATAAGGATATCTAGGTATTTTCCTCACTTTTTAGCTAGGTTCATTACCAATTGTTCATTTTCTAAGTCGAGCTTACTTTGTATCGTTACATGTCTATAAAACATTCATGTTGGTTCAGTCTTCTTTTTAGTTTTCTATGGGGTACCGGTTTTTAATGTTATGGTAATCTGGTGTTTTAGCAATCTAGTCATAGTGATTTCTTATTTGAGAATGTTTTTTTTCCCCAAGGACCATTCACTTTCTATTTTTTCCATTGGTTTATCTTAAATTAGAGCAGTTAATTTGTCCATATTCATCAACTCCCAGACCTTGGACTACCATTCTTTGATGTTCGGTGTTTCTGTACTTTTCCAGTATTTTGCATAGATGATCCGGGCTGATGTTATAAGATATAAAATTACCCATCCATAATTCTTTTCTTTTTCTTATCAACCCCCCTTTGCAGATGGTGCTTTGCGCCATCTTGGAGGTAAGGAAGGGGAGGGGCAGCCTCACGCTGGGCGCCCCAACCCCTTCCTGAACATGTCATCGGAGCGCCTGTCGCTCCACACAGTGGGCGCTCTGATGACGTTCTTCCGCCACAGCGTCCAGACACGCTGCGACGGAAGAGACGCCAAAGAGGCGCCCAACGCCTCTTGCGGTGCACCTTCTGCGTCTTGCAGAAGGAGTGGTATTTTAGCGCTCCTTCCAGGCCCTAAAAGAAGTGGATCGGGGCAGAGGAGTGTGGCTACCTCGGCCCCAATCTGCGGCTTCTCGGGGCAGCCCATGGCTGCCCGTCTGCTTAGGGCCTAAGTCTGTAATCATATTTAGTAAAAAAAGTTCAGGTTTGAAGGAAAGCTGGAACTGAAATATATCCATTAAATTCTTATGTATGTCTTTCCAGTATGTACTTGCTACTTTACAATCCCACCACATATGGAGAAGTGTCCCTTGGTGGGATTGGCATTTCCAACATTGTTTAGATGTTGTTTTATAAATAATCTTAAATCTTGTGAGAGATAAATACCACCTGTGCATCATCTTTAGATTATTTTCTCTGAGATCTTGACACAGGGTAAATCTATTTGAAACTTTCCAGCTTTCCCCCCATTCTTTTATTTTTATAGTTCTTCCTATATCTTGAGCCCATTTTAACATTACTGGTTTTATTACTTCTTGTTCTAGGTCCCTTTCATTTATTATCTTGTAATATTTTGCTATGTGGTGTCCTTTTTTGTCTTCCCTAATGTTATCTAAATTTCTGTTTTTGTGAATTCAAACCCCAGTTCTTTACTGTCAATTGTGAATCTTTGGTGTAGTTGTAGATGCAGAAACCAGTTGTGAATAATTCCTTCCTGTTCTAGTAGATCTTTTGTTTTCATCTTAGGATCAGCATTATTATCTATGGGTGGTTGTTTTAATAGTATATCTTGATATATAATCCAAACTTTATTATCTCTTCTGGTTCTACTCAAAAGAGCCTCCTGTGGCGAGACCCATAATGCTATTTTCCTATAGAATATTTTTTCCATTTTGAGCCAGACCTGAAGTAACGCTCTTATACAATGATGTATAAAATCTTTGTTTTCCTTAAGTTTATTATAGATCATAAAGGCATGAAAGCCAAATCTAATATTATCTCTTTCTAAGCTCAAAAGTCTTTCATCCTTTAACTTAATCCATTCATCTAACCAGGTAATGGCATAGTAGTATTTTTTTAAAAATCTGGCAAAGCCAGTCCTCCTCTATCTTTTGAGTCAATCAAACTAAGCCATCTGATTCTTGATTTTTTTTCTTGCCATAAAAATTTTGTTATTTCTCTTTTCCATGATGCACACTTCTTGTTATGTATTATTGGAATATTTTGAAAGAGATACATGAGCTTTGGCAGGATATTCATTTTGATTAGTGATATTCTTCCCATAAGAGATATCTGTAACTTAGACCATTTTTGCAGATCCTTTTGTATTACTTTCCAGGTTTTAATGTAATTGTTCTCAAAAAGGTTTTTGTTATGGTAATACCCAGATGGTTCACTTTTTTTTTTCAATCTTGAATCCTGACACTGTTTTTAGAAGTTCCTCATCTTCATTGTCAGCATAACTGTTTTATCTTGATTAATTGTAAGACCTGTTAACTGACCAAATTCTTTTAATGTGAACAACAGCTTATCAATGCTTTTCAAAGGGTCTTCTAGAAAAAATACTATATCGTCTGCAAAGGCCTTGAGTTTATGGCAATGCCCTTTTACTTTGATGCCTTGGATTTCATTATCCCTGTTGATTTTAGTCACTAGGATCTCACAGAGTAATTATAAATAATAGTGGGGAAATAGGGCACCTTTGTTTGGTGCCTTTTTCTATTTTTATTATTTCTGTTTTTTCGTCATTTACTATAATTTGGGCAAATTGTTTGTTATATATTGATGCAATCCATTCAATGAATTTCTCCCCCATATTCCAACAAGAGATTACCTCCATCAAAAAGATCCAATCTACTTTATCGAAGGCCTTTTCAGCATCTAAGAGTACCATAGCTAATTGTTTCTCGTTATGCTTTTCAAAATATTCCATGGTATTCAAGACAGTTCTCATATTGTTTTTAATATGCCTTTCAGGCAAAAATCCAATTTGGTCTTCATATATTATATGTTGTAGCACTTTTTTTTGCCTTGAAGCCAAGATTGTTGTGAAGATTTTATAATCAACATCGATTAATGAAATCGACCTAAAATTCCTTACCAACTTGGAGTCTTTAGTTTCCTTGGGAATCAATACTATGTATGAATTCTTCCAGGTGTCCGGGATGCCATTCTTATGTATCTCATTTAACGTTGTCTCCATAGGAGAAAGAATAATTTCTTCCATTTTTTATAATACAGGGCTATAAGGCCATCAGGTCCTGGAGCTTTGTCTGGCTTCATTTTCCTAATTGCCTCTGAAATTTCTTTCTGAGTAATATTTTGATTTAACTCTTCCTTTTGTTTTTCCGTCAGCTGAATTTTCATCTGTTTATTCAGATAATCTCTTATCCTTATTTTCTTAATATCATCTTTGTTGGTATTACTATATAATGTTTCATAATATTTTTAAAGATTTGTTTGATGTTTTCTTGATTTGTATAAATCCTGTCTTCTTCTATTATTTCAGTTATGATCTTTTTATTTTTTTTGTTTTCCTTATTTTGTTTTTACTAGGTTTGTTTCCTAACTCAAAGTGTTGTTGTTTAGTTCTTTGTAATTTCCTTTCCCAGTCATTGATATATAAATTTTCTAATTGATGTTGCAGTTTTTTAATTTCATGAAGTAAATTTTTATCACCTCCATTTCTCCATTCTAGTTCTTTACAGCTCAATTTTGTCATGATTTCCCCCCCTCTTCTCTAATTCTTCTGTTTTCTTCCACATTTAATTCAATTAGGATCCTCTTGCTATAGCTTTGCTTGCATCCCATATTATTTTGTGTGTAATCTCTGTTGATATGTTTTCCTTGAAATGTAATTTAAGCTCGCTTTTAAGTTTGTCCAAAAGTTGGCTATTCCTTCAAGCCTTTAGTTGCTTTGAGGTATATCTTATGAGACCTTCTGTGTACAAATATTATTCTGTGCAATTCTTACTCAAAGATAAATTCCACTGTGCTCTATTGTGTACAGAATTGAAATCTATAGGCATCAGTGGATGGGGATCATTGTTCAATGATAGGGCATAGTAGCCAAGGCTGCTTGGAGGATTCTGGGAGGGTGTGTAGAAGTAGTGCTAATATTTCCTAGCTCTGAGAAGAGGACATTTGTTTAAGATGGTCAGCCATACTAGAGAACAGTGGAACAGAAAGATTGAGCTAGTATAAAGCAGTTGCTTATACTAACAACAGAATATAATCTCTGATGAAAAGGCAATTTTGTCTCAGTCTAACAAACACCCCTTATTTAATGTTTTTTGAAGCTCATATGAGGTTTTTCTATTAATTTTGTTAAGAATGTACTCTTAACAGAATTCTACTAATTTTGTTAACTTTGGCTCGAAACACACTGGCCAAATAAGGTGGCTTCTGGCTGCTTTGGGATCATGGCATTCAAACAATGCACACCAACCAAGCAGCCGGAAGCCACTCCCGCACCAACAGAAGGAGTCTGGTGCCGTCGCAAAAAGGAGTGGAAATAGTCCAGCTCATGGCACCACCAGCTCAGGACCACAACAGCAGCCCACTTTGGAAGCAGTCTGTGTAGTCACTGTGGTCCCGATGCAATTGTGGCTGGAGGCCGTTCCTATGGGGCCATCTGATTCATTCTTTAGACCCTGACTTAGGGCCTTTGCAGACTGCCAGAAATAGTGCAAATTGAGTCCACTTTAAGGGTTAGGGTTAGGGAATCATGGGAACTGTATTTTATTGTGGCACCAGAGCTCTCTGACAGAGAAGGCTCAATGTCTCAGAAAAAACAACAACAAAACAATTCCCATGCATTCCCTAGCACTAACCCTAACCCTTAAAGTGGACTCAATTTGCACTATTTCTGGCAGTCTGCAAAGGCCCTCAGTTTGCCTTTCCTAGAACAAATGAATTTCTATGATTCTCTTCCCTTTCTTTCTTAGTTACCTTCAAAGCCTAGCAGCCAGTCTCTTAGAATTGGAAACTGGTCAGAAAGAAAAAGCCATCGCCTTCCACGGCTACCCAAGAGGCACAGCCATGATGATATGCTGCTGCTGGCTCAGCTTGGCATCCCTTCCTCTCCCTCCAGCCTGAATGAGGACAATCTGAGTACTACAAGTGAACTTCTGTCCACACGCAGGGCCAGGAGGGTTCCAAAGGTAATGCTAAGTGTTGTGTTCTTGATCTGTGAATCAATCCTGAGGGGTCCCCCCTCTCTACTTGTTTCTGTATAAATGAGAGAGAAATCTGGATGTAATTGAATTTAGGACACACTGGCTAGTCCTGATTAAAGTCAAGATTAATAGCTCGCCCTGAATAAAGTCAACCCATTGAATTAATTAATTAATATTAAGTCAAGACTTGTGTAAGTCTTGATTCAATAGGCCTATTTTAGTTGGGAACAGCAATTTAATTTAGGCCATGACCATTTTGCGCCACATTTGTTGGGCCTGGAACTATAGGCAGAGGTGTGATAATAATATGTCTTCCATTCTTTACTTCCAGTTTCCCACAACAGGAAAATAAATAAAGGGTTCTGAGCAGTGTTCATGATTTCTGAGTAAGCAAATGGTATGTCATAGTGGTATAGGCTAGTAAACTAAGCATTTTCTCAAAGTATGTCCAAAACTGCTGCCATAGTTCTGTCTTTCTGTGCTGTGGTAAGTATCTGCCTTAGAGCAACATCATCACTCAGAATAATGGTTAATAAGTTGTGGGATCCAAGTCTATTTCATTTATGTCTCATATACACCATATACATATAGCTTTAAAGTAATGTTATACTATATTTTAAACAATTTTGTGCTTGAAACAAAGTTTGTGTACATTGAACCATCAGAAAGCAAAGGTGTCCCTATCTCAGCCACTCATGGGGAAAAAAAATTAGGTTATTTTGGAATTCTGGATAAGGGAGGCTAAACCTAAAAGGGCTTTAAAGTTCTGATTACTGTGAAAGCGAAGGCTTTCACATCCAGCATCCTTAGGTTTTTATGGGTTTTTCAGGCTGTGAGGCAGATGCAGGTGAATACATTCTTCTAGAACATGGCCTCACAGCCCCAAAACCCACAAAAACCTTCTGATTACTGTTTTCCTCATCCTGATCCAGGTGAGATACAGCAATGTCTGTATCTTCCTGAGTTAAGAGGGCTTTGTTTCTGTTATGCTTCAGGGAAGCCTCTGGCATTACATAGGAAGTTTTGCCATCTCTACCACCTTCTGCAGCAAGTAGTAGACTTGTAGGGCTCTCATTTAAAAATCAGTACTGTCCTTCATGCAATGATATGAATTTGGTTACCTTTGCCTTGGCTGAAGCATGCTTCAGACAACAGGTATCCCAGTATGAAGTAGGTGTAATGGGTGTGTATTTATATATTTAGAGATGTCAATGGCAAGAGGTCTGTTCTTTGTGGGTATCATTGTATATCTCATCCAAGAATATCTTCCTTCACTACATTGGTTGGAGGATATCCTTTTTGTGCCAAAACTCAAGCTTTTCTTTCCAAGAAAATCTTTGTTAATGTTTTGCAAAAAGGTATTTTTTTGCCAAATCAAAAGTATTATAAAAAAATAAACAAAACTCTTGCAATCTTGCTTAATAGAGAGAAAACTTGAAACTTTTATTATTACAAGTGAAAAGTAAATCAGTCAAGATTCACATCTCTACTTCTGTCATGTCATGTTGTAGACATAGTGGGTGCCCGTGATGTACGTCATCATCATGTCTATGGAACAGTGATTTAGGGTGCAACTATAAAAAGGGGCCTGGACTTTTCTTTGATTAATGACCTGCATCCCCTTAAGCTTTCTAAATCAGAGCATTTTTACTTGCTGAATTATAATTGGAGTAGCAGTTGCTATGTTACTATTTATAATCTTATGTAAGTGCCTTAAATTATTTTTTCTCCTTTGTTATTGTTTGTAATGATGGTTCCCAAGGCAATCACTATTGAACCAATATGGACCCTATTGTTTACTCAAAGGCCATGCAATCCAGCTAGCTGCGATGTTACAGATTTGAAACAATATTGATTAAATGTAAGCTGTTGCTGCTTAGTTTTAAAAAGCCACAAAACCCAACTAGGATAGGAATATATATATATATATATATATATATATAATGTTAATATGAACAAGTATCCTGTTTTTTATAGATTGTAAAATAGCATTTGGTCTCTATGTTTAGCTCTTTCCTGTTGAATTTAAGAGCAGTTAAAATTTTGTTGTTGCGTGTCTTCAAGTAATTTCTGACTTACAGAAACTCTAAGGTGAATCTATCACAGGGTTTTCTTGGCAGAATTTATTCAGAGGGGGTTTGCCATTGCTTTCCTTTGAGGCTGAGAGAGTATGACTCTGCTAAGTTAACCAGTGAGTTTCCATGGCCAAGCAAGGAATCAAACCTTGGTCTCCAGAGTCCAGTAGTCAAGCCACCATAGCACTGGCTCCAAGTTAAAAATCTACATCGCTAAAAATATATTGGAGACAAAAATGGTTATAAATAGATTTTGTCACTAACTGAAAGCCTATGCACATCTCTGTAGAAATTAAGTATACTCATTTAGTATACACATTCAGCTCCACTGATGACAGCGGGACTAACTTCAAGTAAATAGGCATAATATTATTCTGTTAGTTTTACATTTTGCACAATAAGAAAGAACATTTAAGCGCAAACAATTAATGCCTTATAATAACTATTTGGTGACTAGGGGTTTCATCTAGTGTTGGACATCTGCTCTTGCAGCAGTAGAGTCCAATATATGTATGGGGGATGTCCCCTTCCCATTGTATTCCCTGAGCTGTCCAAAAACCAAAGGGCTAGGGAATCCTCTGAATTTAGTTATTGAGAAACTCCTAAGGTTGCAAGGGAGAGTGGAAAAGAGAGAATTTCTGTGACACAGGCATGCTTCATACCTAGAGTTGCCAGCAAAATTATGTGAGATTTTCTCTGGTTATGTGCTCTGGAGCGAGTACAGCCAGCCATCCTAATGTCCAACCACGATTTCATTCCACTTCTGGCTAATTTAACTCATTATGGCATTTACTTCAAGCACAGTGCTACTGTAAAACCCCTACTCTGGAGCCTTAGATCACCCCTGCTATGAAACCTGTTTGAGGGGCATGTTCTCATGTATGAAAATATTCTTAATATTTACATTTAGCAATGGCCATAATTCAGAACTCATGAAAGAGAAGAAAACGTTGACAGAACACAATATTGTAAAGTTCTACTAAGAAGTCCAACTGAGAGTGTAGCCACACTGCAGAAATAAAGCAGTTTGACACCACTTTAACTGCCATGACTTTATCTTACAGAATTCTGGGATTTGTAGTTTGGAGAGAGAGGCACCAGAATTCTCTGACAGACCAGGTTGAATACCTCACCAAAGTACAAATCCTAGAATTCCACAGGATAGTCATGACAGTTAAAGTGGTGTCAAACTTCTTTATTTCTGCAGTGTGGAACCAGGTGAGTTCAATGGGTTAATTCTCAGGTATATGTATATTGGACTGGAACCTGAAAGAATTACATGAACAGTTATGAATACAGAATTTGTTTTTTGTCTGTCTGTTTGTGTGTGTGTGTTTGTTTGTGTGTGTGTTTTAAATTTGATGTGTGCTGGGCTGATGGCTGTCCTCTTTTCCAGCTTGTGCAAAGGATCAATTCTATCTATAGTGCAAAGAGAGGGAAGAAGAGATTGAAGAAACTCTCAATGTCTAATATTGAAACAGCATCACTGAGAGGTATATGATTAAACCTTTTGGATTAAGGAAAGAATGTTGAATTATCATTATAAAAGTCACTGTGATTTACAAGTAGTTTTCCTACACTACTTGTAAATAACACAGACCATAGTAAAAATATAAAAGTCACAAGGTCAGAGGCTTATTTCCATGCATGTATTGAATTAAATAAATAAATAAATAAATAAAATTACTTCCTGGGAACTGCATGCAAGCACAGACCCCAGTGTGTATATATATATTCTTCAGCATTTGGAACTCACCTTTTATACTTTTCATGTATACTGCTAGAGACACTAGAGAAAGCTGATGTAAGTCCAGTGAACAGTTTCTAATGTGTGGAATACTTGGTTGTACTGTAGTCTGTGATTTATCAGCTAATTTACACAGAATTGCTATGCCCATGGTGAGACCACCTTATTTTCCTTAGCCATTTGTTTTTTCTGTCAACTTGTTGTGTGCACCAACATATGAAAAGTGAGATGAACTAAAATGGAATTTGTACACTTATTATTTCCAAATAAACTTGTAATATGAAGTTGTAGGCTTTCATGGCCAGCATCCATAGTTTTTTGTGGGTTTTTTGGGCTGTGTGGCCATGTTCTAGAAGAGTTTCTTTCTGACGTTTTGCCAGCATCTGTGGCTGGCATCTTCAGAGAATACTGGAATGGAAGAGAGTGGGTCTATATATACTGTGAGACCCTGGGTAGAGAGGAGTGATTCCCATGTAAACTGTGTATTGTTCTGTGTTGAATAGGTATTATTCTGTTGTTAATGGCATGGCTTCAGGGTGGGAGGATATGCAAACAAGGATATTGTCTGCTATTGTCTGCTGGGAAAGCCCCTGACCCTGGTTGGTTTCCTATTTGCATTTGCTGATAGCTATTCAACATAGAACAATACACAGTTTACATGGGAATTACTCCTCCCTACCCAGGGTCTCACAGTATATATAGACCCACTCTCTTCCATTCCAGTATTCTCTGAAGATACCAGCCACAGATGCTGGCAAAATGTCAGAAAGAAACTCTTCTAGAACATGGCCACACAGCCCAAAAAACCCACAAAAACTTGTAATAGCTATTTTGTGTGCATTTTTGTATGTATGTGTAATGTATGCCCAAGTAATGGCTCTGCCCTGGGAGGTGTGTTGCTGTATCACTGGGACAAGGTGTTAACCCTGCTGCTCAGACAGGGAGACAGACATGCTACTTCGGTTTGATTGTAGCTGCTCCCTGCCCATGCTACAGCATAGTTCTTTACTTGTTGAAGAGGCAGCTGACCAAGATACATATCAGTTTTGTTAACTTTTGTTAAATGCTTAAGATCTGCATGTTATGAATGAGTCATAATTTAGCTCTCACTGTGGTATAGTACCATATGCAAACCTTCAAGAGTTCCCCTTGGGCTTGTTGCAGAACCTCCTTTCAAAGCGTAGAAGGATTTGAATGGGAAATGTTGAACCAGTTGTCAAAATGATTCTAAAACAGCATGGAAATTACTTCAGGATGTCTAAATATTTTCAGAATCATGAATCATTTTCCCATAAAAATCACAGTCTGAGATACGTTCATTGCAGGGCATTTTTGCTTACTTAAAGAGGAAGAGCAAGCCTGAAGTCTTCTTTCTGATAGTAAAATCCTTCTCTTTTTCAGATGAAAACAGTGAGAGTGAAAGTGATTCAGATGACAGGTTTAAAGGTGAGAAGCCTAGGTCCTATCTTATCTTCTAGTTACTTTACAATCCAGTGAAGTCAGACTGATGGATGCCCTTTTTGGTCTCCAGGGAGTTCAAAACAGCTTGAAAGAGGGATCATTGCTTGTGATGGGTACACTCATTCTACTTTCATGTGTAGGAATCACATTTGAGAGTTTTTGTGTTATTTCAAAAGCCTTGAAAACCTATATGACTAGAATTTACAGGGAGAAAAAAGAAATTTGTGTCAGTAGTGGGAAATCACTCTTATCAAACCATTTTCAATACTTTTGAAAAGTATTGACTGGGACAAACTGCTGTATTTGTTTCATTCTGTTTGTCTTATTTGAGAAAGTGATAACCAGCTGCCTTTGAGCAGTAGACCTTTAAAGACTCTGTTGTCCTATGTTGTTTAGGGAGAACACTGATCTTGGATCTTACTACTTTGATACATTTTGCAGAGAAGATGTATACTAACATAAGATGTATAAAGGTGTATGTGAATGTAGATCAAGAAATCATTTTAATTTTCAATGGTTGAATCCTGTCCTGAACTTTGGAGTACCTAAATGGAGAAATAACTATGTGAGAGATATAAAAAAAAATTGTATTGGAAATGTCTGGGACCCACTCTGTAGTTTGCTATTCTGTGGAGATTCTGAAACTTGTCACATTTCAGCTGCCAAGTGCTGGAGTCCTTAGATTGTAGAAACAACCCAGATGACTCTCACATATCATATTAAAATAAGATATAACCACTATTGTATATAGTTATGGTTTATGTTAACACCTTCATCTGTGGATTTTGAATATTTCTGGGACCACTTTCTCCATTATATGCCTCCCACATCTTGAGATGAAAAGATGAAGCCCAGTAACGTATTGCATATGTAGTGTTTTGAGATCTATGAGAGCATAAAGCTATTTCCTTAGAGTAGATGCTTTAGGAAAGGAATTTTGGATGACAGAAATTGTCAAATATGTAGAATACAAATAATTTAATAACGTGTTTTTATTTGCCAGTGTACAAATTTCAGTGTTTATTCATATAGAATAAAAATAATTTAATAACATGTTTTTATTTGCCAGTGTGCAAATTTCAGTGTTTATTCTATTATATGCTGTTGTTGAGTGCTTTTAGGCTGAATAAAGCATTGTAGTCGTTTTATAATTCAGTAAAAGAATAGAATAGAAAATAGTAGTCATTATGCTACATTAAATATCAAGATGATTAAAGGATAGGTGCTGAGCAGAATTTCAATGCATACATACTAAGAATGTCAATAATACAATTTTCTCATCATTGCTGAGTAAGCAGCCATAAAGAAAAGATCACACCCCAAGATTTTTTTGCATTTTGTGACTTAGTGAAAAAATAATTTGCACAGAAATAGTACATTTTGCACAAATACTTGTTTTTGTGCAAAACTCATCTGCAACCCCTGTCCTTTATGCTGACCGGTGATGGTGAGAGTTGTAATCCAACAGGTGACCATAGTGGTTCACCCTGATACAGACTGACAATTGACAAATGCTCTCTCAGGATAGAAAGAGATGTTTTACCATTAAGTTTTCAAATGCTTAAATCCAAAAAGAACTGGTTGCAAAAGCAAGAGGGGTATGGCTCCTGATTTTTGTCATATTTTCCTCCAGATACAGCCCCCCCCCTTGACCATGTCACTCTCCATACTACGAGTATATAGTATGAACCTTATAGGAGGGAACCTATAAAGTTCAGGTTACACTCGGTCCTCAGCCCTGCTCCACTCAGTTCACAAGCCATTCTAGGCCTGCTCTAGGCTCTCTAAATACTGTGGGTCTGCTCTTTGCTGTCAGGCTACATTGTTGTGCATGCACTTAATGGAATTTTTGTGTAGTAAAACAGGCACAGAGGAAGTCAGTGCTGAGCATAGAGTTTATGGAGAAGGAGGTGGCAGAGTCTGTAATATCCTGGTTGGTTTATTATATTCTATTGTCTCTGTATTTCGTTGTGCAGTGGCTCTGAAAGAGAACAGAAAATGGCTGGGCCCTCTCTTAGGGGCAGGCCATCCCCAGTGGTTTTCCTACCCCACTGCCATGCTATTTTCAATGATCTCCCAAGCCTCAGGACTTTATAGGGAAATGTAGGGGGGGTTGCAGACTGTCAAAAATAGTGTGAATTCAGTCCACTTTTAGGGTTAGGGTTAAGGTTAGGGAATCATGGGAACTGAATTTTATTGTGGCACTAGAGTTCTCTGACAAAGAAGGTTCAATGTCTCAGAAAAATAACAATTCCCATGATTCCCTAGCACTAACCCTAACCCTAAAAGTGAACTGAATTCACACTATTTTTGACAGTCTGCAACCCCCCGTAGTTAGAAGGAGGAAGCACAAAGCTCTGTTTCAAGGATCTTAGGATGCAACCTTCTGTTATCATTTGATTAGTCTTTATTCTAAGATAAGGCCTTATACATTCAGTCAGTTACAGTATAATAATACTGTAGTCAGTCTGATAATCAGAATAGTTTGTGTGAAGTCGTAGGCTTTCATGGCCGGCATCCATAGTTTTTGTGGGTTTTTCGGGCTGTGTGGCCATGTTCTAGAAGAGTTTCTTTCTGACGTTTCGTCAGCATCTGTGGCTAGCATCTTCAGAGGCTAGCATCTTCTGAAGATGCTAGCCACAGATGCTGGCGAAACGTCAGAAAGAAACTCTTCTAGAACATGGCCACACAGCCCGAAAAACCCACAAAAACTAAGAATAGCTTGTACTTTGTGATTTTCTTATATGCTCAAAGCACTTTGTATATACATGATGGACTGTATCCAAGAGTGTCTACTGACAGAGCAGATTTGGAGGGCATATGATGCGTGTGTGTGTATGCAGAGGGGGAAAGTGATTTGGGAAACATTATATAAACAGTGTGCATAAACAGGCCCAGTTGCACAGCATTATATCTTATAGCTTTATTTCAATAATTACAGCAAACTTATAAAATACACCAACATTGGTATCTCCTTGTGGGTCATCTGTGATTCAGACAGAAGCCCCCCTGACTCAGAAGATGGTTGTAATACTATGTAGTTCCTCTTTTTATTGTCTTTTGATGATGAAGTAATTTAAGATACATTGAAAGATAAGCTTGTGTAGGAAGGACTGATTATATCTATATATGTATCATACTGGTAGAGATGATATACATTTTTAAAATTCTTTAAAGATAAAGAAAATGAAAAGATTGTGAAATTGCTGGGCAAGGTTCTTGTCTTTAGCTGTCTTTGCTGCCTTTATTGTCTAGCACTCTGGTCCATCTGACTCTTCATTATCTAGCTAGTAAATCTGTTTTTATGGACTTATTTCCCAACAAGTGCTAGATATTGCTTTTATTCCAGTGAATTTTCTGGCTTGAGGTTGATGCAGATTGCTGTGGTATTTGTAATTTGAGGTACAGCAGAAACAGATGGGTAAAACTGCAATTGCTGCTAGTTTTATGAGGTGTAATATTAAGTGTTTGTTTTTCTAAATTTCTAAAAAGTAATACCCTGCTGAATAAGTCAATCAGTTCTCGATACAGCATACAGGAAACAACAAAAGTCACTATACAACCAATAAACATATCAACAATATCATATAGTATGAGAAAGCCTTTCTATATAGCTTCAAACAACATTTATTAAAAGCCATTCCATCAGCCCAGTAGAATTTGACAGACAAAAATTGATGCATTTCATTCTCTCAGTTTAGTGTTTAACTAAATGTGATGCTCATTCTGTGACAGGCAGAGGGCAAATTCTGGTACTGTATGGCTTTTAGAGGATTGGAAGTGCTGAAAAATAATTTCTGATTGTTCAAAAGGTCCCACATAGAATTGTGCCATTCTCATTCATTAGTGTACAATCTCATTAGCTTTAATAAGATTGTGAACAGGCAGAAGATATGGGGACATGAAGATGTTTGGAAGTGCACATGATTCTACCACGCCATACTTTCTTAGCATTAAAACTGAAGCCAGTTTTGAACGATAGACTGATTTTATTCGCAACTGCTGATTAATAAAGTATGTAAATTAATAAAGTATAGATTAATAGGGGAAAAATATGAATAAAGTATGTGGATCTAAAAGGCCTAAAAACAGTTGGTTTTATGCAGTCATTTGAGAAGTTTGCAAGCTCTTGTTACATATCTTATGATTCTTTTCAGTTACTTCTCTCACTGTCTGAAAGGCCTTTATTTCTATCAGAAAGAGAAAGAATTTCAACAGAGTATGCTTGATGTTAGCAGCACAGAACACCCACAGAACTACCAACTAATGCTTCTTGTTCCTTTTGTAATACTAGCTCACACTCAGCGCCTTGTTCACATCCAGTCAATGCTGAAGAGGGCTCCTAGTTATCGGACTTTAGAACTGGAACTGATTGAATGGCAGGAGCGTGAACTGTTTGAGTATTTTGTGGTAGTTTCCCTTAAGAAGAAACCCTCTAAAAACACTTATCTCCCTGAAGTCACGTATCAGTTTCCAAAGGTAAGAATTGTATTGATGGATAGTCATTATTTATTGTTGTTAGGCCTGTTCACTTTCTTGTCATTGTATTTGTGCAGTTTGTAATTATTTCTGTTTAGCCCTTTTTTAGATTCAGATATGGACATATTTATATGTGTACTGATTAAATGAGTGCAACAAAGAATCCTGATGAGATTGTGTGATCACATTATCATTTCTTGGAAAGATATGATTAAAAGGGACCCCGAGGGTGTCTGTTTGTTTTAGCATTGTACATAATCAGTGTGTATATGCAGTACTGCACATCAGTATTTTGTAAGGATAATACCACTAATGTGGCAATCTGTGATATGGACCGTCTTGAAAAAACCATAGACAATGAAAAAAACGTAGACAAGAGAACATCAATGCCACTCTTGAAACAAGAACAGGAAACTACAGTTGGCCTTGGTATCTGCTAGGGTTTGGTTCCAGGACACCCGTGGATGCTCAAATCCCATTAAATACTGTGGCATAGTAAAATGGTGTCCCTTATATAAAATGGCAAAATCAAGGTTTGCTTATTTGAATTCATATAAAAAAATCCAATGAGATACAGTTGATCTTCTGTATCAACAAATTCCTTATCCATCGATTCAACGATCTGTGGATACTGAGTACTGAGGACCAACTATCTCTTTGGATTTCTTTTACAGCATAAAACAATTTTAGACCTATGTGCTGAATACTAATAAATTCATAACATTGCATCATAAGATCATCCTTTATACTCAATGCATAAGGTTCTGCTTTACTTTCTGGTTTTCTTAAATTTCAGCATGATGCAGCTATTTGGGGAGGGTTCATAACATGCAGAGTAAGAATTATCTGTTCTTTCTCCATACATGGACTCTCCCCCAAATTCCCCATTCCCCATGCTGCCAGTGGAAATGCCTTTTCTATCACATGCAAATGGAGTGGCTTTTTTTAAATGAGGAGGATGGCCAGGGAGGCAAGGCTTAAACCTCCCCTGTGATGCACCTTCAGTGACCCCACCAATATAAAAGTTAGAGAAAATCAGAAAGAGAAGCTGTACTCTGTAATAAATGGGATGTATAATATGACTCTTAGTTTAATGAAAAGGAGCTTCTCAGTTAAGGGAGGGAGATGAAATCACATTTTACAATGCTTCTCTCCCCATCCCCCAGTCGTAGTACAGTTAACCCTCCGTTCTTGTGGGGGATCCATTCTGGACACCACCGCCACCCCTGCAAAAACAGAAAATTGTGTATATTCAAGGCCCATAGGCTTGAATGGAGGTGTGCGCCCATGGGCGCATGCCCCATTTTGTGCCCTTCTGTTCCCTGCCCATGAATAGGCAAGGGACGTGGATCTCAAGTCTGCAAGAATTGAGAGGCAACTGTAGTGTTTGAAGTGTGCAATGTGATACTGTTTTGGAAGGGGAAGTCCTTTAATTCCCCACTTCTGTGCAAATTTACTTGGAAGGAAATCCTGATGAATTTAGGAGCAGCAATACTAGCACAATGTGGTAGTTTGAGTGTTGAATCAGTACTCAGGGAGACCAGGGTTTGTACTCAGGGAGACCAGGGTCAGCCATGAAAAGCTAGTCTGGGCACATCCTGCTTCCTCAGTCTCAGAGGAGGGCAATGGCAAACCTCTGGATGAATCTTGCCAAGAAAATTCTAGGATTGGGTGCTGGAAGTTGGCATTGAAGGCACATAACTACAACAGCAAAGACTTTAAATGAAATTGACCTGCTGACATTGTGTTGGTGCAGTGTTTTCAAGAATTATGAAGCAGCACAACTGACAATTAAAAAATTAAAAAGATGTATATGTATTGGAGAAGGGCAGTATCCATTATTTCCTGACATAAGCCTGAACAGAAGGAACAGCTTCAGAAGGGAATTCCTTTTCTTTTCTCTCCAGTACAGAGGACTTAGAAGAAACAGATGGGAAAATGTCAAATGAAGGCACCTTCTGTAAAAAGAGTCGTGCTTACAGAAAGTGCATTTGTCTGTTCTGGGAGAATTTCTTCTCTTCCAGCTTCTTGCTGCCTATCATGGCATGACATAAATTCTCAGCAAAGAGTGTTGTTTTTTAAAATTCAGGGGACTGTAGTAGAAAAGAAGGGATTTGAGATTTCAGAATTTTGATTTGGATCTGCTGTAGACTCTGCTGATATTGTTCTGTTCTACCACAGCTAGAAAGACCCACAAAACAAGTTCGTGAAGCAGAAGAACGGCTCAAAGCTATTCCCCAGTTTTGCTTCCCAGATGCCAAAGACTGGAATCCAGTGTCAGAATACAACAGGTAAACTGTCTTATTAGTAGACACAACTGTGGGTTAAATAGTGATAACGCTCATATTATATTTTGCCTTTTGTTCCATGAATAATGTTGCATTTTCCCCCTCCATAAGTCCATAATGTTTTGCTGATTCAGGACACCTAGTTCATATCCCTTTTCACAACTCATGAAAGTGTGATTTAATCAGTATTGTAGAAGGACAGTGATGATGTTACATTACTTTAAATTCTAAATGTTCTGGAAAATTTGCCTTTTTGGTATCTAATATTAGATATGAGAGAACTTGCCTAACTCCTACTCATTTCTGATCGACCCTGAAAGGAGGCAAACTCCTTACAAAATTTCAGAAACAATGTGTATTTGTCTACCCACCCCCCAGGCTTAGAAAATAATACTTGTAATGATTTATGTCTTTAGTATATTTTATTTTCTCCTTAAAGTCCTATTCTTTCCCTGGACAATGGTTGTAGCAGCAGCAGGAGCAACAGGGTAGAAGGGAGCGAGGGGAGCAAGGAGGTCAGCCCCTTCCTTTTTTGCATTGCCCTGATCCAGATCAGCCTTCTTATAGAGGAAAGCCATGGTGGTCCTTGAAAACTACAATGACCAATATCCACCATATTTAGTTGCCAAACAAGAAGAGAAAACCATTTATCCTACTAGCTCCCAGGGTGGCCAGATGTCCTAACTGCAAAGGAGGACAAGGCACTCAAAAATGCAGGACATTCAAGAAAAATGTGAGATATTACAAAATAAATGCTAAAACCACTAATACAAATATAAATTCATGTTTCTTATTCTTGCTGAAAGTGAAGGACATTTTGGAATTCCTCCTGTACAAACGTCTGAAATGTAAGACATGTCCAGGAAAAGGAGGGTGTCTGGTCATCCTGCTTGCTCCCCACTGCTGCTTTCGAAAGCTGTTGAGGGATGGTAGGGGCTAGGAAGATTCTGTTTTGGGGATTGGTATAGATTGTGAGGAGGGAAATCAGGAATCCTTCTCTAGTTTGTATTGTAATCCATGGTGGGGGGGAATTTTAGCACTTTTAGAGCATGCCTCTCATTTTATAAGCTGCCAGTACTTTTCTCTGAGCCCAGCTGAGGAGAACCTTATCAGCATGCCTGTATATTTTATATTACATTGTTCTTATGCAGATCTGGGCACAGTTAGAATGGAAAGCAAGTAGCAGAAGAATGAGATGTTTAAGACTGCCAGGAGAGTCTTTCGTTTACTTCTTAAATTGACTTATAGCATGACCTATGGCTTATATCAGGGGTAGGCAACCTTTCCCCTTTAAGGGCCGAGGGACTTCAGCTCCCAGAATCCCAGGAGCTATTGGCCAACATGGGACTATTGGCCAACATGGCTGAGGCTTCTGGGAACTGAAGTCCCTCGGTCCTTAAAAGAGAAAGGTTGCCTACCCCTGGCTTATATTAAGGGTGGGAAGTATTTCACCATCTAGAATTCCAAAATCTGGAATACTCCAAAATCCAAAATTGTCCACATGAGTGGCTGAAATAGTGACGCCTTTGCTTTCTGATGGTTCAGTATACATAAACTTTGTTTCAAGCACATAATTATTAAAATATTTGATTTTAAAAAGTTTGATTCATTGAAAAGAAACCAGAGTGAATCTTAACACCTGCTTTAAAGCAATGTAGTAAAATCTGGGGTAATCTTTCTTATAGTGAGACATTCTCTTTCATGCTGACTGGAGAAGATGGCAGCAGAAGATTTGGTTATTGCAGACGATTACTAGTAAGTACATCTACTTTTCTCCCCAATGTACTAAACATTAGCCTGGAAAAGAGACCATTAAGGAGAATGAAGATAGCAACCTTTAAATATATAAAGGACTGTTATGCAAGAAATGGAGCAGATGTGTTCTCTCTTGGTCTAGAAAGTGGGAATAATACCAATGAATTCAAATTCCAAGGAAGAATATTTCAACTAAACTTCAAGAGACACTTGTTAATGGAAAGAAATGTTTCCCAGGGGAGTAGATTACCATGGTGATGGGCTCTTCTTTACTGAAGGTATTTTGTCTGTCAGAGATGCTGTAGTTGAATCCTATTTGCAGATCCTATTTGAAACTGGCCTAGATGACATTTAAGATCCCTTTCAGTTTTACAGTTCAATGTAAAACTGATGATAGTTGGTTATCTGTTTCCATTGTAGTCTGACTATAGCATATTTTTTGGGCAAGGTGATCGAGAGGGCGATTGCAAACCAACTCCAAGCAGTCTTGGATGAAACCGATTATCTTGATCCATTTCAAACTGGCTTCAGGTCAGGATATGGAGTGGAGACTGCTCTGGTCGCCTTAATCGATGATCTCCATCTGTGCATCGACAGGGGAAGTGTGGCCTTGTTGGTGCTCTTGGACCTCTCAGCGGCCTTTGATACCATAGACCATGGTATCCTTCTGGAATGCCTGAGAGAGTTAGGAATTGGGGGCTCTGCTTTGCAGTGGCTCCGTTCCTGCCTCTCAGGCAGATTCCAGATCGTGATGCTGGGGGACAGCTGCTCTTCTAAAAGAGAGCTGACATCTCGCGTCCCTTAGGGCGCCATTCTGTCCCCCATGCTGTTTAACATTTACATGAAGCCGCTAGGTGAGATCATCCAGAGACATGGGGCGGGGTGTTATCAGTACGCTGATGACACCCAAATTTGCTTCTCTATGTCTCGGACTGTTTCAGTAACCAAGGAGGGCATCTCCCCTCTGAATAACTGCCTGAGGTCAGTAATGGATTGGATGAGGGAAAATAGACTTAAGCTGAATCCAAACAAAACAGAGGTACTCGTGATAGGTAACCCTAACCCGGGTATGGAGATAAGTTCACCAGCCCTGGATGGGGTCACACTTCCCCTAAAGCACTGCGTTCACAGTCTGGCAGTGCTCTTGGACCCGTCGCTTCAGCTGTCACCTCAGATTAATGCGACGGCTAAGAGTGCCTGTTATCAGCTTTGGCTGATACGCCAGCTGCAACCCTACCTGGAGCCGTGGGACCTAGAAACGGTTGTACATGCTCTGGTAACCTCTCATCTTGATTTCTGTAATGCGCTCTACATGGGGCAACCCTTGTACCATGTTCGGAAGCTTCAACTAGTATAAAACATGGCAGCCGGACTGGTTACAGGAAAATCTAGGTTCAACTGAATAACATCTATTTTGAAATCCTTACACTGGCTGCCTGTTAGCTTCCGGGCACAGTACAAGGTGTTGGTTATTACCTATAAAGCCCTACATGGCTTGGGTCCAGCTTACTTGAAGGAACACCTCCTCCCATATGACCCTTCTCACAAACTCAGGTCCTCTGGGAAGAACTTACTACAGTCAATGAAAACTAGACTGGTGGTAATTTCCCAGAGGACCTTTTCAGCTGCCACTCCTAAAATTTGGAATGACCTGCCGGAGGAGACTCGGCAGATTACATCCTTTGCCATTTTTAAAAAAGCGATAAAAACGATTCTCTTCCGGCGGGCCTTCCCAGACTGACCTCTGTCCTGATCCGAACTAACTGCCCATTTGATCTAGCTTCTCATGACATTGCCACTGTTATTAACTGTTTTTAATTGTTTTTTAGTTAGAGGGATTTTATTGTTGTAATTTTATATCGAAGGAGGATAGGTCGAAAGGGTGGGGGTTCTTGCATTATTTTCTTGTTATTATTTCTGTAATTGTTTTAATCTTTGTTGTTACCCACCTCGATCCTCAACAGGGAGAGTTGGGATACAAATAAATTTATTATTATTATTATTATTATTATTATTATTATTATTATTATTATTATTATTATTATTATTTTGAACTAGCTAGCATGGTTTCCTTTACAAGCATAAGTGCTATTCTGACATCTGGGTTATTCTATCCATGGAAGGGAATGGGGTATGTTGTGCACCTGCTCCTTCTGTCTAGGCTTTTTTTTTTTTTTTTTGATTAGACAGGTCTGAAGCGGGATGTAACAGCATGTAGAAGAATTTGGTTATAGAGGTCTGCATAATTGGGAACTCTGATAAGACTGAGTTTCCAATTTTCTGAAGTTTTGTAAAACATTTTGGGTGAACATGGTTACATTTTCCTTTTAAAAGGACAGGAAAGCAAAGCAAAGCAAAGCAGCTTCATTTATATACCACTTGGTCCTCATTTCATAGGGGCAGGGTGAGATATCCTGCTTCATTTGGGTCATGGGCTACCAATAAAATACAACTGGACCATAAAAAACAATCCTACTGCCCAAAACAATCCCTACTGTCTACATAGGGATGGCCATTATGGTTTAACAAGAGATACACATTTGCTCACAGGCCTGATCCAAATTGTGAGCAGGAATTCCCACCTTCTGATACAAAGAGAGATGTAGTACTGTCATATCATTCAGGGCTGATGACCTCCACTGAAGGAAGACCAAGAAGGGATGTCTGGGTTGTATCACAATAGGACTGATGAATGTAGAACATCCAGCTCTGCCACTGTGCCTGTAGATCACTTGATAAGGGCCAAAAGTGAACATACAATGCCAGGTACTAGAAGAAAATATTTTTGCCTCTTGTCCACCTACATGTGTGCAGCAGCTCTGCCAAATGTAGTAAATTGATTAATGCATACAACCCTGGTCCTGCATATGAAGTAACACCATGCTGAATCATGGCTGGTTATGTTTTTAATTGCTGTGATATGCATCAAGAAGCAAGTACAGTAGTTCTCAGGTCTCTGAAACAATGATGATGATAAATAATTAACAAAGCAGAATACTAGGAGTATTAGTAGGACAGAACAAAAGATAGTTCTCTAAGATTGTGGCTACAATGCCAGTATCAGTGTGGAGAATATTCACAGTACTTGCACTGCAGCACTGACAGTGTCGATTCAAACACGTTATGCATGAAATTGAAATGCAGGCATGGAGATAACTTTGCTTTGAAGGATCAAAAATTTCCGCTTCTGAAGGCCCTGTTCATGATTTAAAAACAAACAAACAACCCCCTCCCCACAACATGTATGTAAATTGACAAAAATCTTGAGCCATTACATAAAATCATGCAATAAAGTACACTAGGTAAAGGTAAAGGTATTTCCCTTTGACAATGTTGTTAAGTCGTGTTCGACTATTGGGGTCAGTGCTTATATCCATTACTAAGCCGAAGAGCCAGCCTTGTCAAAGACATCTCTGTGATCATGTGGTCAGCATGACACAGAACAAAACACGGTTATCTTCCCACTGAAGTACCTACTTATCTACTTGCATTTTTACATGCTTTCGAACTGTTAGGTTGGCAGAAGCTGGGACTAATGATGAGAGCTCACTCCATTTTGCAGCACTTGGGCCACAAACTGCAGACCTGCTGATCTTGCAGTCGTCAGTCAGCATCTTAACTGCTGAGCCACTGCATCCCTAAAGTACACTATAATGCTGGAACTGCATGATTGAATTTTCAAATTGATTCCTATTTTTATATTTATAAAGTACACTATAAATATAGAAATATGAATCAATTTGAACATTCAACCATGCCTATTGTAAACAAAAAGTTTTGTTAGAGAGCAACTATATAAGAAAGGGTGGATATTGAAATGTTTGGGGCTTTCTCAGAATCACAAATTTGGAAGGGAACTGAAAAGTCAGGTAGATTAGCATCCCACTCCAATCCACACAGGAAGTGGCATAAGCACAGATCCAGTCGGTGGCCTTCCAGATCTGAGGCACTCCATTCCTTATGAGTGTAATGTGTAAGTACAAAGGGTAGTGTCACATTGGGAAGAGGATAAGAACTGAAATAGATACCATGAAGCAAGAGAGGTTTGGGGAGTGAAGATGCTTGTCATTATTTTTAAAATCAGTGGCACTGTAGCCTTAAAAGGTTTTTAATTTTAAAAAAAGACCAAGAGTAATATTTTATGAGGCCAAGGCCTTTGACTAAACTGTAAGCAGTTATTGTTCCTACTATTATATATGACCTAGGAATGCAGTGTTTTTACTGGCACTTTGCAAGAGAGCTCTTAGCTGGTAGCTGTCCAGGATGCCTGGCATGGCTGCAACATTCCTGCAGATTTGACACAATGATTTTAACCCAAATCCCACATGCTAGATATAATCACTTGATGCTTTGAGAAGGCATTTTATACCTAATATGGACAAAGAAAGATTCTGCTTTTTCAGAAATCTGACGTCTGTTGAGGAGCAGGTCTTGCTCCAAAAATAGACTCATCTGTGTTCACTTAATTCCATTAAGTTTATTCATGATTTTTTCGCTGCAGGAGCACACACACACCTGCTGACCATACCAGGGATCCTCAGACTGAAACATTAATCTGTTTCCCTTCCATTGTGTGCAGTTTGATCACCAAGGTCTTCTCCGAAGAAGATATTTTGAAAGGCTCTTAATAATGAAATTAATAGCCAGTTTAAAAAAAATAATCAGTCTTCTTCATTCTAATTGGAAGCTGAGATAAATACTATACCTTTGGTACACAAAACTTGATCTATAAGAGCTGTTTTGATATACAAGGGCTGTTTTGGTTCTTGAAATACAGCACCAGCAGACACCCACTAACATGGGTGAACTTTCTTGTCCACTACCTGTATTCTTCCACAGTGCCTAAGGGTTCCTAGAGGGTTTTCTATCTCGCAGAATTCATTTTGGTGAGTGTGTAGGAAGCTTCATAGGCAAAAGGAACTGCTTCTCTCCCAATATTACTAACAGAAACAGTTCCATCTGTGGAAGACCCCATTGGATCATGGTTATCATCAGGGAAAATATGTTTTGTTTGTTTTGTTTTGGATTAGAGTTATATCTCACCCGTCCATAAAGAAGCCCATGTGATTAACAGGAGCCTAAACACACTGCTCTACTACTTTACACACATAATGAGGGAATGTTTACACCAGTGGTTCTCAACCTGTGGGGCAGGGCCCCTGGGGGTGAGAGTTGCTGAAGAGGAGTGTGAAACCTGGACGTCCTGCTCCCTCCTCATCCACCACCACCTCTGCTTCCCAAATCTTTTCTGTCCTGGAGGGGAAAAGAAAGGCAAAGAGAGTGCTTGGCATAGCCTCCTCTGACTGAGGAAGGAGAGGAGGAGGAGAGTGGGGAGGTTCACTGGATCATGGCCCCTGGTGGGACCCATCCTAAGCTGGCACTTCTCACCCCCACCCACCCCAGTCCTGTCACCTCCCCAGTTCTTAGAACAAGACATTGTTGCATCCTCAGCCAGTGTGCTTGCTTAGTCCAGTGTGCCCTAGGTGTATGGCGGTCGAAAGAGAGCCAGCATCTATGATGGCCCCGGGAGCAGCACCTCTTGCTAGGAGCTACTGCTATCACCTGCTTCTGGTTGGGCCCCCTCAGAGGCAGAGGAGAAGAACCCTCAGTGGCCCTGCTTCCAAATAAATGGCATGTTGGACAAGCTAGCTGAGGAGGAGCAATACAAATGCACTGCTTCCTGAGAACTGCTGGAGCAGAGCATGAGCCTGGGCTCACCACTGCCCTATGCCACCACCACCCTAATCCTATATTAAATGGGGTGGGATGTTCACATGCAGCTGTAAAAGAGGTCACAAGGGTAAATTGTTTTGAGAACCACTGGTCTGCACAAATTCTGCAGAATAATGAGGATAAGGTCAACCAGCTTGGGTCATGGCTCATTTCCTAGGATCAGTCCTTTCAGTTGTTTTCTGCTATGCCCTGGTGGTGCAGTTGTTAAATGCTGGTACTGCAGCCAGAGCCATAACGTTGTGAGTTTGATTCCGCAGGGCTTCAGGCTGACTCAGCCATCCATCCTTTTGTAGGTCAGTAAAATGAATACCCAGCTTGTTGGGGGCAATTGCTTACATGTTGTAAACTGCTTAGAGAGTGCTTAGTTCACTATGAAGCGGCATAGAAATGTTATTGTTATTGATATGCAAGAACCACATCATGGAGCCCAGGTTCATGATGGACTCAGCATGCTAACTCATATGGGAAGATATAGCAGTTTCCACCACAGTAGTATCGTATTGAACATTGCTGAGTTCTTATTCTCAGACTTTTTCATATGTGGCCCCGGTGGCTTCATTTCATGTATTATGGTAAAAAGAAAAGTATGAGCTGTAGACATTAAAATTAAGTGTCCCTTTTTTCAACATTGTTTGGCATGATGCCGGGAGAGTATGTGTCTACTGTGTAGTGATCAATAAAGTGGATAAGCATTCCTCATGCCTTGCATTTCATTCCTTAAGAAAAAAAGTAACATAATTTCCCCAAGAGTGACTCATTAGGTGAAGAAAGGAAAGATTCATGTTTAGAATTTTAGCCAAAAGTGTAATTATATCAATAAATTGCAATTCATTCCTCCTTTCTTTTTCTTTCGTTTAAAATTTTTTTTGGGGTTGTCAGCCAAGTGGAAAAGGTCCGCGCTTACCTGAAGTATATTGTGTCATCAGCCGCCTGGGTTGCTTTGACTTGTTTTCCAAGGTAAGCTGTTCTTTTTGCACTGACTTTGTGTTTGCTGCTCATAGAGAACCTTTCTACTTAGTGAATCAAAAAGTTGCTTCTTTGCTTGATAGGTAATAATAGTACACAGTATTTTAGAATTACCATGTAGGACAGTTCATCTCTGTTATTGGTTTTATCAAAGAATGCTTTATTACTTCTGTGTCTGAAATAACATCTAGATTTGAAAAACATCTGTGTCTGTCAGTACTGGAGCACACTCTCTCTGTCTCTCCCCCCCCTTCCTTGTTTTTTAAAAGGCACTTTTGCCTGAGCTGTAATTCTTGGCACATAAGCCTGAGATGATGGGCCAGAATAACACTAACCCACTATCTGTTTATTGCTAGATATAGGGAATGCCTGCACATACGTACTTCCTTTTCCTGACTTTTGGATATTCAGCCAGTGTATATCTAATCCTCATAGTCTATACTGCCTCCATGTTCAGCTTCCATTAATCCCCAAGAGAGGTCATTTTGTGGCTAGTGCAACAAGAAGTATCTGCACACCCAAAAGAATGATGTCAGACTTGGAATTCTCCCATTCCATATTGCCTCTTCTATTGTTTCCAGGGCCTGTTCCTCATACTGCTACTGCAGAGCTAAAATATTGAGACAACAGTATGGAAAGTTCACTATGCACGGACATCCACAAAGAAAAGATAATTCCATATGCAAGATAATTGCATATATAAGATCAGCTAGGCCAGGCCATTTCTCTCTCTGTCTCTCTTTCTCTCTCTTTCCTTGTCCCTCCCTCCCCCTTCTGCACACAGATTAAAGGTATCATTAACACTTCTGCTGTTATTTTGTGCCTTCACGTCTTATTCAAATAAAGCATTCAAATAAAGACAGAATCGACAATGCAAATGCATTTGGAACACATTCAAGGCATGCAGTGTTTTATCCCAGGTCTATTAACATTGGTTATTCACACTACCGACGTGGATCTTTTTAAAAAACTTGGGGGAAAACCTGATATCAATTATCCCCAATTAAGTGGCAGCCCCCCCCCCAAAAAAATTTAGTCAGTTGCATGTGGGATGTGTGTGAACAACAGAGATTCAATCTGGATTCATCCTGGATTATTTTCACAGTTGAATAACCTAGAGCAGGGGTCGGCAACCTACAGCCCGCAGGCAGGACCCGGCCCGCCAAGGCCTTGGAACCAGCCTGTGGCCGGTCAGCCACCGCCGCACCGTGTGCAACGCGAGACGGCATTTTTCTTTCCAAAATGGCGCCCGCGCATGCATGTGCACTATGGCGGGCTCCATTTGGCGTTCCAAAATGGTACCCGCTGTAGTGCGCATGCTTGCGTGAGTGTGGGTGCCATTTTGGAACGCCATCGGGGGACAGGGGGACCGGCCCCACCTCCAAAAAAGTTCTGACCCCTGACCTAGAGGATACACAGGGTATAGGCATGGCTTGCTTACAAGGCTTCTGGGAGTGCTATTAGCCCCTGAAGAAAGGTGCATATGCTGCGAGTGGCTTATTTAAAGCAAAAATAAGAGAGGAAAGAGTTAATTTTTGCAGCTGCCATTATTGCAAATTCAACAGCAGGAATGAGTGAAGACCTGGGGAGGGTGGGTGGGTTGGATGGAAAGATTCAGATCACATACCTCTTGTGATAGGTAGTCATGGGCTGTAAGCATAAGGTTCCTTCTTATGTCTGTACTACAGTGGAGCTGGTTCAAAAGCAGGCTAGTTTTGCAAAAGGGTTAATGTTTCTTATGCAGAAGTTAATGTGAAAAATAAGTAACTTAACAATAAACAGTTTACTCAGGCTAATGAAACAACAGAAGTAAAGCTTGGGTATTTTGGCAGAATCTCAGCAAATGCCCTTTGTTTACAGTCCCACAGACATTCTCCTATCTTATATAAAGGTTTTGAAATATAAAGAAGCTTTCAAGATACAATTTGCTTACTGAAAAGGAATTTGAACTGTTTCTGCCGTTGTTGCCTATGCCTGAATGACTGTATGATGTGTCCCTCATTTTGATAACATTTTTGGTTGACTGAATGGAATGTGCGAGAGAGGGTTTTCTCAGAAAATTTATCCTTGTGTCACAGTGGAGAGACAAAAATATAGTGTTTCATGCAAGAGGTATATTTGTCTTAGTAGGCTTGGATATAAGGGGCTACAGATAAATGTGCCTCTGAATAGTCTTAACTAGAGCTTGGAATTGGATGGCAATTTCCAGAATACACAGTGCTTATGAGGGTGTATCGTAAAATTTTAATTATCACCTCTAAAATAATTTGGCAGAAAGGTTGTTTTGATTTGTAGTCACTACATAGTCTCCATCCAGATTTACACATTTCCCCCAGCGTTTCTTAATTCTCCAAATACCATTATTGTAGAAGTCTGCAGATTGTGCCTTAAACCACTCTTCCAGTTCATGAATGATGTCATTTGTGTTGTCAAATCATTGACCCTGCAAAGGATTTTTCATTTCTGGGAACAAGAAAAAGTCACTTGGTGTGAGGTTGGGAGAATAAGGCGGATGCTGCAAGATATCAAAGCCACATGCCCTTGCTTTGTTAACTGCAACTTCAGATGAGTGAGCTGGTGCATTGTCAGCTAGGAGATGAATTCCTCCGGAGAGCATACCGCAGTGTTTCTTTATCAGAGCATCTTGCAACTTGTTCAGAAGATTGCTGTAGTATATGCCCATGATGGTTTGTCCCTTCTCAAGATAATCTGTGAGAATGATTCCACGACAGTCCCCAAAAACTGAGAACATGACCTTCCCTGCTTTTGCACCTTTGGAGGGAGGGGAATTGGCATGCTTCTACTCTATGCTCATGGTTTTGGTCTCTGCATCATACTGATAGATCCAAGATTCATCCATGGTTACCAGATGACCAAATATATATTAGCATCAACATCTGTCTTGAAAGGTCACACTGTGTTTGTTTCTGGAAAGGGATTAGCAAATGTGGAACCCAGTGTGTAGACACCTTAGACATGTGCAGTTTGTCATGAATAATTTTCCACACACTACCATAACTGAGACCAGTTTTATTCGTGATCATTTTGATGGTTGCTCATCTGTCTTCCAGGGTTAAACACTCCACTTTCTTCACAGTGGCCACATCGTCCAACAATGATGGTCTTCTAGGTCTTCGCTCATCTGTGAGGGACATGTGACCTTTTTGGAAATTCCTTTTCCACCTCACAATAGTGTGATAAGATGGTTAATCATTTCCATAAACTACCATCATCTCATCATGAATTTGCTAGGCACTATTATTCTTCAAATGCAGGAACTTTATCACACTGCAAGCCTCAATCTTCTCCATCTTACACTTTAGTCACTTCTGGTACAACCTGTACCAAAATTACAGGACACAATGAGCTGATTTTCTCAACATCATGCACTTAGGGACCAGTGATAACACTGACAAAATTTCATCTGTATACCATAATAACGTCTGGGTGATAATTATTATTTTATGATACCCCCTCATATGCTAGCTGGGAGACTATGGGAGCTCTGATCCAAAAAAGGGATTTTTCTCAGCTCTGTTCTTGACATATAGGTTATACAGGAAGATGTTTTTGTCCGTTGAGCTCAGTATCGTTTACTTTGGCTGGCAGCATCTCTCAGCAGTCTTGCGGAGAAATCTTCACCAACATCTATTACATGATCTTTTTAGAGAGAGTAGCCAGGGATTGGACATACAAAGTAATTGCAGTAGCACAAAACTTATGGTTCCTCAGTTTTGCGCAGGTCATTACCTCCAGGTTGTTTTTCCCCCCACAAGAAAACAGGGATGCTATGCAAATAAAAGGGATGTGGTTTCTTAAGATTTTTTTTTTTTTGGTAAAGTAAAAATGCTATACACTTGTCCCTCCACGTTTGCGGTTTTGACTTTTGCAGATTTTATTATTCACAAACTTTATTAACATGTTCTCTCTGGGAATATCTAGATCCTCCAGAACAACTCTATGGTCAACTTTAACCAAAAGTCACAATGAAGGACCTAGAGATTCCTAGAGAGAACACTAGGCATTTGTAGCTCCTTCAGCGCAATTCTGTGGTCAATGACTGGCAGATGTTGGCCACAGAGTTGCACTGGAGGACCTATAGGTTCCTAGAGAGGTGTTCTCTCAGGTAAAAACATAGTGTTTTTGTTATTTGCAGTTTTTCTATATTCACAGGGGTCCTGTGCCCCTAACCCCAGTGAATGTGGAGGGACGAGTGTATATGTCCTGTTGCATTAATTGGTTTTAGGACCTACCAGTCCGTTTTAGAAATGGTTCTCAAGCAAATCAGTGAAAAGTAGTTCTTTGGATCAGATGAGAAAATGGCTGTATGGCTGGAGGTCAGCAAATACCAAACCTGATTTGTGACCTTGACCGAAGATGTGATGGTGCAAGCCAAGCCCTGGGAGTGTTGTTTACATTAGGCTACACATTGACAAAGAGGACACAGAAAGAGGTAATTTGTTTAACTTTAAGAGTGAAATAATCATGTTTCAGAGGGATTTGCTACAGGGACATCTTGTTCTGCTTATTTCTTTTTCTAAAAGTTCTGAAACTAAATAGGTAGTTATTGCAATAACTTCAAGGTTATCTCAAAAAATTGTTAACTCAACAATTTTTATAAAGCTGAAACAAAAACACAAAATGTCACTATTGAAAATCACAGAAAACAGATCTTGAAAGCAAATTCCTCCCTGTTTTCTGTCTGATGTTGCTATCTGGCATGGGCAATACCTTATTTAACTGCAGCTTCATGTGGGGTGGGGGGAAGAAAAAGTTGAAACAGATAACAAAACAAAACAAAGTACAGTCATCCCTCTGGATTTGCTGACTTCCCATTTGCGGTGTTGAGTTTCCATGGACGGGAAGCCAGGAGGGACAAAATTGCATGCGCACCTGTAGGCTCACACCACCATTTTATTCACTGGGACTTGAATATTTGCGTTTTCTCCAATTCATAAAGGGGGGGGGGGGTCGGGAGCGAATCAGTAGTGACAATTGTATAAGAGAATTCTGATTTTGGCACTACGGTCCAAAACACATTGCAGAAATAATCCAATTTGACACTGCTTTAACTGCCCTGGCTCAATGCTAGGGAATCCTGGGAATTGTAGTTTATTGTGCCACCAGAGCTCTCTGACAGAGAAGGCTAAATGTCTCATAAAACTACAGTTCCCAGAATTCCCTAGCATTGAGCCAGGACAGTTAAAGCAGTCTGAAACTGGATTATTTTTGCAATGTGTTTTGGACCAATGTCATAGGACTTTGAATATAAATCAAGGCTAATCAATGATATTAATCAAATTTTGGTAATACAGTGGCAAGGTTTGCTTTAAAAAGTGCAGATCATGAATGAGAATAGCCACTATTTGCTTGTATGTGTGAATCAAAACTTCAAATGTTCATAATCATGCATATTGAATTCCTGAAATTAGATTGGTAGATGAAACAGTTTTCCACATTCCTCGATACCTCAGTTCTTTTGTACATCCCATCATATGTTTCTGTAGTGTTTCAGTCTACTGTTTATGTAGACAGAAGACATCAGGAAGGTTTAAGAACCCGAGTATAATAAAAGTGAATTTACGGTTAGTGTTTTATAGGGTTAGACCTTCAGTTGGATAGTTGGAAGGGCCAGAAAGGTATAAATGATGGCAGTAAGGCCAAGCAGTGAATGAAGGGCAAGAGGAAGGTGGCTTGTAGCCAAAGTCAGGGAAAAGAAGTCTTGAGGAAAAGAAGAAAGGTGAGATGAGGCACAGGAATACGTATCGCTGCTGTTCAGGTTGAGTTGGTCATTCTGAAAGACCAAACCTAATAATAATTATTTAAGATCAGCCAGGCCTCTTATTTCTCCCAAGATCACCTAGTCTGACTGGACTGAGCAGCTAAAGGTAAAGGTATTCCTCATTGACAAGGTTGTCAAGTTGTGTCTGACCATAGGGGCGGTGCTCATCTCCGTTACTAAGACAAAGAGCCTACTCTGTGATCGTGTGGCTAGCATGATTGCACAGAATGCTATTTACCTTCCTACCATAGTGGTACCTATTTATCTACTTGCATTTGCATGCTTTCAAACTGCTAGGTTGGCAGAAGCTGGGACTAGTGACAGGAGCTCACCCCATCATGAAGCACCTGGGTCTCAAACTGCCAACCTGCCGATCTTGCAATCAACAGTCAGCCACTTGAGCACCTGCAGTACCCTTTTTGGCCATTATCTAAGTTATCTGCAATGCAGCAAAGATTAGGCCAGTAACACTGCCTGTGAACTGCTTGTCATTGTTGTGTGCCTTCAAATAATTTCTGTCTTATGGCAACCCTAAGGTGACCTTATCATGGGGCTTTCTTGCCAAAATTTGTTCAGAATTTGCCTTCCTTTGAGGGTGGGAGAATGTGACTTGCCCATGATTGGTCAGTGGTTTCCATGGCTGAGCAGGGATTTGAACCCTGGTGTCCAGAGTCATAGTCCAATATTCAAACCCAGATACGACCCAGGCTCTCTGTGAATTGCTTCAGAGGCGCAATAAGTAAGGGGCCTGATCCCAGCAGCTTCAGTTTGAATCTCCAGTTTGAGACCAGTTATGTGAATGAATGAATGAATGAATGAAATCCTATTGCCAGTTCACACAACTAAATGGTCAAATTGGGAAAGAGAACTGAGAACATTTTACTATTTTGTCAACTTGAAACTCAGTCCATGCTACCACACTATGACAGAGTAGTGAAGCTGGTCTTCCAGAAATATTTTTTCACCATTCTTGTCTTTGAGGAAGCCTGCCTTGTCTAGTTCTTGTTCAGATGGAATATTGGGGCCTGTCCTTCATAAAGAAGAAATTCTGCATGGGGCTTGTTCTTATTTGAAGAACTTCAGTGCTAGAGTTGCCATTTCTGAAAAAGAAAATAGGAAAGTGCTTTTCTGGTAGGCCATAACTGAGATCCTTGTATACTGTAAACCTCCACAAGCAGAATTATGTATTGATTGTACTCTGTGATCCTTGTGTTGAATGGCAATATTTACTGCCCAATGTGTAATACCAATAGCAATAGCAGCTTCATTTATATACTGCTTCATACTGCGCTATGCAGTCTTTAAGTGGTTTACAACCGTAAGCTAATTGTCCCCAACAAGCTGGGTACTCATTTTAGTGACCTTGGAAGGATGCAAACCTGCATCAAGCCTGAGCCCTGGCTGGTATTGAACTCTCAACCTTAAGGTTTCTGAGTGAGTGGCTACATTACAAGCATTTAATCACCAGGGCTCCTAATGAAATATATAGCTGAATGTGGACTGGAATGTATACCTAAATGTGTGAATGCATACACAAATGTTCCTCTTATTGCCAAATGGTGGCTCCATGACGCTTTACTGACAGGAAAAGCATGCAGGGGTGTGAACACTGATCATGTATTTTGGACAATTTAATGCCAATTTACTGACGGTAAGCCTCCCCCGTATGATGAAGTCCATTGACATTTCCAACTTTGTTTCTGGAACTTCAAGCTGAATGCATAATCTTGTGTATGGGTCAAATATGCCCCTCTGCTTCGATAGAGAAACTTACACATGCATAAGACACCAACAGGATTCTACTCTGTGTAAAAATATGTGCAATTTAGAACTGTCCATTTACTAGTTTTTAGAATGAGCATAGAATACAGCTGGGAGTGGGCAATGCATGGCCCTTGCCATGCATGCTGCCCTTGGCTTAATTTCCAAAGCTCTCTGATAATGTACAGATCTGGGTCAGGAACAACTTGTTCCTTTCCTTTGCCTTTTGAAATGGGAAGGGGAGAGAGGGAGAGAGAGAGATGACCCTGCCCACTTTATCTTCTTGTCTCACCCACCACTGAATGGGGGCCTTTAACAGATTACCCCCAAGAGAACACAAACCTTAACAAACAAAGGTTTCTCTATGGCTCTAATGCAGTATATGATATCTGTCTTCTCTTTCACATTTGGTTGTGATGGATCAGATACTGGATGAAGTTGAAAGGAGGAGAGGAATATCTGCTGCCCTGGTTTACCCATTTATGCGAAGTCTGATGGAGTCTCCTTTCCCTGCACCTGGAAAGACCATCAAAGTCAAGACTTTCCTGCCTGGAGCTGGAAATGAGGTAAAAAGAAATGTTAAACCATAAAGTAAAATGCTACTAAACACAGCTGCTCCTGCAAACAGTAAACATAGGTAGACAAAAAGTAGATCTCACAGAGTTGTCACAATTTTAGAGATAATCCCCTCATAACAAGTTTTTTTTTAAGTAATGGTAATTTCCATTTGTAAAGCATTTCATTAGATAATTTACATTTCAGTGTGTTTGTGTGTGAGAGAGAGGGAGGGAGAGAGCTCTTGGAAATGTAATTTATATTTGCTTAACAGTTTACCACTGTAATTCAAGGCCTCTTGGTTTTATCTGTAAAAATTATGATGTTGACAGGCTTTATGACAAGGTCAGCAAACAGTCAGTCAGTGTCAAGGTGTTTTTTTTCCTTGACTGATTCCTTCATTGTTAAACCAGGAAGGCTGAAGTCACAAAAGGCAAGAAAGGTGGAATTAGAAGTTGTCACTAGAGCTTAGATAGTTCTGTACTCTAGAATATGTTGTACTTCTGCCTATATTTGGTGTTTAAAAACTACAGGAACTCTGAACGATGTGTCTCTCTCATTCAGAGAGAGAGAGAGAGAGAGAGATCTTTTGTATTAGACACCAAGCTAGCAAAGCAGAGATAATACCTGGATTAGTAAAATGTGAGCTAATTCTTTTTATGTTGTAATGTATAAATCATGAAGTGAATGTCTCTTTCATCTTATGAATTCAGCTTCATAAGCCAATCCATACATCCGTTTACGTCAAGGGTGGTTAAGGAAAAATATACATTCTATGCACATATATTGCATACATTGGGGGTAGACAACTGTGGCATGTCTGGGGGACACTTTCCTATCTATGGGATCATTTCTGGGCTGCATGGACCACCAAAAATGTCACAAACACCCCAAACACAGAAGGCCCAAAGTCCACTTGTGGTTTTGAACAATGGGTGTTTTTTTATGTTTAATAGTGCAGGGGGTCTCCTGCAAAATATTTAAAAGTGAATAGTTGTTCTTGTAGGCTTCCAGAAGAGGTAGTTTGGCCCTTCCCCTTTTAGGGGACAGGGAGAGAGAAGGTAGATACAAAGAAGGAAGAATTACAAAAAGACCCTAACAGTTACAAAAAGAGCAGGGTTGCACTTTGCTCACCCCTGGTATTCCTCTGATTTGAACATAAATGTGCATGTTGCACAAAGTAACACAAGGGAGACCTTATCACATGACAAAAAAAAAAAAAATCCAAGATGCAGAGAGAGAGAGAGAGAGAGAGAAGTAGCTTTCTCTGTGCATGTTGTTGAAGTACTTCTGTTCTCTTCCTGAGGGAAACAATCGTAAAAGTGTGTCTTTTGTTGCAATGGAAAAATCAGTTTAGGAAAAGGCATGCTTTTATGATTGTCCCCTCTGCAAGGAGAATGGAAGTGCTACAACAGCATACAGAGAGGCATGAAAAAAGCCACTTCTCTCTTTCTGCACCTCGGCTTTCTTTTGTCATCTGATAAGGGTATGAGTGGCCATAACAAAAGTGTTGCAAAACATGATGTTAATTGTCAAGGCACTTGAGTGAAGCAGATGCTTTGGGAAAGATTTTTCCCCTTCACTTTAAATCACATAATATTCAACCCAAGATAAGCCTAACATCTGCATGAAAACCAGTCTAGTTGGAGCATATTTAATGTTTGTGGAATGCATTCAGGTGATAGAACTTCGGCGGCCAATGGACTCTCGTCTGGAGCATGTGGACTTTGAATGTCTTTTCAAATGTCTGAGTATTCGACAGATCATCAGGATCTTTGCTTCTCTCTTACTGGAACGGCGAGTGATCTTCATAGCAGATAAACTCAGGTAAGCCAATGAAGAACTTCATGAATGAAGTGACTCTGAAAGACCATGATATCTGGTGGTATGAAGCAGATTACAAAGATGCTCACAAATGTACAGATTTGTATTAAGGCACATTTAATATACAGTATGACTCCCATATCTGCATGGGGATGCATTCCCAGACTTACTGTGCAAAAGGAAAACTGCAAATAATAGTGAACCCTATTGAAATAAATGACTTCTGTTGGAAGTTGACCATAGAGTCATGCTGGAGAACCTAGAGATTCCTAGAAAGAACATATTTTTCAAACATGGGCAAGTGAAACCATAGCTATCAGTCCCACAGATATGGGGCTCATATGTTATTTCCACTAATTACGCCTCCCCTCTGATTTTTTTATAAAGGAGATACTTTTATGTTAGGCTTTCCACTTTTCAGTGATTTTATTAACTAACAAAATGTGACGATCTTTGTAATTCAGCTACAACTATTGTACCACATATTGACCACTTATGTCTAATGTCTAAACCTAAGTTATTTGGATTGTAAAATTTGCTATATTGCTTAGTTGATAGTACAGATGTATTTATTGGTAAGGGAAGAGAGGAAGACATCTTTGTGATTCAGAAATGAGTAAGAATAGCTTAAGCTATTCTTGATTAACTTTTCTGCTTGAATGACTTGGCTGTTTTATTTCTGAAAATGCTATTAATTTTCAATATGATGACTAGAAATATGGTAAAAATAATACTGGGTCAACTTAGTACTTTTCTGGGAACATGCCAGTGGCGTCATTAGGAGGGTGCAGGGTGTGTGGACCACACCAGGTGACACCACGGAGAGGGGATGTACACCCAATGGGGTTAGTCCCTTTCTCACTTGTCTGGAAGCTGTTCAAGACTCCAGTTAGATCACTGGAGCCACCTATCCTAGCAGTGGGGGCTGCTGAGGGGCAGTGTCTTTTGTTTGGGGTCCAGGGTGGCTGCTCCTCTGAGCTGCTGCACCAGACCCCGAATGGCTGCCAGAGGCTGAAGCACCCTTCACAGCAGCAGTCTTGCAAGAGTACTGTATGCTATTCTTACATCATGGATGAACACACAGCTGTGCGGTGGGTGGGTGAAGATATCCCTGTTTCCTATTTATCTCAGTCCTTCTCCTTTTTATGTTAGTGATGTTTCCTCTTGAAAAGGGAAGTACAAATAGCTCAATGCAACAAAGACAAAGCATCACAAAATAGTGTAATACCACTACTGTAGAAGATAGGTACTAGCATTTAATTTCAAACTGCCTTGAGTCCCAACTTTGGATAAAAGTTAGGGTATAAATAGAGATAACAAGAACTTTCTAAAACTCTAGCTTAATGCTCCTTGTTGCAGTGGCCTTGGTGTTGGAAAAAGGCCATTTCCTTACAAGTTATGTGCTAGGTATGGCTTTGTGTTGAGGTAGGTGTAAGGGGAACTGGATGCATTTAGCAGCTGAATGACCCGGCACATTTTCTGCATGGGGAGAAATCAACTAGAATTAATAAAATATCAATCCAAATTGAAAATTTTCGGTGAGCTTAATGGTACTTACTATTCTTTTTTTTTTTTTTTTTGCAAGCCAATAAATAAAGTAAACAGAAATAATGTATTAAGATATTTGGCTAGCATCAATTACTCTTTCCATATACTGCTTGTTTTGGAACATTCATTGGGCCACAGAGAATTCCATCTGTCAGTTCCATTTGCCTCCCAGATGTGTTCCATTGATCTGAGGTGATTACATTCTGACGCCATCCTTGTTAAACATTTCTGTAGGAAAGATGCCATTGGTTGTTACCTGATCATTTTCAAAGAAGCTCTTGTGGGAGGTTGTTCTACTGGTGAGTAGGGTGATGTGCAGCAGGAACTTTGTGGTAAAGCACATGCTCTACAGGCATGTCTCAGGTTCAGTCCCTGCCATCCCCAGCCAGGGCTGGGAAAGACTCCCATTTGAAATCCTGCAGAACCACTTCCAGTTATTTTACATGTTTACCGAGCAAGAAGGACCAGCAACCACTGTTGATTGACAGTTCAGTGCCACAGTACTTTGCCTGCACAAAAGCTATCAGGAGGCTTGCAAGCTGATGATATCAGTAGTATCTGGAAACCACTGTTCAAACTGGACTCTGTTCCCCTCCTTTATCATTACTTACACATAAAATGGGTGGGGAATACTGCATAAAATTATTTTGGGATGTGTCTAGACGCCATTATTCTGTGCTTGCCACAATGGACTTTATGATAAAGAGAATGGTAATAAGACTAGTAATAATTGCTTCATGTATGATTTGCACCCTGTCCCATCTAAAGACTTTAAAGATATAGCCATGTTAGTTTGGAAAATCAGTATGCAACGGGATTTTGTAGCATCTTTGAGACTAACTGAATCAATGAAGCTAGTAGCATGAACTTTCATAGAATTGAGCCTACCATTGGCCAGCTCAAGTCTACGAAAGCTCATGCATTAGCTTCCTTCTTTTAGTTAGGGCCTAAGCAGACGGCGCAAAGCGCCATCTTGAGGGCAAGGAAGGGGAGGGGCAGCCACACGCTGGGTGCCCCAACCCCTTCCCGAAGACGTCGTCGGAGCGCCAGACCCTCCACACATCCAGCGCTCCGAGGATCCCTATCCGCTGCAGCGTCCACACACGCTGAGGCGGAAAAGACGCCGAAGGTGCGCCAGCAGCCTTTTGCAGCGCACCTTCAGCGATTTGTGGAAGGAGCGCTATTTTAGCGCTCCTTCCTGGGGCGGCGAAACTGCGCCATGGGGCCGAGGAATGCGGATGCCTCGGCCCCGATCTGCAGCTTCCTGGGGCGGCCCCTGCCTCCTGTCTGCTTTCCCCCTTAGTCTCAAAGGTGCTACAAAATCCTTTTGCATACTGATCTAAAGACTTGGTGATTCTTAAGTGTCTTTGCAGATCAGTGATGGAAATCTGTTCAGATCCTATTTAACAGCATATGTAACCTGCTGGAGAATCTCACCTATATAGTGATTAGAAAAAGAAAGTAAAATTAATGTTATTGTGTTTCAAAGCCTACATTTCATATTAATTATCATAACACATTTGATTTTGTTCACTCTTTTCGGCTCAGTGCCTAACAAGATAAATCCTTAAACATGACTCATGTCTTTTCAACATGAGGTTTATGTTGGCTTGCATTCATGGGAAAAAATACTTGGTCAAAAGAAGAAGGGATGAAGAGTTATTCTTTACATTGTAACCATAGTTAGAATGGCTTTTGTACAAGGGATAGTTGATAATTAGCTGATGTGATGTGGAAAATATGCACTTCCTTCTCACTTTTTTTGTGCCCCTACTTCAGCTTTATCATTTAAACTTTGTTTGTGTTCTGCAGTTTGTCTCCAAGAACACTTGTTGCAATCAAGTCAACATGCAAATTAAAGCAAGATTCCTTTGGCCTGCTGTGCAGTCTTAGAGTTTGAGCAAAATCATTTACTACCACAGATGAGGAGGATTAATTTCTAAAAGAAAAATAAAACAAAATAATTGTGGGGATTGGGTAGGCAGCAGCAAATATCTTTGGGGGGAAGCAGACGGCTTAAAGAGCTGTTTGGGGGGGCAGGGAAGGGGAGGGGCAGCCACACGGTGGGCACCCCAACCGCTTCCCCAGGTCATCCTCGGAGCAGCCGGCCCTCCGCACAGCCGGCGCTTCGAGGAGGACCTCCCACTGCAGCGGAAGAGTCGCCGAAGGTGTGCCGGCAGCCTTTTGCGGCGTACCTTCGGCAACTTGTGAAAGGAGCGCCAATTTAGCGCTCCTTCCAGGGGCGGCGAAGCTGCGCCGCGGGGCCAAGGTGTGGGGATACCTCAGCCCTGTGGCGCAGCTTCCTGAGGTGGCCCATGGCCACCCGTCTGCTTCCCCCCTTAGACAGGGCAATGCAACCCTATCCATTTAGACTGGGAAGAGTGCTTTGAATTTTGTTGTGCAAAAGAAATTAATTGCATTACTTGTTTGAGACTGACAAACTGTGATGCATTCTGTCACTTGGCTCTACTGGCTCCCAAGGACTCCATTCTATTCCTATTTCCATTCCTTCTTATTTGAATTGTATGTTGGAGGAGTCGGAGTCTTGTCTCTTAAGTTAAACAACTTGTGTGGCCCTATTCCTCCTCTTTCCATTCAGTAATACAGGAAAGAGAGTGACATAATGTGAGGTATGAAGTCAAAACTTTCTTCCCCCAACCAGGTACCTTGTATAAGGAAGAAAACGCAAGAGTCTCTATATAAAGAGACAAAACTTGCCCTACTAGTAATGAAAAATAGCTAACAAACATTACTTACTCTGCCCACACCATATGGTTGCACCAAAAGTAACTTGTCACAAGTAATGGCATTTTGTGGGATGAATTAGTTCCAAGCTGTGACTGAGATGTAAGTCCTACTGAATTCAGTGTAACATTCTGAGGTGTGTAAACAAAGCTGGGAACCATGCAGCCCTCCAGATGTTGAACTACAACTCCCAGCAGCCCTAGCCATCATAACCAATGACAAAGAATGCTGGGAGCTGCAGTCCAACAGCATCTGAAAGGCCACACAGTTCCTACTGCTAGCTAAAACAGTGAAGCCTAAATGTTATTGTTGGTGATTGTAGCAGTTTCATTGCTTTATTTCCTGAATCCTCACACATGTGGCCCAATCCTCACACATGTGGCCCAATATGTATCCATGGATTCAGCAAACCTTGATTTTGCCATTTTTATATAAGGGGACACCATTTTACTACAACATTGTATTTAATGGGACTTGAGCATACATGGATTTTGACATCTATGGGGGTGCTAGAATTAAACCCTAGTATAACACAGGCTGCAAGAGGACACAGTTTCTTCCTTGTTTGAATGGAACTGAATGGAGCGTTCAGTGGAATGCAACATTGCTTCTTTCATATTCCCTCCATTTTCTTTTAAAAAAGGAGAGGAAGAAAATAATCCTTCAGAACTGCCAAAATCAAGCCCGCACACAGTGCAGCTCACCGGCCACATACGTCAGCTTTGTTGATAATGTTGTATGCGTTCAAGTCATTTCCAGCTTAAATGGCAACACTAAGGTGAACCTACTCCAGGGTTTTCCTGGCATAATTTGTTCAGAAGGGGTTTACCCTTGCCTTCCTCTGAAGCTGAGAGAATGTGACTTGCCCAAGGTCACCCAGTGGGTTTCCATGGCTGAGTGGGGATTTGAACCCTGGTCTCTAGAGTTGTAGTCCAGCTCCCAAACCACTAGACCACACTGGCTCAGAAACTGGGCCTTTGCAGACTGCCAGAAATAGTGCACATTAAATTGAGGCACTGCCCTGGCTCAGTGCTAGGGAGTCATGGGAATTGTATTATTTTCTGGGACATTGAGCCTTCTCTGTCAGAGAGCTCTGGTGCCACAATAAATTACAGTTCCCATAATTCCTTAGCCCTGAGCCAGGGCAGTGCCTCAATTTAATGTGCACTATTTCTGGCAGTCTGCAAAGGCCTAGTACTCTGTATCTTTGAGACTATTGAAAATAGTGGTCTTTTAAAGCAGACCATATCACTGATAGATCTGTCCTGTTTCTAAGGACTGAGGATCGTGTATCTCTCAATGCCTGTCCAGCAATAATGAATATTCAGTATGTAGCAGATGTCATTGCAACAAAATTGAGTGGTGGTGTGCTGGTCACCAACTTCAAGGAAGTGTGATGTAGTGGTTAGAATGCTTTACTAGGACCAAGGAAACTACTGTAGATCCAGGTCTTCGCTCACCCATAAAACTCAGGTCATCCTTGGGCCATTCATTCTCTCTCAGCCTACCCTGCCTCACAGGGTTATTGTAAGGATAGGAGGAGATGAGCCTTATGTGTCGTCCTGAGCTCATCAGACAACAGGCAGGATGTAAATAGAGCAAATGAATAAAATAGAAATAAAGTGTGGCCTTAAGGTAGCCACCTGTCAGCCTGTGTGGAGAAGATAGTTCTCTGTTGGGAGGCGAAGAATCAGTTTGAAGGTGTGAAAGGGCTGCCCAGTCCAAGTCCAGTTTACAATAAAGGAATAGGAAGAAGTGAGAGCAGCAGCCATGAATTCGCTCATCAGCAGTTAGCCCAACACTTTATTAGCACACAGCTCAGCTGTTCATTGTATTCCCCTCAATTATAGCAGTTACACCTGAATTTGTATTTATATATGTCAGTTAGCATTTGCTAATTCTAAATCAATTTGCGTCTTCTTTTCTTTTCTTGGCAATGTGGTTCTTCCCTTTTGGCACTTTTGTCAGTGGCTATCCCTATGTGCCCTCAGCCAAATGCTTGCATTTGATTGTGAGACATATCACATCAAAAACAGCTTCTCTTAGAAACGTTTAATGTTGTGAAATATTTCAGCTTTTGTTTGGTTTTAAGTCACCTTCCTACTCTGTTTGTTTTCTTTGACTGAAACATTATCCTTTAACTATTCCTTGACATCTGAGTTTCCTGTAAATCCTGCCACATCATCTTTTGCTGTGGTTTTGCTCTTAATCTGGGCACTCATTTCTTTTGATTCTGAATATAACTATTGTCCCTGAATGCATGTTTTAGCATATTCTACATCTTGGGGACTTTTCTCACGGTCACAGCTATTCACTCAGCATTTTTGAACAGGCATTTTTCTTTCATGGCTAGAAACAATGTCTTGTGGTCTTATTTTGATATTTTCAAGGGAAGAAATGTAACAAAATATGTATGGCATGTATTTTCTCCATTTGGAATAAGGGGGGTGGGGGAGAATGGGTTCCAAGCTTTCAGCCTCTTTGTCCCATAGGACCAGAATGAGAAGCTACATTACAGTTCTTGTGTATGTTTTTGAGTTTATATTGTCTTCAGAGCATGTTACTATAGTTTAAATGGGTTGTGGATAATAATAATCTGAGTTGGCATCTCTCTTGGAGTGTTCAATGTAAACAAACCCTTGCTTATAGTGTGTGCCTGACTCATGTTTGAATTCTGTGAGTATTCCTAATGAGTCTGCTTGGAAACCACTTATTTGCAACGAGTTCAAAATGTGCTTGTGGTGGGAGCGGTACCTCACAACACACAGATCACCATTTTATATTCCACTACTCTGTCCATTTTAGGAAAGTCTGTGGTTGTTTGCAAAATGGCAGTTGTCTTGTGATGATCTGCTGAAATGAGTAATTAAGATTTTGGAGTGGGCTGAAATGACCCTGCTGCCCCAAAAGGTCTCTGACCATAAACAGAGTTGTGACGCACAGTAGCATTTCAGGCTGCAGCCCTGTCTCAGTTTGCAAATAGAAGATGAACCATGTCTGTCTCTTCGTGTTTATACAGTATGAGGCATCTGTATCTGCTACATATCATCTCAACTTAGAAGCAAGGCTAGAGTAATGGTAGGGTAAATTAGGTCAGACTAATGGAAGGTCAAATGTCCTCCTTTATACTCCTTACACTATAAGACATAGATATTTGGAATTATCCTTGTTCAAAAAAGGGGAGGGTTTGGGGGACTGCTTCCTATACTTGGTTTAATACCAGAGCTTGAAAGAGTTACTTCTGTGGATTATAATTCCCAAAATCCTAGTCATGCTGCCTGGTGGATTCTGGACATTTAGTTCCTCAAAGTAACTTTTCCAAGCTCTGACTATAGACTGCTAATTGTCTAGAAGGCTTTCATATTGATTTGCCCAAAGATTAAACACACTGGATTTGTATGAAACCACCTATAAAGCTACTCAGAGTGGGTCATTTAAACATAGCAAACATCTTTTCTTATCACACTGAAACCAAAGAAAAGAACAGGGTGTCTTGTAGCAACAGATCTTTTGTGTCATAAATGACCATGAACTAGCACTCACGTCCTTTTTGGTGGAAGCTTATGACACAATAAACCTGTTAATTTTTAAGGTGCTAATGTTTGCTAGTTTTGCTAAAGCAGGCTGACATGGCTGCTTCTCTGGAAGTTCAAATCAGAAAGGAATGTCACGTATGGATAACTGCCTTTGACCATTGCTAGTATTACCTAGCTGTCTCCCATTGACTGCACATGCTGGACAATTGGCAAAGGAAAACTAGTGAGGGAGAAAGCCTGAAGCAGAAAGTTCCCTAAAGCGTGGGAAATGCACATGAGAGAGGATGATGGTGCTGATTTACATCACAGTCCTTCCTTCAAGAGGAGGGCAAGTCACAAAAGGGCATTCTATAGAAAGCAACGATTACATGCTGAACACTAAAGGAATGTTTGTGTTCCTCCTTTTAGATTGATATAGCTCTCTTTTAGCTCCATTTGCTTATTGGGTCGACCAGTTCCACTTGAGACACCTACAGTCATTAAATGCAAGTTAAAGAATTATGTTTGGAAGCCTGAAGCATGCCCTACATTTTTCTTTCCCTGAATCTGATCATGGTTTGTTTTTCTTTTTAAAACAATTAATCAAATGCATTCTGTTCAATGAGATAAAAGGCAAGGCTAACACCACACACATTACACAGCAGTGCTACAAGGGAAATATTTGTTAAGGAGCCTGCATTAATCCTTGTTTAGGCAAGGTCAAGCAAGTCAAGCAAGTAGACTCAAGCCTTGGCCCAGAGCTTCCTGTGCTATTTAGTTGATTTCAGTGGATGGAGGACTCCTTCTACACTTTTCCCCTTACATTGAAGCAGATAGGAAAGCACCTTTGGGCAAGGACATTCCTTTCATCTAGTATTACTTACACATTGTCACTTACACATGCATTTCAACAAATTTATTTACTTATTCAATTCACCTTACTTTTCCCCAAGTAAGGTTTAAGGTAAGTCACAATAAAATAGTACACAATTAAGCTAAAATGAAACATGAATAAAAAAAATATAAAAATAGACAATAAAAAGAAGAATAGAGGACCCATCCAAGTTAAAAGCCCCTTCTGCAATAAACAAGGTTCATCACCAGTGGTAATGATTGCCAGCAGAATAACAAGGAAGAAGCTTATTCATCTTATAAATGAATGCTGGGGGAAAAAATAGCAAAATCAGAAAAATTATTAAGGAAAACCAGCAAAAATTACATTGCCCTATCTAAAGTTTTCAGAGGTGCCAAATGATAATGATAGCAGAGGTGGGAAGGCAGAACTTGGAAGTTACATTTTAGACTCTAGCTCCCTGAATCATCAAGCCATTGACCATGCTGGCTGGGTAATTCCGGGAGTGAGAGTTCACAAAAGTAATTTCCAGACTTAAGCAGAAGAGAAAAAAGATCTTCCAAGCAGGAACTTCCAGAATGTGGGTACCATAATTGAGAAAGCCCTTTTCACATGCTCCCTGTAACTGTGGCTGGGGATTAGTCAGGAGATACAAGGGACTCTCTCCTGGTTACCTTACATGACAAGAGGATCCTGCAGGTGTTCCTACCCCCGTTCTCTTAGGACTTTAAAAGTGATACTTAGCAGTTTAATAGCACCCTAAAAACAGCCACATGCTCCATAAAACTGGTCCTGGTCAGCAACTTATAGTTAGTGCCTTATAGCTGGCTGCAGTTTTTGAATTGTTTTCAAGGGGAGACCCACAAGGAGTACTTTACAGTTGTCCAGTCTGTGTGCAGCTAAAAGGTATGCATGACTGAGGCCAAACCTTTCTTCTGTTTGAACAGAATCATTTGGTACTCTAGTCAAAGTTGGGCAAAAGCACTGTTGAACACAGCCAAGGGGATGGCAACCCATGGAGAACAGCTTACATCCCCACCACTAAACATGTAGTCTTCTTGCCCAAGAACACTGCTTATTTAGTTTATGTTTCAATTTGTTAGCCTTCCATCACAGCATAAGTAGTCCTAAAATTTAGAGAAAGGATTAACAGTTATATCTCTGTATTACTATGGTGGAGTGTTATGGGGTTTTCTTGACTTGTTTTGTTCTGTTGTTGCATTTTCTGGATTCAGTTAATATACAGTGTCTGGAAGTTGCTGGAATTCATGAGGGACTTGTTCAGGACATTGTAAAGGCAGTTCAAGTCATCAATGTTCAGTGGTTACCTCCTTCCATCTCCCTCCTTCCCCCACTTATTATGCTGAACAGATTGGATCAGCACAAGGCTTGGGACAAGTAACCTCAGATTTTGGTGTGCCTGGCATGCCATTATTGTGCTTCACAAAGAGAACATGATGACTGGATAAATCAGAAGCATGGAAATACCTTGTAAAGTGCTCAATGTGACAACATGGTCCTTCCAACGCATCCCACAGAATCTTGCTTGCCTAGTCCCCAGTTGTAACCAATCAGTCATTTCCCAGCAGAGAGGGTGAGATTCTTCTTAGATTTGATTGCTCCTCCCATTTTGCTCCTAGGAGGCAGGTAAACACAACAACAAAAGACCTTCGCTGCCCCCAAGTGGGAGGGGCAACCCAGGAAAGGTCAGTTCTTTTCCTGCCTCACATGGAAATCATTCTCTCTTCGATCATCTTTTCGACTTACCTTTCATCTTGCAATGGAGAACCCTCTTTGCCCCAGCCATTCGCCTGGGCTCTGATGGGAGTGCAGCTGGAGGGAAAGGTAACCCGGCCAATGGAGAAGTTTCCCCTTTGGACCAAGGAGGCTTTGTGCTCCTGCCTTACCCATCTTAGGTCGGGGGTCAGGGAGGTGCCGATAGACAGGGCGACAACATTGGGGCCCAGGGCCATGAGGTCCCCCTGAGTGGGCAGCTGTCTTCTGGGACTTCCTCATTCAGGAGGTCCCCCATGTTTACTGGACCCCAGGAAGCCAAATGGGGGGAAGTTGGGAGGCAGAGCAGAGCTCATGGAGCTCAGTCATCCAACCACACCTTGAATGAGAAGACTGGGATTCCAGTCTACCCCACTCCCTGCCTGGATATGCGGCACGTAGTTCCGCCATGGGGCTGACAGCTGCAGAGGCGATGAACCCAGCCAGACCGGCCTCCCAGGTCATCCCAACCTGTGCCACCTTCGTGGTAGCAGATTCGAGCAAGGGGGCAGCATGATGGAGGTCCAGCAACCCAAGGAGGATGGGACCTCTGGCTCTGAGGGGGCCGCAAAGACCTGTGTGTCATCAACTGGGCTCGGTACTGCTCCACATGGACCTCTCCTTTGTCCCTAAAGTCAATTCTCCTTTCCACTTAGCTCAAGATGTTGTCCTACCATCCTTCTGCCCTAGACCAAAGAAGGAGCTAGAAAAGATGTGGCATACTCTAGATGTCTGTAGGGCAATCAGAATCTAGCTAAAGAGGACTAGATCTTTTAGGGCAGGGGTCGGCAACCTTTGTTGCTGGGGGGCCAGTGTGGGGGGAAATGGTGCGGGGGCCGGTCGTGTGGGAGTTGGTGGTGCGCGTGCGCACTTGCGCGTGCACACACACCCCTGACAGCCTCCATGGGGCCTTTCCAAGCCCCCCCCCCGCCCCGATCCTTGGGCGAATTTGCCCCAGGATCGAGTGGGGAGGCCTTGGAAACGGTCCTCCAAGGCCCCCCCCCCGTTTGATTCTGGGGTGGATTCACCCCAGAATCAAGCGGAGGCACCTAGGAGGACCGTTTCCAAGGTGCCTCTGCTTGATCCTGGGGTGAATTCACCCCAGGATCAAGTGGAGGGACCTTGGAAAGGTCCCTCCAAGGTCCCACTGCTCGATCCTCAAGCGGTGGGGCCATTTTGTGCAGCCGTGGGCGTTCCAAAATGGCACCTCCCAGGAGCGGGAGCGCGCCCAGCGGCGGCGGGTGGCAGCGGCGGTGGCGGCAGGGGTCCCTGGGGGCGGGTCCAAAGGCCCCTGGGGGCCGGTCGCGGGCCGTAGGTTGCCGACCCCTGTTTTAGGGCCTCAGAGCCTTTGTTCATCTCCTTTAACATGGCATCGAAGGGGAAGAAGGTGTCCTCATCTATGCTAGCCAGGTGGATCAGAGACTATATTGCTGAGTGTTACAGGTCCGTCTGTAGATCTATCACCACCAGAGGGGGGTTTGGCTCACTCCACCAGAAGTGCAGTGAAATCAGCAGCATGGTCCACCTGAGCTCCCATGATAGAGATCTGCAGTTCGGCCACTTGGAAGTCTCCCTCCATCTTTATCAGACATTACAAATTGGATCTCTACCAGTCGGCCGATGTTGCCTTCAGGAGGAGAGTCCTTGAACAGGTGCTCCCAGGTTCCTTTTCTGGAACGCAGCACTCCCCTCCTAGTTGAGGGGGGCTTTGGTAAGTCCCAATCTAAGGAAGATTTCATCCCCTCTGCCGGGAAAAAAAAACATTGGTTCTTACCTGATGTACGTCCATTTCCAACAGAGAGGGTTTGATCTTCCTGCTGCTACAGGAACCCTGAGCCATTTGTCTTAGACCAAACGGGGGACCTTACCAGCTCCCCTGCTTTTTTCCCTTCCTCTCTTACTCACTCGGGGTCCTTTTTCTTTCTTCCTCAAGTCCAGCTTTCTTTGGCTGGTTAACAACTGACCTCTCCTGGGTTGCCCCTCCCACTTGGGAGCAGGGAAGGTCTTTTGTTTTTATGTTTACGGGACTTCTAGGAGCAAAATGGAAGGAGCAACCCAGTCTAAGGAGGATCTCACCCTCTCTGCTGGAAATGGACGTACATCAGGTAAGGACCGATGTTCTTATCTTTACTGTACGGTCACAGACCATTAAAACACAAGAAATCTGTCATAGAAGCTAAGCAGTATAAAACAGACCAGAATTGTTTAAAATATTTTTTAAAAATAAAATCCAAAACATTTAGTATATTTAGTATCATGTAGTACAATTAAAAGGAGACAAACCTCAAGTGTTATGTATGTGTCTGAGTCATAATTTTACGAATCTTAGCAGCAGAGAAAAGGAACAATTTCTATTACACATTTTTTAGTATCTCCTAATAAATAAACAAACCAAGTACAATTTAGAGGGTCTTCCAGATAATTTATTTAACAGGGGTGTAATTAATCTTGATCTCTCATTTTTGTAAAATTACAGAGGAACAGTATATGTGATAGAGACTCTACTAGTCCATCTCCACATGGACAAACATGTTTTTGGAAGAGATTCCCTGAAAATAATCATCCAGCATAGCAGAAGGAATGAAGATGACCTTTGCTAAAAAATCATATGGTATTTAGAGATGGTCAAATTTTCAAGATAGTTAACACTCCTATCAGTGTTAAATGACAGCCCTAGATTAATTGGAGAGCAGGTAGTATGAGCAGCAAGTAGAGAATATTGCATATCTTCTATCTTTAACCTGGCGAGCAAGAATAAATGTTGCCTTAGAAAAGTCTTAGTTAGAAAAGAAGTTGTCAGAGAAACGTATTTTCTGTAATTTATCTCTAATAGCTTTAGATCACTAGTTAGTGTAGCTGTCTTCCTGAAGATGATGCACATAACTTGATTCAGTTCTCACGTAAAAAAAGTTTTAGCCAGTATCTTAGTAGCCAACACCAAGCAGTATGTTCCATTGATGAACAGCCAGTTTCAAGCTGTAAGACTACTGATGGCACACAGTTTGGTGCACAGAACAATTGCCACAGAAAAGCTAAAAATATTTGTTCTAGGGCTGAAGAAAAATCCAGAATCCAAACTGGGATCCAAACAGCAGTTGTGATAACACCTTGGCCTGGAATATCCTGCATGCATGAGGGATGAACTGTCCTCCTTTAGTGTGTGTGTGTGTGTAACCCAGACTGTAGCTTTAGCACTATTAGATGCTGATTGAATAGCAAAAGTTCAATGGGATAACCAAGTGCCAGAGGACTGAAAAATGACACCTAAGTACTTAAACCATTTAACTTGTTCAATGTTTTGTCTTGCTATGACCCATTTAGTCTGGGAGGAGCTCTTAGTATTTGCTGAAATTAAGGGTTAGCAGGTTTTCTTAACAGTAATCAATAAACATTCTCAACATTCACTTTAGGGCAACTTTAGTAAAAGAGAATAGAGCAGCATCATAGTACAGTAAGGGGATACAGTACTGTTTCCAGTTTTGGAGCATGAAAAACCTCTGAGGAGAAAATTGAGGAAAGATCATTAAGGTACATCTTGAATAATATGAGTGCAAGAATGAAGTCTTGACACACTCCCTTTATAACTGGGATAGTTTTGGTTGGCCTACCCTGTACACCACATTTCACATATACTGTAGAATTCTGATATAAGTTCATGATTAGGAGAACCAGTCTTTTATCAATAGAAGAGAAAAGACGTTTGGTCCAAAATCTTATCTCTGGGTATTGAATCGAAAGATGATTTCAAATCGGTGAAGGCAACGCAGAAGTGGAGCGGATGGGCGCAAAGGAGCGGCCCAGGTCTGCTCCAGCCAGAAGTGGGTCTGAACCCCACCGATTGCACAGTCCACTTTGAAAGTGGGCTGTGGATGCAGGGCCCGACCGGCACTGGCTATGAGTTGGGGTTTCTGAGCTTCTTTTTGCTCTGTGCAGCTTTGGAGTGGCTTCCAGCTGCTTTGGAGGCATGCTTCATTTGAACTCTATGCCTCCAAAGTGGCTGAAAGCTGCTTCATTTGGCCCATCTGTTCCAGGCCATGGAGATTGTTACTGAGTAAGCTTGTGTATTTCTGAGATAAGTGGTTTAGGACCAAGCAATGGTCAAGAGTTAACCTGCCCTTTCTAAAACCAGCCAGCTCATCTCCTATGATATTTTCATCCTCAATCTAGCTAACAAACCTGGATTGTTAAGGTATCAGAAGTAAGGTATCTGACATAAAGTTTTCTTACTACTGAAAGTAATTGAATGAGCCGGTAATTTGAGGGTAAGTTCCTATCCCCTTTTATAAATAGGGATCATGATATCCTAGGACCAGTTTTTAGATACTTGGGCAGTCCTGCTAATTTGGGTGAACAGGACTTCTAGTGAGGGTGTCCACCATGTGATGTTAGCTTTCAAAAGCTCAGGCATGATTGAATCTGGACCTGGAGCCTTTCCAGATTTGATCTAAGAAACTAATGGTTCAAAACATACCGTGGAAATAATCCAATTTGAGATTGCTTTAACTGCCCTGGCTCAATGCTGGGGAATTCTGAACTGTAGTTTTGTGAGACATTTAGCCTTCTCTGTCAGAGAGCTTTGGTGCCACAATAAACTACCATTTCCAGGATTCCCTCGCACTGAGCCAGGGCAGTTAGTGGTCTCAAACTGGATTATTTCTCCAGTGTGATTTGGACCCAATGTATTTACTTCAGCTTGAGTCACAGGAGCCCAATGAGGAGAGTCTGAGAGATCTGGGGAAGGAGAATATGCCCCCATAGGGTTCTGCTCTTCACATTCCCTAAAGAGAGTAGAAAAATAAGATTCCCAAACATGGGCAGGTATGTTATTTGAATTGAACCCATAAGGTTGCCTAACATGCGTGTAACTATTGACCAAAACTTAGAGGTGGGGTTTTTTTGACAAGGAAGAATTATCAAAATATTTCATTTCCTAAGCATGAATTCCTTCTTTTTCTGTGCAATGAGGGCCTTGTAGTAAGATATTATGAGTGAGGCAAAGTTCTACAGTTATCTCTTCTATACTGGCAATAAATTGTCCTTAAGCATTTTTTTTGCCTCAAAACATTCCTTTTATCAAACCAAGCTAACTACCCTTATGTCTGATTTCCAGACCTCATCTTGGTGCTCCTCAGTGATATAGCCAAAGCAGAAATCAGCTGTTTATAGTTTTCCAATGCAACTTGTACTGTGTCAGCAGTATTGCCCCAGTTAAGGAAGGAGTCTTCTATCTTTTCAGAATGCTTTTGCTTAGAGAGGTGGCAGAACATCTCCAAACAGATGTTTGATGCCATCTAGGGTCTCCAAGTGGATTGCACATGAGTAGATTGAGTATGAATAAGAAAAAAATCTCTTAAGAGTGGTCATAATTTATGGAATGAATAGGCTCCAGCAAATTTGAATTTACAAGGGGGTATCATAAAGTTTTAATTATCACCTTTTAAAAATTTCACAGAAAGTTTGTTTTGATTTGTAGTTAACCTATTTTTTCATAGTCACCATCCAGATTTACACATTTTCCCCAGCGTTTCTTGACCCTCTGAATACCTTATAAGGGGATATTGTAAAATAATAATGATCAGCTGGAAGTTCTTATGGTATATTGATGAAATTTTGTCAGTATCATCATTGGTCCCTAAGTGTATGATATTGAGAAAATCAGCTCAGTGTGTCCTTTATTTTTGTGCCAGAAGTGATTAAGTATAAAATCTTCGTAAGGCACAATCTGCAGACTTCTGCAATAATGGTATTCAGAGGGTCAAGAAACACTGGGAAAAATGTGTAAATCTGGATGGTGACTACGTAGAAAGAAATTAACAACTACAAATCAAAACAAACTTTCTGTCAATTTTTTAAAAAGATGATAATTAAAACTTTACAATACCCCCTCCTAATTTGTTTGCTTAGCTGCACTGATGGGTGTTAAATTCTCAACATATTGCCATCTGAAGTTTAGAAGAATAATCCCAAGCATTAGTCCCAATTACAGTAGACTCATTGAATTAATGAGAGCTAAGGCAATTTGTTGTTGTTATGTGTCCTGAAGTCATTTCTGACTTATGGCAACCCTAAGGCAAACCTATCATGCGGTTTTCTGGGGCTGATGGTGTGTCACTCACTCAAGGTCACCAAGTAGGTTTTCAAGGCTAAGTGGCAATTGAACCCTGATCATCAGAGTTGTTGTCCAATGGTCAAAATACTACACCATGCTGGCTCTCAGTTAGGGCAATACTTAGTCCCATTGACTCAGTGGGTCTACTTGAGTTGGGACTAGCAATTGGATTTAGCCCCACAAATCAAAGTTGCAGCTCTTAAAAGACTTTTTCTTTTTGTTCCCTAACAACTGATTGGGTGAAAAAGCCATTTTATTGTAGTCTTAGGAAAGTGCTGTGGTTGAAATTAAGGGAATTTCCCACAAAAGATAAACAAACATTTTTGAATGCAAAAAGTGACTTTCTTTGAAAAGTGCTCCACAAATGAGGGAAATTGTAACTATTCTGCTACATCCTCCAGGATGGAGGAACCTGCGAATGAGTGCTAACAAACACATTTGCACTTGGCCAAGGTCAAGGACATCAGGCGGGTTGATCTTCCCATTTCCAAACTGCTGTGCTGCACAAGGCCATGGCTTTTTCCAGGGCTTATGTATGGTGTGGAAAATGTAAGCAGAGATGTACAACAAGGAGCCTAGTTGAAAGTGGTTGTAACGAAAGCTTCCACACAATTTCAGAAAGAAGGCAGCTGTTAGGCACAATAGCCTTTTTAACAGAATTGCCTTGGCAAATGGCCTTGACAGGATTCCTCTGTGGTCAGTAGAAATTCAACAGCCGTTCCCCCCCCTACTACCTCATGTGCCTTCAGGTTGAGGAGAACTGCTTGCTAGGTAGCTGTTGAAGGACCAAAAGTGGCAATTCCCCAGTTAATGCTCTCAGGAACAATTGTGTTTGGCAGATCTTGGCCTGAATGCCATTACATATCCCAAGAACATTGGGAATAGGACGTACTTTTTGCCATTTTGTTTAAAATAGACATATGTATCAAGATGTGTGAGCTATTCTGTTTCTAAAGCATACACATCCCATTGTGGGAGAGAGGTTCACATTTCCCCTCTATGTGTTGCACTGGAAATGAAGTTCATTTGTCTCCTCTTTGATGGATAAGATACAGAATCTCCCTGTGGACCCTAAAAACATGAGAAACATCCAAAGGCCCTTCTGGCCAACACTTTCTTCCTGCAGTGGCCAACTAGATGCTTTGGGATGCTCATAAGGAGGACATAGGCTCAACAGCACCACTTCACTTTCCTACCTGTGTTCTCCAGCAACTGGAATTCAGAGCTGTTTTGCCTCCAGTACTGGAATTAATATATGGAGCTCTTGACTACTAGCCTTTGTTAGATTTATCCACCATGAAACTATCTTATCTTCCTTTAAAGCTGTCCAAATTGCCTGTTGTTGCTGTTCTTGTTGCTGCTGCTGTTGTATGCTTTCAAGTTGTTTCTAACTTATGGTGACCCTAAAGCTGTGGGATTTTCTTGGCAAGATTTGTTCAGAGGAGGATTGCCATTGCCTTTTCCTGAGGTGGAGAGCATGTGACCTGCCCAAGGTCACCAAGTGGGTTTCATGGCTGAGGTGAGAACTGAACCCTGGTCTCCGGAGGCACAGTCCAGCGCTCAAACCACTACGCCATGCTTGCTCTCTCCAATTTAGCTGTAGTGAGTTCCATTGTTTAACTATTGTTCATGAAGAAGTACCACTCCTATGCATCATGAATTACTGGTTTTTTAAAAATGTACTAATGTCAGTTCTTTCCTTCTCAGCACTCTCTCCAGCTGCTCTCATGCCGTTGTGGCTTTGCTGTATCCTTTCTCCTGGCAACACACCTTCATTCCTGTCCTCCCTTCTTCCATGATTGACATTGTGTGTTGCCCTACTCCATTCCTGGTTGGATTATTGTCCAGCTCATTGCCCAAACTAAAGGAACTACCAGTAGAAGAGGTAAGATTAGAGCCAATAATGCACTTTGTATGCTAAAGGAATTTATCAGGAGATAATCTGACAATAATTTGAACCTTTCTTTGTAGCTGAATCTTTATGTGTAACATACTGAAGGGGCTGCTGGTGCTTTGTCCCTCCTCCTCCCTTTAAAAAATCAACCTACAATGGTTGAACAGACCTTCCTCTCTCAGTGTGGCTGCTACCTGATAATGTAGGTTTGGGAGGGCATTTACAATTGTGGCAAAACTGCCATGATTGTGCCTATGTAGTGTTAATGAATATGGAGCAGTCACAGATCCCTAACACTAGTTTATGAAGCCATAGCTGCAGTACTGAATGTTAGCCCTTATGTTTTACATGTCTTGGCATATTTTCTCCCAAGAGACAGAAAGGCAGCAAACAATACATTATTTTGCCATTTAATATGAGAATTAAAATAGTAACACACAACTGAGGGGTGATATTATTTCCAAATGCACACACTGTTCTAGGAGGACATACTGGCACTGTATTGAATGGAGATTAATAAGATCAAAATGCTGTCACCAACATCTCTCCTATTTGGAGTTGGATTCTGTGATTTTATTCAGAGCTGGATTCAGTTCTCTTTTGCATTGTTCCATCTACCATGAAACCAGCTCAGTCTGAAAACTGCAGTAGTAGTTCTTGCATTAGTAGTTGTTATTAGTCCAGGGAATTGGAATCAAGCACTACTGAGGTCCTGATAGCGCTGTGCACTTTTGAGGTGTCATGATAGCAGGAGGAGAAGCAACTGGAGTTGAGATGCAAAGTAAGCCTTCATCTCTCTCCCTCTCCCCTTTTGCTTTCACTTTTCATATGATATTACTGTTAAGAGGCTTAGTAACATATGCAAGGACAGCTTCATTAGTTATTAGAGAGGTTAACATTTAGACCCTACCTGATTCTGGGAATCTGTTTGTAGAAACCACTTAGATCAACAGAATAATATGCTTAATAATAATAATAATAATAATAATAATAATAATAATAATAATAAATAAATAAATAAATAAATAAAATTTTATTTATACCCCGCCCCTCTGTCGAACAATCGGGGTGGTTTACAACAACAATTAAAATTATACAGGAAATACAGACTAAAAAACCCCCAAGACCCCACCCTCCCCCATTAAAACAATATTAAACTAGACAACACAGCTTAAAAACAGGATAAAATGAAATAATTGAAGGGACCATACGCAAACAAAGGTAGTGGCGAGCCAAAGCTAAGAGATGGAGACGCACAGCTCCTGAGGCCAGGATCTAATCAGGAAAGGCCTGCTGAAAGAGATCTGTCTTCACAGCCTTTTTAAAGCTGCATAAGCTCGTAATCTGACGGATCTCGTCCAGAAGGCCGTTCCATAACCTGGGGGCAACTACTGAAAAAGCCCTCTGGGAGGTTGTAGACAGCCTTGCTTTTACTGGCTGGAGCAAATTCCTCCCAGAGGACCGGAGTGTGCAGGGAGGATTGTATGGGAGGAGGCGGTCCCGAAGATAGGTTGGACTCAAGCCATTTAGGGCTTTAAAGGTAATAACCAACACCTTATACTGGGCCCGGAAACTAATAGGCAGCCAGTGGAGAGATTTTAATACTGGAGTAATGTGGTCTCTCCTGAATGTTCCCAAGACCACTCTGGCTGCCATATTTTGTACCAAATGAAGTTTCCGGACCAAGCACGAGGGTAGGCCCATGTAGAGCGCATTACAGACGAGAGATTACCAGTGCATGCACCACAGTCTCAAGGTCCCTTACTTCCAGGAAAGGGCGCAGCTGGCGTATCAGCCGAAGCTGATAACAGGCACTCCTGACCGTTGCATTTACCTGATTAGTCATCAGGAGCGACGAATCAAGGAGCACCCCCAGACTGCGAACACAGTTCTTTACAGAGTGTGACCCCGTCCAGGACTGGCGGTTGCAACCCAATTCCTGGTTTTGGGGCTGCTACTGTGAGCACCTCCATTTTGTCTGGATTCATCTTCAATCTGTTTTTCCTCATCCACCCCATTACTGCCTTAAGACATTCATTGAGAGGAGAGACACATCGGGAGTTGAGGCTGACGATCGAGACACGGAGAAATAGATCTGGGTGTCATCAGCGTACTGATAACACCCAGCTCCATGACTCTGAATGATCTCACCCGGTGGCTGCATATAGATGTTGAACAGCATTGGGGACAGAATGACACCTTGTGGGACGCCACAGGTAAGCTCCTTTTTACTGTAGCAGCTGTCCCCGAGCAGCACCCTCTGGGACCTGCCCGAGAGGAAGGAACAGAACCACTTCAATGCAGTACCTCCAATTCCTAACCCACTCAGGCGATCCAAGAGGATGCTATCAAAAGCCGCTGAGAGGTCTAGAAGCACCAGCAGGGTCACACTACCCCTGTTGATGATCAGACGCAGGTCGTCGGCCAAGGCAACCATGGCAGTTTCAACTCCAAAACCCGTCCTAAAGCCAGTTTGAAATGGGTCTAGATAATCGGTTTCATCCAAGATTGCTTGGCGTTGAAGAGCAACCACCCTCTCAATTACCTTGCTCAAAAATGGTAGCAAAGAGATTGGCCTGTAGTTGTTCACATCCAGGGGGTCCAGGGACGGTTTTTTCAGAAGCGGCCTAACAGCCTCTTCCTTCAAACAAGATGGCATATGACCTTCCCTGAGGGTTGCATTGATGATGTCCGTGAGGAACATCCTCGATGCATCCCTCCCCGGGCAGCCAGCCATGATGGGCAAGGGTTGAGAGGGCAGGTCGTTTTCTTCATTCTACCAAAGAGCTTGTCCACGTCATCGGTACTCACAGATTGGAACTGATCCAGAATAATTACATTAACAGAGTTGCTGGACATCTCGTCAATTGTTTCTGTCAGAACACTGGTGTCTAAGTTGGCTCTTATCTGAGAGATTTTATCTGCAAAAAAGTTGTTAAATGCGTCACAGCAGGCCGTTGTCGGGTTAAGCAACGGGTTCTGCACAGGTGGAACCTGCGTCAGTTCTCTTACCACCCTAAACAGCTCTACTGGATGGGACTCTGCAGACGCAATACATGCAGAACAGATGGATCTCTGTGTTGCACGTATTGCCTCTCAATAGGACCAAAGAAAGACCCTATGACGAGTCTTGTCAGATAAGAGTCGAGTTTTCCACCAGATGCGCTCTAGTTGTTGCTTTGAGTTCACTGCCCTCAGCTTTCACTTGTGCTTGTTAAGCATTTTATTCTGTTAGTTTCTATGGAAGTGAATGTGCAGGACATGCCACACACTGCAGGATCAGGATCATTTCCTCCCCCATACCTTATTGGTGCAGAATCAAACTCTTTGGGTCCACATGATCATATATTGGAAATGTATTGTCAGACAAAGCTTTATTTAGAGCTTCCCTTTCTAGAAAGTCAAATAGTGGTAATATGTTTCCAGACATCCATATAAAACCTTTCTGTGTTAATTCTCTTTAGGCATTGATGGTGAACCTCGGATCAGATCGTTTCATCAGACAGGTACTACATGTTTTTTGTTTAGTGCTTTGAAATGAAGACCTCTTCATTGGCTATTGCAAAAAATCCCGAGCAATACTCAATTGTGAAATTGCCCATCAGCTGAGAATGAGAAAATCTGGTGCTGGTGTTGGTGGGAGCTCATAAATAAACACTGTTCCATGAGGAAATGAAGGATATTGCCAAGACATCAGGCAAATGTATGTCATAGGGCTAGGATGGGGAACCGCAAGTCCTAAAGTCAAATCCAATCCTGGGAGTTATATCCAGCCCTCTGGGTTTCCCCCTTGGACAGTTCCCCCTTCCCCATGACATGTGTTTGATGGCTTCTATATATGTGTTGTTGTTGTTGTGTGCCTTCAGGTCATTTCCAACTTATCGCAACCCTAAGGCTTCATGGGGTTTTCTTGGCAAGATTTGTTCATTTGCCATTGCCCTCCCCTGAGGCTGAGAGCATGTATGTGACTTACCCAAGGTCACCCACTGGGTTTTATGGCTGAGCTGGGAATCAAATCCTGGTCTCCAGAGTTGTCCAACACTCAAACTACTACACTATACTGGCTGTCTTGTATATGTCCCTCCCCCTTCTAAAAGTTTGATATACCTTTCCTAAGGCTCAGTTACTGGCAATAAGAATTTAAGTTAAAATATGCTGCGCTTGGTACTCTCACCGTTTTGACTTTGGCCCTGACCACCACTGGTATGTGGCCCTTGAGCTTATCTGGAGTGAACTTCAGTCCTCAGGCTGAAAAGGATTCCTCACCTTTGCTGTAGGATGTTCCAGTGTTCTGTTTGCAAGATTTGCTGCCAGGATAGAACAGCTGCTTGTTTATAATTCGCATCGTGGATTACTGTGCTGCTTGAATGTAATTGAAGCAATCTTGGTGTGGTCAGTTCCCCACAGTTCATTTTCCATTCCAATGTATGAGCACATCCGCTGAGCTGCACTGCGGTCTTAGACTTTTTTTTATACAGTTGTTGTCCTGGAAAGCCGGTGGATGAGCTGATAGCCAAGGCAAGGGAAAGTCCCAAGGTCCTATTTACCAATCCAAAGGGGCAGCCAGCAAAGAGTCAAACATGGTCCATACATCAAGGGTTTCAGAGTAACGGAGAGACAAGACAGTCCAAGGTCCAGGGATGTAGAAGTCCGAGAGTAGTCAGCGGTCCGAAGGTCAAGGATACCAGGAGTCCAGGATAGTCAAGTGTCAAAGGTTCAAGGCAAGGAACAAGGAGAGCCAGAGGCTTTCGCCAGGAAGCTCAGATAACATCTGGCACCAAGGCAATGCTTCCCCACTTGCTTAAATCCCTGAGCTGCCAGAGCTCAGCCAGGGCTGATCACCTTGATGACCTCGATGTTTTTCATAAAGCCTCCTCGAGCGCTAGAGGCCTGCCCTTTCAGCTCTATGCTGGCTAAAGGTAGGCATGGTCCCTTGATCCTCCTCCATGTCTGATGGCTCTGTCGTTGGAAGGCTTGGCTGTGGAGCCTTTTGAGAAGCCACAGGCTCTGCTGGAGGCTCTGCTGACAAACAGAGCTGCTAGGGCTGAGCTGGGGCTTCTCCGCTGCAGACTCAGGACCCGGAGGACGTTCTGACTCATCCTCCTCATCCTCGTCCAGGCAGGGCATGACAGTTGTCACATAGATCTTCCATTTAATAACCATGGGTATACTACACATTGTTGGATTTCACCAGCAATGAAAGTTCTATTCTTTGAGAAGCATTTGCCTTAGAAAAGATACTGATCATGAATCTCAGGTCCCCTAGCAAGTTTTATTATTCTGTACAGTCATCCCTTTGACAGCTCCAACTTCACTGTCCTTCCTTCCTACAGTGGAAACACTTTGAAACAGCATCTTCCCTCCATTCTTCCTGTGCTTGGACAAGGAGGGCAGTGGTCAAGGAGCTGCAGTGGGTGAGAGGGTTGGAATGGGCCTCCTTAGACCTTAGTGATCGCTGAATAGTTAGTTTCTCTCATGAAACTATGAATTGGCTCCAGCTCTCTCATGCATGTGCATGAAGTATGTAGACTGATTGGGATTAATGCCCTACAGAACCATGGTGGTGTATTATTTTCTGTGCTTATTGTCAATCTGATTTCTGTTCTTACTAAAATTGCTATAAAATTGCATCCAGTCTGAAAGACATAGAAATGTTTTGTAGCATTTTTTACAATATGCATTGGTATTAAATACCTAAGCATTCTAAAATGTTAAGGTATAAAATTAGAACTGGAAATTAGCATATAAGGAAAATTGAAGTCCTGGTTTTATTTTCCCTTTTTCAGATGGATGATGAAGACACACTTTTGCCTAGGAAACTGCAAGCAGCTCTGGAGCAGGCTCTAGAGCGGAAGAATGATTTAATAAACCAGGATTCAGACAGTGAATCAGATGAGGGTAAGAGAGATTGGGAACAAATTGTGTTTACAGCAAAGTATTTGCGAGATAGGGAATAACATGTCCTTGGAAGCTAAAGAGGCAAACAAGAATGTTATATGTAAATGGATCACCTTATTGCAAAAAGTATATTTTTCAACATTAAAAATACATTTTGCAACAGCAAACAATTCATGGGAGTATTTAATGATGACATATATTATTTTTCAAAACATTGTCACACATTACTAATCATTTGATTAAGTAAGAATCCTAGGCCAGCTATTCTGGGGAGTCACTTCCATGAGTATGTTTCTGGCAAATTTATTTTGTTTGTGAGATTTTAATTACAAGCTTGGATGCTGTGATATTCTCAAAGGAAGGAAAGAAGAAACTGCATTTGGTTCAGATAATTTTGTTGTGTTGATTTCAACCATTGTAGCTTCCCTAGGATAGCACCAGATAATATCAGGCTGTACCTATTTAGCTTCATATGTTTAAAAGGCTGTAGAATTGTTTTAATATCCCTTGGGCACTCTATAGCTTCATACCATTTGGTTTTGCAGAATTTGGCACTGCAATTTGTTGCATGAATATTGGTGAGATTGTACTATTTGCATCAAGTAAATCTTTCTAGGACTAAAGCGTCTATCTTTTATCTTTATCCAGAACAAGATAGGCAAAACTCAAGATCATTTTTGCACTGCCTTCATTTGACGCTGCTGCCACTGCATCCTCTGATGGTGTTGTAACTTTTGCAGCCCAAAGTGGTGATGTTCCCACAACCATTGACAAAAGTACTGCTTGGAATCAGTGGTAGCATCACCAAAAAACCCTGGATCTTTTGGTTTCTCTTCCCTTCTGGAACAGAGAGACTCTGTCCTGTAGACTGGCAGAGCTGTGATTCAGGATTGTACTCTGGCATATTCCTACACCATAGCAAGCCAGTACATGAATTTGGTGGGCAACTATATGGTGGGAGCAGCAGCAACTTCAGCAATGTGAGTTCCAGGGGTAGGATATCCAACGTGGCCTCCTTGAGCCTGGGAAGTTGCCCACCTCCAATTTAGAGGCACACTTGTGGCAAAGAACGCTATGGTGCCTGCATTGATGATGTCTTTGTTGATGGAGTCTTACAAATTTTTCTAATCAAACAAGCTTTTTCTTGGTTTTTGGAATTCAAAGGGCTTCTTATTAAATTGATTTTGTTAATGAACAAGCTAATTCTATTGTGAATGGGGAATGGAAGGGATTTCTTAGCTTTGTCTCCAGAAATAATGGAAAAATTGAAGTCATTTAAACTGTGTGCGTTTGGTTTGACATTTGTACCAGCTTGTCTTGGTTAAATTATTCATGTGAGAGAGGGAGGATCTCACTGGCCCAATTTGTATGAAAATCAGCTTATAATTGAAGGGTGTGTGTGTGTGTGTGTGTGTGTGTGTGTGTTAGTGCATTGTAATTTCCTCAAGTCAGACAAAACTAATACAGTACATTTTTTTTAACCCAAAAAGAAACAAGTCAGATTCTGAATCCACCTGCAAATTGTGGTTTAACATCCTGGTTTATTCTAATTTGGTATCTATACTCTCCCAGTTTAGATGAAACAGGAGACTATAGGGATTTATTGATACAGGTTGTTTTCAGTTGTGGGAAATCAGGTGGGAAAGAGGAAGGACAGCATGAGGACAGAATATGTGGGCACAAAGCTTGAGAGTAATAGAATGAATTAAGTCTGTCTCCTAATGATGAACAGAAGTATTGCTTATATGGAATTACAGGAAATTTCAACTACAAAGGGAAATGAGGAATCAGGAAAATACATATCCAGTTTTATTGTGCAGTTTTGGGTATACAGTGTCTCTTCTTTCTTGCAGAATGTAATACCTTAAATGGATTAGTATCTGAAGTTTTCATCCGTTTCTTTGTGGAGACCATTGGACATTATTCCCTTTTCCTAACCCAAAATGAAAAGGCTGAGAGAGTCTTCCAGAGAGAGGCCTTCCGTAAATCTGTAGCTTCAAAGAGCATCCGTCGTTTTCTAGAGGTCTTCATGGAATCTCAGATGTTTGCTGGGTTTATCCAAGATAGAGAATTGAGAAAATGTAGAGCAAAAGGTAAGGTACCACTTACTTACCTGCAGAGGAGAGTTGAATTTTACTAATTAATACACCTGAATACATGTTTAGCTGAGGAACAGAACTTGGAAAATCCCTCATGCTGGTCAGGGGAATTCCAGGAGTCATAGTCTAAAACAGTGATGGTGAACCTTTTAGGGGCTGAGTGCCCAAAGTAAAAGGCCTTCCGGCACCGGGTGTTGCCTGCTGTCAGAGACAGGACTTCCTCCCCTCTCCTTCTGGGCCTTCAGCTGCCTCTCCAGAGTCAGCTGAAAGCCCCCCCCTGGGGGGGGGGCAAGGAGGGAAGAAGACGAACAGGCACGTGCCTCTTCCTCCTCCTCCTCCTCCCACCCCTTCCCCAGACTTCAGGTGCCTCCGGGGAGGCAGCTGAAGGCCGGGGAGGGTCAGGAAGGAACAGGCGCACACCTCTTTCTCCTGCTTCCTACCCTCCACGTACTGGGGAAAATGGCTTCATGTGCCATCTCTGGCACACGTGCCATAGGTTCGCCATCACGGGTCTAAAAGGTAACTTTTCCAAGCTCTGTCATGAAGGAAAGCATTTAGTACATCAGCAAAATTTATGCTTGTTAGTTGCCTTGGCCAAATCTCAGTGCAGTTTCCATCCTGATCTGTAGTATGGACATATTAGTACTGTGCTACTTACAAGATTTGAGACTTTAAAAAACGCTGTAAGTATTACTAGCAGAAATATTCAACTTTGCAAGGGTGGGGAATTCCTTAATTCCCATTCTGTCCTGATATTCTTTCTCTTTCTGCCTGCTTTCTCTCTCCTCTCCTTTCCCTTTCTTCCTGATTGATCTTTCTCTTCATCCTGATGCTTGTTCATCCTTTCCCCTGCTTAAGAGTTCAGGGAACCTGTGGAAGCCCTTGGAGGCTCACTGGAGACATGAGTATCTTTTACCTTCCTGGAAGTTTCTCTCTTTTTAGAGAAGATGAAAGAAGTTTGCCACATAAAGACCTACAATTGTAGTGCAGCATGCAGCCAGATTTTAATGAATTAAAATCAATCCATTTTAAAACAAATTAATCAACAGGTGCAATCCTGTGCATCAGTGCCACATTTCAGGTGTCTTGAGTTTCATTGTCTACTTCACTGAGCTATGGAGTAAGCAGACACACCCAGACACACATACTCTTTTATTATTATAGATTCTGTAATTACTTAATCAAGTCTTTATCTGCCTGCAGTAGGAAGTATGGACATTAGAATGATAATTATATCTTCTGGAGGCATCTGGTTTGAAAAAGTATTTTGGAAAAGTTCCACAAGCCACTCAAAGAAACCCAGTTAGTAGATAAACCTCAATACTAGGAGAGGATCCAGCAAACTCTAGTAACTTGTAAACAATATAGGAAACATTTTACCAACTAAAAAAGTACAGTTACAGATTTATCAGTTTTTCAGATTTGTTGGAAGGCTTACTGTTTGGACTTGGTATGACTTAGTACTGTTTTGTATGTCTGACTAGATAAATGTTGGAAAGAAGTGAACAAAGTGTGAAGCTGCTTGCTAAGGATCAATACTGGTGTCCGAAGTGTAATTGCACAACAATGCCATCTGCTGGGGCTCTAGGTTGACTATAGTTCTGCTTTCTAGCTCAGGATGAAACATAACACAAAGCTTTAATAATAATAATAATAATAATAATAATAATAATAATTTATTTGTATCCCGCCCCTCTGTCAAGCTTTAGAGAGACAAGGGGTGGAATAATTATTACAGCATTTTCTCTTCTGAATACAGAGAGTCTGCTTTGAATATGCGGCAAGAAAGAAAGAAATTGAGGTTTCTTAGTACGTTGGCCAGATTATGCAGGGGTGCCTTGTAATGGTAGTTAGGTCAGTAATGCTTCATTCAATAGAAAGTAATAATGTCTTCTGGAATGAGGTGGTAAGGTTATAATGGATGTTCTTTGTTTATACTCAAAGATTAATTAATGCAGATTTCAGATGTGCAGATAGCTTGCGCAGCTTCCCCATCTGAACAAGCATAAAATAAAAACATGAGGTGTTTGTGAGTCCACCATCCATTCTTTTACACTACAAACAGGGTGACCAGATGTCATAACGGCAAAGGAGGACAAGGTACCACAAAATGTCAGGCATTCAAGAAAAATGTAGGACATTACAAAATAAAAGCTAAAAGCACTAATATAAATATAAAACCTTGCTTCTTAGTCATGCTCAAAATGGGGGACATTTTGGAATCCCTCCTGGACAGCAGGCTGAAATGTAGGACATGTTCTGGAAAAGGAGGACATCTGGTCAACTGGAGTTATAGCAGTATGATTCGATTTTAACTGTCTTGGCTGCATCTTGTGGGATCTTGGTATTTGCAATTGAAGGAGGGGCATGTAGGATCCTCGGCCACAGCGTTCCTCCAATGTCAGATCCCAGGATTCCACAGCAGACAGCCATAGCAATTAAGTGGGATTCTAGTGCTGTAATTGGGTAGTGTGAAATGGCCCTTAATCTTACCATAATGGAAACATTTCACAGACTCTTAAGGGAGTAAAAAACCCAGCAAATTGTTTTGTGTTCAAAGCCTCCATAATCAATCAGAGAGGATGCTTGCTAAATATACTATGATATGTCCTGAATGTTAAGAAACAGAATTAAGCCAGTTGTACCATTTTGGATTCCCTTCCACAGGAGGCTTGTGTGGCCCCTTCCTGTTGTCATTACCCTGGCAGGTTAAGATCTTTTTATTCACGTTGGCTTTTGGCAATGGACTAGCTGATAATGAAGTAGCTTTCAGTTGGGGCTGCTATACTTTTCTTTTGTCCCTGATGTGTTCCAAAAATTGTTTTAAAATTCTTGATTCAGTTGTTTAATATTATTTTTAGTTGCATTTTAATACCATAACTTGACTGTGTTTTTAGTGATATCTATTTCTTAATGATGTTCTGAGCCACCTTAGAACCTAGTATTGAGAGAAAGGCTGGATGAAATCAACATACAATTAAATAAATGTGGTGTTTGTTAAAAGTTAAATCACAGCTTTTCATTTGGGGGTACAGCACACTCCAGAAACAAGGTTTTACCTGAGTTTTGTTCACTTCACATTTTTGTATAGGTAAGCTCCCTCTTTTGGGTTATAATTTGCATTTACTGGACACATTCTGTTACTAACAAAACTGCTGATTCCATTTTGGGCATTATGCTGAATTCAACAAGAAACTGTTCTCCTAAGAAATTGTTTGAATATACCTGATTGTATTAAGAAGATAAGGTGTTTGAAAAGGAGAAAAGGCTGATGGGCTAGGATGAAGGAAAGCATATAACTCTGTAAAGGACAGGACTTCCCAAGGGCTTTGAAAATACCCTTATAAAAGCATTATGGGGAAAAAGCTCTTTAAAAAGTAGTTCTGTGGCTGTGACAAAGACTTGGTTCTCCTGTCTCTTGGGAGGGAAAACCCAGTGATTTCTCTTTCATCCAATTCCCTTAGGACTCTTTGAACAGCGGGTTGAACAATATTTGGAAGAGCTTCCAGACACTGAACAAAGTGGAGTTAATAAGTTTCTACGAGGTCTTGGTAAGGAACTTGGCTTTGACATATTTGAGGTCTGAGTCTACACTTTTGTGCATATTGAGAAAATGGTAGGAAAAAAATTAAGTTATAAAGCACATTCTATTCCTGTAGGCTACTTGACTGCAGCATCTGCTAGCTATAGAAGAGGAGTAGGGATTTATTAAAAAGTAACAGAAGAGCTAATATTCCCAGGAAATTACTAAACTATTTAATAGTGTTGGTGACACATTTTATTTCATCATGAAATGTGTAAAACAATTGCATATTTTAAATAATGGCTCCTGTTGGTCAAATGAAATGCTGAAAATGATGCTTCTACAGAACTGAACAAGAGTCTTTTCCCTGAGTATTTTCTTAAGCCCTAAGAACAGTGCTTTTGCTCTCAGCTTTGAAAGATCCGCCCAACTACAGTGTATTGTGAAGTAATTTGTCCTGGAATTCCAAAAGAAAATCATGCACATAAAGAAGGGATTTCAAAATGTTACTGCTGTGTGTAAACACATGGTTATGGATGCAGATTTTGCAAGTTGTTAACTGCTTTTCTGGAAAAATAGGCATACAAAGTATACAAATCTCTTCCTCCTGCCCCAACATTCTGTCTGTGTGACTGATCTGTTATCCAGTACGGTTAGCTTTTTAGACTTAAAGGAAGCTTTAGGTGCTGATGGTATGCATGCATTAGGCTCAGGAATAGCTAGCACTAATCCCAGGCATGCAACAAATAAGTGACAAGTCAACTAGATAGTACTCCCTCTACTTGGAATCTCTTAATACTTCTTGTTAGCTGCTTTTGGACATACAAATTTCTCTCCCTCCTGATGCCATTACCTCCAAAACTGTCATAGGCCTCATGGAAACAGAACATCTGAGGGCATCTGCAAATAGCCAAAATGTATGTAAATATTAGGTTATTTGGTTTCTTGATTGCACACTACATAATAGTTTATTTACATTATCTTCTTGTTTTTTAACCTGTTTTAATGCTATTTGTAAGCCATCCTGAGATCTCCTGATATAGGATGAGGTGTAAACATTTTAATAAATAAATCAAATAAACTGCATCCAGTCATGCCATAAATATATCAGGGTTTTGCCTATCTCCTGTGTCCTGCTTTGTGATGTGGATAACTGTGGTGTGGGGAAGATTTTCTTCCTTTCTCATCCTTCCTCATACAACACTGATGTGCAGTAGCTCTCCAGATGTTGTCAGACATGCGCTTATTACCCTCACCAGTTGGTTATGCTGAATATCGCACATTCCCTGTCACTGCTGCACTGCTTTTAAAACTCTTGAGTAACCAGATAACATACTAGATGTATTGGGTGCCACAGCCTCTTTACAGATGTAGCGTTGAGGGCTGATAGTTTTAAATGCATGTTAATAACTGAGTGGGTGTGTGTCTCCTTTTTCCAATGCAGGAAATAAAATGAAGTTTCTTCACAAGAAGAATTGATTCTTTTCTACTGAGGTATTGATCCAAAGACTATTTATGACACTGGGCACAGAGCTGCTGCCAGAGGGAAGAAAATGAGCTGGTCCAAGTTTAAGTGACTGCAAATGCTGGTTGACAAGTGTGCCAGCAAAATAATAATTATTATGTACTTGGATAGTTACTGTAAATAATGTGCTGTAAGTGTCCCTTATTTTTTTTTCTGTCGAGGGCATGGACGAATGTGGTAATATTTGTATATCCCTGAAAATAACAGGTGCTTCTTTAGTACGAACTGAGTGATGCTTGGTGCAAACTAAATAGCTAATTATGTGCAGCTGACTGTCTCAGCAAAACCACTGACTTCAATGGATGTTTGTAAGAGCTCTGTGGTGAACTGTGGAAGTGAAAGAACTCCCGTATGAGAAATTAGGGAGGGGGGTTTAAAAGAAAGAGGGCCCTTTTATACATACATACATACATATATATATATGAGACAGAGTTTATATTTTTCTTTAGATTGTCTTCTAATTCATTTTTCAAAGAAAATAGCCAGTTACTCTGTAAAAGGTACTTGATTCACAGTCACAGATTATCTGCTTTGTTTTAAATGATGGTCAGTAAGGTGTAATGCATCCTGCACTATGATTGGACTTTTGACACACAGGCTGCAAGTGATTCGGTACAGTCCGTCCTTTCCTAATGTATGATTTCTAATAAATTGTGTAAATATTTATGTCAAATATTGATATTTGTTGAATTCTTACCAGATTTTGGCTTCTATGTAATACCATTTGGAGTGCTATTCACTAACTACAGTTATTCACTAACTATTATTATTATTCAGAAAACATATCCAGGGTTAGCTGTGTTGGCATACAGTGAAGTACAAGAACATCCAAAATAAAGGTATTGCTGTTTGGTGGATTTGGGATGTTATTATACTTTATTACATTAGGCTGAGATCTTTTATCTTCAGCTCCCTCACTAGTCATAAGGTGCCTTGAAAAAGGCAGCTGGGGTCCTGCCATAACAGACTGGTTTCTTGGTTGGTTTGGGAGGTTTCAGGAGACATCCAGACACAACCTTTTTATTAGTAAATGTAGATGAGTACATATAGTATCTCTCCTTTGTGATCAAAGCCTGATCACAACAGCTATATGGTTCTTCAAGGCAACTTTTTTCTCTATCTCCCAAGATTGTTCCTCCAGCCTTAACTATGGACACTTTTGCAAGTATAGTATTTACTCATACATCCCCCACCCCTTCCACACATTATGCACGAGAAATTGCAGACTTGGGGTTCTCTTGCATTTTTCCCTACTCCTAAGAGTTCATTTACAATAGCAGTTAATTTTTTTTTAACACTTGTTTTTAGTACCCTTACGGTTAATCCTTCCTGTGTTGCTGGAGATCAAATACTGGTGTATAGCATTGCCAGAGTGAAAATTGGATACAGCTTTTGTACCTTAATGGTTCAGCAGAAGGGGAATTTTTTGGCAGATGCTGCTTGTTACCTGGTTGCATGACAAGCAACATCTGCCAAAATTTCCTTTTTTACACAATCATTAAAGATATAGGAGCTGCCTCTGTCCTATTTTGCCTGATCATGCAGGTTGGTGGAGAGCTATTCTGCTCTTTTAACTGCCCTCTTCTCCATTCTGGGTTCAAGGGTGTCTCGTTCTTCTCTGGGATTGTTTTGAAATGTAATCCTGAAGTGCAGCATTCTGAAAATGTAAAGTGTGCCCTCAGTAAATTCTGATTGTACTTGTAGAGCCTTGGAACACTTGAAAGATTAACAAGCTTTTATGTATGGTAGCCCACTTCATCGGATATATTCTTACAATAAATCTGTGTTTTTGCTACAATGGGCTAAAATAGTAACAGTGCCCTTCAAAGTATTTGCAAAACATATCATAGTTCTCCACATGTGCAAAAGAGCTTTCCTATCTAAACCAAAGCTTTCCTCCAGCTTTATTATAGTGTCACAACCGTACTTCAAAAGCAAAATATGTCAACTCTCTGGATGTCTTCAAAAAGAGGCTGAACCTGCTGGGGATGCTTTAGCTGGCGATTCTCACTGAGCTGGAGTTGAACTCAGTGGCCCATGAGGCCCCTGCCAAATCTGATTCTGAATACCCCATTCACCTTTGAAAAATGTTCAAACTAACCCTCCATCCCCAATTTGAAAAACAATGTATGGGGGTGGGTGGGAGAGCTGCATTTGAAAGTCATTTAAGGGGCACAAAATCCAACATGCACAGCATTCTTCCAATGAAGAGGTAAAGGAAGGCCATACTGGTTAAATTTCTGCCTGTCATGTAGCTTTGCTAAAGGCAACATTGCATAATTTAAATGAATTTTTTCTGATCAAGTCTTTCAAGCCAATATTACAGTGATGGTCCCTGAGCCACTGGCTGTTGGTCCCTGCAAATTTCCAGGAAAGAAAAACAACTGTAGCCAATGGGAACAAATACAGTACCAGTCTGTGGCAATTGGAAAAAATGCTAGCCTGTGAAGCACTACTTTAAACTGTCTAGGCTCAGGAAGGCTAGGAAAATTAAGGGCCGCATTACCCATAGCTATACTGGTAAGTACTATAGATATAAAATCTGTAGAAATGTTGATGCTAAAGAGGGGAAATGGCATGAGGGGAACAAATATATGTGGTACTTTAAAAAATAAAATAAAAGCTATTTTGTTGCTTTAACAATATAAACTGCATAGGGTATAATCTAGCTAAGAACTGTATTATCCAGCATAGTTATGAAATGTGTAGATCAGGGGTAGGCAACCTTTCCCCTTTAAGGGCCGAGGGACTTCAGCTCCCAGAAGCCTCAGCCATGTTGGCCAATAGTCTCATGTTGGCCAATAGCTCCTGGGATTCTGGGAGCTGAAGTCCCTCGGCCCTTAAAGGGGAAAGGTTGCCTACCCCTGGTGTAGATCAAGCCTCCACATTTACTCAGAAGTAAGGCCCATTTTAATACAAAAAGGATTGTACAATAATAATAATAATAATGATAATGATAATAAAAAACCAGCAGATGCAGGATACTTGCTTTGAGTATCAGTAAGTCATAGGAACTCCCAAGGTTCTTTATCCGCCACTTAATGAGGATAGCAGCATCTACAACCAGAAAAGGTCAAGAAGTAGTGAACCAGACTGAGCTGCCTGCTCAAGGAGTTCTCTTCAAGCCTATGGTATAGCTGAGAACGCTCTCCGCACTAATCTCACTCACTGCCACCAAACATGAGGGCTCTCTCTAATCCTCACTTCTGCCTCCAATGGCAAAACCTCTTCCTGTTCTCCTGTAGTGCCCAACACTGGGGACCTCCTAGATATCTTCATGATTCCCATGTGAGATACTGTTAATCTATTTATTTACTTTTTTTTATATGCCACCTTTCTCCCAGGACAGGAACCAAGGTGGCTTCAAGAACAAACTACTATCCCCGCTATACACTACCCATTTATTAGCTGATGCCATTACAGATGTGCTTGAACTCAAGCTCTGTCAGTGTTCCCAGAGGCCAAAAGTATGTAATACCAAAATACTTTTAACAGATTTTTAACATACAGTATTTTCTGGCGTATAAGACTACTTTTTAACCCAGGAAAATCTTCTCCAAAGTTGGGGGTTGTCTTATACACTGGATGGCAGAAGAGGAGGAAGGTGTGGCATGGCGGGAGAAGGAGGAAGAGAGGAAGCCCAGGTCAGAGGAGGAGGGGGGAGGAAGGGGGACGTAGTGTGGCGTGAGGCAGGAGGAGGAAGCAGCAGTGGATAAGAGGTGAACCCCTATCCTGGGGTTTTCTTGGCAAGACTAGTTCAGAGGAGGTTTGCCATTGCCTTCCCCTGAGGCTGAAAGTGTGTGACTTGTCCAAGTTCACCCAGTGGGTTTCATGGCAGAGTGGGGAATCAAACCCAGGTCTCCACTATGCTGGCTCCTATTCCCATATACTACCTATGAAACAACTGCAGACTTTTTTGTTGTTCTTGTGTGTCTTCAAGTCCTTTCCGACTTATGGCAACTCTAAGGCAATCTTATCATGGGGTTTTCTTGGCATGTTTCTTCAAATGGGGGTTGCCATTACCATCCTCTGAGGCTGAGAGTGTGTGACATGCCCAGGGTCGGTTACTTGGCCACAAATTGTACATACCCTAATATAGTAGCAGTCCTTTCCCCCCAACACTTTCTCATTTTCTCCCGTTGGAAGAAAATTATACGGCGAGTATATCCCAAACTCTATATTTTAACTGGGAAAGTTGGGGGTCGTCTTATACGCCGTAAAATACGGTAACTATTTAATACATTTAAAGCCCATATCTCTCTCATCTCTTAACACAGACCCTCTGTCATTCTCCTAACTACACACTCTTCAACCCACTAATCCTGACAGACTACTTCCTGTCATTTGTTCTTATATGCCTTCAAGTCATTTCCAACTTATGGGAACCCTAAAGTAAACCTATCACCAAGATTTGTTGAGGGAGTTTGCCTTTGCCTTCCCCTGAGGCTGAGAGAGTATGACTGGCCTAAGGTCACCTAGTGGGTTTCCATGGCCAAGTGGGGAACTGAATACTGGTCTCCATAGCTGGAGTTCAACGTTCAAACCACTATGTCATGCTGGCTCTGTTACACCACCAGTCTTATTCAAGTCCCTAAGCATTCCAACAATCACCACTCACTCCCAATATTCCATTCCTTTTCCCCGCAGACAGATCCTCTAATAAATGAATCACATTGGCCTTTTTAACTGCTGCATCACACTGCTGGTTCACGTTCAAGCTTCTAACTTTGTAGCATCTTGCCTGATGTAGACTTAAAGAATCTGAACATTTTATGACATTTGAGTTTGACTAGTAAAATATTACATAAAAGGATTTTGGAACAAAAAGTTACATGAATACTTTCAGTCATAAGATCACAATAATCATTATAGACTGCCAAGACACAAATCAAGTATAATTAATTTTACATAATTCTTCCCTTAAAAAATGTATATGAATAGACAGAAATTCCATTAAAATAAATGGAAACCAAGCAGGTTGGGATTTTATAGACCTTTTATTAAGCTATCAGTTACATACCTACACACACCATCTGTGCCACTGGAAGTTTGATTCCACTTCAAATTAAGTCTAAGCTTTGCCTCTTAGGGTACAATATTTGTTGCTTTTCTGAGAGTCAGATAACCCGTAACAATATCTGAGGGAAGCATCCGAATGTAGGCAAATTCCTCAGTGGTACTAAATCTCAGTTTGCTCTGTGGATCAGTGTAATTTGCAGGAAGTCCTGAAATATCGGAATATTTCTTGTGTGGTTTAAAAGAAGGAGGAGCATCAATACTGAAGTAATTTGGATCATTCACCTGCCATGGCAGTGTCTTTTCTGATGCAAGGATTTGTTTCAGATTTTTCCAGGTTCTGTTCTTCTTACCAGCTGCAGCTCCACCAATCCCAGAATGAATGAAGCTTGGAGCTTTAAATGGCAATGGCTTACTAGAAGTCTCTACTGATCCTGTGCTGGAATCAGTGTTCAGAGTTTTATTTTCATTTATTGTCTCTGTATTAGTACTCTGAAAGAAACTTGCACCACCACTCAAAGCTGTCAACCGCTTCTTCTTACCCAAGCTACCATTACCAGGACTGGAAGGTCGTTTTTTACCACGAACCCCTGATGCTCCTACCCCTGGTCCTGGGGGTGTGGCAGACAAAGGTGCTGGTGGCATCAATGTGGTTGATGGGGAAACAGCAACAGGACTTAAGGCTGCCATAACAGTGGCTTCCCAGGTTTCTCTTTCCTCCTATCATTTACATGTAATTCATGCCTGATGAAAAGGAGAAAAAAGATATGCTATGCAATATGTGCAATGCTATGGCAGCAATACACATTTTAAATCACTATCCTGTAATTAAGCTCTTTTGATCTTCTCTGTCTCGTAACTACTTTAGCTATCCAAAGGTCCCAAAAAGGAGATAAAAAGTTTTCTATGACTGCAAGACATCATTCAATTTATGGCATTAAAACTGTTACTGACACATGAAATGCCGTTCTATGAGAACTATATTACATGCTACTGCTAGCCTCAGTGTCAACAAATATTTGGGAACACTATGAATAGAGCCCAAAAATATTCTTCAGAGTGTAATCAGAGGATTTCAGATGCTACTCACAGATGCTTTGGGATTAGCACAGCATTTATGTTCTACTTTCAGTGAAGGGACAAATCTAGACAGTTCAGTTGGTCAACAAAACAATATAGGATAAGGCACAGGAAAAAAATGTGGGTTTTGCTAGTAGCTACTTTTTAACTCTACTTTAAAAGTAGCTACTTTTTAAAGGTAATATTGTGGCATCAGTTTGTGGTGGCACTGTGCAGCAAGATGTTAAGACAGAAACTCCCATCTATGGGCAAGAGTGAGGAATACTGGATAGAGAAGATAAGCAACATCTGGAGGACTGCACTTTGTCAAAATTTGAATGAAAATTGTAACTGGTGCACATTCAAGAAACAGCTACCAGATGACTATCTTTTACATCCAAATGTTTCAGCTTCTTACAATGATACCTGACAATGCTCATAAGTAAGGACAGATATATCTAGGACATTTGACATTTTAATATAAGTGCATGTGATTTAGTAAGGCAAATCCAATTGTTAATACTTCCCCTTTAAAATATATTCACTGCAAACATCTGTTAACAAATAAAGGCTTGGATGACAATGGAGTACTGCCCAGATTTTAATATTGTGTAGCACAGTGTAATCCAAAGTCTATGTTTTTTTCTCCTCACACCTAGCAAATATACAACATCAACAAGAGGGGCTACTTAAACTTAATTTCAAGCATAGTTCAGTTTCTTCTGCTCACTAAGAAACACTGTTTATCTGGTACTGCCATTTTCTTCAGCTTTTGGACCTACATTTCTAAAATAAGCAGAATGCAGATGAATATTTACAACATTCTTGGAAGTCTGTATTAGTCAGCATGCTTTGATTAAAAACAACTTGTGTTTTTTGTGGGTTTTTCAGGCTGTGTGGCCATGTTCTAGAAGAGTTTCTTTCTGACATTTCGTCAGCATCTGTGGCTGGCATCTTCAGAGAAAACTGGAATGGAAGAGAATGGGTCTATAAACTCTTCTAGAACATGGCCACACAGCCCGAAAAACCCACAAAAAACTATGGATGCCGGCCATGAAAGCTTACAACTTCACAACTTGTGTTTGTTTTTGTTTGCCTTCCTTTAAAGAACATGAACCACCTGAGCAAGGGCTATTTTGCTTCCCAAAGCCATAGGAGGTTTAAGGGAACTGAGGTGCAGACTTGTGACAAACCTGGAGACTGACTCTGTTACTGAATAAACCAGTCAGTGAATAAAGGTCAGTGATTTCTCTCCGAGTACTATAGCACACTACGATGACTGATAACATCTAAATGTGACTCTAGTCTCGGTATATAGGTTCCTCATTTAGGTATACTCACAGCACAATAGCTTAATTCCACTTGGAATTATGTGATGTCTTATGAAACATGTTATTGTTCACTTTTACTTCTATTAAGAATGAAAATGTAATGAAAGAATTTTCACTAATGAGAATGAAAGTCATGTTCTTAAAGCAAAATACTGACCGGGCAAACGTGCTCCTGGTATTCTACGGAATTGTCTCAGCAGAGTTGATCAAATGGTACTATGCTCTTCCAGCATTATCCTGGCCTTCCAGATATTTCATGTTTGTCTAAAAGAAAACACGAACAATGAAAATGTACAGAATGTTTATCAGAATACAGAAACAGCACTAAAATGGTCTAGAGTGTGTACAAATGAAGCCACAGACTCTTGCATGCCAAGATGTTACACATTTTTTTTTAAAAAAAGGACCGAAAATAAGCAAGTTGAACCTGTATTTAGACCAGGGGTAGGCAACCTTTCCCCTTTAAGGGCCGAGGGACTTCAGCTCCCAGAATCCCAGGAGCTATGGCCAACATGGGACTATTGGCCAACATGGCTGAGGCTTCTGGGAGCTGAAGTCCCTCGGCCCTTAAAGGGGAAAGGTTGCCTACCCCTGATTTAGACACTTAGTTGATCTACTTACAAGATTTTAAAAATAGCAGAACAACATACCAGAAGGGAGTGTGAAGGAGACAAAGGACTTTTTTCATATTTATTTTTATAATTTCAGTGCAAACTTACAAGCTTATTTGATCCTTTTATATAGCCAAAATACAGTCAAATAAAAATTTTAATCAGCACTTCCCATGTTTCCCCGGTATTCAGACCCTTCTATCTTTGTCTATTTGTTAAACCATTTTGTCTTATTATTATTTTTTTGTCACTATTGTTAAAAAGAATCTCTCGGTTCCTAATTCAAATATTAAATGTTCTGCTTGTACTTAAATTAAAACATCTCTTAAGCACCCCACTGCCTGCTTTCTTATTGTCACCTTCTTTTGCAAAACTCTGTCACAGGACACCATTCTTTTTCCAGATCCTTCTGGTTTAGCCAAGAGATTAATGTATCAATTTCTATCATGTCCATTAATTTCAAGGACCAGGACAAAAGACTTTTAGATTAAGGGTAGATGGCCAACATAGATCCAAAACACACTGCAGAAACAATTCAGTTTGAGACCACTTTAACTGCCCTGGCTCAGTGCTAGAGAATGCTGGGATTTGTAGTTTATTGTGGCACCAGAACTCTCTGACAGAGGCGGCTAAATGCCTCACAAAACTACAGTTCCCAGAATTCCCTAGCATTGAGCCAAGGCAGTTAAAGTGGTGTTAAATTGGATTATTTCTGCAGTGTGTTGTGGACCTGAATCACAGAACAGCAGGGAAGTAGTTTAAAAAAGACCAATAATTTATTTTCAGTCGATTCCATTTTACAATGAACAATAGTTACCAGGAACAATCCTGGTTTTTCCATCAACCAAGTCCAGCTTCAGGCTTATTGTCACTAAACCGGGTGACTGACTGCAACAAGCAATACAGTCCGTGAATAAAGGTCAGTTGTTACTTTCTGAGTACTATAGCACACCTCAAAAATGGACAATATTTAGATGTGACTCTAGTCTCAATTATTTACAGATGCATAGCTTTGACAGTTGGGATTCCTGATTCTGGGCATGGGTTACCTTCAAGATCTGCTGCCAGAAAGCAGGTGCTTCTTAACCCGCTTGAAGCCTGAATGCCTTCATCGACGTTTCCCCCATTTCCATGTTTTCTTTAGCTATAGGATGTGATGCAAAGAAGAGAAAAATTGTTTCACTTATTTATTTCATTTCTATGCCACCTTCCTCCCAGAAAGGGACCCGAGGCGGCTCACAAATAAAACCATTTAAAAGCTTTTCAATATAATAAAACCCAGTTAAAATCAACTAGCTAAAAGCAGTATAAAATTACATAAGCATACAAAAGTTGAAAAGATAACTAAAGGACACACCCCTTATAAAGCCCTCCCCGACACGATTATATATTGTATATTAAGCCTGCTTGAATAAGTATTAGAATAACAAGGCGTTTTTGTTTTTCAGGGAATGTGGGACCACCAAAATTCCCTTATTGTAATGACGCTTTTAATTCTGTCTTTGATTGTTTTTCCTAGAAAACGGGGAAATAATGCGGTTCGACACCAATTTAACGAACACAACAAACTACACTTCCCAGGATTCCACAGCATGGAGCCATGCCCATTAAACTAGTGTCGAACCGGACTATTTCTCCAGTGCGGATGCAGCCACAGTCTAAACACCGCTCCCTAATACTCACCGCTCGAAGGAAAGAGAGGAAAGAGGAAGGGAAGAGAGTTTTCTTCAAGAACCGTCTAGAATGCTCCTGAGGGGAGCGGAAATAGAACGGCACAGGGGAAATTACGTAACACTGAACTTCCGGTTACTATCGTGAACCGCCAATGGCCGCCATTTTCCCAGCTCGCAGAGCTGCCGTGCCGCTCTATCCCTTTGCAACTCAGTGGTGACAGCCCCCCCTGTACTCGGCCTACTGGGCCATCCCTATGAGGGCGGGAGCCACTCGTCGGACCGGAAGTGCTGTTGTAGCGCGCGCAGGCGCTCGAAGCCGAAAGAGCCGTTGGTGCGATCGCGCGCGCACTCAGTCCGAGCGAATTTTACCGTGTGCCGTCAAGCCGCTAACGACTTAAGGCGACCCTAAGGCTAACCTATCACGGGGTTTTCTTGGCAGGTTTATTCAGAGGGGGGTTGCCATGGCATCCTCTGAGGCTGAGAGAGTGTGATTCACCCAGTGGGTTTCCTTGGCCGAGCCGGGATTCGAACCCTGGTCTCCCAAAGTCCTCGTCCATCACTCAGACTCCTGTACCAACGAAAGCGAAGGACGGAAGTGTTTTTAAAAGCTGAATCCACACACTGCAGAAATAATCCAGTTTGAGACCACTTTTATTGCTCCGGCTCAATGCTCTGGATTTCTGGGAATTTGTAGTTTTGTGAGCTATTTAGTCTTCTCTGTCAGAGACAACTCTGGTGTCCCACCAAACTGCAAATCCCAGAATTCCATACCATTGAGCCATGGGAGTTAAAGTGGTGTCAACCTCCATTATTTATGCGGTGCGCATGCACCACGTGGAGCCCTGGATTTGTAGTTTTACAGGGTCTTTAGCCTTCTTCGCCAAAGAGTGTGGGTGCCTCACCAAACTGCAATTCCCAAGATTCTGTAGGATGGAGCCATAGCAGTCAAACGGCATTCGTAATTTTTTTTCTGGAGTGTAGATTGGACTAGGACTCTGGAGACAAGAGTTTGACTCGGGACTCAGCTGCGTAAACCCACTGTGACCTTGGGCAAGTCACACTCTCTCAGCCTCAGGGGAAGGCAAGGGCAAATCCGCCCTGAAGAAACTTGCCAAGAACACCCCCCACCCCATTAGAGGCTCGCCTTTAGCCTTCAAATATCCCAAGATTTCTGTAGGATGGCGCTTAGGTTCAAAACAGTGCAGAACTGATCCTTAAGTCACCATACATCGGAAACGACTTGAAGTCCCGACAACAAAGTGCACCTTAAACCACGCTTTAAAACACATTGCAGGAATGAGAAATAGTGCACTTTGAGACCTCTTTCTCTGCCCTGGCTCAGTGCTAGGGAATCCTGGGAACTGCAGTTAATTGTGGCACCAGAGCTCTCTTGACAGAGAAGGCTCAATCTCTCAGAAAAAAAAAAAGAAACTACAATTCCCATGATTCCCGAGCATTGAGCCAGGGCAGTTAAAGTGGTCTCAAGTTGGATTACTTCTAGCACTCTGTTCAGGCCCTAAATGTCTGACAAAACTATATAGTTTCCAGGATTCCCAAGCTCTGAGCCAGAGCAGTTCAAGCAGTCTCCAACGGGACGATCTCTAATGCGATGGAAAGGGACCGCTGCCTTTTTCTCCTCTCCACTTATATTCCCGTGAACCCAGCCATTCTCCTCTCCTCTCCTGCCCCCTCCCTTCGTGCAGCTAACAAGCGAGGCCTGCCTCTCTTCCTCCAAACCCCTCCCCTTCCTCGTGATTGAGGTATCGCGAGTTTTGAATGGGCTTTTAGGAACTCTCGCGAGAAGAGCCTTCCTTTCCTCTCTCTTTCTCCGTGGCCGGGCAAGATGGTAGGTGGCGGGGCGGCGTGGGGTTCGGCCCTCGGAGGCCCATCCAGCCTCCTCCAGTAGCTCTGGCGGTGAGGGAAGGAGGGGGAGGCCACCGGGAGGGACGACGGAGGCAGGCAGAGAGAGAAGGGGGTCTCCCTGAGCCGGGCCTCTTTGTGGGAGAGCATGGAAAGGGACACGGGTTTTGCTCTCAGGTCTCCTACCCTCCTTCCCTCTCGGCTGAGGCGGCCCATATCCCTCCCTAGGAGCGGCTCTGAGGGTGCATCTACACTCTGAAAAAATAATGCCGTTTGACACCACGTTTAAGCGTTGTAGCGCCATCCTGTGGAACCCTGGGATCTGTAGGTTTTTTTTACAAGGTCTTTAGCCTCTTCTGCCAGAGACTTGGTGCCTCACCAAACTATACATATCCCAGGATTTCTGTAGGACGGCGCCGTGGCTCTTAGGTCCAAAACACACTACAGAAATAATCCAGTTTGGGACCGCTTTAACTGCCCTGGCTCAATGCTAGGAAACTCTGGGAACTAGTTTTGTGAGATAGTTAGCCCTTCTTTGTCAGAGAGCTCTGGCGCCACAATAAACTACAATTCCCAGGATTCTCTAGCACTGAGCCAGGGCAGTTAAAGCAGTCTCAAAGTGGATTATTTCTACTGTGGTTTCCAAACTTAGGGTCTTTGCAGACTGTTAGAAATAGTGCAAATTGAGCACTTTAACTGTCCTGGCTCAGTGTTAGGGAATCATGGGAATTGTTTTTTCTGAGACATTGAGCCTTCTCTGTCAGAGAGCTCTGGTGCCACAATAAACTGCAGTTCCCATGTTCCTTAGCCCTGAGTCAGGGCAGTTAAAGTGGGCTCAATTTGCACTATTTCTGGCAGTCTGCAAAGGCCCATAGTCCTCAGGCTGTTTTGGACTTCAGCTGCTAGAGGCCCCAACAGTCAGGAATTCTGGGAACTGAAATGAGAAACACTTGGAAGACCAGAGTTTGGGGATTGTTGATGTAGATGCACCCTGAGTAGCCTGGTTCGTAGAGAGGCCAACAAGGGCTCGCCCTGTGAGACTTCCCTCCCTAAGTGCAGAACAAGCTTTCCCTCCCAATTATGGCCTCCTTTGGAGATTTGTTCATATAGTAAGCTTCTTCTGGTGCAAGATTAACAACTGAATAGGATTGGATGGGTTGGTTTTTTTTTAAGCAGTGTATTTACTTTATTAGCTGATCCCCTGTTTTGGTACCTTTAGAGACCCTGTGCCTATGGGATTGGGGTGTATTCATATAGGGGATGGGCTGACTTTGGTCCTGAGGTCTAAATTTAATGTTTGAGCTTCTTGCTAGAAATGCTGTGCACCAAGCTTTGTTAAATTTACCTTAATCTGTGTGAGCTTTCAAAACATCTGAAACCATAGGTGATTTCCATTAAGTAGTTTTGAGTAGGCATTGTTGAGAGGATCAGACATTTCCTGGTGGTTTAGATTAGAGGTCCTGCAAGAATTAATAGGTTGTTTGTCAGTAATGCATGGTGTTTTCAGGAGTGTTGTTACAGAGAGGGCAAAATAGAGGCATTGCCTATCAAATAAGAATTCTGCCCTCACGAAATTTTCCTTCATTCTCTAAATTTATAGCTTTATAGCATCTCAGAGAATGAGACCTTTAAAATCACACACAGAACTCTTATATTGGCTGCATTTGCATTCCCTTGGTCACTTTGCTTGCCCCTTTTTTGTTTTTGGATAGTCAAACTGTATGTCTAAATAACATATTCAAGGGTAGCCGTGTTGGCCATGTAGCAAAGTACAAGAACATTCAAAATCCACAAAACAGTGATACCCTTTTTCAGGCCAACCAGATGCAAAAAAATACAAGTTGCAAGCTTTTGAAGCTTCACTAGCTTCATCAGGCAAAGATGTTAAAAAAGACTATTGAAAAAGATTTTTTTTTAAGAAAAAGATGTTTCTAAATGTTCAGCTGAAGTTGTTAAGTTACAGGTTGAATTTCTTATTTGAAATTCCAAAATCCAAAACACTTTTAGTCCCAAGCATTTCAGATGAGGAAGACAACCTATACTACAATGCTAGAAGTTTGGGGATAGAAGGGAAAAATAATAAGGTGGGCAGAATTTTTATTGGGGAGGGCAGTGGTGTCATATTGCAACATCTCCAGCTGTACTTATTGTTTTAAAACTCAGCTTCATAACAAAACAAACACACATGGTTGTATAAGGAAGATGCTAAACAAAATTTGTAAAGAGTATTAAGTACATTATTTATATAGCCTGTTTTCTGCGCTCTAGCATCAAATGATGTATATTTTTCTCATGTAAAACTTTTTTCACACAAGTCTTATCTTTTAAGCCTTCTAGGCTGAGGAAAACCAGGAAACTGAGAGGCCATGTCAGTCATGGCCATGGCCGTATTGGTAAGTACTAGAGGTGTAATGTTGATTATGTGGAAGGGGCTAATGTTCCTTCTGCAGGGAGGTGACATTTGATAAGAAATGTAAAAAATACATTTCTTTACACACTATTTTAGGATCAAAGTTAATCTTATTTTACTAGCTTAGCAGTACAAAATGTAACAAGTATGTAACAATTACCTACATTAAGTATAATTAAGTATGTAACAACTGCATGGTATAGTAGTTTGAGTGTTGAACTATGACTCGAGATATCAAGGTTCGATTCCCTGCTTTGCCATGAAACCCACTGGGTGAACTTGGGCAAGTCACATGATTTCAGCCTCAGGGGAAAGCAATGGCAAACCTCTGAACAAATCTTGCCAAGAAAACCCTATAACAGGTTTGCCTTAGGATCACCAGAAGTCAGAAATGACTTGAAGGCACAAAACAACAAACTATTTAGCATGGTTATGAAATGTGTAGGTCAGTGTTATGTTTGTGGAATCAGAAACATGATCCATTGTTAGAGGAGCTAAAAGATAAATGCTTTACATTGCAGACCTATACAGGTCCACTGAGTTTATTGGCATTTAATTTCCTTATAACTAGGATTGTAATCTTTGTTTTGTACAATCCAAAAAGATAGCAGATGTTATGAATATCAAGCAGTGATTTGCAATAACACCAAGGTATGCTCTTCTCAGGATTGCATCAGTATATACAAATAGAAAAGATGAAGGGCAGTGAAGCAGGCTGAGCACCTTCTCAAGCTCATGGCTCAGTTGGGAGCTGCTCCACTTTTTGAGGGGAGGATTTTGAAGATGCATAACACATCTTCAACTTGAGAAGTCTATATGTCGTTAGAGCTATTTTCTAATAGAAGAGTGGGGAAAGTTCAGTCATTCCACAATCCTACTTTTGGATGTACTGGCTGAAACTTGATGGAACTGAAGTCCAAAACAAATGGCAGGTCAAATGTTCTCCACTATGTGCTCTAGTGCTATAGACCAGGGGTAGGCAACCTTTCCCCTTTAAGGGCCGAGGGACTTCAGCTCCCAGAAGCCTCAGCCATGTTGGCCAATAGTCCCATGTTGGCCAATAGCTCCTGGGATTCTGGGAGCTGAAGTCCCTCAGCCCTTAAAGGGGAAAGGTTGCCTACCCCTGCTATAGACTGTCTTCCATAAAAGTGTTCATGGTGCACATCTTGATTCAGTAAAAACCTTGTCTTAGAAAGCATCGGAATCATCTTTTAAAAATCCTCTCAGGGCCACCAGATCCCATTCTGATCTTGCAAGCTAAGCAGGGCCAGCTCTGGTTAGGATTTGGATGGGAGACTGCCAGTGAATACCAAATCTTGTAGGCTATATTCCAAAGGATGGAACTGACAAAACCACCTCTGAGTATTCCTTGTCTAAGAAAACCCTAAGACCTTTCCTGATGGTTTAGATTAGGGGTTGCCATGTGGTAGAACAAATTCCTGCACTTTCCCAGCTCAAAACGTTACTGCAGATACTGTTGGGATCTGACACTGAAAGTCTGTGTTTCTCAGCCCTGCTTCATAATGCCAGTGTTGCTAAAAACAAAACAAAACCACATCAACTTCCAGCTAGACAGGAGACAGGGAGCAAGGAAGGCACTGAGGCATTAAAAGCCTTTTATAAAAAGGAGCATTACTTATACCTAAAAACTCCACATTTAAATTAAATGTTCAGTGCAACATAGATCTTAATTATAGCTCTAGTGAGGACAATAAATATCTCCATTAGGGACAGAACTTGAGGAAATGTAAGGAAATTGTTTCTTTATACCAAGTAATCTTTCTAAACAGCATTTCGTCTCACATAGGCAAACACAGGAAGCATCCTGGAGGCCGAGGTAATGCTGGGGGTATGCACCACCACAGGATTAATTTTGACAAATAGTAAGCTTATTTTTCTTTTTACATAGGTGCGATATGCATTGTAATATTGTATAAGAACAGATTCTTATTAAGATCAACATATCTTCTAGGGGTTTATTTTGTTAATGTATTCAGAAACAGACTCAAGTTTGGAGCAAGGTGTAGGGCAGTATACTGTTTCTCTGGTAGACTTTAGTGGGACTGATTTAGTTTATGACTGCAGTTTTCATGTAAAGCTTGATTTGAGGCTGTATATCTATAGATTGCCGAGACTAGAGTCACATCTAGATATTGTACGTTATCATGGTGTGCTATAGTACTCGGAGAGTAAACGCTAACCTTTATTCACTGACTGTCCTCTTAATAGTCCAGTCAGTTGCCTGGTTAGTAACAGTATCTCTCGCTGGGGGATGCAGTGAAATTTTGTCAACTAACTGGTGGGATCTAGCAGAACTATCGCCGGGAGTGGGGAGCAATTTCCCTTCATCAGCCCAACATACACTTCCAAAACCAGCTCTGGGGGGCTGGGTATCTTTTTGGAGCCAGTTTTATGGCTACAGAATGAGGAGAAGGGGCATAAGGTCTGCCAGTGGAAATTGGATGTAGTCCTTTGACTGTTTAATATCCCGTGGTCATTTTCTTTCTGCTGACTGCTGTAGACATTGTACTTCACATTGGAAATTGAATCTGGCAGACAGAAATAGCATTGAGATACAAGAAACAAGCAGTATATAGCTGTGTATGTCTCATGAGGCTCCTAGACAAGCAGTAATAAATTGGAGGGTCACTGGCATGAGATTGTTTGCAGAGAGAAATACCATATTCTGTCAGCCTTAAAAGTTTTATTCCTTTTGTGAGCTCTAGTTAGCTAGTAATGTAGATACATTTCAAGATTGTTCTGGTCATGACTTTATTTTGCCAACAATTTCCCCCCCTAGTCATCCTGGTTATTTTGGAAAAGTTGGTATGAGACATTACCATCTGAAAAAAAATCAGCACTTCTGCCCTACATTGAATTTGGATAAACTATGGACGCTGGTTAGTGAGCAGACCAGGCTCAACTACGCCAAGAATCCCGCAGGATTAGCTCCAGTGATTGATGTTGTACGCGCAGTAAGTGTCATTAACTCTTGCCTTCTATTTGATTCTAGATTATGACAGAACAAATTTGGTTGTCGAGTATTTTAATGTCTTTAGTGTCTTCAGAGATCAAGAATGAACTCAGTTGCTAAAGCTGTTTTAGTAGCCATTTAGTGGCTGACACCCTTGTAAGTGTCCTTACACCTGTTTGTATCTTTTTGGTTGTTGCAGAGGTTAGTATTTTCTTCCATCTTCTGCAGTTATTAAAACCCCTCCAGGACTTGTGATTTTTCTGAAATATTGCCTTTAAATGGTGATTCCATGGCTACTGGAGAGCACAAGGGATTAGAGAAGCATCTGGTTATGCTTTATAGTCAGATGCAAACTGATGTCAATGTCTGCTGCTATCTTGGCAGACAATGTGACCAGTCTGTATCTTGCTATGGAGCATGGCCAGATTCTCTGATTCTACCCCCAACTGTTCAGGGAGTTATTACAGCAAAACTATGAGTCCTGAAGGTGGTAAGCAGAGAAAAATAGCAGAATCCCACCTGCAGAACTCTTACATTGTAGGATCTCAGTCTTAGGGCCTTTGCAGACTGTTAGAAATAGTGCAAATTGAGTCCACTTTAACTGCCTTGGCTCAGTGCTAGGGAATCATGGGAATTGTATTTTTTTCTGAGACACTGAGCCTTCTCTGTCAGAGAGCTCTGGTGCCACAATAAACTACAGTTCCCAGGATTCCCTAGCACTGAGTCAGGGCAGTTAAAGTGGACTCAGTTTGCACTATTTCTGGCAGTCTGCAAAGGCCCTTAGTCTACATGTCTGCATTCTATGTCCTTTCTGAGAATGTGGGATATCTACATTAAAAACAACAACACTTGATTCATCTCTTGTATATTGCATTGTGTATACAATGCAATTGTACTTAGAAAAATGTTCCCCAGCCTTGCTCTACTAAAAACTGTAAACTAGAAAAGATCTCTTGGAAGCAATGTGTGAGAGTAATAAATCCCTTACCACTGTGGGTAAAGGGATTAAGGGACACTTAAGATAGTGCCAGTTATCAGACAACCTGATCTGCATTTTGAAAGCTTTCTTGAGGTTGAAGCCCCACTCACCTCTTAGCTTTACATCCATAGAACCAAACCATCCGCTTTCCTTGCCTTTCAGAGATATCCCCCTTTAGGTGGGAGTCTGTTCATCCAGCTTCTTTGATTTTTGAAAGCATTCCCAGGCTTACCCAGAAAAGTGTTGCATACTGTTGGCTCCTGCAGTGTAAAGGTGCAGAGGGAAAGCCTGGGTGGGGAATAGACACAAAAGTGCAATCCCTGCATTGCTGCTGGTGTTACCACCAGTGTTGAGGAGTGAGGCCAGCAAAAGAGGCTGATACTATGGGCCGTATAAAATTCAGTCAGCTTCTCCTGCCCTGACCTAGATGAAAGTTTGCATGCAAATATATTAAATTATATGGCCCATAGTATCAGCTGCCTCTGCTGGTTGCACTCCTCAACACTGGTGGTAACATCAGCAACAATGCAGGGATTGTACCTTTGAACATAAATGTCTATTGCTCCCTTCTGCACCTTTACACTGTGGGAGCCAACAGTATACAACATTTACATTGGATTCTCAGTGTGCCATCTGCAAGTGGCAGAGTTCCTTTCATTGAGAGAAGACTTTGGATTCAAAAGAGGATCCTATTGGCAGGTTGATCTATACTAATGGTAGGCTTTTGTGGATGGAATTCAATTTGGGTTGCTTCCACAAGCATGATGCAGCATTAGAACCATTGTGTGCTTGGGTTGAGGGGATAAGATGATGAGATATAATAACTGAGGATATACTTTATTCTGGTCCTGATTTAGTGATTACATGCTAGTGGACCCCAACACTAGATTCTCATCTGATGAAATGTTCTATAAACCAACATTACAGGAATAGATGCTGGACCACAAATTTTGTAGTTTCTACTTATTTATGAACATGCCTCATAGTCCTTAGTGTACAACTCTCACTAAAGTGAATAGTTAAGAACAGGGGTAGGCAACCTTTCCCCTTTAAGGGCCAAGGGACTGCTCCCAGAAGCCTCAGCCATGTTGGCCAATAGTCCCATGTTGGCCAATAGCTCCTGGGATTCTGGGAACTGAAGTCCCTCGGCCCTTAAAGGGGAAAGGTTGCCTACCCCTGGTTAAGAAGATAGAATTAATGTATAGTATCTCCAAATCTTTCGCCCATGGATTGTATTTAATATACCCCAAAGGTAGTGATGTCAAGAAACAGACTACATTATTGTAGAACTTGTGTTAACAGTGCATTATCTTTTCAGGGTTATTACAAAGTCCTGGGCAAGGGGAAGCTGCCAAAACAGCCTGTAATTGTGAAAGCAAAATTTTTCAGCAGAAGAGCAGAAGAAAAAATCAAAGGAGTTGGTGGAGCCTGCGTGTTAGTGGCATAAAAGGTTTTTTTATCTTGAATAAACAGGCATGAACAAACAATTTAAGTCTGTTTTGTTTTGATAAGCTTAAGATGAGAACACTCTTGTTGCTGATTCTAAAATTGCTAATTTCATTATGGGCAGAAAACATGTATTTAAAGTGATACAGAATCAAAATTGAATTTCCGCTTCTGTTATAATTGTCCAAAAAATGTCTGTGAAGATAGCATTTTCTGCATGTTCAAATAAGCTGCCCATGGGCTATGAAGAGGAACTAAACAACTGAATTTATGAAAGGAAAACAGGTAACTCTGATCTTCACTTACTGGAGACTTCATTCAGGTGCCAACACCCTTCCACTCTGATTCAATAATTCAGGTTCAGAGCTTCATTCCACCAATCAAATTATTTTAATCATCTCACCAGCTAAATTACTGTGTGTATTTTTAAACCTTTTTATCCCATTCTCACTAGTAAAATCAAATATGCATTCTCTTGTGGGGATGTTGTTGGCTTGAGAGGTGATAATTAAATGTCTTGAATAAATAAGAAGTGTATTACATCCATCTTCAGTAGTAGTTGCCAAAATGGTGTAAGGAAGAAGTAATCTTGACTCCAGACTTCCAGAGATGCTTCTGTATTAGTCTTACTCCTATGTACAACCCTGTGGCAGAGCAGCCATTGAAACCAGTGACGAGGGATTAAGGCAAATCAAGCCACACAGCCTTTGAAAAAGTGAGATGCCTCATCCACATTAGTTGAAGCAAACATTCAAGTTATTCCCCTAGTAACTGTGCAGCTTATATCAGGAAATATGTCCTAATGATTTTTACAAATTTAATACCCATATAGTTCAGTTTAGTTTGAAAAAACCTAGGAATATAGTGCTAAACAGCACTATTAATTATCTAACTTAAATGGCAATAGAATTTCTTACACGTTCTTGGGTTAGGACACAACCCCATACCTACCCTGCCTACCCTCACCTCATTACTTTCTAACATTTTTCCTGATGGAGATCTCAAATGTGCATATCTTATGACCTCCAAATTCACTTAAAAGGGTATTGCAAAAATGGATTTTGGAACAAATGCTGTATTCTCATGAATATAGTCGGTCCCAAAAGACATCCAAATGAAAGGAAATTATACAAAATACATTATGGCCAAGCAGAAAAGACTGCCAAGACACAAAGTACAATTGGTTTATATATTCCCCTCAAAAATCCTATGTGAATAAATTGAGATTCCATGAAGATAAAAGGAGACCAAGCAATTTGGGATAATGACTGGAAATATGTAGATATGACTATTTGAGAACTAGTGTAGTGTAGTGGTTAGAGCGTTGGACTGTGACGAGAGCGGGGTTTGAATCCTGGCTTGGCTATGTAATCCCACTTGGCGACCTTGGGCAAGTAATACTCAGCCTCAGGATGGCAATGGAAAACCCCCTCTGAAGAGACTTGCTAAGAAAATCCCATTATAGATTTGCAGTGTTAGGTCCAAAGTGCACTGCAGAAATAATCCAGTGTGATACTTTTAACTGCCCTGGTTCAGTGCTAGGGAATTCTGGGAACTGTATGTTGTGTCACCAGAGCTCTCAGAGAAGGGTAATGTCTCAAAAACTATGGTTCCCAGAACTGCCTAGCATTGAGCCAGGGCAGTTAAAGTAGTCTCAGGCTGGATTATTTCTTAAGTGTGCTTTGGACCTTAATCTCAAAGGTGGTGCAAATTTCTTTGCTTACTGATGATATTCCAGACTAGCATGGCTATGTCTCTGAGTTCTACCCCCATGGAAAGCATTGTTTATTTACAGTTGAGGAGGAGGAAATCAAAATTGGATTATTCTAATGAAGCTGATTTCTTCATTTTTTGGCATAAATTGGAAAAAAATAAAGGAAAACTCCCATGAAGCTTAATTTTGGATTGTGTCATCATAGGGTCTTCAGAGTAAAATAAGTTTACCAATGTGCACAGCACAGATAAATAGTGTGAAGCACAAAAGAAGTGAAAATGACTAATCTGGACATGACTTACTGGTAAAGCTTGTAATGCTTGGTAAAGTGGAAGATAGTGCCTAAATACTCTCAATGTACCAGATTCCATAATCTTGGAAAGTAAGCAGGGTCATCTGTGGTTAGTGCTTGGATGGGAGCCTGCCAATGAATACCAGATGTTGTGGGCTATATTCCAGACCAAGAGGAAAGCACTAGCTAAATTGCCTGGGTATCCCTTGGCTCAGAAAATCCTATGAAATATATGAGGTTGCAATAAGTCGACAGGATAACTATACTGAGGCTGTCATATTTTGTCCATATCATGAGATGTGATTTGTTAGAAAAGACAATGCTAGGGAAGATAGAAAGAAGATAGAAAGAGGAAGACCACACACCAGATGGCTAGACTCAATTAGGGAGGCCACAGGCCTGCGCCTGCAGGATTTGAGGAGAGCAGTGGAGGATGGAGGGGGGTCTATGAGTTGGGGCCAAGTCAAGCTGAATTAACGGCAAAGTCGACAGGTGACTTGAAGGCGCACACACACACACACACACACACACACACACACAGTGGAAGGTAGTAGGCAAAAGGGAAGACTTCGATGGGGATTGATTCAGTGAAGAAAGCCCTGGTCCTGAGTTTACCTTAGCAGGCCTTGGTTACATCCCATTTGGATTACTGTAATGCGCTCTCCATGGGGCTGCCTTTGAAAAGTGCTCAGAAACTTCAGCTGGTCCAAAGAGCTGCAGCCAGGCTGTTAACTGGAGCTGGCTACAGGGAGCATACAAACTCCCTTGTTGCAACAGCTCCACTGGCTGCCAGTCCATTTCCGGGCACAATTCAAAGTGCTGGTTTTGACCTATACAGCTTGGGTCCAGGCTGTTTGAAGGACTGTATCTCCCTATATGAGCCCCCCCCCCCCCCCCGAGTATTGTGGTCATTGGGAGAGACCCTTCTCTCTGTCCCACTACCTTCTCAGGTGCGTTTGGTGGGAACAAGAGGAAGGGCCTTCTCAGTGGCTGCTCCCAAAGCTCTGGAACTTCCTCCCTACAGAAGCCAGGATGGCGCCATCCCTGCTGTCCTCCTGGCAGCAGGTAAATATGTTTTTGTAAGTGGATAAGGGCTGGGCTTTAAATGATGTGCAATTTAAATGTTAAGGTATGTATTTTTAATGTTATATTTTAATTCATAACTTTTAACTTTTGAAACTTTGTTATTTTTATATTTTTAATTTAGTATTTTTTAAAACTATTGTTTTAAATTTGTGTTTACTGCCTTGAGTCTCTATATTGGGAGAAAGGTAGTATATAAGAAAATAATAATAATAATAATAATAATAATAATAAAAACATGGGGTGTCTTGTAACAATGCAGTCTGTGACCGTTTTAACTGCCATGGCTCCATTCTATGGAATCTTGGGATCTGTAGTTTATTGTATTTTGGGGGGTGGACTATTGGGGGATGGAATTGTTTGCTTTATTTTGTAAGCCGTCTCGGTTGTATTTTACAGAGGCGGGATATAAATACATTATTATTGTTGTTGTTGTTGTTGTTGTTGTTGTTGTTGTGAAGTCGAGGGCTTTCATGGCCAGCATCCAGTTTTTTTCAGAGAAGATGTCAACCACAGATGCTGGTGAAACGTCAGAAACTCTTCTAGAACATGGCCACACAGCCCGAAAAACCCACAAAAAAACTACTACTATTACTACTACTATTATTATTATTATGGCACCAGAGCTCTGACAGAGAAGGCTCTGTCTCAGAAAACTACAAATCCTAGCATTCCCTAGCACTGAGCCATGGCAGTTAAAGCGGTGTCAAACTGCATTATCTCTGCAGTGTGGCAGCAGTCTTGGGAGGTCTCTCTATTTGGTTGCTGTGAAGTCGAAGCCGACCAGAGGGCGCAGAAGGAGGCAACTGTGGGGATGGCAGAGCGCTATGAGGAAGGACCAAGAGCCCAGGTTTCCTCTTAAAAGAGAGGGAGACCAGATGCGTCCTCACTGCAAAGGAGGACAAAGGCACCGCGAAATGGAGGACATTCAAGAGAAAAAATGGAGGACAGCGCCAAATAAAAGCAACGCCTCGAACACCAAGAAATGTAAATTCAGGCTTCATAAGTCCTGCTCCAAATGGGAGGACATTTTGGAATTCCTCCTGGAGAGAAGGCTGAAATGGAGGACGCGTCGTGGAAAAGGAGGACGCCTTACTCGGCATCCCCTCAGAAATAGGAAAAAAAGAAACGGAATGAGAGTCTCCTTAATATTCCCTCAGGAGAAGCGAGGAGGAAAGACGACGGGCGTAGAAGGGAACCGGGGAGTGACTTACAGGCCACACTTCCGTTACCATGGTGAACCACCGTTGGACACCATTTCCCGGCGTTGCGCTGCGTCTGGGAGCCGCTCTAGCTCTTGCTATCTCAGTGGTGCGCCTTCCCTTCGCACTTGGCGTTGGTTGATGGAAAGACGTTCAGTGTTCGTACCGGAAGTGCGTCATAGAGTTCCGTCTCTCGCTCGTTCGCTCTCCGTTGGTCTGTCAGCAGATGGGCAGGGAAGAAGCGGTGGCCATTTTGGAAGCGGGAGAGGCGACAGGAAAAGCGAGGCCTTCCGGTGGGGCGGGTGGAGGAGGAGGCCTTGACGGCGATTCAGCGAATTGGCGGACAATAACTGGCTAATTCAAGCGATGAGATGCACCAGAAGAGAGGATTTTCTCTATTATTTTCAGTACTAGGGCTGCATCCGGACCGCATAAATAATCCAGTTTGACACCACTTTAACTGTCATGGCTCAAGGCTATGGAATTCTGGGAGTAGTAGTTTTGTGAAACATTGTGCTAGACCACCACAAACTATAATTCCCAGGATTCCCTAGCACTGCATTGTTACAAGACACCCCATGTTTTTAATTATTATTATTTTCTTATATCCCACCTTTCTACCACTACAAACTATAATTCCCAGGATTTCCTAGCACTGAGCCAGGGCAGTTAAAGTGGTGTCAGCCTGGATTATTTCTGCAGTGCGGAGATATCCTACTTTCAGTAATAGTGCTCAGGAAATATGGCTAAAATGAGGTTTCAGTTGTATTAAGTATTGTGGCGTAGTGGTTTGAGTGCTGGACCAGCTTTTAGAACAAACCATATGTTTGTTTATATATGTGACAAGTATTCTCCTCTCTTTATCTTTGGATTGCTGTAAATAAATGATAAATGTGGTGTTTGAGTGTTGGACTAAGACTCTGAAGACCAGCGTTCGAATCTCAGTTCAGCCATTAAACCCACCGGATGAGATTGGGCAAGTCACACTCTCTCAGCCTCAGAGGATGGCAAAGGCAAACTCACTCTGAAGAAATCTTGCCAAGAAATGTGAAGTCGAAAGCTTTTTGTGCTATGAGGCTGTGTTCTAGAAGAATGTATTCCTGACGTTTCGCCTGCATCTGTGGCTGGCATCTTCAGAGACTGGTGGCATGGAGGTGTGTGGGGTATATTTACGGTGTGACCCTTGCCAAGAAAACCCTGCTTCCATAGGGTCGCCATAAGCTGGAAATGACTTGAAAGCACACAACAGCAACAACAAATTAGATATTCTATGATCCAGTTGCAGCCTCTTTACCATTGCATGACTGCACAGGAATTCTTACAGGAGATATATAACAAACTTTTTATAATTTTCCTCTTCTGCCTACTTAATAAAAAGAGTTCTGTAAGTCAAGAGTGCAAGTATAATAAAAAGTCATAGCTAACTTCCAGACTGGAGGAAGAAGAGGCATTACTTCTGCCTGGAATGGGCCCACCCACCAGCCACCCACACAGGACTAGGTGACACTGATGCAACTACCCATAGAAATTCCACCATTATATCCATCCCAGGCAAAATATCTGTGTTTGGAAACTGGCCCAGAACACTTTCCAAGTGGTCACACCGCTAAATTCACCCGTCAGAAAAGATTAAGTGGGAGAGATGCAGCAGGCATACCTTCCAACATTTCGCATTTGAAAACTGGTCAAGGAACACCAGAATGTGGTCAAGATGGTAAAACCTATTCCTGAGAAAGAACACATAAGTTAGGAGAGGCTACAGCAGTTTGCTTTTGCTTGAGCCTACTAAGAAGGGCAAAATTCTGCCCCTCCTATTTTCTTCCCCCTCCTGCTTAGTATGTTGTTAACTGCCCTCGAGTTGATTTCAACTCATGGCAACCCTGCTGATGAGACATCTCCGATTCCTGTCCTCCACTGCTCTGTCCAACTCCTGCAAATTCATAATCATGATCTCTTTAATAGAGTCCATCCATCTTGCATGTGGCCTTCCTCTTTACTTCCTTCTACCTTTCCTAGCATTATTGTTTCTTCCCATGATTCATGTCTTCTCATGATGTGTCCAAAGTAGGACAGCCTCAGTTTGGTCATATTAGATTCCAGGGAGATTTCTGGCTTGATCTGCTCTAGGACCCATCTGTTTGTCCTTTTGGCTGCCCATGGGATCCTCAACACTCTTCTCCAGCATCACATTTCAGATGAGTTGATTTTCTTATTTTCTTTTTTAACTGCCCAGCTCTCACATCCACGCATAGTAATAGAGAAAACAATGGCTTGTACGATTCTAACTTTTGTGTTCAGTTGTATATCTTTGCATTTTAGGATCTTTTCTAGTTCTTTCATAGCCGCCCTCCCCGTTCTTAATCTTCTGATTTCCTGGCTGCAGTCTTGCTTAGTTACTTGAGTATAAACTACTTTTGCACTTAATTCAGTTTGCAGCGATGGAAGTAAGTTGAGGACAAGGGGGGGGGGGTGGGAGGAGAGAAACTGGGACATTTCAAAAGCAGCTGAAAAAAATAGATATTAGAAGATTAATTGAGATTGTCCTTGCCAAAATGGGACAGTTGAAAGATATGAACAGGCTACAAAAATCCCACAGGAATCATTTTTTACTACTTCTGAATAAAACATGTATTCCAAAAAACAGCACAGAAATGACGGTTTCCAAAGAGCCGCATGCACCAAACTGACCAGGCAGCATGATTGCTTGGCAGTTATGAAACAAGACATAAATTCTGCAGATGCCCACTATTATGTGCTACCTGTTCTGTATCTGTTCTTGTCCATGAAAAAATATGGGGCAACAGATCTCACTCAGTCAACTAAAACAGAATATCCATGGCTTACTGTTGAGGTGAAAATTCTCAAGAGACAGGTTTGGAAACTGGACATTCTCTTTTACTCTGGGGAAGATTTCAGTTTGAGGAAGTGACAGGGCTAATAGTTGATATGGTGGCAAAGACAGCTGTGCTTTCTTCCCTTAACAGTTTTTAAAACAGTCCCCTTTCTCTCCATCCCTTACCTTTTAAAAGTCCCACCAACTGCCATATTCTTCTCCCCAAGAGTGCCCTAAATATGGCATAGTATATGTGCTGGTCCATGAAAGGAAAAAAAAATCAACAGTTAGGCAATACTCTTATTAGAATGCCAAATAAAATGCTACAAGAGTGTGCAACTTAGCTTTCAAGGTATTCATTATTCTTCATCCTTGTAGTTGGAAGAATTCTTGATAACTTGAAAAATGACACACTTTTTTGGCAGTTTTGGTCTTAATAAATCCTCAAGTGAGAATTTTATAATTATTTCTATCCCACTTTTTAACGCTGAGTGTAGTCAAGGCAATGTGTAAAAACAACAACAACAACCCCAAATTATAAACATTTTAGGACATGATAGTTATAAAACCTAGTAAACAAATAAGACAAGGTAATTCCTTAAGTATTTGCATGGCATTCCATAATGGAAAGTCTGGATATTTAACATATGTTTTTTGCTAGAAAATGGTCTGTCTTCTTCAAGTTCATAGTGTGTCTAATAATTGCAGTTATATGCATGCCACAGAGAGAATAGTTTGTTCCCTGCATAAAATCTAGTGGAATTGCTCTGTTGAGGTGCTACAAACCTATCACATAGTGTAGTTGTTTTAGATCATTGATTTGCTGAGAGAGACACTAGATCTTTTATTGTTGCTCTGATGTAACAAAATTGCTTCAGGTAAATCATGAGCTGTCAAGTCAGAACACTGAGTTATTGAGTATCATGTTCGGAGGGACCTGTTTGCTACCCAGTGTAGAGCTTTTTTATTTTGTCTTGTGATAACATTGGAACAAAACAACTTTCAGGAAATACAAAATATTATCTTTTTATTGTCTCAGGCCACATGAAGAATGTCAAGTGTTTGTAGAAATTTGTCAGTATTGTATAAACATTTCACACGCAAGCCATTGAACTGTGGCACTTGAGGTTTCTGATATGGGACTACGGTAGCTTTCAACTGCACCAACCAGTTAGTATGGTTACTATGGTGTCTTTCACACTACACAATTATAGCACTTTGATACCACTTTACCTACTATGGATGCATCTTAACGAAATCTGGCATTTGGGGGTTGATGAAGCACTCGAGCTCTCTGGCAGAGAATTCTAAATATTTCACAAGTACATCACAAATATGCCTTTCACTAATCCAGTTTTCATTATATAGCTGGTAAAATTTAAGATTTAACTTTTGTCCTATTCAGTGTGCAACTTTTCTGCTTTTAGGCCATCTGTTAGGCTTAAGGATTGTTATATTACCTTTGTACTCCCGGAAAGTTTTGATCTTGTGTTCTGCCAAAGGCATGAGAAAGAAGCAGAGTAGGTTACCTTGAACAAACAGATATCCTTACAGCAAAAAGAAGTTCACAGTTTGTTAGGTGAGTCTTGCTTCATCCCATCTTTTGCAACTGATATGAGAAACTTGTACAGATGAGTCAATCCTGGCTCAGCTATCAGTGTTGCTCATCCCACCCTCTGTATTCACACAGGCAAATCTGCCTTTTATGTTCTTAATCTTAACATATGCATGTTTATTTGTTTATTTAGTACCTTGTTAATTTTTTTTAAGAGACTACAAAACTATTCCAAAAATGTGGGTGGCTGTGGGATAGTTTTTAATGATATCATGGAGGTATGTGGCACTGTGCAGAACCAGCTGTTCCATGACTTGAGCCTAGAGAATACATTTGGAATAATTCTGTGGGGGGGGGGGAGACGCGGTTCAGTTGTTTAAATTTGAATCTCCATCTTAGGAGACTAAATGGTGATTTTCTCCACTGAATAACGAAAATTGGAATATTTTAACTTTCACACTGCCCATTTATAGCACTATGGTTTTGCTTTAACTGCCATGACTGTATCCTGTGAAATTCTCAGGTTTGCAGTTTGGTCAGACTAAGAGGCATCAGAGGAGCTGTCTGGGTCAAGACTCCAAATACCCCTCCCAAAACTGCCATTCTCAAGATCCCATTGGATGCAGCCATGAGAGTTAAAAGGGAATCGCAGCATAATAATTGTGTAGTGGGAAAAGGCCTCTTGTCTTTTGTTGACATAAACTACACCAAAAGCGGATTGATTTTCACACAATGTTGAGCATTAACCTGGACTGAAAGTGGAAAAAAAATTCACAAAAGCAGATTGATTTTCACACGACATCAGGGTTAATGAGCATTAATGCAACATTAATCCAGATATAAAGTTGACAAAACGCAATTCTTTTGACTTTCGTAAAATCCCGAAAGTAAAAAGAAATGCGTTTTGTTGATTTTCTGTCCGGGTTAATTGCTCATTAACCCCGATGTGTGTGAAAATCAACCCGCATTTGCGGGTTTTTCCAGGTTTTAAATCCCGTTTCTATGTGAGATTTGGGCACTTTGCCCCGGTGTGATTAAACTCCTTACTCAGACCAGTGTGATGCTGCAGCTTAGAAAGCCAATGCAATTCCTGGCTGCATCAATAGGAGTATAGAGTTTAGACAGAAGAAATTAATAGTGCCACTCCATTTTGTTTTGGTCAGCCCTCACCTGGAATACTGTGTCCAGTTCTGAGCACCACAATTCAAGAAGGATATTGTCAAGCTGGAACATGTCCAGAGGAGGGCAACCAAAAGAGTGAAAGGTCTGCAAGCCATACTCTATGAAGAGCAGCTTAGGGAGCTGGGAAGGCCTAGCCTGGATAACAGGTTAAGAGGTGTCATAATAGCCGTGTTTAAATAGTTGAAAGGATGACATATTAAAGAAGGAGCAAGGCTGTTTTCTCTGCTGTTCCAGAGACTAGGACATGGAGCAATGGATTAAAACTAAAGGAAAAGAGATTCCAATTCAACGTTAGGAAGAACTTCCTGACAGTTAAGAGCTGTTCAACATGGGAATAGGCTGCCTTGGAATGGAGTGGGATCTCCTCCTTTGGAGGTTTTTAAACAGAGGTTGGATGGTCATCTCTCCAGCTTTCTGTATTCCTGCATGTCAGGAGGTTGGACTGGATGGCCCTTGGGGTCTCTTTCCACTCTGATTCTATAATTCATATACTCTACTGATTCCTGCCACTTTTGCTAGTGTTTTTACCAGTGTAACTGTCATACTAATATTGCTTAAAGCTAGTTCAACTTCAAGACCATGCTGGTTGAAATCCACTACCCTGGTGTAGTTTCATGTTCTTCCAGCATGAGGATCTGCTGCCAATCTGATAGCAAGCGCTTTTAATTTGAGGATTGGATCACACTGCCTTGGATTTTGTGTGCCCATGAATAGTTGTTATGTATATCCTTGGGCTTGCTTTTTCCTGTAGTATCCCTGGGCACCAAATCCCAAGGTGACTTTTTAAATCAAAGAGCAGCTTAGATAGTTCAGTGCTGTAAGATGCTGTGGCCAAAACTGATTGGGAAAATGCAGACATGAGTATGGATCTGTTGTGCACATCTTACAGTCTACCTGCTTTTTCTGGAGTGGAGAGGTGAGTCCCAGGAAAGCCTGACCAGCAGAGATGGTAATGACATTGTAAAACTTGCCCTGTAGTTGGTTGAGAAAATATCAGTCTTATGATCCATGCCAAAAGATTGGGCGGTTCTGTAATACAGGTGGTGATGTCACTTTCTCATCATATGGCTCACACATTTTCTTTTGCTATAAATCAGGAATAATTATGTAAACAGAAGAGAGGAGAGGGAGAGGGAGGGAGGAGAAAAGAAAAGGAGTCAGGAGAAAGAATGAGAAAGAAGGAATTGACAGCAATATTCTCATTGGCTCCCACAAGGCACCAGGTGCAAATCTTTAATTGGTATGTCAGTAAAGTGAAGAGGAAAGAAAACACATCTGAATCTTGTATAAGTAATGCTGCTGTGTGTGTTGACAGCATCAAGACAATGTAGGTAGGCCTCATTCCCTCTATGATTTAAAGCGAACTGCTGATGAGGTTATATGACCGTTGTTCTCACTTGAAACCGGTTCCGGTCCTACTGTGCTCGGTTTCAATCACGATGAAGCGAGGCAAACACAAAACCCCCGCTGTTTCCTGACACTAGTTTTTGGGTGGTTCTTTTAAAAAGAATCGATTCTGAAGCGTGTTCAACAAGTGGGAACAATGGATCTGAATCACATCATTCTGGAGGGGAGGGACTAATGGCAGAGGGGTGTTTACCATCCCTCCTCAGTTTTTGGGAAATCAGCCATTCCCTCCCCTCTCAGCATTGCCTTTGTGCTTGTGGTGTGACCTATGGGCGCATGATATATTTTTTAAAATAAAAAAATGGACAGACTATGTGATCCATTGTATTTGCCACTACTTGCAATTACAGGTAGACTGCAGCTCAGCGAGGCAAGTAGTTGCAAAACCAATGGATTGCATATCCTGTCTTTTTTTTTTTTTTTAATATAGTTCCCAAGGGGAACTAAAGGGGAAATGGTGTGCTTGAGCAGCCTGGGTTCCTGAGGGGCAGAGGAAGGCTCAGTTGCTAAAGTTGCCCCACTCAGCGTCTGGAATGTTGCCGCTTGCATCACTGATGATGGGCAGATTATTGACATCCATTTTGACGTGGCACAAACTAGTGGGAATGACAATTGTGACAAAAAAGAAGCAATTACAAGGGAATAATGAAAAGATCCACTTTCATAGTGGAACAATGGACCTTTTGGAATCAATTCACCAACACGGAGCAAAGGCAAATCGCAAACCGGTTTAAATGTAAGTGGGAATGAGCCCGAAGAGTGTTAAGGTAGAACATTATCCTTTTCATGATAGTTATCTGATACAATCTCATCAAATGTTTCTGGGCATTAAATTTGTTAGATGTGATTGCACAGTTCTGACAAGAATAAGCAGAATCAAAGATTAAATTATTTGGCTATTGTTTCCATAAACAATTCACACTGTACTGGACTCAGGGCTGACATATCGATGAAACAGATGAACATCTGTCCTGGCAGCAGGGCATTTTCAGGTCCGAGTAAGTTCTGAGTAGAAGTAGTTTTCTGAAAGAGAAGGAGGAAATTAAACGAAAGAGCATATAGAAATCATAGGCTCATAGAGATGGGAGAGATCCCAAGGACTATCTAATCCAACTTTCTGTCTTGCAGGAGTATACAACTAAAACACTCCTGAGAGGTTGCCATCCAGCCTCTATTTAAAAATATCTAAAGATGGGGAGTCTACCACCTTCCAAGGCAATCTTTCATTCTTGATCAGTTTTTAAAACATTATTCCTAATATTGCTTAGGTAGAATCTCTTTTCTTGTAATCAGAATACATTACTCAAGTTCTAGTACAGAAAACAAGTTTGCTCTATGTTCTGCATGATATTCCTTCAGGTACTAAAAGATGGCTATCATGTCACTTCTCAGTTTTCTCTTCTCCAACTTAACTTATCTGGCTCCTTTGGCCATTCCTCAGAGGGTTGGTTTCCAGACCTTTTATCATCTTGGTCTTCTCCCTCTTCTGCTTGTTAATATCCTTCTTGAGCTGTGTTGCTTAGAAATGGACACAGTATTCCAGGTCAGGTTTGAACAAATCAGAATAGAGTGTCACTGATAACTTCTCTCAATTGGGACACTATGTTCCTGTTGATGAAGCCTAGAATTGTGTTCTGTTTTTTCTGCTGCTGTTATTACACTCATGTTTAATTTGTGGTCTACTACCTAGGTCTACTACCTAGATACTTTTCACATGCACTTCATATGTATTGTACATGATCCTAGAGGTGGTGTTCAGCTAATCGCATTATGTGGAAGCAGCTGCACATGCGATATAAATTTTTGAGCAAGGCAGGAACACTGATCTCAGCTGAAAGGGAGTCTTATGATGTTTTCAGATGTAGGCATTAAATTGCATTATCATGTAAATATAAAATTTTGACCTAGTTTGCAACTGCTGTGAAAATGACAAATTCTGTGCTGGGCATAATTAGAAAAGAAATAGAAAATAAAACTGTCAGTATCATAAAACTGCCCTTATGTAAACCTATAGCACAACTACACAGGAATACTATGTGGACAGTTCTGGTTACTGGATCTGAAAAAGGATGATATAGAGGTAGAAAAGAGGCAAGAAAGGGCGCCCAAAATTGTAATAGGTACAAATGCTGGAGCAACTCCCTCCTAAGGAAATGGGACAATGCCGGGAGCTGTTTAGTTTGAAAGAAAGACAAGTACCGTAAGAGGTGATATGACAAAGGCGTAGAAAATTACTCATTGTGTGGAGAAATGGGGTAATGAGAACCTCTCCCCCCCCCTTCTTGTAACAGTAGGACCCAGGGTCATCTAATGAAGTTGGATGGTGGGATATTCACAAAAGAAATACTTCTCAATGTGAAATTTATTGTTACAAGGTATGACCACCAACCTGGACAGCTTGAAAAGGGATTAGGCAAAGTCATATAAGTCTTATAATGATAAGTCTTATGATGCCTGTTATTTAAGGTGGTTGTATATCTTCCGTTTAACAAGAAGTTGACAAACCCTGCTGGATCAAACCAAAGTCCTCTCTGGTCCACCATTCTGTTCTCATAGCAGTCATCTATCAGAAGCCCACCAGTAGGACATTAATATAACTGCACCCTGGAGCTTGTGTGCTTTCGCAACAGTCTGTGATACTGAAGGGAACATATATCCATCATGTCTAGTAACCACATTGTGAGTTTTTAATCTGGGGCCTTTGGTACATCTTGTGGTAGCGAATTCTAAAATTCCATGGCAAGGAAGACTGCTGAGGCTAACCCAAGACATTTGACTGAGACAAGGGAGAAGATTCCCCATCCCATTCTATGGATGAAGCTGCCTGGCAGCTGAATCTTATTTTGACACAGGATGACACAGTGTCATTTTGAAAGCAGCAGGCTAGCTGAGGGGGAACAAGGCAGGCCACTTGTAACTCCATCTCATGTAACTCCACTTTTTGCACCTTTCCACCACTGCATCCCAGCCTCACCTGCCACCTCATGCATCTGCATCACTCTGCCTAATGGCTGGACTGGCTCTGAAGCCCCTGGTCCTGCTATTGCTCCTGTTTGCTGAGTGGAAAGGTAAGATGCAGGCGATGACTGAGCCCTGCTATCCGTGTGGCTTTGAGAAGTTTGGAGGTGCCAGATGTGCATTCCTGAACGATAAAACAAAACAAAACAAGGGAACATTTCACATCCAATTTGCGAATATCAGGTTCGATATTTTCCATTATTGTTTACAACCCATGGAAGAACATTCCTGAACAAATTGTTTTTGCAAGTACATAATAGCATCAGCTTCTGGAGTATTAAAATAATCTCTAGTGAAACAAGTGGTTTGTCCTTTCTGGTGATTCCCTAGATGTGATTCTTCATATGTTATATTTTATTCCTATGCTGAGTGGGACTCGCCCAGAAGGCTGTTATGTACTGGTGGTGAAAAGGGAGCTGAGCTGAGCATCACTCTGGGTGATAAAGAAAGAGAAGTGCTTCCTTATCTGGCAGCTGAGCTGCATCTGCTGTTCCCTGCTGCTTCATCATTGCTTGAGACTGCTTGAGACATTGCAGGGGACCATGCAACTGTTGCTGAACCTTCCAGGTGATGCCATCATATGTGTACTTTTGCAAGGGAATTACCAGTTAACTTAAAAGTAAGCAAATTCAAACAAAAATCCACCAAAGAGTGCTACCTTTATTGGCCAACCGAAATGCACAATATACTTTTTGCAAGCTTTCGAAGCTCCACTGGCTTCTTCATCAGGAAAGATGTTACAAACCAAACAGGAGAAAAAAAATATGAAGATGTTAGTCACAGGACTGCATTTTGCTGTTTCTCTTCTTGGTTGAGATGGCATGGGGAGGGCATCTCTTGCAGGCTGGCTCCTCCTCTTTCTGGCCTTGTGGCAATTGGGAGATTTTCAAAGTCCAGGAAATTTAAAATCCATTTGCATCTCAACAAGGACGCCTCTCTTGCAATCCAATCTGACGCCATTCCTGTGAGGCAACAGGCCTCTTTGCAGGCAGAGAACAATGGATCTCTCAAGAAGCCCCCTTGTTTCTGCATCAGGAATACTTTGGTAGGTGTAAAGGTAAAACGTGCTAATCCAGTCCCAAATTTCAGAAGAAAAAATTCTTTTACCTTGGTTGTAGGTAAATTGGTTGCAATTAATTGGAATTGCTACCAACCATTCTTCTCCCAGTTATTGCAAAAGCTGTAGGTGTCTTCCTGTGTGGATGGTGGCTCTTGCAATACCGTCACAGGTACAACATGTCCAATGGCCTCTCTATTCCACCTTTCTTTTTCTGTATTGAGCGATGTGATCAATGGAGGTAGTGGCAAATTTTGAAATGGAGCTGATCAGCATGATTAACTCTATAGCCACACCCCCAGAAAGAGTCCAAAAATGCAGGCGCTTCTGTTGATCTGTATCCCCAAACCAGTTCTAGCAGCATTTTAGAAGCAGGTCTTTTGTCAACTTAATGGGTCTTAATTGTCCACTAGACATCGAGGCATGCAAAACATTTTGGTAATGACAAAGCTACATCACAACAGTTTATTGTGGCTGGAAAAAAAATCATTTCCAGCTCCAGCTACTGTGAGCACTGCAGAGAGTACAGGAGAAATGGGAAGGGAAAGATAGAGTCAGAGAATTTTAAAGTTGGAAGGGACCACAAAAGCCATCTAAGGGCCTTTACAGACTGCCAGAAATAGTGCAAATTGAGGCCACTTTAACTGCCCTGGCTCAGTGCTGGGGAATCATAGCAACTGTAGTTTATTGTGGCACCAGAGCTCTCTGACAGAGAAGGCTCAATGTCTCAGAAAACAACTATTTTTCCCATGATTCCCTAGCACTGAGCCAGGGCAGTTAAAGTGGACTCAAGCTGCGTTATTTCTGGCAGTCTGTAAAGGCCCTAAAGAATACATAATTACAGCATGCCTAAAAATGCTCTTCCATCTTCTGCATAAAGGATAGAGGGTCCCTCACCCTCTGAGGCAACCTCTTCCACTGTTGAACTAAATAAAATAAAGTTCTTCCTAATATGTAAGTGGACTTTATTTTTCTTGAAACTTGATTGATTTGTGTTCTAGTCTCTGGAACAGTAGGGAAAAAAAGCTGTGTCCATCTTCTGCATGATATCCCTTCAGATATTTAAAGGTAGCTATCATGTCACCTCTCACACAGTCTTCTCTTCTCCAAGCGAAATATATCCATCTCCCTAAATTGTTCTTCATAATGCATGCTTTCCAGACCTCTGATCATCTTGGCCGCCTTCCTCAGAGCACGTTCCAACTTGTCAACATCCTTCTTGAACTGCGGGGGGTTCAGAATTAGACACAGGGTTCCAGGTGAGGTCTAACCAAAGTGAATAGTCTGGGATTATTACTTCCAATGATCTGGATACTATACTCATGTTGATCCAGTCCAGAATTGTATTAGCTTTTTTGACCATTGCACCCCACTGTTGACTAATGTTCAGCTTGTGATCTACTACGACTTCTAGATCCCTTTCACACATACTGCTTTCAAGCCAGGTGTTCCCCACCCTATGTTTGCGCATTTCACTTTTCCTGCCTAGATGTAGTACCTTACATTTAACTCTACTGAAATTCATTTTGATACTTTTGGCCTTGTTTTCAAATCTGTCAATGTCATTTTAAATTCTAATCCTGCCCTCTGGGGTATTAGCTGCTCCCCCTAATTTGGCGTCATCTGCAATTTGATATCCGTGCCTTCTATTTCATCATCTAAATCATTTTATCTGCCACCTAGTAAGCAGAGATTGGGATATTACTTTTCAGTCTGCGATTACAGATCCATCTCTCCCCCAAAATACAGTAGTTATCATTATTGTTGTAATTTGTGAAGAAACTGTAATTAATTGGTTGATATTAAGTTACTTTAAAAAGCCCTCTGAAAGCCATCTGGATGTGGGACAAAAGACACTCTTATCTCGTCTACCTTTTCATTTTGCATCACCATCCATAGCAGAGCCTGAAGCCACCCATTTAGTGGGGCCAGAGTACCATAACTATAAATGTAACTCTTATAAAAGATGGCATTTGTTGTTGTTTTTGTTGCGTGCCTTCAAGTCATTTTTCAACTTTGTTTCTTCTACAGTGCGGAAGCCAACAGAACCAATGGAACCAATGTGGAGTTTTATTGGTGAATTTACGTGGATCATGTAATCATGCCAGTGGATTGTAGGATTTCTTTAGTTTTTGCAAGAAATATCGTTAAAAAGCAAACCTCCTCCCAACCATTAGCTTTTAAATTTGTGAAAGACAAAAACTAGCCCAAGGGCCACCACTGTTGCTGCCTTCCCAGAAACGGCAAGGTCCTCCTTCCTGGATCAGATTATTGCTCTCCAAATCTCTCCCACTTCATCATCTGTGAATGGGAATGAATGGGGCGGCTATTTTTGTTCAGCACTAGTTTGCTTTCTCCAAAAGAATTTGGGAAACTGGACATCAAAATCTAAAACGTCCCCAAAAGCCATCGTTGTCATTAGAAATCCAATTAATGGCGGTGCTTAAAATGCGAGCGGCTTTACCATGACAGTTTCTGTTAAAGAACATAATTATAGCTATAGATGCTATTTTGGCTAGCTTTGTATTAGAGGCCCTAGATTATAGAGGTTGCAAGTAAAATTGCTTTGGGGAAGCCTCTCCAAAGGCAAGTGATGCAATGTGTTACATGTGCTGCTGTCTGAAAATGAATGCTCCTTACTTTTAATTAGATATTCACCCCGAGGTGCAGATAGCATGACTTTATTAATCACGCCAATATGAAGTCAGACGGAAGGGTAAATAAAACGTTGCACGCAGTTTGCATAAGTGTAGAAGCTTGTTGAACTGGAATTGGTGCACAACCTTTATTGACCATTTCTTTTCCCGCCGTCTCAAATGGCAGGCAAAGCAACTGAGCTTGGTTACGTAAATATGGAGACACTGAAATACAAGATTTTGTCTTTCAAAGTGTCCCTTTATATATCCCTTAATTGGGCCTTGGAGAAAATATGAAGAATACCAAGAGTTCTGAGCGAATGGCTAATGCTCTGTGAGAGTTATTATCCTAATAGTTTCTTAAGGGAAGAAGGAGAAGTGAGTCGGGCCAGTAGACAGATACTGGGGTGCATCTACACTGTAGAAATAATGCAGTTTGACATCAGTTTAAGTGCTGTCGAGCCATCCTATGGAATCCTGGGGTTTGTAGTTTTACAGACTTTAGCCATCTCTGCCAGAGTTCTGGTGCCTTGCAAAACTATAAATCCCAGGATTCTGTTGGATGGAGCCATGACAGTGAAAGTGGTGTCAAACTGCATTACGTCTACAGTGTAGCTGCACCCTGATAAAGGTAATATGAATTTAATGATATTTAATGAATGATAAAGGTAAGATGAATTTAAAATCCATATGTTCAGTATTATTCAAATCTGGATATTCAGGGTCAATTTTCTTTTGGCAAAAGGCAAACGTTTATACAGTCTGAATGCCACCCTCAAGAGTCAATTTTCTAACTGAATCAAAATGAAGATCATTTATCTAAATCTAAGATAGAGCGTATTTTACTTTCACCTTTTGTCTTGCTTCATAGAGTGCTATGTGTAGCCAAAGATTAACTTGTCTATAGTACAAAATAAAGATCAGAATGGATTATATAATGTCACTGGTATCTATGTCCCATAATCCAGATTAGTATAGTGTGTCGTAAACCAAAGGAAGAGTTAGAAATATGCTTAGATATAACTACAAATCAAGTTACCAAACATAACATTTGTTGTTGTTTCTAATTTATGGTGACCCTAAAGTGACTGTATCAAGGGGTTTTCTGAGGCTGAGAGTGACTCACTCAGGGTCACCCAGTGGGTTTCCGTGGCTGAGTGAGGATTCGAACCCTGCTCACCTGGATCTTAGTCCAATGCTCAGATAAGTACACCAATCTGCATGTATGTGGGATAATGACAAAGAATTCAGATTTTTAAATTGGGTAAATTATTTTCCATAGTGAAATTTTACTTTTTAAAAATATTTCTGTTGCTTTCTATTAATCTGAACACAAATAAATACAGGAACCCCAATAAAATAACAACTTTTCTAACAACTAGAAAGGCTGGATTCACCTTTTACAAAATGAACAGAGAGTGCATGGCTTCCCAGAGTTGGATTGTAGGACCCATCCACCCTAGGCAGCATCATCAATGGATAATGGGAGTTACAGTCCAACAATATCTGAGGGACTGTTAATTCCTCACCACTGTTTTAAAATAACTAGGTAGTGTAGGCAGAGAGACACAGTGGTTTGGGTGTGGACCAGGACTCTGAAGACCAGGGTTCAAATCCTTGCTCAGCCATGGAAAGCTATTGGGTGACCTTGAGACAGTCACACTCTCTTAGCCTCAGAGGAAGGCAATAGCAGCCCCACTCTGAACAAATCCTGCCAAGAAAATCTTGTGATAGGGTCACTTAGGGTTTGCCATAAGTCAGAAACGACTTGAACTCACACAACAGCAAAAACAAGACTGGGAAGAAGATGACTATTCCACACCCAACCTCATAAATAGCAACATTAGAAGACATCAGGGGATTTGTAGACACAAATGAGGGTGCAAAGCAGGTATATTTATTTATGTAATGATTTCTACCGTATCCTATATCATGGTATTTCAGAGTGGTGTACAAGTAAAATCAATGTAGCAGTTTAAAACAATTCAGAATTTAGAACAATAAAAACAATCAACTAGAACCATATTAATACAACGTAAAATAGCTTAAAATTAAAAAGGGTTTAACATTAAAAACTATGTATATGCACATTTTGGGGTGGAAATTAGGCTCTACTAAAAGGCCATGTTTTGGCACCAGAATGAAATCGGTGTTGGCACCAATTGGATCTCCAAGGGGAGCACATTCCACAAATGGACCACCAGAGAAGACCTTCTCCCATGTTCTCCCACAATGTATTGTCCCACTGATGGGACACAGAAGAGGGCCTTTCCAGCAGACCTCCGTCAGGCATATATAGGGGGAGGCATTCCTTCAGATATTTTGGTCTGATCACTATCAGCACCTTCATTTCAGACCGAAGCTTATTGACAGCCAGATACTGCTATCCCCCAAAGCCTGTTTTTGGGCTGTGGCATGGCTTGATGTGGCAAGGGAGCTCTACTATCTCCTGCCTTGCATGTCTGTCTTCTTTCCAGGAGCCACATGTTTTTTTGTGCATTTCTGGAGGGATAGACAATTGGTTGCCAAGGGGAGTTAGATCTTCCATAGGTTAGATGTTGAAGTATTTGATTTAATAATCTTTTAAGGAGGGGAGGAGGGAATGATATTGTCTTAATCTGGTTGTATTTTATTATTGTTGTTCACTGCCTAGATTGGTTTTCCACTGGGGGGGTTTATAAATAAATTATATTATTATTATTATTATTATTATTATTATTATTGAAGTAGCAGGCTTTAGTCTGGTCCTTTCAAGGTGGGATTATATTTACTCCCCGATTATTCTCCTGGTCTCGGGTTGTCAGAATGAAAACTGAAAAGAGCTCTTTTAATGATTGGGTAGAAGAAGGAATTTTAGTAAGGATTACTTTTTAGCTAGTTGTGTGACAAGCAACCCTTACTGAAATTCTCTCTTCTACAGATTATTACACTCTCAAGTTCTCACTCTGGCAGCCCTACCTGGCATCCAGGCTTTAGCTGCCTTCCTAGCCTCCATCCCTGCTGTCACTTGTCACATATTACTGATATTCCATGGGTTCATTCCCGCTGACATTTAAAATCGGTTTGCAGTTTGCTTTCGCTCTGAGTTGGTGAATCGATTCCACTTGAGGCATCATTCCCACTATGAAAGTGGATCTTTTTATTTAATTGATTTGCTTCTTTTTTGACCCCGTTGTAGTTCCCACTGGTATTTGCGCCGCTAGATGATGAAGGCTCAGAATCGATGGTGATTGATCGGTCCTGGTTTTTTTTAAAAATGTCAATCATCTGATTCATCGTCGTCTTACCTCTTAACACACGTTGGAGAAATGATCATGACGAGATTCACAGCAATTGATAAGTGTAAAAGCGAAAATTAAAGCCACCACACGCATGTGGGTAGACAAAAGGCAGCACTCAAACAAAAATGGCGGATTTCAAGCAACCAGAGGCTGGATGGGTGACACCCCTTCGCCAACCCCTCTGCCAATGTCCCTCCCCTCTGGTAAGATGCGATTCAGATCTGAATGGTGGTCCCACTTGCTGAACACACTTCAGAATCTATTCTTTTCAAAAGAACCACCAAAAAACTAGTGTCAGGAAAGACAGAGGTTTTTTTGCTTTTGCCTCGCTTCATCGTGACTGAAACTGAGAGCAGTAGGATCAGAAACGGCGTCAAGTGGGAACGACAGACATATAATCTGATCAGCAATTCGCTTTAAATCATAGTGGGAATGAGCCCCAGATGTCACATTTTTGTCAGTGTGATATGGGGCAAGAGCCAAGTATTGGTGTGGCTGGTCTATTGAGTAAGAAATGGTTATCGAATACCTGGATCAGGCTTTACCTGTGGACCTTGAACTTTAACCCAGGCTGCATTTACAAATTGCATTTATTTAATGCAATTTGACACTGCTTTAACTGCCATGGCTCCATACTGTGGAATTCTGGGAATTGTAATGTTGTGAGCTATTTAGCCTTCTCTGTCAGGATGTTCTGGTGCTGCAACAAATGACAAATCTCAGGATTCCATAGGATGGAGCCCTATCAGTTAAAGCAGTGACAAACTGAATTAATTCTACTGTGTGGCAGCAGTCCCAATTAATGGAGGATCATAGAATTGGAAGAGACCACAAGGGCCATCTAGTCCAACCCTCTGCCATGCAGGGAATCACCATGGCTATAAAGCCTGATACACAAGGAATGAAAACAATGCTAGTGGGGTTTTTTTAATGACTTTATATTTTTTTAAAAAAATTAATGGCATTTTTCTATGATAACTTGTTTAATTATTTTTTTTTAAATCATTGAGGTTTCTTCCCCCCCCCCCCTTGTCTTAGCATTTTTAAGCCACCTTGGGTCCCATGTTAGCAGAACAATTGGATACAGAATATTTAAATAAATAAATAAGTGCCGGGAAACAAAAGCAAGAAAAGGCTTTTGACTTCATGTCCAGCTTCTGGGGTTCCCAGAGATATCTTCATGACCACTCTGGAAAATAGATGTTAAATTACCCAGGTCTTCCGTCAAGTCCAGGAGGATTTTTCTGATGTTCTTATGCCAAGAACCCAGTACCCTAGGGTTGGTGTCACCCCCCCCCCCCCCATTGACCTCCTCCCATTTCACACCATATAGAATCCTTAATAATGTTTTTTTGCACAAATGTTACTTGTAAATCATAATTCCCATATACCGCTGAATATAATGCTAATAGTTGTGACATAAACAACTAGCAACATTAAAATTATACCTTCAAACTCATACATACAACCTAAACGTATTTACATATATAGAGTGAATATCTGGTTAAAATATGACATTTTAAAATAAAATTGAAAAAAGTATTTTAAAAAATTTCAAAATTTAAATTTTGTGATTTTTTAAAAAAAAATTCAACATTTTTAAATTTTAAATTTTAATTTCAAAAAATTCTGGGCCCTCTCCTTTCTCCTCCCACTGAGCTTCACCCCACTTCCACCATCTCTTAAAGCATTTTAAAGGAAAGCAGATGAATACCACAGCCCGTTTTTGCCAAGATGATGATGATGATGATGATGATTTATTTATATCCCGCCCCTCTGCCATGCAATTGGGCTTGGTGTTTGAGGACCAGTGGTATCACCCCCCCCTTAAGGTGTCACCTGGTGCAGTCCGCACAGCCCGCATTTCCTTAGTGATGCCAGTGTCCAGTACCTTAATGTAGACTTTGTAATGACTGATGTGAATTAGTTAGTTAGTTATAATCAACCCTGTTCAGGCGTCCTCAAAGGCAAATTCCTCTAAGCTCAGGGCTTACACCCAAGTAAGTATGCAGTGTAAACGCTGCAGTTGTAAATAGTAGAATGCAATCCTATACATGTCTATTTACAACTAGTTCCCACTGTGCTGCATTGGATTGCAGAAATAAGGAATGGAATGGCTCCTGTTTATAAGCATATATCTCTGCCTCTTTTGCTTGGCAGTCCTAGTAACATTAATCCATATGGATAGTAATGTTTCTCAAAACCGATAAGATGCTTTTTGGAGAATCCTAATTTGGATCTTGCAGTAGCGGCAGAATTGAATTTGGCCAATGGTCTTCAGACATTGTTGTTTGAGTTGTATAATCCCATGTTGGATTGCTTTTTAGAATCACCGATTGCATCATTCTTCATACGTACAAACACTGAATCTCTAGGGTGGTACTGAATACTCTTTCCTCCACCGGCAGAGGTATAATCACAATATATTTAAAAGAGGTTGCGATAAAGCGACAGGTTCCACAAAAGAATGATGCTTCTTTTAAAAGTTTTATTTTGTTTCAGATGGCCCTGAAGTTTGAAGTTCATCTGATGATGAGGAGGAGGAACTAATGTTTGGGATTTTCTCTGCCTGGCTTGATGTTAATCCATGTCTCTAGTCTCCCTTTGTGAGCATCTTGGATAAAAGCACATTGAGAGCTTCTTTTTCAATGAAGACCTGCCTGTGTAAAGGGAGCGAATGCTCTAATTCCTGTCTCACGGTGGGGATTGTTATTTTACTCCAACGGTCAGGAAAGAGAGAGCGAGAGAAAAAACACCAGCCCAGCAATAATGCAGGAGGCCTAAAGGCAAAGACAAGAAAACAAAGCACATTTAGTGATCTCCGCACATCTGAGTTCTGATCCTAGTTTTTCAAGTGGGCTTTCTGGGGGGGGAAAGTGGGGGGAAAGCACCCTAGATGCTCAATGGGAAGGTCTAGTCATTTTTCTCTCCTCAGCACTCCTGACGCTATACAGCAAAAGCTGTTTCCAGGGATTACGCGCTGCACACTCTTCTGCTTAGTAACAACCCATTTCCTCAGCTGAGAGAGAGGGAGACACTTATTTGTGCACCTCTCTGAAAGTGCCTGCTTTCTAGAGAGAACAGGTAAGCAAACATGAAAAGTATATCTGTATGTTTTCCTAAATAAATGACATATTCTAGCAGCCGTTTTCAAGGAGGTTGGCATAAGCACTTCCCGCTTCTGGTCAGAACAGCTGACTGTCAGTCGTGATTCACTGTCGGTAAACAGGCAGGGAGAGGTGATTTTTCTGGCTGTGGGCTTCATGTTAAGTTTAGGTAGCCATTCCAAAGGGAAATGCAGGCAAGGTAATGCCAACAAGATAGTTAAGGCTTAGAAGCTGACCGGATCTGGGATGGGATAGTTGCGTATCGGGGGATGAGTGTTTGCATTTCGACATTGTGCAGCTTTGCAGATATCAAGTATTGTAACTGGAGCTTGGTTAACCAACCCAGGGTAACTGAAGGTCAGCTGTATCCCATGAGATGAAAGGTATTCAGGCAGCAAGGTGCAAACATATTTGTTGTGAACCAAAAGCAAGTGTGTGTATATGTGTATGTGTGTGTGTTGGGGAGGGGGGAAACAATTTGTCTAATGCAGTAACTGCATAGATCTATGAACTGCTGTACTTGTGCTATTAGCAGTCGGACATCCGTTTGCCTTTGGTATTTTCCTATCTGAAATGCTTCCTCTAGAAGGCCTGAAGGTCACAGTAACCTGTGTGCTTAGTTATCCAGATGCATTGATTGATTCAGATATACTCAGATGTTTACATCTTTGGAATACATTTGGACAAATACATGCATCTGAGGGGCTTCTTCATGTATGTGTATATATATATATGTGTATATATATATATATATATATATGTTTGAGGAGAAATGGGACAAGAGTCGCTTTCACTTATACAAGCATGCATGGACTTCCAAATGTGTGCCATGTAGCAAAATGCACACTAGCCATATTTTGGCAGGTGGCATTGCTGGAGCAGAATCTGGGGTTCAAGCTAACAACAAAAGAAAGGTTGAATTGTGTCACAGGGAAGTTCCATCCATGGTCTGCTCTTAGATATATATGATTAAAAAGGGGGAAAATAGGAAAAACAACAAGAGGAAAAATTGAAAAAAACAACAACCCCAAGAACAAGACAAAAATGATGAAAAAGAAAATGGTTTTTTTTTAAAATTATGGCTAGAGTTCTTGCCATCATAAGGATGGCCATATTATCAAAACACCTCCATCTTATCTTAGGGCAGCCATTAGTAATTCATAATTAATCCTGCCCTTAAAACAACTACAAATGAACAATCTTGGTTTGGAATAGTTGACAACATGGTGCGTGTAAAAAGCAACCATTTGCTTGAGGTTTTTTTTTGTGTTTTTTTTTGCAGAGGATAAAGTTAACATTTAAAAAATGTTGCCATTTATTTGCTGCATATGCTTAGATTCTGTTAGCTTACACATGTGCAATATGAGTTAAGAACAGTGGTGTCCCTAGGTTTGGTGTCACCCAGTGCGATCACTCATGGTGTCACCCCCCCATTGACCTCTTCCTCCCATTTCATACCATACAGAATCCTTAGTAATGCTTTTTTGCACTAATGTGACTTGTAAATCATAATTCCCATATACCACTGAATGTAATGCTAATAGTTGTGACATAAACAACTAGCAAAATTAAATTTATACCTTCAAATTACAATAATATACACACAACTAAAATGTATTTCACATACATAGTGAAGGTTTGGTTAAAATGTGGTGTTTTTAAAGAAAATTTAAAAAGATTTTTTTTTTTAAAAAAAAATTAAAATTTGAAATTTTTATTTTAAAAAATTCTAGGGGCTCTTATTTCTTCTCCCACTGAGCTTCACTCCACTGCCACCATCTCTTAAAGCATTTTAAAGGGAAGCAGATGAATGCCACTGCCCATTTCTGCCAAAAGGTAAGTGTTGAGGAGCAGTGGTGTCACCCACCCCTTAAGGTGTCACCTGGTGCGGTCTGCACCCCCTAGTGATGCCACTGGTTAAGATACATGTCATACATTGACACAGAATTTTAGAAAAGCAGAAAATACATTAAAAAAAAGCAAAAAAGGATGCCTGATTGCATAAAATTTGCTATGTTAGCCAACCATGCCTACCCCAGACTAAACAGAGGACCAAACAGTAAACCATTGCTGTTTGACCACTACTGGAAGCTGTTGGCTTTGGTTAGTGGCTCTCTGGTCTCTAGCACCAGCAGCCTTCATAATTTTAAAATTCAAATGTTGCCAGCCCTATTATACTCATTTAATGTGAAAAGCTTTCCGCTTTTGAGCATGGGTATCTAGCACACAGATCATAGCTTCAAAGTAACATGTCACAAGTAATTATGTTACCTACTTTTTGGCATAGTGAGGGCATAATGATATTCCTCAACTGGAAATAGCATTGAAAAGAATTAGTGTGAAACAGTTAACACATATTCATTATTTTTTCATCTTATTACTCGGGATGGTGTTTAAATGATTTTAAGACATTTTGAGGTTGTTTTTTTTAAAGTAATATTATTTTTTATTTTTCAATGAGGGGAAAAGTAGTAAATAATGAAGCAAATTAATTTGAGGGGCAATGGTAATCATAATGAAGCTCTTTTGGTGACTGTGGATGGGGAGGAGCTTTGTAACATGTTGTAGATTATTATTTCTGAAAAGGAACTTTCCAAGCACTGATGGAAACTCATCTAATTGTTTCCACCAGGCTCTCAGTGCCTATGACTATATCAGTCTAGTGTTGTACTTCTAAGAAATAATCAAATGCAGTGTGAGCCTATGAAAGGACAGGTACATCATGTCTATATTCCTGTCTGGTGGCGCAGGGGTTAAATGCCAGTACTGTAGCCACTCACTCATAAACTACAAGGTTGAGAATTCAATACTAGCCAGGGCTCAGGCTTGACTCAGGCCTGCATCCTTCCGTGGTCGCTAAAATGAGTACCCAGCTGTTGGGGGGCAATGAGCTTAAACCACTTAGACACTGCATAACGTGGTATGAAGCGGTATATAAATGAAGCTGCTTTTTGCTTTGCTATATTCTTGCACAGGGAAAAAATGTGTGAGTTCCCAAACAGACACATGCCTTGCCTCAGACATCTGAGCTATGGAGAAATATCAAAAGAAGAAAATGAAAGCTGATAGTATTCAACCCCTGGGATATGCTTCTATGTAGCATATTCCACTGCACCCTTCTTGTCAAGCTCTAGTGGAGCTGAACTAGCCCAAAGCCAAGTTCTTTATCTTTCTTGGTTTGTGGCTTAGGCTATGTTGTTTGCTCTCTGCTGGATCATATACTCCAGTATTTCACAGATGAACGTGTTTGTCCAAGCAAAATAAGAGTGTGGTCAAGAAGACAAAATTTATCAATGAGGAAGAATACAAAAAATAGGAAGGGCTGTAGCAGTTGGCTTTTGCCTACTGGGAAAGGCAAGATTCCACCCATCTTCTCCTCTTCCCCTTACTGAGTTCATAGAATCATAGAGTTGGAAAAGACTACAAGGGCCATCCAGTCCAACCCCAATCTGCCATGCAGGAACTCAAAATCAAAGCATCCCTGGCAGATGGCCATCCAGCTCTGTTTAAAGACCTCCAAAGAAGGAGACTCCACCACACTCTGAGGGAGTGTGTTCCATTGTCGAACAGCTCTCACTGTCAGGATGTGCCTCCTAATGTTGAGGTGGAATCTCTTTTCCTGTAGCTTGCAACCATTGTTCCGGGTCCTGTTCTCTAGAGCAACAGAAAACAAGCTAGCTGTCTCCTCAATATGACATCTCTTCAAATATTTAAACAGGGCTATCATATCCCCTCTTAACCGTCACTTCTCCAGGCTAAACATACCCAGTTCCCTAAGTTATTCCTCGTAGGGCATGGTTTCCAGACCCTTCACCATTTTAGTTGCCCTCCTCTGGACACGGTCCAGTTTTTCAACATCCTTTTTGAATTGTGGTGCCCAGAACTGGATACAGTATTCCAAGTGAGGCCTAACCAAAGCAGAATACAGTGGCACTACTACTTCCCTTGATCTAGATCAGGGGTAGGCAACCTTTTTGAGCTGGGGGCCAGGTTGCTGTCCCTCAGACAATTGGGGGGCCGAAGCACCAAAAATAAATAAATGAATAAATAAATAATTTTTTAAAAAATATATAATTTTAAAATTATTATTTTTTTAAAAAATATATTTTTTTAAAAAAATATGCATGCACACTTTCTCAGCCCCAGAAAAACCTGTGGAGATTTTGCCAAGAAAACCCCAAGAACAAGTACTGTAATAACAACAATAATCAATATCATCATGGTGGGCGGCGGCGGTGGCGGTGGCAGGACCGTCCTGGGGCCAGTCCAAAGGCCTCGGAGGGCCGCATCCGGCCCCCGGGCCTTAAGCCAGGTGTCCCCCATCTTATATCTATGCATTTCATTTTTTTGCCCTAAGTGCAGTACTTTACATTTCTCCATGTTGAAATTAATTTTGTTAGCTTTGGCCCATCTTTCTAATCTATTAAGGTCATTATGAATGTTGATCCTGTCTTCTAGGGTGTTAACTATTCTTCCTAATTTGGTGTCATCTGCAAATTTGAGAAGCATGACCCCTATTCCTTCATCTAAATCATTGATAAAGATGTTGAATAGCACTGGGCCCAGGACAGAACCCTGTGGCACCCCACTGGTCACTTCTCTCCAAGATGAAGATGAGCCATTGCTAAGCCCCCTTTGGGTTCGGTCAGTAAACCAGTTACTAATCCACCTAACAGTTGTATTGTCTAGTCCACATTTTACTATGTTGTTTGCAAGAATATCATGGGGGAACTTGTCAAAAGCCTTACTGAAATCAAGATATGCTATGTCTACCGCATTCCCTTCATCTAGCAAGCTGGTAATTTTATCAAAAAAAGAGATCAGATTAGTCTGGCATGACTTGTTTTTGAGAAACCCATGTTGACTTTTTGTAATTATGGAATTCCTTTCTAAATGTTCACAGACTCTCTGTTTAATGAACTCTTCTAGAATTTTCCCTGGTATTGATGTCAGACTAACTGGACGATAGTTGTTGTGATCCTCTTTTCCCCCCTTTTTGAAGATGGGGACAATGTTTGCCCTCCTCCAGTCTGCTGGGACTTCTCCTGTTCTCCAGGAGTTCTCAAAGATTATTGCCAGTGGCTCTGAGATTACATTTGCCAGTTCTTTTAATAGCCTTGGATGTAGTTCATCTGGTCCTGCAGACTTAAATTCATTTAGGTTAACTAGGTATTCCTGCACTACCTCTTTACTTATTATGTGCTGCATTTCCCATATTGAGACCTCTGCTCCATTTTCCTCAAGTTGAGCACTTTTTTCCTTTTGTGAGAAGACTGAGGCAAAGAAGATGTTGAGTAGTTCCAGAAAACCCAAAGAAACCCAATAGCCCTTTGATTTTTTTAAAAAAATTTTAAGGAGAACCTCTAAAACAAAGTTCCTATGTCCCCTTCTACCTGTGCTGTGCTTTCCGTTGTCTTGTGAAATTTTTTTGTGCCGTTAGGCCTCTGGGAGGAATTATATAGAGCTAGGCAGCTAGCTCCACCCCCTAGTGATTCACAGATGTGACTCACTGAAGCCTCACCCCCTCAGCAACAAACACACTCTCCCAAGTGTTTTTTTTTTTTAATTAAACACTCACCCACTCAAAATGGCTGCCCAGAAACTGCTTTCCTTCTTCTTCCTGGCAGGGAATGGCCTGGAAAGCTTCTGGGAGGAGTTATATAGAGCTAGGCAGCTAGCTCCACCCTCTATGACTCACTGAAGCCTCACCCCCTCAGTAACAAACACACTCTGCTGAGTGTTTTTTTTAAAAAATTAAACACTCACCCACTCAAAATGGCTGCCCAGAAACTGCTTTCCTTCTTCTTCTTGGCAGGGACTGGCCTGGAAAGCCTCTGGGAGGAGTTATATAGAACTAGGCGGCTAGGTCCACCCCAGTGACTCAGAGGTGTGATTCACTGAAGCCCCACCCCCCTGAGCAACAAACACTCTCTCAAGTGCTTTTAAAACTTTTTTAAACACTCACACCCCATGGTAGGGATACCTAAGGGTCTCTATAACTCAGAAATTACTTGAATCACACAACAACAACAATTGCTACTACTACAACTTCTACTATATGGAGGGGGACAAAATGAGGGCATTTCCCCTCCAAATAAGAATTCTGATCCCCCCCCATTAATTTTTCCTTCAGTCTCCAAATTTCTACCCTTGGAGAGATTGAGACACTGCAAATAATTCACACCTGGAACTCTTATATTTCCTATATTCTTATATTCTCATTTCTTTGATAATGTTGCCTACCACTTTCCCTTGTTCATCTGAACTGTATTTCTAAATGCTCAACTGAAGTTTTAAATTACAGCAATGTTAGACATTTTGGGACTGAAGGAAAATTTCATGGGTGGGAGAATTCATATTTGGGGGTAGTCCCCTTATAGGCTCCAACCAACATAGGCTCCAACCATACATGAAGAGAGAAATCCCAATGGTCCAAGCAGGGTTCAGAAAAGGAAGAGGCACCAGGGATCACATTGCAAATATATGATGGCTAATAGAGCGTAGCAGGGAGTTCCAAAAGAAAATCAGCATATACTTTATAAACTAAGCAAAACCTTTGATTGCATAGATCATGAAAAGCTATGGAACACCCTTAAAGACGTGGGAGTGCCAACACATCTGATAGTCCTAATGATGAATCTGTACTCAGGACAAGAGGCTACTGTCAGAATCAAACACAGAGAAACAGAATGGTTCCCAATTGGCAAAGGAGTCAGGCAAGGCTGCATCTTATCATTCTACCTATCTTATCATCCTACCTATTCAACTTATATGCAGAACATATTGTAAGGAAAGCAGGCTTGGACATGGAAGAGGGAAGAGTGAAAATAGGAGGAAGAAATATCAACAATCTGAGATATGCTGGTAACACCATAATACTAGTAGAAAACCTCACAGACCTGGAACAACTACTAAGGAAGATCAAAGAAGAAAGTGCTAAGGCAGGCTTACTGTTGAACATAAAGAAAACAAAAATAATGACCACAGAGAACTTACACACATTCAAACTAGACAATGAGGAAATAAAATAGTAAAAGAGTTCTCATACCTGAGATCAAACATTGATCAGAGTGGGGACTGCAGCCAGGAAATCAGGAGAAGATTAAAAATGGGGAGGGCAGCTATGAAAGAACTAGAAAAGATCCTAAAATGCAAAGACATACAACTCAGCACAAAAATCAGAATCATATAAGCCATCGTATTCCCTATTACTGTGTATGGATGTGAGAGCTGGACAGTCAAGAAAGAAGATAGGAGGAAAATCAATGCATTTGAGATATGGTGCTGGAGAAGAGTGCTGAGGATCCCATGGACATCCAAAAGGACAAACAGATGGGTCCTAGAACAGATCAAGCCAGAGATATCCCTAGAAGCCAAGATGACAAAACTTAGACTGTCATACTTTGGACACATCATGAGAAGGCATGAATTGTTGGAAAAATACAATAATGTTAGGAAATGTGGAGGAAGTAGAAAGAGAGGAATACCACATGCTAGATGGATGGACTTTATTAAAGAGACCACGAATATGACTTTTCAGGAGCTAGACAGAGCAGTAGAGGACAGGGCCCCCTGGAGATGTCTCATTCATAGGGTTGCCATGGATCAAGACCGCTGCGAAGGCAGTTAACAACAACAACCCCTTATTTATCCCCTTGTCCCTCATGCACACATGGGTAGGAAACTGTGATCTTAGGCAAGATAGTACAGTATATTCACTGACTTAACATGGATGGGAATGAAGAACACTGTGTTCTTATACTGCATCAACAAAAGATTGCACAAATATCACCTTCTTTCTTAGTTGGATCTTTGTGAACCATGAACCCAAGAGCAATGCATGCTGAGGAAATGGGAAACATCCAAACCTTGCTTAGAGAAACACTAAGGTTGCATCTGCACTGCACAAATAATCCAGTATGACATCACTTCAATTGCCATGGTTCAGTGCTATGGAATACTGGGAATTGTAGTTTGGTGAGGCATTTAGCCTTCTGTGTCAGAGAGCTCTGGTGCCACAACAAACTACAGTTCCCCAAATTCCATAGTATTGAGCCATGGCAGTTAAAGTGGTGTTGTATTGAATTATTTCTGCAGTGTGGATGCAGCCTTAGGCAATGGACAAATTAACAGTTGATTATACTACACAGCATTAATGAAAAACACATTGAAACTGACACCAGCTTCATCTGAAACGGCATATGACCATCTTTCTAGATTCTTACTTTTAAATGGGCTTACCTAATTTGGAGCTGAAAAACATGTTGCCTAATACTAAGAAGAACTGATCACAGGAAAATATAGATAGGTTGATGAATGCACAGGTCTGAAGTACTGTTTTCAGTTGAAACACAAGGGAGAAGATTAAAATAGATATGTTGAGTGATGCGGTCCTTTGATCTTTGCACAAGAGAGTTCTTGCAGTCAGCATATCTGTGCATATGATTTTAAGAGCATAAACACCGATGGGAACAACATTTATATATTTTGTTGTCTGTCTTGAAAACAGGACCCTCACAATGTGCCTGGAACATAGCTAGCCAGATTTGGGCACCCCAGCAACTGGTAATCAAAGAGCAACAGAACTCGAAGAGATGTGTATAGATGCAATTCTGAAAGAAAGTGATAATGTGAACAGCAAACTGGGAATGTGTGACCAAGAATATTCACATGTTCCATTGAGAAACGTGTAGATTAGCCCCAAGCTGATAGTCATGATAGCTATATACTGCCTGTAGTGTCAGGGGCATCATGCCTATGGCTACAGATTGCTAGGCAAGATGAGTAGGGAGATGCTTTTATATCTGTATCCTACTTATGGGATTCCCCTTGGCATTGGGTTTGCCTCTATGGGAATGGAATGGTGTGTTAAGGAAAAAGCAACATGGGATATACAGTAATAGAAATAAAAATATGTATGTGAATGTCAAAGTGACTAAGCAGGAGCAATCAGGAAGATACACAGGTGAAAAAGATAATATAATTAAGAAGCCTTGAGAGCCAAGGACAAAGTTATAGAAGGTATATTGAGAACACCTGTGATAGATTGCAAACACCTGAGACTCATTAAGTGGTCAAGGTAAAGTGATGAAACACTTGGGTTGGTCTTAGGTATGGGATGATCTATGTGGACCAATCAAGATGTATGTACACACCCACTGGGGGGAAACTGACTGGTGGGTGGTGTCTAACAATGGCTATAAATTGCAATGTTTGCTAATGTACATTGTGGAGTAGTGGTGGTGTAGTGGTGGTGTATTGTTGGAGATATTGTGAAGTGTAGAGATTGTGATTTGAAGGGCATATAGTATTTATATATATAGTAGAATAAAGTAGATCTTTTATATAAGACTACTGAGTTGTCTGGTGTCTTGAGGGAAGATACAAGAGCCAGAAGAATCCTGGAGAAGTTTGGAGACATCTCAGGAAGAAGAGTGAGAAGGCTTGGAGAGTTTGTCAGGGTCTTCAGCCTATTCTCTGAAACTCTGCTGCTTGGGAAAGAAGCATCAACCACTGATCAAAGCTGGTCAGCTCTGCTGCATAACAAGGTGGTGAGTTAGAGCCAGAGGTGAAGAGCTACAACTCCCATCATCCCTGACATGGTGGACTAGTAGGCATTTGGTGTGATTCTGCAGGGCTCTTGTATATTCTGAGATACACTGCATTGAACATCAAAGTTCATTTTCAGGTTTTGGGTGATAATGGGTGATTAAAAAATAACAGTACAAAATAAAATAAAAGCAGCTTTATTTTTTATATCACCCAAAACTGAATACGAACAGCTTTACTTTTGTGCCAAAACATGTTGAAGGAACAGAAGGCAACTCATTTGTGAACCATAGATCTGTGTTGTTTTCACAGTGAACTGCAGTGATATTGTTATTGGGTTTTTGTGGGCTTTTTGGCCTGTGAGGCCATGTTCTAGAAGACGTTTCGCCTGCATCTGAGGCTGGCATCTTCACAGCCTGAAAAGCCCACAAGAACCCATGGATGCCGGTTGTGAAAGCCTTCAACTTCACACAGTATTACTTGGATAGATTATATTTAAAATTAAAATGTGCCATATTGAAGACGTCATGTTACAAACTTTGACTTCCACGCAACCTTAAAAAGTACACAGAAGTGAACCCCCTCCCCCAAAACCTAATAATTTCTCGTCCATTTCGCTGCCATGGCAGGCAACTCATAAAGAGCAAATACTAGCTGCATCTCCTGAGAATACCATTCTGTATTTATGCTTGTCTGTAGCAGCATACACTAGGCTTGTCAGCATGAAAAAGAAGCAAGAATATGATCAGCTCTACTACCTGGCTAACAGACTCCAGGGAGCCATTACCAGCATATGTTGCTGCCCCAACTGGAAACAGCTTTGCATGGAAACAACCAGGGATTTGAACAGAATGCTGTTGTTGTTAACAGTGACCCTGTAGATGAGACATCCCCAAGCCTCTCTGTCCTCCATTGCTCTGCTCAGGTCCTGCAGGCTCTTTGACTGAGTCTATCCATCTGGCATGTGGTCTTCCTCTGTTCCTACTTCCTCCACCTTCCCCAGTATCACTCTTTTCTAATGAGCCATGCCTTCTCATGAAGTGTAAGAGCCTCAATTTAGTTATCTTGGCTTCTAGGGAAAGTTCGGGTTTGATATGTTCAAGAACCCATTTGTTGTCTTCTTGGCTGTCCACAGTATCCTCAGCACTCTTCTCCAGCACCATCTCTCAAATGAGTTGATTTTCCTTCTGTCGGCTTTCTTCACTGTCCAGCTCTCACGTCCGTACATCGTGATGGGGAATATAATGGCTTGGATAATCATTCTAGTGTTCAGAGTTATATCTTTATATTAGGATTTTGCCCAGTTCTTTCATGGCTCCCCTTCCCAATCGAATCTTCTTCTAATTTCTTGACTGCAATCACTGTTCTGACTGATATTTGATCCAAGGTACAGAATGAAAGGTACAGAAGAAAGAACAGAATGCTTCTGGCCAGATTTGAAGAGGCAATGGGGGGGGGGGGGCATAATATTTAGTAAGTAATATGTGTTAACCCCCCCCCCCCCTTCTTGTATATAACAAATGGATGGTAATTCCATTCTTTCTATTTTGCAATGCAGAAAATTGTAATAGGCTGAAGAACAGCATTTTTGAAACAAAACATTTCTGTATAGGAAATTGCCTTAAAATGATCATTGGTTCTTCAAAAAACTCCTTTTTGGACCATAACTTCTAGAATCCACTGGGCCTGCTTGCTGATGGATTTTAGGAGTTGTACTCGCAAAATACAGCTTTTTGATGCTCTGAATTAGCTCTATAGAGTCTACACTGACTTGCAGCAACTCTCACACATTTCAGATAGAGGTCTTTTCCAACCCTTCTTGAAGAAGTTGGGAACTGAACTTGGAATCTTGTGCATGCAAAACATGCTCTTTATTACTGAATTTGACCAATCTTCTACAAGGATGTTTCTGACATTTTGTGTTTATCCATATGATGATGATAATAATAATGATAATAATGATGATGATGATGACAACGATAACAATTTATTTATACCCCCCCCCTCTGTTGAACAATCGGGGTGGCTTACAACAATTAAACAATTAATATGAACACATACATGTATGCTTTCACCAAATGCATCCAGGCAAGTGTACTTCTGTCATTCTGTGCACACATTTGGTTTTTACTAGATTCTCTCTCTCTCTCTCTGTACACATACACACACAGACATATATAGAGAGTAAACTGACTCTGTGTATGGTTAATTTTATTTCCTGACTTGCTTTTATTTTCTACCACTTTCTTTAGGTATCTTCTCATGAACACTTTTGTGTATACTGTACTTTTTACCAAGGAATGTAGCTGACCATTTCTTTCTTGGCGACTTTTGGCATAGTAAATCCAGCTATGGCAAGGGTAAGTGAAAAATAATTTGAACCATCATATTTACAATAGAAAAAAGATCATTACACATTTTGTGAGTTGTGTAAATTGGGACTGTCCAACATAGTAATCCTGTTTTTGTGAATCAGAAAGGTGTTGGGCTAGGAATCTGGGAATTCAGAGTTCATCTCTACTCAGTCATGGAAATCCACTGGATTATACTGGGTAAGTCACACTCTTTAAGCCTAAAGAGAAGACAGTGACAATCCTCCACCAAATAAATCTTGGTAATAAAATTCAAGGATAGGGTCCCCATAAATCAGAGTTGACTTGAATGCATTTAGCAAAAAAAAAAAAAAAAAAAAAAAAAAAATCATACCTGATTGCTACAGAGATGTGTCCACCAATGTATCAAATACAGTGCAGCTTGAGGAACAATGAGGCAGAGTAGTTGTAGTCTTTAAGGATTCAATTTCTCTTAACTCCATCATTGCCTCACAAAATCAGAGCATAAAACAATAGCTATGAATCTATAATGTGGTTGAGGACATTTGGACGTTATATCAATGGCCCAAATAATCACTTCATTTTGTTGAAATCTATAGCTAGCTCTCCCAGAGATCTCAGGAAACCATTTGAATTACTAGATTCTCTAGTAATTCAATTCTAGTGTTCCAGGGACAGACAATTAAAAACTGGTTCCTTTCAGCTACTGGGCAGTAGCAGTAGTGAGGGCATGACACTGCCTGAGGATCTCTCAGAGACAATGGCAGTGACACCATAGCTGACACCAACACTAGCACAGTAAACCCCTTTTGAATGTCTTTTACCATGAAAACCCTATGATGAGACAATCCAAAATGCAACAAGAGATAGATCCAGAAGAAAAAAATTTCAGATCAGATGGCACTCAACAAGTTACTGGGATAGAACAGAGGACAACTAGAAGTAACACTGTAGCTAATGACACAGCTGAATTCAAACTGAAAGAACATTCAGCTGTTGACATGCTCAGAGATGAAAGGAAAGTCTGAAGCTGCACAACACATATTATAGGAACATGGAATGTGAGAAGCATGAATCAGGCAAAGCTAGACATGGTAAAGTAAGGAATAGAACAGGGGTAGGCAACCTTTCCCCTTTAAGGGCCGAGGGACTTCAGCTCCCAGAAGCCTCAGCCATGTTGGCCAATAGTCCCATGTTGGCCAATAGCTCCTGGGATTCTGGGAGCTGAAGTCCCTCGGCCCTTAAAGGGGAAAGGTTGCCTACCCCTGGAATAGAACATATAAACATTCCAATACTTGGAGTGAATGACCTAAAGTGGACAGGAATAGGACATTTTAAGTCAGATATTACACAGTATTTTACTATGAAATGAAAATCTAGGAAGAAATGGAGTGGCATTAATAGTGACAAGAGATGTAGCGAAAGCAGCCAAAGGATATAATGCAAAGTCTGACTGAATAATGTCAATGAGACTTCAGGGAAAACCCATTAATATAACCACAATCCAAGTTTATGCTCCACTTACAGATGCAGAAGAAGAAACTGGAAGATTTCTTCAGGAAATGTTAATCAAAGGTGATTGGAATGCAAAAGTAGGAAACAGCCCCAAGTTTGTAGGAAACTTTCATTGCAAACACATTCTTGAAGCAACCAAACAGGCAACTATACATGGACATAACATGAGGGCTAATATATAAATCAAATAGATTACATAATTGGAAGCAGAAGATAGAGAATTTCCATTTTATGTGCAAAATCAAGACCAGGAGCAGATTGTGGCACAGATCATGAATAGCTAATATTTAAAAAATGAGAGTAAAACTAAAGAACATTAAATCAACTATTGTGCCAAAATACAATCTGAATAACATCCCTGTATAAAGATAATATATATATATTTGCACTGTTAAGTTTACTGATTGAGAGCCTGAAGAACTCGAATGAAGCCAAGGACATTTTCAGGGAGGAAAAAGGACATTATTTGCAGTAAAAAAGAAAGAAAGAAAGAAAGAGAAGCCTCAATGGATGACAGACAAAACTGTTCAAGCAGTTGAGGACAGACGAGAAGCAAAAGTAAAAGGTGACAGAAATAGAGTCAGAACCCTGAATATTCAGTGACGTGGACAGAGGCAAGGAGAACTCCTATAATAATCAATATAAAGAACAAAAGGAAGAACAAGAGACTCCTTCCAGAAGATTCAAGAAATCAAAGGAAAATTTAAACCAAGAGTATAAATGCTCTACCATCAGCAGGGGAATACATTGCATGACCAAATAGAAATAAACAGCAAATGGAAACAATACATTGAAGAACTATATAATAGATGAAAAAATGACAGGTTCATTTGAGGAAGAATCATTTTAAGATGAACCTTCAATTTTATAAAGTGAAGTGGAAGTTGCACTCAGAGCAATTTGAAGAAATAAACCACGAGGAAAGGTGGCATACCAATAGAGCTGCTTCTAACTACAGAGACAGAATCTGACAACAAATCTGGAAACAAAGCAATAGTCCACAGATTGGAAATGCTCAATATACATTCCAGTCCCAGGAAATAAGACACCAGGAATTGCATTAATTTCCCATGCAAGCAGTGTTCCTCAAAATTCTTCAACAAATACTTTTATCATATGTGGAGCAAGAAATGCCACATGTCCAACCTGGGTTCAGGAAAGAAAGAGGCATTGGGATCATATTGCAAACCTAAGTTGCATAATGGAGCACACCAAAGAATTCCAAAAGAAAATCATCCTGTGCTTATAGATTAGCAAAGCCTTTGCTTGTGTAGATCATGGAAAAATCACTCATAAAGAAATGAGTGTGCCACATCATTTGATTGTCCTGTATCCTATACTCAGGACAAGAGTTACTATTAGGACAGAATACAGAGAAAGGGAATGGTTTCCAATTGGGAAGGGAATCACACAAGACTACATCTGTTTAACTTGTACGCTGAAAATATCATTCATAAAGCAGGACTAGTATCAGAGGAAGGAGCCATTAACACTGGAAGAAGGTACCCAACAATTTAAGATATGCAGATGATACCATATAATTAGCAGACAATAGCAAAGACCTGGAACAATTAAATTAAAAATTTTTAAAAAATTCATGGAAGAAAATGCAAAGGCAGATTTACAGTTGAACATTAAGAAAACAAACAAACAAACAAACAAAAAATAACCACAGATTATTTATATAACTTTCAAGTAGAGAGTGAAAACATTGAAATAGTCAGAGTGGGGGCTACAGTCAAGAAATTAAAAGAAGACTAGGACATGGAAGGGCAGCTATGAAGGAACTAGAAAAGATCCTGAAGTGTAAAGATATATCATTGACTACTAAAATCAGGATTGTCCATTCCATCATATTTTCCATTTCTGTGTATGGTTGTGAAAACTGGATAGTCAAGAAAGCAGATAGGAAAAAAATAAACTCATCTGAGATGTTGTGCTGGAGAAGAGTTCTGCAGATACCATGGCCTGCCAAATAAACAAATAAATGGGTCCTAGAGCAAAGCCTAAGGTCTTCCTAGAAGTCAAGATGATTATACTCAGACTGTCAGGGTTGGACTGCATGGATCTTGTGGTCTCTTCCAACTCTATGATTTTATGAGACGAAGACATGACTCACTAGAAAAGATACTAATGCTTGGTAAGGTAGAAGGCAGTAAGGAAAGAGGAAGACCATATTATAGTTTTACAGACTGAGTCAAGGAAACCACAGCCTGCAAGACCTGAGCAGGACTGATGACGATAGGGTGACTTGGAGGTCTCTCATTCACAGGTCCACCATAAGTCAAAGTCAGCTTGATTGGCAGTTAACAACAAGGCCTCTGAGAATTCCTTCAGGTCTGTGATGGAAAGATGTTTGGAAACCAAGAAGGGTGCCCTACTAATTGAGGAAAAAAGTACATGTGAAGTTTGGAATGCCTAGTCCTACTTCTTACATTGTTTTTTTTAAAATTGTGTTTCTTACATGGAAACAGACAAATCTGATGAGGAGAAGCTCCTGTTCATGTGAAAAGTCACTGCATGAACAAGAATGTTTGAAAATAAAGGTGCTAGGTTGTATGGCCATTCTTCATACAAACTAGAACATCACTCTTCAGTCTTGTCATTTTTCACATGAGGAAAACAATAATGGAATAAAACAGGTCTAGGCACTCTCCTCTTTGCATGTTGATTTAAAATGTGTAAGTAATGATTGAACAGGGCTTTTGTTCCTCCAACACTCCTGAGGTCTGAGTTCTTTCCTCTTCTTTTGACCCTTGCTTCTCACCATTTGTTAGATTGGCTACAACACTAAAGTGGTTATATTGAAATTCTTTGCCAGTTTTCACTGTTTTCCAAAGATGAAGCACAGAAGTCTGGAGGAAGTATAAAACTGGGACATCAGCTCCAGAAAAAGCCAGCAAGGAGGATTCATGTTTCTAAAGAGCTTTGAAGACAAAAATGCTAGCTATAGTCTGTCTACTTAAAAATAACATTTCAAGGAACAGCCTGCAGTTCTTTCCACAAATGGCCCTCTAGGGATTCCTCACCCTACCAGTGTTGCCTGGGAACAAAAACAGAGACATCCTGCTAGACATTTTGATCACTTTTTAAACAAAAGGCGCAATAGGTGGTTTAGTATGACATTTGATTGGAGTCTTTTCTAGTCTGACTCTCAGCTGTGTTTGCTTTCTATTACTGCTTTCTCTGAAAAAAATAGGACAGGAGTTTTAGACTGAGATGGTGTGCAGGGTTGTCAGCAGTCAGATGGTGTACAGATGGAAAAGAAGAAAAGCACGATATCTTTACACAGCATATAGGTGTCAACAGTGATTGATTATCTGGACCTAGAAGACTCCATCAGGTGTTCAGTTTGACAATATGAAGGAGCAAGTGAGAATCTGTGGAGTTGGTCCTGTTGCCTCAACAAGGAGATTCCTTCTGGCCATTTTTCTAGGCTGACACCTGTGGCTCCTTCCATCAGAACTGGAGTCCTGGCTGGCTACACTGTATATCTCTACAGTGGAAAATGTGCAAGTAGAATGTCTCTGATCACATCCCAGCCAGACAGTATTGGTGGTCTGTGTATTCCTGCTTGCCTCTTCCAGAGTTCATCTTGTTTATGCAAAAATTTCTACAGTTCAACCAGGACTAGAGTCAAGAAGAGAAATCTATCACCATGCATTTTTCTTCCTCCAGTGCCCTTGTTTCACGTCTGCCCCTCCACTCCTTTCTATCTCAGTAGGCACTGTAGCTGACCAGAAGTGCTACCCTGCCACTCCTAAAATCCAGTGCAGAATACTGGTTTAGCAACAGCCTTAATTAAGGCTGGCTCTTCTGGGACATAATGCAGAGACAAAGTACAGCAGGAAGGAGTGAGGGGATCACTCGATTGTTTGCTCCCAGTTTCTAAACCATTTTGAAATACTATAGTTATGGTATTTTGTCTGCACTTATTTAAGATTACTTCAGTTACTTAAATGTTTGATTCTTGCTAGGTCAGTTCAGTGTCCCTCTGTGGTCAGGAGGGTCCCACACAAGCATCCTATTGCTTGGAATGCAAAGGAATTAGCTGTGAGTGCACACAATTCTGTCATATTCCTTACTCAATAACAATAGTACCCATTTACTTGGTTCACAGTGCTGTGGTTACCTTTAAAAGCCTAAATGGCTTGGGAGCCAAGTGTGTGAAGGACTGTCTCTTGGGCTAAATCAGGCTGCCCCACCATCAGTTCATCTTTGGAAGCCCTTCTTGGAGTTCCTCCATGTTCTCCTTAGTGGGTTACTGACTGGAGAAGGACTTCCTTGGTTGTAGTGCCTCATATATGGAATTCCCCCCTCAGAGAGATTCACTTTATGCCAACTTTAATGCCTCTTTGGCACCAGGGAAAGACTTATTTTATTTTCTAAGACATTCCAGCTTGTTTTGTGGCTAGTTTTAAATGTCAGCTTTATTGCTTTATTACTTTTCTGGGTTTATTGTTTTTTTCGGCTTCTGTGATTTTATACCATGTTGAATTGTATTTGTTCTTTTATTATTTAAATATGTATAACACTCTGGGAATTTTGCCCTGAAGGATGGCTTAAGAACTAAAGAAACAAACAAAGACACGACACAGAGATTTCTCGCTAAATTAATGGGAGGTACCCCAAATGTTGTTGTTGCTGTTGTGTGCTTTCAAATTGTTTCCTGGTTATGGCAGCATTTGTTCAGAGGAGGTTCAGTGCCACACAGTGGGTTTTCATGGCCTAGTGAGGATTTGAACCCTAGTTTCCTAGAGTGCTGGCCCAACGCACTGTACCACACTGGCTCTCTGACCCCAAGCATAATTATATATTTATTCAACTTGAATGTCTTGTTGTTTTTTGTTGCAGAATTGTTCAGGATGCAAAGAGAAGAAGCCTGCCCACAGTCTGTGTACTAACTGCAACAAATGGCTGTGCAGCTTGTGTACAGAGGAACACAGGCACAGCAAAGAATCAGGAGAGCATTTCCTGCCTATTCCACTGAAGGGGTATTCAGGTACAAATGTAATTTCATCAAGTTTTTCTCCTATCTTTATGCTGGACTGTCTGTCTTGCAGTTTGGTCACAGACACTTTGTATGTGCAGGAAGTGTGTCCTATGTAATGTGAATTCTGTTGAGGACTTCCCATCTGATTTAAGTGGCACAGTTGAAAGAGATGCTTGCTTCACAGGTGAGGCTGAGCAGGATCAGGGAAACCCAGGGGGGAAACAAGTAGGAGTAAACAACCAGACAGGGACAAGTTGAAATCAGAATAGATAATACATGCACCAACTGGAATCAACTGCCAGTTTTGCCTTTACAAAAACCATCATGTTTCTGTTCTTTACTTAACAAGAAATACCTAACAGGTGATTTACTTGAGGCTGGAGACAGAACCAGGTAGCTGCTGCATTTTATATTTTTAAAGTTTGGAATTGGCTGTTATAACTTTCCTTTGTCCTTCAGTAGCATCTTGTGTGGCTTGATGATATTAAATCTTCAATCTCCTTCTTGAGTTTCATCTTAACATGTTGACCATAGGCACACATTGTGTGATCTGCCCTCAAGGGAGTGTTCCCCTTTCCTTTAGTTCACTGTCCAAAAAACCCAGTCTAGAGCTAGAGAACTTATTCAGTATTTTGACTGGTCCTGTAGATTTTGGACTATTTCCCCCCATAAGAGCCTGTACAATTTCCTTTGCTTTCTACGGAATATGAAAAGGGGATAAGAAAAGAAACAAAGCAGGCATATGAGAGACATATAATAGGTCTTGTTAGACATGAGATACACACACCACATATCAGGTTTGTCTAGGGGATGTAAAGACCAGGGGTATAAGTACAAGGGTTGGTGATGAAATGATGGTGTATCTTTTTGAATAAGAATTTTCCCCCCAGGGGTGTCACTAGGGGGTGCGGACCACACCAGATGACACCCTAAGGAGCTCCTCAAACACCTGCCTTTTGGGAGAAACAGACTGTGGTGTTCACCAGCATCCCTTTAAAATACTGGAGCTTAGTGGAAGAGATAGTGTGAGTGGGGCAGGGCTTAATAAGAGGAGAAAGGAGAGGCGTTCATTAAAAAAAAACACATTTAAAAGTTAAATTTTAAAAAGTTATTTTTTTGACTTTTTAAGCATTTTCTTAAAAAACATCACATTTACCAAATGTTCACTTTAACCACATGAAACTATGTACATGTAAATACATTTAGGCTGTGTATGTGATATTGTAATTTGAAGGTATCATTTTAATTTTGCTAGTTGTTCATGTCACAACTCTTGCCATTACATTCAGTGATATAAGGGAATTACGATTTATGAGTAATATTGGTTCAAAAAGCACAACTAAGGATTCTGTATGGTGTGGTATGCGAGGAGGTCACAATGAGGGGTGTGTGTGTGATACCATGAGTAACTACACTGGGTGACACCAACCCCTGTGACACCGTTGTGCCCCAATGAATTTTTTCTTCAGTCTTCAAATTTGTAACATTGAAGAGTGAGAGAATGAAAATCATTCATACCTACAACTCTTATATCTGCTGTGTTCACATTCCCTTGGTAATTTCCTCCTTGTTTTCCTTGGACTCCTAAACTATATTTCTAAATACTTAATTGAAGTTTCAAATTACTGCAATGCTAAAAATTGGGAATCTGAGGAAAATTTAATGGGATGGGGAGGAGAATCCCTATTTGGGAGGGCAATGCCCTCATTTTGCCCCCCTCCTGAAATACATTCCTGGTGGAAGTTGGTACTAGTGAGGGCCAGGAAGTTAAAGGGGGTCAGTTGTGCCAGCGTTTCAAGGTACCAAGGCAAGACAGAGAAATGACTGCTGAGATTATGCTGTGAATCTCAACAGCAGTAAGGTTTATTTATTTGGCTCTGCATTTTAGTGAATATTTTTGTTTAAAGATTTTCTTCTACGGTTGAGAGTTCTCGTGAGATGTCAGGAAAGAGTCTTCCCTAAGGTATATAGGCCAGTAGTGTGACTAGCTAGACCAAAGGAAAACCTTTTCAGGGCTCGTTCCCACTTACATTTAAACCGCTTTGTGATTCGCCTTCACTCCTTGTTGGTAAATCGATTCCAAAAGGTCCATTGTTCCCATTATGAAAGCAGATCTTTTCATTATTCCCTTATAATCGCTTCTTTTTTGTCACAATTGTCGTTCCCACTAGTTTGTGCCACGTCAAAATGGATGTCAATCATCTGCCCATCATCAGTGATGCAAGCGGCAACATGGTGAGGATGGGGGTGTTCCAGACGCTGAGTGGGGCAACTTTAGCAACTGAGCCTTCCTCTGCCCCTCAGGAACCCAGGCTGCTCTAGCACACCATTTCCCCTTTGAGCAGCCCAACTTGGGAACTATATATATATATATGCACGATCCATTGGTTTTGCAACTACTTGCCTCACTGAACTGCAGTCTGCCCATAATTGCAAGTAGTTGCAAATACAATGGATCGCTTTATATAAAAAATCATGCACCCATAGGTCACACCACAAGCACAAGGCAGCGCCGGGGGGGGGGGGGGAATGGCTGATTTCTTTAAAACTGAGGAGGGACGGTAAACATCCCTCTGCCGTTAGTCCCTCCCCTCCAGAATGATGCGATTCAAATCATAGAATCATAGAGTTGGAAGAGACCACAAGGGCCATCCAGTCCAACCCCTGCCATGCAGGAACTCCCAATCAAAGCATTCCCGACAGATGGCCATCCAGCCTCTGCTTAAAGACCTCCAAGGAGGGAGACTCCACTACTTTCCGAGGGAGTGTGTTCCACTGTCGAACTGCCCTCACTGTCAGGAAGTTCCTCCTAATGTTGAGGTGGAATCTCTTTTCCTGGAGCTTGCATCCATTGTTTCGGGTCCTAGTCTCTGGAGCAGCAGAAAACAAGCATGTTCCCTCCTCAATATGACATCCCTTCAAATATTTAAACACGGCTATCATATCACCTCTCAGCCTTCTCTTCTCCAGGCTAAACATCCCCAGCTCCCTAAGTCGTTCCTCATAGGGCTTGGTTTCCAGACCCTTCACCATTTTAGTTGCCCTCCTTTGGACACACTCCAGTTTCTCCACGTCCTTTTTGAATTGTGGTGCCCAGAACTGGACACAGTATTCCAGGTGAGGCCTGATCAAAGCAGAATAGAGTGGCACTATTACTTCTCTTGATCTAGACACTATACTTCTACTGATGCAGCCTAAAATTGTATTGGCCTTTTTAGCTGCTGCATCACACTCTTGACTCATGTTCAACTTGTGGTCTACCTGGACTCCTAGATCCCTTTCACACGTAGTCTCCTTAAGCCGGGTGTCCCCCATTGTATATCTGTGCTTTTCGTTTCCATCATTCCCACTTGTTGAACATGCTTAGGAATCGATTCTTTTAAAAAGAATCACCAAAAACCTAGTGTTAGAAAACAGTGTTCACTTCATCACAATTGCAACCGAGCACAGTAGGAACAAACTGGTTTCAAGTGGGAACGATGGTCATATAACCCGATCAGCAATTTGCTTTAAATCATAGTGGGAACAAGGCCTCAGTGTTCCAGTGCAGCAATCTTTCTCAAGTGCCAGTCTCAAACATAGCTTCGACCAGAGCTAAAAGTAAGTAGGGCTTCTGCGTCTCTCTCTCTCAGTCCCTTTCTTTTCCCTCCCTCCCTCTCTCTCTGTTTCTCACCACCAAGTAGTTGCTGGGGATGGGATAGATTGCTATTGCTAGAGATCTGAACTGATCATCTGCAGATTTTGCTGTCTATGCTGCTTCTTTCCATTACTCTCTCCATTTGTACCCTGGCTGTTTCCTATCATTACCATCCTTTGTTGGTGGATACATGCTGTGGTTGGCCATGCTGGGATAGATATAGAATTTGCTAGTTGCCTAAGGCTTTGTTGTTGTTGTTTGCCTTCAAGTCATTTCTGAATTATGGCAGCCCTACTGTAAACCTATTACAGGATTTTCTTGGCAAGATTTCTTCAGAGGGGGTCTGCTTTTGTCTTCCTCTGAGGCTGAGAGTGTGTGACTCACCCAAGGTCACCCAGTGGATTTCCATGGCCAAGCAGGGATTTGAACCTTGATTGCTAGAGTCATAGTCCAACACTCAAACCACTGCAAAGGCTATCTGAAGCTATCTACGGTAAAATAGGTGAGGTCCATTATATAGAGCACCACAGTCATGCCAGTGAAGGTTGCCAGATCCAGACAGGATAAAAGATTAATAGAATGCATTAGTATTAAAGAAAGGGTGTTACTGAAGAACTGGGGACTTATCAGGAGAAACATGAGGGGGGAAGTAGTCATACATGCACCAAAAGGAAGTGATTTCCCCCAGTCAATCTCTATTACATTTGCGAACCATCGCAAAAATTGCAATGCAAGGCAGTGCAAAGGGAAAGTCTTCCCAAATGGTATTGTAGAATGTCTTCCCATTACAGAAAGAAATCTAGATGTGAATACAGGATCTGTATCTTTGGTGTAAGTCTATCTTATATTTTCTAAATGAATGCTCTCAGGTGGTTTCTCCCCACTTGAATGGTAATTCTTTGCATTAATCAATTCCTCCAATTCCTCTATTTAGTATTCAGCATACTATTCTGAGAGCTCAGCTTTCCCATTATTCTCTAATTCTATTTATTGAAAATTCATGTGATTATAAATGTTATAAAGATGTTCAGATAATTACATGCTTGTCAAGAATAAAACATGGAACCAGTGGGAATAATGCACACCACAAAAATATATATGCAGCAGCATTATATACAAGAAGTAACACAAACAACATACTTTTTTTATATACTAGCAAAATATACCCACCTTTGCCTAAGTGCACAGCCTGCTGTCTCACCCTCACCTCAATGCTATTTCTCTTCTCTTGTTTGTCTCACTGGCTTTTTTCTCTCCCTCCATCCCAGTACTGATGAAGCTTGTATTAGTTTTGCATGGGTTAGGAGATCTTCCCCCTAGTCTCCCCCACATGCTTCCCTTCACTCTCTCTTCTTCCCCCTCCAAACTCTCTTTGCTGGCTCCCTCACCCTTTCCTCTTCTCTCCACCCTTACCAGGCATCCAGAGTCTCTCCATTTCCTCTCTCATTCTTTCTGTCCTGTAATACTGTCATTCTCCAAATTCAGGCCACCACATCCATATGCTAGGCTATTTACTATGTAAATTATGTGGTGGATCATGAAAAGCTTGGCTAGAATGCATGCACCACATTTCCTCTCATGTCTCATTCCATGGACGTTATCACACAGGGAGTTGCAGGGAGAAAGTGGAAATAAACGGGACGAGCGGAAGACTTTAATTTACGGGATTTGTCCCGTTCCGCCTCGTCTGATAACTACATTCGAATTTAAAAGGGGGTTAATTCGAACAAAAACCTGATCTTTTCAAATCCTCAAAAATCCCGAAAATGAAAAGATCAGCCTTTCGTTCGAATTAACCCCCTTTTAAATTCGAATTTAGTTATCAGACGAGGCGGAACGGGACAAATCCCGTAACTGAAAGACTTCCGCTCGTGCCTGTTTATTTCCGCTTTCTCTCCGCAACTCCCTGTGTGATAACGTCCTAAGACAGTCCTTTCAAAGTTGCTTTAGAGACTGGAAATAGAAAGTTGTATTCTTAACCATTCTTTGCATGAAATGCAGCCAGGGGTGCACAGCCAGCAGCCAGAGATATTTTCTACACCCCCTGGAACCGTTTTGTTTGCCACCTTTCTCATCACAGAGATCCTGTGTCTTTAACAGGTGCAGGAGATGAAGATATTTCACAGGTATAGCTTACCATAACGTTTGGGATTCCACTTGTGACACCTAAAATTACCCAAATGTGTTGTCATTGTAGTGTTGTTTCAGTAGTGAGAACAAAGCAAAAGCTTAAGAAGTCTGATCCTGTAGTTTCCTGGATGAAACCAACTGTAAGCTTTCCAACCCAAACCTCCAGGCTTTCTGCTCTTGGGTAGACCTCTCCTAGTAGCCTTTTTGCTACTGGGGAGTTCTTTTCCAAGGGACGTGGCGTTGAGTCAGCATGGAAACAAACTACAGATTTTAATAATTCAAAGTAATCACTGCCTTAAAAATAACTCTGAGATGCACCACCTAAAAAGTCCCCTTGGTGGCCATATAGAATTTCAGGTGTGTAGGTTTTAAGGTCTTGGAGTTATGGAGAGGAGAGATAGACATATCCTCTCTATTATTATTAGAGATTACATGTGGACCAGATGGAAGATGCTGTGAACCTGAGGCAGTAAAATGGACCAAATGTTTATTACAGGTACATTTTAAAAACTTGCTTTAAAAGTGTAAATGTCTTCTAACTATTAAGAGATGTGCTGCCCTGGCAAACAGGCATATCAGCAGCAAAAAAACAAAACAAAACAAAACAAAACAAAAAACCCCAAAAACCTCTTGTTATATCCATCTTCCATTAGTGTCCTATACTCTTGCTTCCTTTGAAGCTAGTAATAAGTGACTGAATCAGAACAAAGTAACAGGAACTAAAGCAGCTGATGCATGTAGAAATCAATATTTATTAGATGTGGTTCAGGTGGTGTATATGTGAAGAAAATCCCATATATCTACTGATCTGGGAAAAGTTTGGAACTCAGTCTGTGTATGTAGCCCAAGGATGGGAAAGGAAGTAGAAACGGAAGCATTTTGTACAAATGTTTGAATTTACTTGGCAGGGAAGGGAAGGCTGGAGAGAAGAGGTGGAGGCACTCTCTTTCCTGCTCGATTCTCCAGCAGCCCCTAGTCTACCAAAAAGAAAAAAGAAAAGAAAAAAGCAAGCTCAGTTTTTTCCTACTGAGGCACAGTCTTGCCTCTGCAACCACCTCATCTCACAATAAAATAAAACAAAACAAAATAAAATAAAATAAAGTCATTGCAGGCAGGTCCAGCTCCATCACACCTAGGCCCAGAAGCAGATGAAAAACCCTCCTTCCATCCCTCCTGCCACTGCTTTGCTCTTGGAGGAAGAAATGAGGAGGGTGAAAAGTCTGAAAACCATGTCCTATGAGGATTGATATAGGGAGCTGGGTATATGTAGCCTGGGGAAAAGAAGATTAAGCAGTGACATGGTAGCTGTGTTTAAATATTTGAAAAGGATGTCATATTGAAGAAGGAGCAAGCTTGTTTTCTCCTGCTCGCTCCATCTCAACTGCCACTGTCCTGGCTTTGGAGGAAGAAGAACTGGCAGCATCTGCTGGATTTAATCCCACCCAACTCCACTGCCCTTTCCTTTTTCTTGTGTGTCCTGTCTCAGGTTGTAAGCCTGAGGGCAGGAGACTGTCAAATTAACAAATTCAAGGCACTCTGAAAGCCTTAGTGGCTTTAGAGCAGGGAATAAATAAATAAATAGATACAGAGCTCTGAGAACTGAATTGCATAGCAGTTGAATTGTGCTTAGGACACTTTATCTTTCTGCTTTGCTGAAAAATGTCTGCATTCAGTGCCAAGAAAATTCAAGAGGATGTGCTTTGAATAGATTATGCAAATTAACCATATATGGAAATTTGTTTGTTTTGCATAAGAACACTCAACTTGCACACTGTATTTCAATCCAGTATTGCTGTAAAGTGTGAATAATAGTTGCAGGGGCTGTATAAGTATGGGAACTTGAATTAAGGCAATGGATCCTACAGGAGCAAGAAAACTCTTTATTAAAATATACCAGGGCCTTTCCGAATTCCAGCTTCATGTTTTAATACTTTATCAGACATTTATTTTCTCCCATGCTCCATCTTCTTTTTTCCCACCTTTCTCCACCCAGTTCTTCCCTTGGGGGAAGATCTCTCATCCTGGTGCTACCTCAAACTGTAGCATAACAAACAAAGAGTAACCTTGCTGGATTATACTCTCTTTATTCTAGTATCCTGTTTCTCCTGGCAGTCAACAAGATGATTTTATGGGATGCCTGTAATCTGCTGACTGTAGACAACATATTCTCTGGGTTTACACACCCACAGTGATTTCTTCCATGCCATTTTGTTTGACAGAACACTGGACTAGAAATTCTGGAACATCCCTAAAAGCTGTTGAGGAGAGGAACTCGAGAAGGGAGTTAAAAAGCAGGCCGAATTTCTGTGGATTTGGTTCTTGCTTGATTTTTGTGGGTTTAAATATATGTAATCTGGTTAAGGGCAAAATTCACATCCATGCAACAAACCCAGATTGGCTTTTATGAACTTTTGGAAACCACTGTACATATGAGTGATAGTTGTGCAATGAAGGTACAACTATCACTCATATGCACAGTGGTTTCCAAAAGTTCATAAAAGCCAATCTGGGTTTGTTGCATGTACGTGAATTTGCACCCTTTCTCTGAGGAACATGAAAGAAGAGTGCCCCAAGCTGTACCCAGAACAAAATTGAATCACTAAAGAATGGTGTCTTTGCCCCACCCCCACTTTGTTTCATTAATATCTTATTTTTATTTCATTTATAACCCTTTCCATGGCTTTAATTAGCAATTTGCACTCATGGTTTATCTTTATGCAAATTTTGGAAAAATTGATGATAAAATTAGCACACTAAGTTCTGTAAATGTAATTCCTCTTCTGTTTTTGTAATGCGTCTTCTATTTATTTTGGCTGTTGAATGGATATGTAGGTAAATGACACGATTCCCCCCTGCTCCTGCCCCTATATGGTGTTGGTTGCCTGATCCAAAACCTGGCCTTGGGAGTGTTTAGGTAAGGATCAGGCCCTGGTCTGTTCACTTGCAGAGATAGACCAACATCAAATACTTTTAGACCAGGAATAGGCAACCTGGGGATGGGGTGGGGGGTTGGAATTTTGGGTCAGATAAGCCCATGAAATGAATTTTTGGCTGGTGTTGGGAGGTATGGAAGGAAGCCAAACTGCACCTATGGCTGGGGTTGTGGTGCATTTTGTGTGATTTTGGGGTGGAAAATCTTCCAGAAATTAAAACATTTGGAGGCTTGGTGCATACTCTCCCACTTTGGCAGGGACAGTCCCATTTGATCTCCTGTCATCCCACTTTTCCAACTGCTTTTGTCCCATGTTCTCTCTCCTTCTCCTACTTCCCCTCCCCCCTTGTCCTCAGCTTATTTCTATTGCTACAGAGTTCAAAGTGCCAAAGTAGTGTGCATTCAATTAACTCAGCAGGTGAAGAGGAGAGAAGAGCATGGAGTGTTACCTTTCACAACAGGGTCTGGCAAAATCAAACCATTGCCACCTTCCTCATTAATAATTTCTGCCATCTTGATGGTTATTTGATGTTGCTTGTCCTAGCATGTGTCCTAGCAAGCATCTGTGAGATGTTGGAGGATATGTTGGTTGACTACAGGGGGCTGCAAACATGGGGTTAGAGAACAGCGCACAGAATGAATGCTGTGACTGCTGGGTTACACAGGGTTCTTCTCCTTTCTTATATAATATAGTCTGAGGCTTTTCTTTCCTCACAACTATCTCTTTAACCCTTGGTCCTTGTACCCCACCTGGCACCTGGAATGGCCCCATTCTCACCGTGTTCCAGCTTGCATCACTGATAATGTGCAGTTGATTGACATGCATTTTGCAGCGGTGCAAATTGTGCCAAAAAAGAAGCGATTAGAAGGGAATAATGAAAAAAATCCACTTTCATAGTGGGAACGATGGACCATTTGGAACCAATTCACTGACACGGAGTGAAGGCGAATTGCAAACTGGTTTAAATGTAAGTGGGAATGAACCCTATGAAAAGTTGTTTAATACAGTTAACAGTGCTGGTGCTTTGTTTTAGTATAACAGATAGCTGAGACCATCATGTATCTGTACCAGCTGTCATCGTCTGGGTGAATTGCTAAAAACAAAAGAAATTGAACATATTGACTATATAGAATATAAAAACATGAAGATTATAAGGGAGGGGGGAATGCCACAGAAAATATATGCCTCTGGAGTAATTCTAAATTAATCGTGTTTCCAGGAGCTGATGGGGAAACAAGTGACTTTCCCTTGTTTTGTCCAATGCACAGTCAAGAAACACTCAAACTGTTTTGTGAGACCTGTGATGTCCTTACTTGCCGCTGCTGCCTTCTGACAGAGCACAAAGAACACAGGTACTAAATATTAATTACTGTTTGTCCTTAACTGAGTGTATCCTTCTTTGGTTTTTTTTTTAAACAGACTGGATGGCCATCTGTAGGGAGTACTTTGATTGTGTGTTCTTGCATGGCAGGGGCTTAGACTTGATGGCCCTTGAGGTCTCTTCCAACTCTGAGATTCAATGATTCAATGATTCTGTGAGTTGTACATGAGGTGATTAAAAGCTAAAGGGGACAGCAGTCCTTCACTTTTAATAGTTGTGCAGAAGACAGAAGTTTGGTACAGTGGCTTGAGTGTTGGCCTAGGATTCTAGCAGACTCTTCCACAGCCTTTTCTCTTTCTTTGTCGCTGACACAGTACTCCCACTTCTGTTTCACACAACCCATTTTCTCTCTCACATACCCCAGTCCACCTGTTCTTGTGCTTGTTATTTGCCTTCAAGTGAATTCTACACTTGAGAGTCTTCATAGAGTCTCTCAAGTCCATCTATACAGTCATATATGGAAATTCAATTTGCACACCTACATATCTTACACATAAGAAACGTCACTCTCTCTCATGGCGCCATTCTGTCCTTGATGCTATTTAACATCTATATGAAGCCGCTGGGTGAGATCATTCAGAGGCATGGAGCACGACGTCATCAGCATACTGATGACACCATGCTCCATGCCTCTGAATGATCTCACCCAGCGGCTTCATATAGCTCACCCAGCGACTTCATATAGCTCTCCATGACCAGATATAGCTCTCCATGACTAGATCACCGGCTCAGACTTCAGATGGCGTCTCTCCTCTCAATGACTGTCTCAGAGCGGTAATGCACTGGATGAGGAAAAACAGATTGAAACTTAATCCAGACAAAACGGAGGTACTGACAGTCACAGGCCCAAAGCCAGATTTGGGAATACAGCTCCCAGTCCTGGATGGAGTCACACTCTCCGCTAAGGACTGTGTTCGCAGTTTGGGGGTACTCTTAGATTTGTCGCTTCACATGACTAGTCAGGTGAATGCGGCAGTCAGGAGTGCCTGTTATCAGCTTCGGCTGATACGCCAATTGCGCCCTTATCTGGATATGAGGGATCTGGAAACTGTGGTACATGCTCTGGTAACCTCACGTCTGGATTACTGTAATGCACTCTACATGGGACTACCCTTGTTCCTAACCCGGAAACTTCAACTGGTACAAAATATGGCAGCCGGGTTAATTACAGGAACATCTAGGAGAGAGCACATAACACCCCTGCTTAAATCTCTCCACTGGCTGCCAATCAGTTTCCGGGCACAGTATAAGGTGTTGGTTTTAACCTTTAAAGCCCTACATGGCTTGGGTTCATCTTATCTCAGGGACCGCCTCTTCCCATATGACCCCTCCCCCCCTCGCACTTCGGTCCTCTGGGCGCTGGTGCAGACCTCACAGAGGGCCTTTTCTGCAACTGCTCCCAGACTATGGAATGGCCTGCCAGACGAGATCTGCCTTATCATCTCTTCAGATTGCTTTTAAAAAGCATTAAAGACGGATCTCTTCCGGCAGGCCTTCCTGGAATAACCTCCCGGCTAATGGAGGAGTTTTGCTACTCGCCCCTCCTGCTGTCACCGCCTGTTTGCTCTAAAGCTGTTTTTATTGTATTTTATGTTGTTTTAATTGTTATTTTAACTCTGTATTAGTTTATTTTAGTTTCAAGGGGTGGGAGGGTTAGGGGTCAGGATGAAGATGTATTTTAACTGCTGTTTGTTTTAATTTTGCTGTATGCCGCCCAGGTTGCTATGCAGAGGGGCGGGTTATAAATAAAATTTATTATTATGATGATGATCAGAATCCTTCCAATCAGCTAAACAGAAGGCAGAAAAGAGAAAGGAGACTCCATGAAGAGGAAGTTTTAACCTCCTCTGCCAATCTACCCTTCTTGATTCACCTCAAAGAACTGAACAATGAGGAGAAAGGGAATTCAGTAGTGGGATTCTGCAGCAGGACACTCTTTCTTGCTGCTTAGCTGTCTATCAGAAAGCTGAGCAGCTTGTTGGGTTGGTGAGATCATGGAAAGATGGGGTTTAAATGTCCCTTCCCTTCCATGTGATCTCACCTTGCTGTGTTTATGAGCTGACTATTATTGGACACCTGAGCGAAGGAGGAAAGGGTCAAAGAGGGTGTGTGGCTTCAGAGGGGAGACTGTCCAGTTGGGAAGCTCTGTAAGTTAAAGGTCCTCCATCCCTTTCTGAGACCAACTATTCTGAAAATGTGCCTTATCCTTTTTGTCTAGGCTTTGTACACAGAATATAAGGAAAAACACACCCTTTCTTCTTTCCCTAGGTTCAGGCATCTTCACGAAGCTTTGCAAAACCAAAGAGCCATCCTGGAAAATGTCACAGCTAAAGTGGAAGAGAAAAAAAATGGAGTGCAGGTCTCGGCCAAGCAAATTGAGGACAGGTAATGTTGGGGGCACCTCTTTCATAAGAAGATGAATTCTGAAAAGAGCTTCTTTCATTGGAATGTTTCTTTCCAGTGATAAAGGCTCATCCTCATGATTTCTGAAGGATGTAATGGACCAATTCTCCTCTGGCTACATTGTGATTGACAGTTGTGAACCCATGAGGGGGCTATCTCCCATTGCTGTAAGCCAGGGGTAGACAACCTTTCCCCTTTAAGGGCTGAGGGACTTCAGCTCCCAGAATCCCAGGAGCTATTGGCCAACATGGGACTATTGGCCAACATGACTGAGGCTTCTGGGAGCTGAAGTCCCTCAGCCCTTAAAGGGGAAAGGTTGCCTACCCCTGCTGTAAGCCCAGGTCCCATGGGCAGGCTGTCACTTCTTAGGCCACTTTTGCTATGGTCTAAATCTATAAGAAACAGCCTGCATAGGACTATTCACCCCGAGCAATCTACTGCCTGCATTTAATAATAATAATAATAATAATAATAATAATAATAATAATAAATTTATTTCTTATATCCCGCCTTTTGCTTGAGCATTTCTTTTTCAAAGTTCACTGCCCTCTTAATGATTTTGTGAACTGGATGGTAAAAAGGACATATCCAGGGTTGACCCTGTGGAGAATGTGGTAGTGGAATCCATGTCCTTCCACCTGTACAGTATGTATCTGCAGCAAATATATTCCTGGACTTACTTTAGAAATGTGAAACCACAGATAATAGCAAACCTTATTGAAATGAATGGCTTTGGGAAGAGTTGTGCTGGAGTATCTAGAGATTTTTAGGGAGAACACCTCTCTAGGCACTTCTAGGTCCTCCAACAGATTCTGTGGTCAACGTCTGCCAGAAGCATACCATAGAATCACACTGGAGGACCTAGAAAATGCCTAGAAATAACATTTTTTTTGGTATGTTGGTGTGTGAAATGTGGGTACCGGTCTTGCAGATAAGTGGATTGCAGTGGAGTGGAGAATACTGGTTTGTCACCTCAATTTAGCAAAGCACTAATGCAGTGTTTAACGGAAATTCATAAATTTAAGCACCCAAAACATATCATTGGAGTTAGCAGAAATACATGGATGTACCTTCTAGCTGTTCCAGTTTGGCAGGGGCAGTCCCAACTAATCCTTTGTCATCCCACTGTTTTAACTGCTTTTAATATATCCCTCTTCTCCTCTGACTTTCCCTCTTTGTCCTCATCTTACTTCCATTGCAGCAGACTGAGTTCAAAGTGCAAAACTAGTTTGTACACAATTAACATAGCAGGGGAAGCAGAGAAGAGGTGGCAGGATCTTAGCAATAGCAATAGCAAGTATTACACTGCTTATCAGTGTACTTAAGCACTCCCTATATGGTTTAGGATGTACAAGCTAATTGCCTCCAACAAGCTGAGTACTCATTTAGCGACCTACTGAAGGATGCAAGGCTGAGTCAACCCTGGAGCCCTGGGATTGAACTCACAACCTTGTGGCTGTGAATGTCTGCACTGTGCTACCGGGGCCCTTCCTAGTAGACTCAGGCAAAAGCAAACTGCTGCAGCCTCTCCTGGCTTTCCTGTTCTTCATTAATAACTTTTCCTATCCTGACCACTTAGCAACATGTGTCATGGTTTTCATCTGTGAAATGTTAGAGAGTATCAATGAAGGTTTACAATTAATTATTAACTTCATCATAGATCCCAGTGCTTTTAAAGACAGAAGCCACAAAGCTGGTTTTCTTGTGCAACTGATGCTCCATCAATCAAATGAATAGGAAATTTCTTCCCATCACTAGTCCCAGCTTCTGCCAACCTAGCAGTCTGAAAGCATGCAAATGCAAGTAGATAAATAGGTACCACTTCAGTGGGAAGGTAAACAGCATTCTGTGTAGTCATGCTGGCCACGCGATCACAGAGTAGTCTCTGACAATGCTGGCTCTTCGGCTTAGTAATGGAGATGAGCACCGCCCTCTACATCGGACACAACTTGACAACCTTGTCAACGGGGAATACCTGTACCTTTAAAATGGTCTCTATCAAAGATTCTCATTCCTGTGAAATTGTTAATGGTTCTTTTTCTACAGATTATTTGAAGTAAAACACCTTCAAAGAAAAGTGGAAAACCAGATAAAAATGGCCAAGATGGTCCTGATCAGTGAAATAAATAAACGAGCAAATGTTCTCCTCGAACAGCTAGAAGTAAGTAGAATGATACCATAGTGAAAGATGCTATGCATCCATAAAGGCATTGTTCACAAACCAGAACACAATTACCGTAATTAAATTAATGTGCAAACGCTTATTGGTACATGGGATGCTTTGGAAGAAATCACCACCATGTTTATAATCTTTAATTATTTATATCCTACCCTTTTTTAAGCCCTGGGACTCAAGGCAGCTTATAAATATTAAAACAGATGCCAATAAAAGTTCATGTGACCAAAAGTATAAAAATGTTAGAATATATTTAAGCTATCAATAGAATTAAGAGCAGTTTAACATTTTATCAATTTAAAAGCAACGAGTATAGGGAGTACAGTGCATAATTAAATTATCAGTTCCCAAAGGGCTGTTGAAGCAATTCTTCACTTGCTAATGGAAGGACTCCATGGAAGGAGGAAGTCAAGCTTTCTAAGCAGGATGACTACAGAGACGGGGGAAGCTACTGAGAAGGATCTGTTCTCCATTTCAACCAGATGTGCTCATGAGTGGGGTAGGACTGGGAAAAGGGCCTTCCCAGAAGATCTCAAAACCTAGGGAGGCTTATAGAGGAGAATATGATCCTTCAGAGAACCTTAACTTGAGAAAGGGTGGCCACTGGCTTTTTACATGAATGTAGAAACAATAGAACTTTGCCTAAATACCTAAAGGCACCATATCCTGTATGCTCTTGGAAGCTAAGCAGGGTCAGGTCTGGTTAGTACTTGGGTGGGAGATTGCCAGTGAATACCAGGTGCTGTAGCCTTTTTTGCAGAGGAAGGAACTGGCAAAACCACCTCTGAGCATCCCTTGCCTAAGCAAACCCTGAGAAATTAATGGGTCACCATAAATTGACAGGCAAAGAGAGAATGAGAGAGCACGAGAGAGAGCATGCAACTATATATCTATTGAACTATCAGTGTGTGATGCCAACAAAGAAAGTAAAGAAAAGCTCCCAATTCAGATTGACAGCTAAGACAATTCCTGGTTTACAGAAAGGGGAGTTGAGTAAAGTTGCATCCCACCTCAGAGCCCTTGTGTATTGAGGCCTCAGGTTTTTGAGTGTTGAACTGTGGGGTACTGGTGGACACAAGTGGGCTTCTCTTCTGATGTGTTGCTTCTTTGCAATCTTTTGCAAGTTATAAATATCTACCACTGCAGTGGACCCTTGGTATCTGCTGGGGTTTGGTTTCAGGATCCCTGTGGATACCAGAATCTGTGGATGCTCAAGTCCTGTTATATACAAGGGCATAGTAAAATGGTGTCACTTATCTAAAAGGACAAAATCAAAGTTTGTTTTTTGGAATTTTGGGGCAGCGGGAATATTTTCAAGTTGTGGATGGTGGAATCCATGGGTGCAGAATCTGTGGATAAGGAGGGCTAACTGTATTTCCAAAAGACATTGTTTCAAAATAAGATCCCATTTTTTTAAATTTTGCTTTCACTTTCTCCTTGATATTGTAAACAAAATAATTCATTAAACATATGTCTCGGTTGTGGATTTGTACGTCTTGTGCTGCTTCATAATTTGTTATGGAAAAACAACATTTTCTGTACATGATTATTGATAGAGGATTTCCAGTGAAAGGAAACAGAAACTGGAACAACAGCTTCAGGGAATCATGGTGCTAAACAGGCAGTTTGAACATGTGCAAAACTTTCTCAGCTGGGCAGTGTGCAGTAAAAATAGTGTTCCATTCCTCTTCAGTAAGGAACTGGTAAGTGCTATTTCCTTTTTAGTAAGAAATAAATGCATGGTATAAACATGAAACATTAAAAAATGAAAGGAAGTGAGAAAAATTTCCAAAGTGAATGGGAAGGACTCCTTAGCTGCTTGTGCACTGACATCCCAAGGCTTTTAAGAGTGCATGTAACTTTCACAAGTCAAATTAAAGGTGAGGGAGAAAGCAGAGCTTGGTAAACATACTACTGGCTGGGGGATTCTGGGAATTATAGTCCAAAAAGGAACTTTCCTGCTGGCTGAAGGATTTTTGGAATTGTAGTCCATAAAGGAACCTTTCAAAGGTTTGGAAAGGTAATAAATAGACAATTAATAGTAATAGTTTGGAGTGATAATTTGTTTTCACACACACACACACACACAGAGTTGCTCCTGCCTAGTCTGGCTGAACTAACGGTGGTATTCACTGCTAGTCTAGGAAATGAAAATTGTATTTGCATATGACATTTTCTTATATCTATTGCAGGACTTTAGACCTAACCCAGAAGTATAGGAAACAGAGGTAGATCACAATTCTTTTCTCCTATCCTGAATAGTCACTGTGATGTGTTTTCTGGTTTCTTCGACTTCCACAATTAGTTTTATCTGTGTTGTGGCTAGATGAGAGACCAGTACAGATGGAAGACACAGCTCTTTTATTAAGTCATGCATTTTATTTCTGCATAATATGCCTTAATGACTTTTCTGCCAAAAAGGCAGGCAAGGAAATATATAATCAATAAAATTAAAAACCTTATTACTATAGTATCTAAAATATTTGATAAAAATACAGAAGGTACACAGGTGGAAGGGGCCTCATTATGCTAATAGCACCAGATCCTGTGTGATTTTGGCAGCTAAGCCGGATCAGCCATGGTTAGTATTTGGATGAGAGACTGCCAATGAACACTAGGTGCTATAAGCTATATTTCAGAAGAAGGAACTGTCAAAACCATCTCTGGTATTCCTTGCCTAAGAAAATTCATGGGGTCACCATAAGTCAACAGGTGACTGAAAGACACACACACACACACACACACGTGGACTGCAGACAGGAAATGTCCTAAATAAATAATCATAGATAATAGAATCATAGATCTATGATTGCCTCAAACAGTGAACATTTCAGTGTCTTGCTTCTGGCCTTTTAAACTATTTCTTGAGAATACTGAGTTCTGAGGGAGTTCATAATCCAAGGTATCTACTTCTAAGTAAACATGCAGAGGTTGCTACTTTGGAAGAATGATATTTCACAATATTTCAGCCCAGCATAAATTAGACTACCCTGAATAGCATACATATCTGGATTTCTAAATCTGACATTCGATTGCTCTCTATCTTTTGCTGGAAGACAAGCACATTTTAATAAAATTTGTGATCATGGGCAAAGTTTTTTAGAAAATGACGCAAGACATTAAGGATTTATATACATAATAAAGTATTGTGGATTTGTTTATTTCATTGTTCTTAGATATATTAATAATTTTTATCAACACAGAGACAAGAAATTCCAAAGTGTAACACAACCCCCTTGTTAGCTATTTCAGGCCATTTTCAGGTCACGGTATCTTTAGGTAACTCTGTGTTCCATTCAAGTCTGCATAGCAGACGCAACAATCCTCTTATTGTCTCCAGGAAAGTGCATTTCTCCCACAGTGAAAGACAGCTGGCTCAGGAGCCCCTGATTTCAGCGGGAACTCATTTCCTCTCTTTCAGTTCACTTTAGCTTGTAATTCTCTCCTTGAATATGTAAACAAATCTAAAGCTTAAATGAATCAAAGATGTATTATCACAGGATAACTGAATGTAAAAGCAAGCAGTAATGGAAATGTAGGGGCAGGGACTCATTGAAAGGCATAAGCCATAACCTGCCTTCAGCTGTAAAACATAGATATTCATTGTATTGAACAGTCATTCTTTAGTTTGTTGCCAGATTGTGTTTCAGATCCAACGTTTACTAGAAACAAACTCTAATGCAGACATGAGTCCTCCTTGGAAGGTCAGATTCACATGGGACCCATCTTTTTGGACTAAGCAGCTCTCCAATTTAGGTAAAAATTTTCTACAGTTCCATTGAGCTTCTTTAACAAAAGTCTCTTTAATGAAAATCTCATTGTATGTTATAAAATATTATTAAGTTTAGTTTTTCCACTTCTGTTATTGAAAATTCTTTGTATTTCATACTCCTTTTGCCCCCTGAAGGCTGCCAGAATGTGGGCTGAACTCTTCATATATGAAAATAGAATGATTTGTGCATTATACCATAGCTGATAGAGTACTTGTCCTATAGTATAGGACAGGACCGGCAACCTACGGCCCGGGGCCGGTTAAGGCCCCGGTCCCTGGACTTACCAGCCCAGGCCGAAGGTTGCTGCCATGCTCCGCCACTGTGGCGCGTTTTTGCCGCTCTGCGGCTGCGCTCGCCACGGCCACCATTTTGGAAATCAAAATGGTGGTCGCAACGTGTTTGCGCATGCACAGTACTCTTGTGCATGCGCAAACACATCGCAGCCACCATTTTGATTTCCAAAATGGCGGCCACGACATGCGCCGCGGTTGCTGCAGCGGCGCCATTCCCCCCCCCCTCAGCCCAGCCGAGACCTGGGCTACGGGAGACCAGCCCAGGTCTTAAAAAGGTTGCCTTCCCCTGGTACAGGACATACTTCTTGCACTGAGGAAACATAGTGTTGGCCATACAGCAAAATAAAACAAAATACAAAATCCACAACATTTATTTTTGTTAACTTATTAGTTAATTGATTGTTGCGGATTTAGCTGCAACAGAGGAATCCTAAACAAGAAGGAACTAAAGACTAGGACTTAACTTTTTGAGGTTTCTGTTTCCAATAAAGGTACAACTTTTTCTTTTGGACTATAATTGGCTGAGTTGTACCTATATAGCACCTAAAAGTTTTTCCAGATGTAGCAGCACAGAGGCCTCTTGAGACATTCAATGTTCTTGAGACATTCATTGCCTAAGAAAGGGGTCTGGGCCTTCACAAAAGAAAGAGACTTCCGGGATCCCAAGAGGAGTTATTTTACTGCTGCTAATAGAGTTTCAGGGCTCATTCCCACTAAGATTTAAAGTGAATTGCTGATCGGGTTATATGACCTTCGTTCCCACTTGAACCTGGTTCTGATTCTACTGTGCTCGGTTTCAATTGCGATGAAGCAAAGGCAAAAGAACTGCTCATTCCTGACACTAGTTTTTGGGCAGTTCTTTTGAAAAGACCCTAATCTGAACCGTGTTCAACAAGTGGCAACGACAGGTCAGATTCGCATCAGGAGGCTGCACCAACAAGTGCCGTTTTGGGTCAGCCAAGGCTGGCAGGCAGGGCAGCCCGTTCTCTCTTCCTACCTTCAGCAAGGAGGGAGTTGAGAAGCTTTCCCCTTGGAGAGAGAGCCAAGGCAAGCCAGGAGCCTCACCAGAGTCCTTGGAGTGCAGCATTGCCTTCTCTTCCTTCCTCTGCCTTTCCTAGCTTGGCCATGGAAACCCACTGGGTGACCCTGGGCAAGCCACACTCTCTCAGCTGGAGGGGATGAGGAGGAGAAGGTAGAGGAGGGCCTAGGAGCTTTGCCTTCGGGGAGCACTCTGGCTAGGCTCTCGGTTGAGTCAGCTGAGGGTGGGTCAGGGCAAGGAGGAGGAGAGGGGAAGGAGTGCCACTGCCGCTGCTATGGACGGTGAGGTGAAGGGCGCACTGGAGGGCAGCCCATCTGGAGGATGCAGAGAAGGAGCCGCCGGGGTCCAAGCCTTCCCGCCATGCCACCACCCTTCCTCTATTGTTGTTGTTGTGTGCCTTCAAGTGTGTCATATGGTTTTCTTGGCAAGGTTTGTTCTGAAGGAGTTTGCCTTTTCTTTTCTTCCCTTCCTCTCTCTGTGGCAGCCGTTCTTCCTCTCCCCTCCCCCCAAGTGTGAATGACAAAGGGGAGTAAAAGGGGAGTAAATGGCCCCGGAGAAATTTGATTATAAAATAACCCGGTTTCTATACCGGCTTATTTTTTAGTGGGAATGAGCCCTCAATTTTATTGTTCCCACATGGCCAAGAGGGGAATGGCCTCTGCTGAACAACAGAAATAACATCTTATACAAAATGTGGGCCTGTGACTCCCACACCATCACTTTTCTTTTCTTCTCTTGTGTGATTTTTAAAAACATATTTTTGCCTGATGAAGAACCAGCGGAGCTTTGAAAGCTTGCATGATATGTTTTGTGCATTTTGATTGGCCAATAAAGGTAGTGCAGTAGGTAGGCAGTAGAGTAGAATGAATTTCAGGCTACTAATTGTTTAACAATAGCAGCAACAGAATGACCCCCCCCTCCCCAACTCCCATGCTAAATTATACTGTTGAAATGAAGACAGCTTTGCATGAATTTCTATGTGAACACGATGTACCTCTTTTATGTTGTAGTACTAAAAGACATTTTAAAAAATCCTCGGCTCAGAATTCATAAGTGTGTATCTGGCAGCATGCTCCAGTAAATGGATTCTCAGGATTCTGGTACTGTGTAAAGAAAGGTGATACCACAAGATGAAAGTCTGCCCATCTTTGGTCCCGAACTGGAGTAGGAATTGTACACTCCTCCAGATTTTGTTGGATGGCAACTCCCAACTTTCTTAGCCAACACAGCATGTGATGAGGAATGGTGGGAGATTTAGCCTTCTAGGACCTGCTGTGGGCCAGTTCTGCTCCCACTAGGGATAAATGTCACCACTAACTTTCATTGGCAAACTGGAAAACGCAGTTAAAAGAAAAAGAAAAGTTTATTTTAATGACTTTTAGTAATGTGTGGCCTAGCTTTGCTTAAATTTGATGCTATGGTTTTGGTTGGAGCTGCAAGGAGAAGCTGCAAAAATGGCCTATGGGATTCATCTAGCCAGTGGGCCAGATGTTGTCCACCACTGTTCTAGGAAATAGCACAAGAGACTTTATTTTGTATTGGCCTTTCTGCTTAAGTATAGTTTCTCATGAAGAAGAGTTTCAGAACTAAACTATATCTGAGTTTTGCCACTAAAACTTTTCTAGTACAGTCGGCCCTCCACATTTGCTGATTTGATTTTTGCAGATTTGATATTTTGTGGATTTTTTTTGTGTGTGTGTGTGTAGGAATGTCTATGTCTTCCAGTGTGACTCTGCCAGATGTTGACCATACAGCTGTTTTGGAGGCCTTAGAGGTTCCTAGAGAAAACACTTCTCTCGGTGTTTGTAGGTCCTCTGTGGTCACTTTCTAGCAGATGTTGACCATAGAGTTGCTCAGAAAGGCTTAAATTCCTAGGGAGGTATTCTCTCAGGTTTAAAAAAAAAAAGTGTTTTTTCTAATTTGCATTTTCCCTCACTTTCACATGGATCCTGTGCCCCTAATCCCAGCAAATGTGGGGGACCCACTGAACAGATTCAAGTCCCTTTCTCTTGAAAATTGGTATTTTACTTTTAAATCCCCACTGGTTGACATTGCTCCCTATTTCTATTTCTTGCTTGCTTTTTGCAGGCCACTTATCAATGGAGGGGGGACCAATTCACCACTCAGATGGATCAGCATATGGAAGTATGCAAGGCATGCAGCCCTCTTTGTATCATCACAATCATGGACACCATTCCCCAGCACCACAGCATGACTCTCTCAGTAACCAGTCACACCAATTCCAGCCTCCTGTCCACTGCCCAACACCCATGTGCTGCACCCACTGCCTTAATATCCCACATATGGGTAAAGGACAGCTTCCTCATCAAATCCTGAGCCATCCTCAGTCTTTCAGACAGACTCCTGAAATGCACCACCACCAGCAGCACTTCCCTCTGCAGTACAACCTGCAACAGCCTGACCGAGAGCAAAGGTGTTCCTTGCGACCCTTAAAGACGCTGCAGCCTTGTGCAGAGCAGAAATCTCACCAGGAGAATGATAACCTATCATCCAGGATGGGGAAGCATCTCCAAGATCAGCCAGTGCACCAGGCTGCCCACAGTCTTTATGCTTCTCCGTCACAGGATTGTCAACAAGGCCAGGCTGGCCATGCCCCACAATTGCCAGCCCCATCTGTTGTGCATAGTCCCACAATGCCAGCTCAACTCAGTCCTCTGCAGAAGCTAAAGCTGACTCAGTTGCAGCAGCAGCAGCAGCAGCAGCAGCAGCAGCAGCAGCAGGAACAGCCACTACCCCCACCAGAGCTGTCACCACAGCAGTCATCTACTTCAGGTCCCAATGAGAAGGCACATGATCAAGTGATACAGCAGAGTTTGGACATCATGCACCACCAGTTTGAACTGGAGGAAATGAAGAAAGATTTGGAGCTGCTTCTCCAAGCCCAGCAACCGAGCCTACAGCTGAACCAGGCCAAGCAGCCCCAGCATGTCCAGCAAACAATTGTTGGGCAAATAAACTACATTGTGAGGCAGCCTGCTGCAGTTCAGCAGCAAAGTCAGGAGGAAGCACAAGTGAGCTTGCTAGTTCTTTTCTTTTATCTTATTTCATTTAATATTTTTCTCCATGGTATTGTCTTGAAAAAAAAAATCCCCACTCTGAAGATGTTATGTGACCAGGAAGAAAGCTACTGTTTGTCAGGCAAATATGAAAAATGCTTTTTTCCTGGAGCATAGCACAGGGAAAATTAATAGCAGTCAAAATCTTTCTGGGAAAAAAAAATCTTAACTTGTTTATTCATGAAACCTGTGCTACAGTTTGTTTGTACCTTGCTTTAATTAAATGATGGGATGAAGTCTCTTTGAACATTAAACAATAAGGATAAAGTCTTCATTCAAATATGGATCTATCCAGTGGCTGCTGGTGGGCCCCATGACAATGGGATGGTGAACCCATTCAACATTTTGTTTCAGACTTGTTTCAGACTTTCAAACTCAAATAAGTTTAGCACCATGGATAGCTATTTTATAGCTATCCAAGTGTGTATCCACACTGCAGAATTAAAGCTGTTTGACACCACTTTAACTGCCATGACTCTATCTAAGGACCTTATCACACAGGGTCCAAAGCAGAAAGCTTCCAAAAGAAATCCGGAACTAATACGTATTAATTTTGCGTGTGTTTACACGACGTCGCACAGAACCGCTAAAAACCCACAACTAATCAGAAACGGATTGAGATCTTTTGAATTTCGGTTTAATTAGGAAGTACAAATGCGCTTCCGAAATCATTGCACAATGCCCGAGTCTCCGAAATACATGTGTACACACAATACGTATTGGGGAGCATTTCCCCAATATGTATTGTGGAGCATTTCCCCGCCCCCTCCTGTGCTGTGCCGGCTTGGGAAGGAGGGGTGTGTTTGACAGCTGGCTGTCAAACGCACTCCTCCTTCCCAAGCCGGCGCGGGCTCCGTTCTGCTCAGAGTCCCGGCCCCGCGCCGGCTTGGAAAGGAGGGGTGTGTTTGACAGCTGGCTGTCAAATGCACCCCTCCTTTCCAAGCCGGCGCGGGGCCGGGACCCTGGGAAGGAGGGGTGTGTTTGACAGCTGGCTGTCAAACGCACCCCTCCTTTCCAAACCGGCACGGGGCCGGGACTCTGGGAAGGAGGGGTGTGTTTGACAGCTGGCTGTCAAACGCACCCCTCCTTTCCAAGCCGGCGCAGGGCCGGGACTCTGGGAAGGAGGGGTGTGTTTGACAGCTGGCTGTCAAACGCACCCCTCCTTTCCAAGCCGGCGCGGGCTCCATTCTGCTCAGAGTCCCGGCCCCGCACCGGCTTGGAAAGGAGGCGTGTGTTTGACAGCCGGCTGTCACCCAAACCCCTCCTTCCCAAGCCGGCGCAGGGCCATGTCCGGGATTTTCTGAATTGTGTGTGAACGACAAATATGTATCCAGGATGCACTTTTATGGAAGTGCGATAATTGCGCGATGATGCTAGTTGCGTCTGATAGCCATTTACGTATTGTGGGGGCTCTTTTGGTTCATTTCGGTATAGTATTGGATTTATTCTTATTTCGGTTTCTTATCGCTTTGTGGCCCACGTGTGATAAGGTCCTTACAGAATCCAGGGATTTGTAATTTGGTGTGGCATTTAGCCTAGTCTATCAGAGAGCTCAAGTGCCTCAACAAGCTACAATTCCCAGGATACTGTAGGATAGTTAAGCTGTGTCAAACTGCTTTAATTGTGAAGTATAGATACACTTCAAGACCAAAAGCAGATTCACTGCCCCACTGACATGGGAACCATAATTCACCAATGCATCTGTCTGTCTATATGTTAATTTCCTGTTTCCTGAAGGGCAGCCAAAGTGATGTATAATTTCTAACATTAAAGCACAACAAAGAGACAGAAGAAAAGAGAGGGAGCAAAACCAACAACAGCATGAGCTTCAATAATTCACATTAAATGTCTAATAAACATTGTGGGGGAGAAGAGAGAGAAGAAAATCATCACCGTGAACCTGAATTCTAGCAGAGGGTGGTTTTCCTGGCCAGCTTGTTTCAGAGTTGTGGTACCAGTGTCTGAGGAAGTCCTGTACTGAATTCCATGTGTAACAAACGGACAGAAAGCAGGTCCCTCAAAGAAAGAATTGAGGTTGCTTGTATTGATAGAGATATTTCCACAAAAATGCATGGCTAAGTTTCTTTAAAGACTGAAAAGTCCTAGCTAGCATCTTAGATCAGGTTTAGTGTCATGCAACCAACCAGTGCAAACTAGCTGACACCGATTTATGATCTTGGTCAGCAGTCCTTGTTAATAACTGGGCTGAAAATTCCAAACCATTAGCATGTATAATTAATACAAGAAGATGATCTTGTTGCCACTAATGAATTTGTTGCTTATTCTTGTGTGATAGGCTGATGAAGATTCTATTGATCCAGAAGCCTCAAAACCAGCTCTCCCCCTTGACAGAAATGTGATTCCATCTATATCTCAGCCATTAGAAGAAGCCATTGTCAGTATTCACTCTCCAGAGAGTACTTTGACTCCATCCAGAAAGGTACACAAAGCTTTTTCTCTCTCTTTAGTAAAAATGTTTCTGTAGTTCTGTATAGCCACTTTGAACACTATCTCTTTCTGCACTTTCACAACAATTTAGGTTAAGAGTGCTTTGGGTAAAAACTAAAAAATCATCTTTGCAGACAAAATTTCTTTTGCCAGAAAAAAATGCCCATTTCTTTGGAACAGAGTGAGAGTGACCATATATGCACTTAAATAGGCTTTGAGTTGCTCTTGCTATTTATAGACATGCTTGATCATTATTAATTTGGTAGATGATGTGTTGAAAAGGCATTTGTAATGCAAATGGGCTTTCATGCTAAGATACATGTTACATTTCCATTGCAAACTGATAGAAGAACCTCTTTAAGCTCCATTTGTGCAAATGCCCTTGCTTTTCTTCAATCTTTTCCTGAATTCTGATTTATTGATATAGGCAAGAATGCAAGAGAAATATTTTAGGGCTCTTTCATAGATAACACTCCCTTCCAACTGAGGTTCTGTTTGGTTTTTTTTTTTTTAAAAAAAATCCTAGTTTTTATTATTGTCATTATTATGTATGAAGATTATTCCTGTCTGAATACAAGCTTCCAACTAATGTACACCACTGTAGCTGTGATGCTGACAAACATGGCAGGTACAACATGGTGGACATATAGCCAAACTCAGGGAATGCTTGTACTGGACACAGATTGTCCTGGAGAAAGAAGATGTAGAGAAGGACTGATGGCAGCTGGTGACATGTATGGAATGGGAATTTCCACATATGGGGAAGAACCATCGCTCAGTAGTAGAGCACATGTTTTGTAGACACATGCTGGTATGTCTGACTAAAAGGATCAGGTAGGTTCTAGTGACATCCAAATACTAACCAGGGCTGACCCCACTTTGCTTCCAAGATCATAAAGGATCTGGTGCTTTTAGGATATTTACCTGCTGCAATTCTCTATCTGGTTCAGCTAATTACTAAATGAAAAATTCTTCAAATTACCTTATACATCACTTTAAACACTGTGGAAGATGACTAAGATACAGATACATCAAGCAAAATAAACAGACACCCCTGTCTGGTTTGACCAGAGGTTACTGCCTTGTAATGGTATCATTGCACCGTCATGGCTTAGTGCCAGCGTATAGGAAGGGTTGATTCAAAGAGGTTACATTTTGGTATGGGAATGGGTGTGTTGTAGCCAGATGGAAATAGACCATATTTCCAAATGTTTCAGAATGAAATACAGGTAAAATTTTTGAGGCCAAATCAATTTTGACTCACATGAAGAGACATTGCTGTTTGACTGTTTGCATATGAATCCTGGGAATTTGTGTGCAGATATTCTGTGGATTTGAGCCTTAAAATTCCAAGGATTGTATATTTCTCATAGGTATTTTTCTTGGGAATTGCATCTAGCTATATTGAGTAATATTCAAATAATTTCACACTATAGCCCATGGTTTCTTTGCAAGCATTTAGGCCTCCTTGCTTAACCTAGCCCAAAGGCCAAGATGCCAAATATTATACAATTGTATAAACTGTTCCAATGTTCGTCATAGTTTCTGGAGCAGCTTGTGAGGTGATATGGGGGCCATGGCCAGAAGGGATCTCCTAAAAAGCTCTTTTGTGCATATGGTATCCTTCTCTGGTCCTGTGGATCTAGGCCACAGTCTATGTCAAATTAATCAACCAACCAATACAACTAAGAAGGATTTATACAAATTAGGCGTATTTGCCTATAATTCTGCTAGGAAAACACTGAGACTTTTTTTTTTGCCCCTTCTTGTTGCTCAATATCCATAATGAATCTGGACTTGAAGAACTTTACAGGAATTTTAAATGACAGACTGGAAAACACTGTGATCCAGTATATCCACTCTGAGCAAACGGAGTTCACCCTATATTGACACCTGGTGGTCAAAAAGTTCGACATCTTTGTCATTGTGTATAAGAGCAGACAAACAACTTTTGATCATCTTGTTCTTCAGTTTGAGAAAGCTTTAGAATGCATCAAATGACAGCACCTCAAGCATTTGCTTCTGAATATGAATTCCAGTCCTAATTCTCCAGGTTTGTTCAGGATAATTACAACATCATGCTGGCAAAGTAAATGACTTCGGCTTTTTCCCCTTTGATCTCAAAAGAGGTGCTAGTCAAAGTGGTATGCTTTCTGTGCTGCTGTGGAGCCCTTAGCGAATGAGTCAAATGATCCAGACATGGCAAAATTGATTATAAACTGGGCCTTTTCTTTGGTATGGAATCTACATCTCAAGGAAGGTGTCAGTTTTGACACATTGACAAAGCATCCATCATAATAGAAATAGAAATATGACTTCTGAAGTTCAGGCTGCTCCTGAAAGAAAGAACTTACTAATTTGTCTATCCAATTAGATCATGTCATTATCCTGGACTTTTTGTTTCACATTTTTGTCTGACACTGAACTAACAGCTACTTTTCAGTTTGCTCCACATATACTGAATGGTTCTCTGAAAACTTCTTGTGGTTCATTAGAACAATAATTGTACAAATAAATGCATACCTAAAACCCTTTCTAAAACAAACAACAGTTCCACTCTTATCTGTCACCAAAGACTCTGAAGCATAAACCACGGCTGATGTATTCTGCATTCAAGAAACCTATGATTAAAATAAGTCTGAGAGTTCCACAACAGCTCAATTGCCTTTGTTATATCAGTGTACACTAACAGGACAACATATTTCCAGATGTTGCAAACTGGATGCTTCAATTAGGAATTATTATTGGGATAGACCTATGTGAATATTTACAAATCTTTTCATTAATGATATTCTACTAGCCAGGGATCACTGGAGAAAGAATCTCATTCCTGGATTATCTACTTTGTTCTAATATGTTCATTGTTCATCACTCAGAATAGCCCTGAGGACTGTTTCCTCCTGGAAAATAGAAATGTACATTGGCTATCAAGTTTAAATCATTGACTAAAACTTTACCGCCTATAAGGAACTTTCAACCAAAATAACTCTCTATATACCAATGTGTGCAAATACACCACTTTTTTCAATCAACTTCAAATAGCATAACAGACATTTACTAACATAATTTAAGATTTATGTAAATACCACAATGACATTCTTCAAACTGAGGTCCCACTTCCAGTATCTATCTGTTCCTTGTGTCCCTCTTATGAAGAATATATTTTCACACTCAGAGACTGGACATTGCATGTAGGGAAAATATTAGATGGACCAGTTTAGTAGAGCATCCGGCCTTCTATTATTATTATTATTATTATTATTATTTTGGAAATCCAGTTTAAAGATCTTAACAGGTAGAACTTAATTCCAGCAAAACTCACTTAATCTACCCAATTTATAATCAGTTCTGTTGGGAGGATTGTGAACAGGGTATGGCCATTTTACATCTGTGAGTTTAGTTCCAGTTTTCTTTTTGTTTTTGTTTTGGGTGGGAAGGAATAAACTGATAGTAAAACCACATGCCATAAGAAAGCATCCTTGGTTTTCTCTGCAGAAATTACTTGAGGAGGTTTGGAAGACAGGTCTGGCACCAAGGCTTGTAACTATTGGGCTGTGTCTGAGGGCCTGAGTCTTTAGAAGGGCTCACCAATCCTGACACCACTGCTGCTATAGTCATTGACTTCCCTTCAGTTTCTGGCCAGATTAACTTGCTAAGCAGGTAGTGGTGGCACTCATGCAGCTGCTCTGGCACTAAATGTAATAAGTTAGAAGAAAGCTGTGCACCCATATTTATTTATGCCTAATGCCATAAATGCTCTGTGGGGCATAAACATGGTTGTTGCTTGGTTCAGTTTTTTCCAGCTGATGATGGCTAGGCTGTAGATGAGGAGGTGCATGCTGGATATGGCTACATGTGTACTACCAGCAGTGGCAATAGAATTGAGACTGATGTCATCCCTGCTGGATGACGATTATTATGTATAAATGTACTCAACAGTACATTCTGGAGACTTTAACAGAAAAATAATGCAACAGAGATTTAGTTTATGTTACATACATGGCACTCTTAGCAGATGATCATATTGTTCTTATGAAATATAGGCATGGTGATGCACCTGCTTTTCACAACTCTTTGAAGGTGCCCCTTCATTTTTCAGTTTGCCAATTTAGCCCTGACAGATAGTCCTTTTTTTGCAAGTCAGCAGATTATCTGTAGGTCTGGTGGATCACTCATTTTTCTGCATTTAAATAAATTTTAAACAAAGCAAATTGGAAACAAATGCAAAATTAAACATTAAATAAAACACCAGAAAATAAAATGTCTGTTGTATGTCTGCACCACACACATATGCCTAGCTTCTCACTCAGTGACTCTGGCAGTTGCAGAGGCACAGAAGTTGCCCATCCCTGCCATAAATGCTCTTGTGAATCGAATTAAGGGACTACATGCACTTTGTTGCATTTTGCTGTGCTGCTAGGTGGGTGAACAGTATATTTCATGCAGAAGGGCACTGGGAGTTGTAAGGAGACTAATCATCAGATGAAGCCAAGATCACCACCGCTCATTTATGTTGTGATCACTATGACAAGGTCATTCTTTATGCTTCACATCTGTGCAAGTGTTCATGTCTATTCGTGGCCCTTCATAAGCAATAAATAACAAGAACAAATAAATTGTGTATGAATAAAATCTCTTACATTTTCATGAAGGTGTTTTGTTTGTCATTGCTTTTATTTTTATTTTTTTAAAGTCCTTGAAGTAATTACTGTAACAACAAGCACATTATCAAGAGATGCCAAATGTTCTGTGTCATCCACCTAAATCATTCTATCTTTCAAACTAAGAAATCTTTTCACAAAAAGTGGAGTGGGAACTGAGAATTGGTGAAGCTATAATATTTTCTCAAGTGGGATTTTTAGATGAGGGTTGGGGAACATGTAGCCCTCCAGATGTTATGTGACCACAGTTTTGTCAGCCTTAGCCTACATAGCCAATGCAGGTGAGGGGTGAAGGGAGTTGTAGTCCACCAATATCTAGAGAGTCACATAAACCCCCATCCTTGTTTTAGACAATGAAGTAACAGGGATATGGTCGGAAATCTATAAATTAATTGTTGGCAAAGTACATTTCTAGTGTCGTCTTGTCTCATAGTTTCCCCACAGAGACAGTTCATCTGATATTTAAATGTCTTAAAACTGACTCTGAATACAAAAAACATGCAATCTATTACTACTTTGGGAGAAAGTAACTTGTCAAACTAAAATAAATTTACATACATTAGTAAAAGTCCCCACCACCACTAAGAGTGGATGCAAACTCATTCAGATCAATGGTTCTGCAGTATGTTAGACAGTATTCTGAATGATATTAGCAAGACTGTAGCTAGAAATGTTGAGTTGGGCTGGCCTGAGTAGAACAAAAGTTGTCCAAATAATTAAATTAAAACTAGGTAGGGTGTGATAATCATAAATATATTAATCATTAAATAGACTGTACATTACCTATGCTGGGAAATAATATGTGTCCAGTAGAGCAATGGCTAACTGGTTGAGAATGGCCAGTCCATCTTTGCTCTGGGAAGAGAGACCAGATGTCTTTGGGGAGGCTTGGGCTTCTATGCTCTCCAATCATTGCTATGGGCCCCCCTCCCCCTCCCTTCACTATAGGGCTGGATGTCAGCTTTCTGGTAGAGAGTTTCCCCCTCCCAGTTAAGATTCTTCAACAGGGATTAAGGCTAGGGGAGTTAAAGTATGTGCTTTCTCAGTGACTTTTTTCCCCTCTTTGCATGGTTTGGTGTTTGAGTCAGCTGTGTAAAATTTGGATTTTTCTCATTGGAAACAGGAGAGCAGAGAGGAACTAAGGATGAGATACTCTTAAGTAGTGGTTGTGTGGGAGAACTTCAGAGGTGCTCATAGCAGTAGTAGCAGCAGCAACAATTATTATTAATAGTATCCACATCCTGTTCATTGTTAATTGCCGTCAAGTTGGTTTTGATTTATGGTGATTGAATGAGGGACTTCCAGGATAGCCTCTCATCAACAGCCCTGCTTAGGCTGTGCAAACTTAGGGCTGTGGCTTCCTTGAATGAGTCTATCCACCTGTAACACTTTTCCACTTTACCAAGCATTGTTGCCTTTTCTAATGTGTCATGTTGTCTCATGATATGGCCAAAATATGATGCCCTCAGTTTCATCATTTTTGCTACTAGTCTGAGTTTAGTTTTGATTTTTTAAAAATCTTTTTTGTTAGTACATGGTATCCATAAAAACCTCCTCTAGAACATTTCAAATGAGTTGATTCTCTTCCTGTTAGTTTTCACAATAATAATAATAATAATAATAATAATAAAATTTATTTATATGCCGCCCTTTTGAGATCAATCGGTGTGGCTAACAGCAGTAAAATATAATACAACTGCCACAAAATCTGGTTCCCTCCCCCCCTTAAAAAGTTATTAAATCAATTACAAATTAAAAGCAACAATTAAGATACAACAATAATATTATAGAACAGTTCCACATTACGGCAGCAGTTCTCAATTACATGTTCAAGGAGGAACCTGAAGACCCTCCTAAGGGAGGGGTTCCTGAGACCGGGATTATCTATCCTGGAAAGGCCTGCCGGAAGGGATCCATTCTGACAGCCTTTTTAAAGCTGTCTAGAGATGTCAATTGACGGACCTTGCCCGGCAGGCCGTTCCACAATCTGGGGGCGACAACAGAAAAGGCCCTCTGGGAGGTAGCCGAAAGCCTCAATTTTTGAGGCTGCAGCAAATTCCTCCCAGAGGACCAGAGAGCGCGGGGAGGATTATAAGGGAGGAGGTGGTCCCTGAGATAGTTTGGGCCCGAGCCATTTAGAGCTTTAAAGGTGATAACCAACACCTTGTACTGGGCCCGGAAACTAATAGGCAGCCAGTGGAGGGACCTTAATACTGGAGTAATATGGTCCCTCCTCGATGTTCCAGACACTATTCTGGCCACCATGTTCTGCACTAATTGTGTTACAGAAATCTAGATGTGAGGTTACCAGAGTGTGCACAACAGTCTCGAGATCCCTTACTTCCAGAAAAGGGCGCAGCTGGCTTATCAGCCGAAGCTGATAACAGGCGCTCCTGATTGTCGCATTTACCTGATTTGTCATCAGGAGCGACGAGTCAAGGAGCACCCCTAGACTGCAAACACAGTCACTGGAGGAGAGTGTGACCCCATCCAGGACTGAAGGTTGCAACCCAATTCTTGGTTCCGGGGCCGCTACCGTGAGCACCTCTGTCTTGTCGGGATTCAGTTTCAATCTGTTTTTCCTCATCCAGACCATTACTGCCCAAAGACATTCATTGAGAGACATTCATTGGGATTCGAGGCTGATGAACGAGACACGGAGAAATAGATTTGGGTGTGATCAGCGTACTGATAACACCCACCTCCATAACTCCGAATAATCTCACCCAGCGGCTTCATGTAGATATTAAATAACTTTGGGGACAGAATAGCACCCTGTGGAACCCCACAGGTGAGCTCCCTTTTACTAGAGCTGCTGTCTTCGAGCAGCACCCTCTGGGACCTGCCCGAGAGGAAGGACCGGAACCACTGCAATGCAGTGCCTCAGATACCAAACCCCCTCAGGCGAGGATGCCGTGATCTATCGTGTTGAAAGCCACTGAGAGGTCTAGGAGCACCAACAGGGTCACACTACCCCTGTCGATGCTCAGACGCAGATCGTCGGTGAAGGCAACCATGGCAGTCTCAACCCCAAAGCCTGTCCTGAAGCCAGTTTGAAATGGGACTAGATAATCGGTTTCATCCAAGACATCTTGGAGTTGAAGAGCAACTGCCCTCTCTATCACCTTGTTCAAAAATGGTAGTAAAGAGACTGGCCTGTAATTATTCATATCTAGGGGGTCCAGGGAAGTTTTTTTCAGAACTTCAAACAAGATGGAATGTGTCCTTCCCTGAAGGATGTATTGATGATCTCCATAAGGAACTTCCTCAATGCATCCCCACCCCCCGGACAGCCAGCCATGATGGGCAAGGGTCGAGAGGGCAAGTTGTTTTCCTCACCCTTCCAAGGAGCTTGTCCACATCATCGGTACTCACAGATTGCAACTGATCCAGAATAATTTCATCTACAAAGTCGCTGGACACCTCGTCCATGGTTTCTGTTACAATATTGGCGTCTAAGTCGGCTCTTATCTGAGAGATTTTATCTGCAAAGAAGATGTTAAATACATCACAGCAGGCTGTCGTCGGGTTAAGTAAAGGATTTGGCGCAGGGTGCACCTGCGTCAGCTCCCTCACCACCCTAAACAGCTCTGCTGGACGGCACTCTGCAGACGCAATACGTGCAGAGGAGAAAGCTCTCTGTGCTGCACACATCGTCTCCTGATAGGACCAAAGAAAGTTCCTATGGCGAGTTCTGTTGGATAAGAGTCGAGTCTTCCGCCACTTGCGCTCTAGTCGTTGTCCGAACCGCTTCATTTTCCTAAGCTCTGGTGTATACCATGGCTTACAGTTTGAAGCAGATTGGCAAGGACGCTTGGGAGCGATCATGTCGATAGCCCCGGTGAGATCGGTGTTCCAAGTATTAACCAGAGTATCAACAGGATCACTGGCATTCCCAACCATTAAACCCTCTAAGCCAGGGGTAGGCAACCTTTCCCCTTTAAGGGCTGAGAGACTTCATCTCCCAGAAGCCTCAGCCATGTTGGCCAATAGTCCCATGTTGGCCAATAGCTCCTGGGATTCTGGGAGCTGAAGTCCCTCGGCCCTTAAAGGGGAAAGGTTGCCTACCCCTGCTCTAAGCCTTTCTGGAATCCAATTGGTTCCATTAGCCTTCGAGGGCGGCCCATTCTAATGGGTCCACCACCCATGGTGGGGCGGACACAGGCTCTAAGTTCTGTCTTGATCAGGAAATGATCCATCCATGACAATGCGGAGGTACTAATAACCTCTGCCCACGGATATTCCTGTTCCTTACTAAAGACCGCATTGAGTGTATGACCTGCACAGTGTGTGGACCCAAGGACCATGGGATAGGCCCATGTTTGTCATGGTCTCCATGAACTCTCAAGCCGCACCTGTTAAACTGGTCTCGAGTGGGATGTTGAAGTCCCCCAAAACTAAAAGTCTGGGGGACTCCAACAACAGCTCCAAGACCAGCTGTGTCAGCTCAGTTAGGGAGTCTGCTAGACAACGGGGTGGTTGGTAGACAAGCAGAATCCCCAAACTATCACTGGTCTTCAGGCTGAGGTGCATACACTTGAAGTGGACTGTGTTCGGACAGGTATCCTGGTCAAGGTCAAGTTGTTATTGTGAACTAGAGCCACTCTGTCCCCCCGCCCACTTCCCCTCACCCGCTCACTGACAGAGTACCCAGCTGGGAGGGCCTGCGCCCAGGTAACTGCACTATCCTCTCCCAGCCAGGTCTCTGTAAAGCAAGCCAGGTCGGCATCCTCATCCAAGAGAAGATCATGGATGACATGGGTCTTATTCTTAACTGACCTGGTGTTGCAGAGGAGCAGAGTGAGGTTCTGTGGAATGGAAGGTCTGCTCTCCAAACCATTCTGGGAAATAGAGAGAACTGAAGGCGGGATAGCTTTCAAACAGCGATCCCGTCTTCTTTTGTAACATTCGTTCCCTCTGTTCTGACCATACCTCCCGTTCCCCAACACAACTTCAATAACTGCTCCCGTCTCATTCCCGGCCTCAGGTAAAGTGGTGGAGCTTAAAGCCACTGAAAAGATGGGGTGGCTAGGGGCCTAGGTCCAAGAACCAGGGCCCATGCTCCTCCTACCACTGGTGCCACATTTCTGGGCTGATGTTCTGGTGGTACTAATATAGTCCGCACTTGGCCCAGAAGTCCGACCGCTGCCGGTGCTGCTGAGCCGGAAGGAGATAGTCCCCAGACATGCTAGAGAGGCACCGCCCACCTTCCCGACAAGCGGGGAGGTTTTAAGGTGTCCTCCGGTGTCGGCTCCGCCCCACAGCCTCCTCAGGTGCTTCTAGCGAGGCAAGGGCAAACAGTCCTGGCCAGCGTAGACCTCCGCCTTTCTTCTGCCGCTCGATGTATCACGGCGAGCGGGGAGGTTTTAAGGTGTCCTCCGTTGTCAGCTCCGCCCCACAACCTTCCGCAGGTGTTTCGTTGCAAGGCAAGGGTGAGCAGTCCCGGCCGGCATAGGCCTCAGCCTCTCCGCTGCTGCTAGATGTTTCACAGGCAAGGGGGGAGGTTTTAAAGTGTCCTCTGACATCAGCTCTGCCCCACAACCTCCGCAGGTGTTTCATCGCGAGGCAAGGGCGAACAGTCCTGTCCGGCATAGACCTCAGCCTCTGCTGCCGCTGAGCGAACAATCATATATAGAAATCAGAAATAACAATGGCATGGATCTTTCCGCTCATTAACCACTGAAAATTCTACCTAGCCTTCCTGTACTTTAAGAATTTTGGGGAGAATGTTCTGTGATATTTAGGATTCTGTGATATTTACGATTCTTAAATCTAATGTTGAATATTAGAAACATGGTTTTGTTAAGATATAAGTCAAGATTTATAGAATTCTGAAGCATCAGGCTTTTTATAGCACAGTCATGGGTACCTGGATTTTTAAATTCACCAATTAATTCAGTAACTTCTGACTCAATCTGAAAACTAGCAAAACTGTTAAATACATATTTAAGATGGAAGAGACATCCTTCCAGACTGCTGCATTAATGTAACAACTAAATTCTTGACTTATTGATGTCAACAGGAAAAACATCTCTCTGACCTTATCTTGGTGACTACCAAAAGCAGAATGCACCACCTGCTTACTCTGACAATACAAGAGGCAGTACTATCACTGATGCTGAGAAGGGAAAAGGTCCCCAGACTCAGACTGCATTGCCCTCTGACTTGTCTCTAAGAGACATACTTTGCAGATCCAGTACTTCTTGGTTACAGTATCCAGCTCTTTAGCTTCATCCCTGAATCGTGTTGCGACTGACCTAAACTTTGCAAAATCAAGCTGCCTAGCTTTTGTTTTTTTAATGGTCAGTTGGCAGCCCTAAATGTCAGAACCAATGACATTGTGCCAATGGTGCACAAAATTTGCTGCTCTATAAGAAGGAGATGCATGATTTAAAATGGTTAGGAGAAGGTCCTTCAGATCTGAATGGTTGCAGAGATCCTGTGAAACTGGATAAGTTATCCAATAAGTTACCACCTATCCCAAGGAGTGAGGGGAATCTGTTCATGTTGTGTTCATTGACATTAGAAATATTTCACAGAGCCTTATCCCACTAGGCTCATCTCCCACTAAACAGTGCTGTTTTCAAAGGCACAGTGCAAACGGAATTGCTCTCTCCCCTATCACATGTCAGTATCTTTCTGGCATTTTAGCTTTCATTCACACTAAAACCCTTATTGCATGCAACGTTTGCACTGCCCACCAAGTATTGCCTTTTCTCCTATTTTGGCACTTGTGTACACACACACACACACACACAGGTCCCCCAGAAATATAAATCAAAAGCAGTCTTATGTTTTAAAAAGCCTTTTAACTTAATATTCATGTGTGTGAGAGTGAGTGACTGAGTGAAAGGGCATCATTAGCATATCATACCATTATAGCACTGTAGTGACAGAAAGGGACCAGAAAAGGAGCAATGGTGGTAGGGGAGTGGGCAAAGTTTTGGCTTCTGACAAACCCCAGGGTGGGGTGGGGGGAGAGATAATTTGGCAAAGTTAATTTTTCTATAGAGATTTTTTAAAAAAGTTTCTCGCAGTTATTTTGCCAATTGAAATCTCTACTCCACTTCTCTTCCTTCTCCCCGATTATGGACGTTATCACACGTGGCCCAGGAAGCAAAAATAAAGTGGAAATGAGGCATCCCGAAAATAAACGGGAAATAAACCTTGTTTCCGCAAACGTCATTACCTTAATTGCGAATTTACAGTAAGTGCATTGAACATCCACACACAAGCGAAAATATCCCGTAAATGTAGTAGAAATGAGCCTCTTGCACATGCGCAGATAGAGGAATGCTCGTGGGAACCATGGGAAATGACGGGGAAATGCTCCCCAATACGTATTTGGTTATCATACGTACGGTAAATGCGAAATGATCCTCATCGCGCAATTGCAATTCCTCAGGAAACTGAATTTCAAAAGATCTCGGTTCTTTCCACTTTCTGTCCACTTTCTGTCGGGGTTCTGTGCGACGTTGTGTGAAAACACGGGCCAATAATCTGGTATCGGTCGGGATTTCGTGTGGATTTTGTTTGGAATGGGCCCTGTGTGATAATGTCCTATGTTTCTCCACCAACAGCATGCCCACTAACCACCCCTGACTACTGAAAATTGCCAGTGAAGCAGAATTTAACTTTTGCACTGAAAATCATAGCAGGATAGTTGTGGGAAAGGTCATTAACAGGTTCTTTTTTTTTTTTTAAGTCAACAAAAAAGCAACACTTTCAAAATGGTCTCACATGGGAGAATAACAGGAGGGCAGTGGCATCATGCCCTAACCAAAAGCACAGCGATCCTGCTCTAGTTCCAATGTACCAGCCTTGTGCGATAAGACTCACAATGTTTTGGGTTTTTTTTTTTTTATTAGCAAAACTTACTTGTTTGACCCAATAGCAAGATAAATAAGATATGGTGCTGTTCATTCTGTTGGCTGTTTCTGCTCCTGCCACTGTAAAACCAGCTCTGTTTTCCTGGGGTGTATTTTTTTTTTTTAAGAGAGAGAGTGACAGACCTGTTCCTACCCACATCTCCATCCCTTACACAGAATAGGCTCTGTTTAGGGGCACTTTTCTTGGGAAAGCTAAAGTGAAATGACTGGAATATACGTGTGGGTTTTTGGTGCACTCTTGAGTTAAACTTTGGTTACATGGATTTGAATTAGTGCATTTGTTTAACCTTGCAGCATAATGAGCTGCCAGGGGGATTGCTCCACTTAGCAGCAGCAGCCTCCGTTACTTTGGAGCCATTTGCTCTCAGTAATTTCTCTGCAATTGTAAAGAAATGGTGTAGCCTTAACAAATCCCAAGCCTAGACTTTGAGAAAAGGTAGGCATTTCCATTTCCATCTTCCTCTTTAGTTTATAATGCATGTCAGCATGGAGAGCTTAATTTTTAATTCTGATTTTGGGCACATTATCCACAGCCCTTTTTTGTCGTTAAAAAAAGGCAAGAAATACTGTACATAGGGCTGTCATTCCCCCCAACCCCTGGTGTTCCTGACTGTGTTCCTCTGTATATTGAGCAGTAGCCTGCCATGGAAAAAGCCAGCAGGTAAAGCCTTTCCCATCACTTATCTTCAGCAACATCTCTTCCTATTAAATTTTTGTATACCAAGATGCTATTAAAGGTAATGACTAGCAAGACATGGTAGGGACAAAGGTGGTAACTGCAATTTTAAGGTTGAAATTGCTCAGATAAATGTGACAGCAATGGTGGGGAAACAGTTTTTTGTTTTGTCTTTTAAAATAAAAATCACAATTGCCAGATTGCTGCAACCTCTGCAACTAATACTTTAATGTGTTAGGAGCTACGGTATATAGAAAAGAGGCTCATTGTGGAGGATATGAGGATGGGTAAAGAATTGGGAATTGGGGAGGGGTGGTGACAAAAGCACATAGACTGCGAAGATATGAAATGGCACAAATGGGCATGTTTGCAGTATGCTTTTGCAGCACCACAATATGACAGCTTCTACAATAAATGTTTGCTGTGTTCAAGGAGTGAAACACTGATGCTTTTTTAGACAACTCTGTGCTATTAAAATGGCAAAAATCATCCTGCATTATCCAGTACAGCAGAAACCTCTAGGGAAGAAGAGATTCCTTGCACCCCCCATCCCCTGCTAATGGCAAAAGGAATAATTATTTTGGGGGGAAAATTAATAGGATCTTAATGAGCTTTACTCCCAGAGCATTGTTCACTTCACACTTGACAGCAGCTTTGTGGATCAGAGTGTAGAATGTGTCAACTCCTTACCAGGAGTTTTAATATATATACAGTATATATATATATATATATATACACACACACACACACACACACACACACAAACATTTTTTACAAAAAGATCATAATGTTTCCTCATTATTAAAATAACCACAGAATTAACTTTTGCCCCTGGGGAGAAACAGATGGCAGTTTGATGGCCTCATTTTTCCTTTCATTTCTTTTTAGTAAGATTAATGTTTTATACTGACTGATGCAGTCTATTATATTCTCTTCATACTTTCCCTGTATCTGGTGCAGTAATAAGGGAAAATAGAAACTCATTTCTATGTAGAATTTAATCTCTTGAAAGGTATTAGTTATTTCAAATACATCAGGTGATCTTGCAAAGTCCTGAGCTTTGCAGCAATGAAGTTGCCAGGAGTCTTTCTCTTAAGACATGAGATAAGACCAGCCCTGCCATGTGACAGTGATATACTTCTTTAGGCACAGAAGGTTTAACTGTGACTCTAAAAATATGGGTTGTAACTACTGTGTTAAGTAGGGTGTTTCTTCTTCTTTATTTTGAACTTTTAATAGGTGGGGTTGCCATTCAGTTAAATAAATCATTGTGGATTAATTTTGTGTTTTAATGATTTAGATTAATTTTAATCAATTAGATCAATCCTTTAAGTTTACATATATTTGTATATAAGGAGAGACAATACTTACACTGTTTTAGGTGGTGAAGCTGTTCATTGGAGCACATATAGACTGGCATTGTTAGCCAGTTATGATAGTATAAGGCAAGTCCAATTTGTGCCATTATTACTAGCTTTTTTTGGTCATTGTGGAAGTGAGAATTCTCTGTATCCACCACACAACAACCTGGGTCTTGCTCCAGGAGAAAGGTGGCATAAAAATTAATCAATCAATCCAAACAAACAAACAGATAATATACCTCCCAAACCTATTTTCCCTTCCCCAACATGGCCATTTACTGTTTGCTGGAGAAGTATCCAGCTGTGTTCCTGTATCATCCTCCAGGACCATTAAAGGAACCCTGGATATAATATAACCAAAGTATGAGAATTATCCTGTCCACTGAATGTGTATCTGCATGTACACTGAGATGTAAATGCTTTTCTTTTTCAGCCATCAGCTTCCCTGGGCTTTCCAAATGCTTTAGATATGGACTTGTCTTCTGCAAGGGTTTTAAAATCATCTGATCCACAGGCTGAAGAAATCTCCAGTGTAACATCTGGCCAGTCCCAGAGTATGCCAGTTACCTCTGTTGTGCCACCTGATGCTGTTCCTCATTATAGTCTGGCATTGGATAAGAGTACAAATGATCTGGCCTCTAACAAGATAGACCACAAGGTAACTGGTGGAATGCCACTGGTGAGCACAGTGTGCAAGGTAAGAACTGTTGATACATTGGATAATTTCTTTCTGGAAACATTGTAGGAACAGTAATTTCTGTTAATATCATAAAACATCATATTTGATGGAATCTCTCTATAGAAGTGAATAGTACTTAAAGAAGTGAATAGTACTCACAGAAAACCATACTAGTACTCTTGCACAGCTCTCATTTATATTCTTGTGGATGTTCCATATACAGTTGCCCATGATATCTGTTCTGGACGCCTTACCCTGCGGAACCCAAAATTTGCGAATTCTCAAGTCCCATTGACTCCAATAGTGGTGTGTGCATATAGCTGCGCTGCCACTGGGGACAATGGGACAAGTCCCCTCCCTCCCTCCCTCTTTGTCTCCTTCTTCCCCTGCAAGGCTTCCCTGGACTCCAGCCTCTGGCCCCAAAGCTAAGCCCAGGGCAGTAGTGTTGCAAGGGAAGGAAGGGGGGAGGATGGAAGGAGGAAAGGAGGAAAAGAAAGAGGGAGGACTTGTCACATTGCCTTCCTTCCTTCCTTCCTTCCTTCCTTCCTTCCTTCCTTCCTTCTTCCCCCTGCAAGGCTTCTGCCCTGGGCTTAGCTTTGGGGGCAGAGGCCAGAGCCCCATCAGCTGCAGGGAGCTGGCACAGGGGCTTGGGTCTCAGAGCCTCTACCCTCAACCCCAAGCCCCTGCGCCAGCACTGACTCCCTGTGGCTGATAGGGCTGCAGCCTCCGCCCCCAAAGCTAAGTCCAGGGAAGAAGGAGGGAAGGAAAGAACGATGGAGAGAGGGAGGACTTGTCCCATTGTCTCCAGTGGTGGCGCGACTGCATGCACATGCCGCCATTGGGGACAGTGTGGGCTTGCCATCTGCGAATGATCGAATCCATGAATGGCAAGTCCGTGGATACCGAGGGATGACTGCATACATATACCCCCATGTATCCTCAGAATTTTGGAATGCAAGAGACTAACCATTGACTTTGATGCAGGCAACATATCCACAGATATGTATTTTACTTCTGTGTGTGTATGTGCCCTCAACCATCTGTTGACGTATGGCATCCCTGTGAATTTCATAGGGTTTTCTTAGGGAAGGAATACTCAGAGATGGTTTGCTATTGACTTCATTTGAAATATAACCTATAGCACCTAGTATTCCTTGTTTCCCACCAAATAGTTACCAGACTTGATCTTGCTTAACTTCCAAGATCAAAGAGCTGCCTATGCAAAATCTCTGGTATGAATTTATAAAACAATTGGATTACTTGTTCTGCATGTTCAAAGAGGCTTGGAGGGTTGTGTCCTACAAACAGCACCTTTCCATGTTACATACTACCTTCAGTGAAACTATGGGGGGTTGCAGACTGCCAGAAATAGTGTGAATTCAGTCCACTTTTAGGGTTAGGGTTAGTGCTAGGGAGTCATGGGAACTGTTTTTTTTCTGAGACATTGAGCCTTCTCTGTCAGACAACTCTGATGCCACAATAAAATACAGTTCCCATGGTTCCCTAACTCTAACCCTAACCCTAAAAGTGGACTGAATTCACACTATTTCTGGCAGTCTGCAACCCCCCTATGTGTGTGTGATTTAAAAGTGTGTTTGTGATATGGCATATGGATCAGTAACTTAGCCAAAGTCCTTTTGAGTAGTCCTAAAATAACTTTTTGGATCCCATCCTCTGCGTACACAAATAGGATAGAACAGCACTCTTCAATAATGCCTTTCTGCTCCTCTGTTGTTATCGTTATTTTGTCAACATTAATGTGTTAAAAAGTTGTATATTTCAATGCTTTTTTTTTTTTAATTGCAAGCTGGAAAGTGAAGACTTTGCTTCTGCAAGTTACTCTCGTGGAAGTGACTCTACCACTACAGAGTCAAAAGACATTGATGCATTAGCTCTTCCTATGCACCATATTCTGGAAGAACCTATTAATCTTTCAGTGAAAAAGACTCAGCTATGTGTCCCTCCTCCCATACCTGTCACCAACACTGATTGTATGCAGTCACCAAATCCAAGACAAAGTGAAGGTAGAATTTTCCTTATTTTCTTTTGTGTTTTCAAAATTATTTAACATTTTCAATTATGTGTTGTGTGTTTTTCATGATCGCTAAGATGATGTGATCTGTTGCTGATATCACAAAACTATGTTTTCCATAACTATTCTGAGATGATAACCACAATATTTTCCTGTAATAAACAACTCCCTGCCTACTAGATCTTGCACAGCAGTTCACATAATAGTGCTACTACTACAATTTTTTCTTCAAAGACATGATTTTGACCTTTATTTGCCTATTAGTAAACTGGGTTCAGGTTGGCTGATCTGAAATGCTATGATTTCTATGATACTATCTTGTTGTAAGTTGCGTGATTTTGTTTTTAAAAATCTCTTCCAGTTTTTAATGTTGGTGTTTTTAAAAAGATGGTGCATGTTATTCTATTGTAAGCTTATCTGGCTATCTCCAGGTAGAAAACCAGAAGAGACACATTTAAACTTTCATTCTAAACTGGAAGAGCACATCTCCAGTTCAAATCCATGTATAAAAACCACAGGCGAGCTTGATGCTTATGTCTTCCCCAGTGAAATAAGGGGGGACTTAAAAGTGCTCAGGTTGGACATGGTTATCCTATTATTCAGAGCCCATTTAATCCCTGAATTTTGACAAATCCAATGTTTTCTCCTCCAGCAAATATGAATATTTTTTTCATATGTAGTAGGGGCATAAAAAAAGCAATATATTTTTAGAATGGTGATAGAAGTAAGTGGGAAAAAATGCAGGTTATAATATCAAACCTGAATCCATAATGTACCCATTAAATTACGTAGGTTTGATTATTTTGTTATGTATCAAATATATTAGTATGAAATTCTATGGTTCCTGGGGGTGGGGGGGGGGTCCCAAGTGCGATAGTATAGACTATCTTCCTCCATGAACAGGAAGGGAAGTGTTCTATAGGAATTTTACACATGGCTGGTGGCAGAAAGTTAAGCTGCCCTGACAGTATCAGGACAAGGAGAATTCAAGTGATAAATGATTCTACCTAAACATTAGGAAGAACTTCTTGACTGTAATAGCTGTTTGAAAGTGGAAAGGACTGCCTTGGAGGGTAATGAATTCCCCTCCTTTGGAGGTCTTTAAACAGAGGTTGGATGGGTATGGCTCAGGAGTGTTGCATATTCCTGCATGGCAGGGGATTAGACTATATAGCCCTTTAGGTCCCTTCCAACGCCATGATTCTGTGATTTCTATGATTCTAATCATAGGAAGCATTAGATCCCTCACTCTTTGGATGTGATCCCATGACAAGTGGAAAACCATCTTAGCCCTGGAATAATCTTTTTAAAGGAAAAAACCCTCCTTTGGTTTTATTGTGAGCAATATGAGCCCAGTAAGGAGTTTATCACATGGGACAGATCCCATGCAGAAACTGGATTTAAACTGAAAAACCCCTGCAACATTAACCCGAATGGAAACTTGACAAAACCCACTCCTTTTTACTTTTGGAAAATCCCGAAAGGAAAAAGGGGCAGGTTTTGTCTACTTTCTGTTCAGGTTAATGTCACATTAACCCTGTAGTGTGTGAAAAACTAACTGCTTTTGCGGGTTTCTAAATCCACTTTTCCAGTTTTTAAATCTGCATTTAAATGCATTTCTGCGTGGGATTTTTGCAGTTTGCCCTGTGTGATAAACTCCATATGAAGAGACAGTTCTTTTGCCATGGACTCAATCCCATCCAGTCAAGTAAGACCACTCTTAATCAGTACAAAGGAGACCATGTATGCCAAAATGTAACTATTAGTTTAGTCAGGCTAAGTTCCCTGATATTTTATCCATGTTCTTCTCCTGCAGATTGCCATAACTGCGAAGAGAAACATTTTGAAAGGGAAAATAAAAGCAATCAGACCAACAGGTAATCAAATTTCATGAAACATACAAATAATAATGGAGGTGGAATAATCACTTGCTCTGGCTTATGCTCTGTCACTATATTATATTATGTGCTTATTCCTGCTGCCTTGTGTTCTTTTGTAGCTGAAGAGGAAACACAGGCTAGCAACTTTACTGTCTTGGATTTTTCAAAGTAACTAAAATAGATATTAAAATAGATATTTTAGTTACTTGTGTAAAACAGGAAAGTATTTTGGGAGAGCCCTAGAACTATAACTAATATTACTAATATTAATGCTACTATTAATATTATTACATAACTAATATTCAAGTAGTCCCAGTACTGTCACTTACTAGACTCTCCATGTATTTTAACATTACTTTCAAAGGTCTAGTCTTTCCTTTTCCCATCCTAAAGCTGACACCAGCAGCCAGTGGGAAGTCAATGCAGAAAATTTCTCCCTGTACAGAAATGTGCCTCTGATTTCCTGTTGTATGTGAGGATTTTGTTGATTCTTCATTATGAGGTATTAGATTCTGTTCTTGAAATGTCCAACTAATTAATAATATCCTATTAAAATATGCTGATTAGCCATCTTAAAAGACAAGCCAGCCTGTCTGATTATATGATAGTAATGCAGGTAAAATGAAGGGATGATCTTTCATAGTACTGATGAAATCAATCCAGTATTAAACACTGATTTTTAGAGCTTGTGCCAAAGAGGTGAAAATCCCTTTCGTGAGACTAGAACGACTGAATATACACACAACAGAGTCTGGAGAGCTTCCAGTTTTTAAATTGCAGCCACAGAAGAATGAACATGATGGGACTTTCCTGCTGATAATTGAATGTGGTACTCAATCTTCAAGCATGGCTATAAAGGTAAATTCATCTCAGCTGGTTTGATTGCTGTCTGTCCCTCCTTCCATTCTCACATATGCTTAAATTCTGACATATATGTTTAAATTCTCTGATGACCTTGATCAGAGAATTTTATTACAGTGATACACTTAGAGCCAAACTACAGGTGACAGCAGGTGCATCTACACTAGAGAAGTAGTGCACTTTGACACCACTTTAAGTGTAGCTCCATACTATGGAATTCTGGGATTTTTAGTTTTACAAAGTTTTCAGCGTTCTCTGCCAAAGAGTGCTAATGCCTTACAAAACTACAAGTCCCAAGAGTGTGTAGGATGGAGCCATGGCAGTTAAAGTGGTATCAAATGGCATTATTTCTTACAGTGTAGATACACCCAGTGACATCCATTATCGTATCTCATGTCTCTATTATCATATTTCTTAATATTTTCATGATGGGTCAGGGAACATTTTGTTTCTGGAGGCCATTGGGCAGTGGGAGATCTGGGTTCAAATCCCCACTCAGATATGAACCTCACTGGGTGATTTTGTGCTACTCACTGTCTGCCTTAACTTCTCATTAGAGGAGTCTTATGAGAAGACAATGGGGAAGAAGTGAGCAATGATGTAACAAACAGTAAACAAATGGGTCAAATTCTATCAGTTTAAGTGGAAGACTCAGATTTATCAGGAGTCATGGCAGTGATTTCAGCTGCCCACTGTCAGTAGTTTAGATCCAGAGTTGAACTTCATGAATTGGAGGTTCCTGTAGGCAGAAGGAGGCAGTCTTTACTCACCCCTTCTTTCCTGAAGCCCTTGTGTTTTTCAAAATCTGTTCTGGAGAATTGAGGTGCTGCTGCTGAGGGAAAGAACTGGCAAAAATTGTGACTCTCTCTCACACCACTCCTTCTTCCAGTGGATTTTGTTCCATCAAGAGTCCTGTTCGTGAAGAGGCAGATCTAGATCCAACCCATTTTCTGTCACTGGAGGTTCTTAATCCTTGAGCCAGAAGGAATATTAATGGTGTTTGTTACAGGGAAAGGCAAAATTCTTCTACTATTAATTCAACATGGAAGTAAAGGGCATTTTAAAATGTCTTCCCCAATAAATATAGCTGATGGAAGAAGAAGGGGCTCTGAAGGGCATGCCGGCATTCAAGCTTTAAAATCTCAGCTTTGCTAATTAGTTGGTTAATCTATTGATTAAACCAATTAAAGCTTCAGGCATAATTTTTAATGAATGTAACTGAGGACAATGCAAATATACTTGAAATTTCAGTACCCCCACCAGCACATCATTGGAGGGAATTACAACATTTAATGTGCAATGACTTACTGAAAAGCTATGAGATAGGAATCTTTAATCCCAGATGCAGTAAGGACATTTGCCTTGAGGCCTTTACTCACTACATTCCAGCGTCTGCAGTATTTCAAGCTCTGTGCATGAAAATTAAATGTTTCTTAATTGAGACTTCACTTTTCATTCAAGGTCAATCAAGGAAATCAACCTGAAAGAATGAATCCCAAGTCCGAGAACCTGAAGGAAAGAAGGATCCCTGCAAGCCAACCACCTGAGCAAACTTCACTCCCTTTTATTGATCACAGGCTCAGTAATAGCATGAAAAAGTCAGTGCTTTCAGAGGAAGACCATCCCATTGAGAACGAGGACTTCTGTGCTGTGTGTCTGAATGGAGGAGAGCTATTGTGTTGTGATTACTGCCCAAAGGTGTTTCATCTCTCATGCCACATTCCTGCTTTGCTCAGTTTTCCTGTGTGAGTATATGACAGAAGGAGGATAACTAGTTCAATTTGATACATGAATACAATGTTTGAGACTCGTTGGGCTCAGTTCTTTACATTGGGGCTAGTTTGTACTACTTATCCTTTCAAGATGTCTCTGTGGGTTTCATTGTTCTTTTTAAGCTTTTGGAATTGCCCTGCTGCCAGATCTGATGGTGATCAACAGGCTGTCCTTTAAGAAGGGAACAAACACCTTGTGATTGTGTAGAAACTTTGTTGTGTACTTTCAAATCATTTATGACTCATGGCAACCCTAAAGTGAACCTATCATGGGATTTTCTTGGCACAATTTCTTTAGAGGGAGTTTGCCATTGCCTACCTCTGACGCTGAGAGAGTGTGACTTGCCCAGGGCCACCCTGTCAGTTTTCATGGCTGAGTGGGGATTCAAACCATGGTCTCCTGAGTTGTACTCCAACACTAACCACTACACTATGGTGACTCCCATCACTACTGTGGGACTAGGTGCAAATTCCTTCACTAGTGAATGAACATAGAATTAAGGAAATTGTCTTGGGAAGGAGAAGATGGCAAAGACAAAAGAAAGCTGGATCTTGTAAAAATTATACCTTTCAGACCTTTATTAAAATCAATGACACTCATTAAACGGCAGTGCCTCTGGTTATACACTCTTTAAACTTACTCTAGACTAAGAACAAATGTTGGAAGCTGCATACCAAATCAGACCACTGTCTAATTCAGGATCTTCCACTCCTAGCTGGAGATGCCTGACTGGGGATACTGACCCAGAGAGATATTCTGCATGTAATACCTGACCTTCTGCCATTGAGCTAAAACTTTTCCCTATGGCATACATGCCAAACACAGGCATACACAGTATTTCCCCCTTGTAACTTGTTTTTGAGTTTTTATTTAAAAACCCGAATAATATCATAGTGTTCAATTTCTGAAAGTCCTCAGCTTATTTTAGCCCCATTCTTGAACCCCAGAAAAAAGTGTTTGAATCCCCTCAAAGGCAAAAGGCTGTGAAATTTGTTCAATTTACCCCCAAATAGAAATCTTCTGGGACACTGTTTTTTTTTTTTTTTTACCTCCAAATGTCTTGTTTAAAAATCCATAGTGGCCAGTTTCTAAAAAAAAGGACTTCTGCAGGTGGGCAGACTGCACCAAGGCAGTTGCCTTTAGAAGGGAGATTAGAGGCTGCTGCTGGTTTCCTTGTCATGTGGTGAATCCATTCTGTGTTTTATTCCAGAGACAGAAGAACCTATCCAAGATTTTGAACCATATCCCTCAAATAAAGTCAGCCCTCCGTATCCACAATTCTGCACCATAAATTTCCCCAAAGCAAACCATTTTATATAAGGGACACTATTTTACTCTGTCATTGTATATAATGGGATTTGAGCATCTATGGATTATGGTATCCACAGGGCTCCTAGAACCAAACTTCAGTGGGTACCAAGGGCCCACTGCAAGTGCAGCACTTTGCATAGCCCCTTTAAAGTTCAGACTTAAACATAGAGTGGATTTCCCCATCTCACTGACCTAAAAGCCTCCATATGAGGTGTCCCTGGTGGCTTCTGGAGGCTCAATTCAGCTTAGTTTTCTCACTGTGTGGTAGGTTGAGGAGGGTCACAGGGTTTCTGTGGAAACATAGCAGGAGAGGCACAAGTAGTTTATGGGCTGCATACAGTCAGTGGGCTGACCTACAACTTAGGTATGGGATAGCTTAGGGACAGCTTGTTTTTATATCTGCACCATATTTAAAATTCAACACATTAACTCCTAAAGAGTGCATGCTTTATGTAGATATATAGTATCCCTCACAATGGGGTTCCTTTGCCTGAAGCAACCCTTAAAAAAAGAATTCTTCTGCCACAGAATAATTGACAGGTCTGTTTCCTTTCAAGGCTTTTATTCTCCAACATAATTTTTATCAAATCATCTATTCCTGGTGTTTAATTTACGGATGTAGCTATTTACAGCAATAATCTCCATATATATCTTCTTTCTTGCTTCAGAGGGGAATGGGTGTGCACACTTTGTCGCAACGTAGAGAAGCCAGAGGTGGACTATGATTGTGAAAATACTCGTTTCAGCTACAGTAATACACTTGTGCCAGCAAGAGAAATGTATGGTCTTGATGACTATGACCAAAAGGTAAGTCCAGGTACCAGTAGAAGAATATATCAAGGGATATATAGCATGGGGCCGCCCCGGGAAGCTGCGGATTGGGGCCGAGGCATCCGCATTCCTCAGCCCCGCGGCGCAGCTTTATAAATAGCGCTCCTTCCGCAAATCGCCAAAGATGTGCCGCACCTTCGGCGCCTTTTCTGCCGCAGCGTGTGTGGACGCTGCGGCAGATAGGCATCCTTGGAGCGCTGGACGTGCGGAAGGTCCGGCGCTCTGACGATGTCTTCGGGAAGGGGTTGGGGCGCCCAGCGTGCAGCTGCCCCTCCCCTTCCTTGCCGTGAAGATGGCACCTTGCGCCGTCTGCTTCCCCCCTTAGTCTCAAAGGTGCTACAAGTTCTCTCTACATATTGATTCCACAGACTAAGGGCCTTTGCAGACTGCCAGAAATAGTGCAAATTGAGTCCACTTTAAGGGTTAGGGTTAGTGCTAGGGAATCATGGGAATTGTTTTTTTTCTGAGACATTGAGCCTTCTCTGTCAGAGAGCTCTGGTGCCACAATAAAATACAGTTTCCATGATTCCCTAGCACTGAGGGCAGTTAAAGTGGACTCAATTTGCACTGTTTCTGGCAGTCTGCAAAGGCCCTAATATAGCTATATCTTTGAATTCTACCACTATGGAAAGTGAAAAAGAAAGTAATTGGTAGTAGGTAATATATGTCCAGAGAGACAGCGTGGCATAGTGGTTTTGAATGTTGGATTACGACTAGAGACCAGGATTCGATTCCCAGTTTAGTTGTGAAACCCACTGGGTGATCTCTTAGACTCGGGAAGGCAATGGCAAACCTCATCTGAATAAATCTTGCCAAGAAAAAACTATGATGGGTTCGCCTTAGGCTCGCCATAAGTTGGAAATGACTTGAAGGCACACAACAAAAACGTGCATCCAGTGGAAATTAGCCAGGGGTTTTTGTTTTCTTTTCTAGGTAGAGCAATCTGATTTAGATGGGAGAGGCTATAAATGCTGAGAAGTACCCATATAAATTAATTGTAAACTTGAATTTTACAGAAATGTGAGAAGCTGGTACTTTCACTGTTCTGCAATAATCTGAGTCTTCCTTTTCATGAACCAGTCAGCCCTCTGGTGAGTATTACACAATCTTTCCGATTGGACTAAAGAAGTATGAGTTCTCATGATGTAACTGCTTGGGTCTTGCCAGTTATCTCTACATTCTCTTGTTCCATTCTTATTGTTTAGGCATTTCTTAGATCTCCACAAACTTTAAGGTTTGCTGAGGTGGCCCTATAGTTTGAAGGACAATTTTTCTCCTCTTTGATTTTTTTCTTAAATTTTTGTTTTTAGGCTAAAGAGATTATTCATTTATTTATTTATATGACTTAGGTCCCACTTTTCCCCAGTAAGGGGCCCAAAACAACCCAAAGAGTTTTAGCGCAAAAGTGCCATCTCACTGATGTACTCTGGCACAGTAACTCTAGCTTTGAAAGAAAGGAAGAATGAAGGAGAAGATAAAGGAACATCTTGTTCTGGTATGTCTCAGACAACCCACTTAAGGATGGGAATAAAATTTTGCAGCTAGTACCAGGAATTACTAGAATATATTTCAAGACAAAAAAAGAGTCATTTGGATATTATAATATTTTTAAAAACCAGAGAACGACAGCAACCAATATTGCAGCCTCCCCACACATTTTCCTCAGCTGGAGTAGACCTTAGATTGGAGATGCTTGCTTCATCCCACATCTTTTTCTTACCCTTTTTTGTTTTCATTCTCTGCCGTATTCCTACACAGTGACCCTATTGCTTCTTGGCAGATAGTATCTTCCCCTTTGCAATATGAATTCCAGTTTCATTGAAATGACCCAGAATTGTCAGGATCTTTTATCATGACAGAAAATAGTTTAATCCCAGGGTCCAGCCAGCATGGGAATGTATAAATATGATTCTGTTATGGGTACTTTAGCCAAATAAATACAAAATGAACAGAATATTAGAAAACTGTTATTTCCATGATTGCAAGAGAGTTTCACATGGTAAACCACGTCCTCCTTTATGAAGTTGTTCCCCAGGAATACTCCCTAGTGAGTCTCAATTGGCCATTGTTCTAAGAAGACTGTATAATATCCCTTATAGAAGATTTATAGCATGCTGATATATTCATTTCAGCCTCCTTCCCCCCTAATCGGTATAGTAATAATAATTAATAAATATTTCCCGCCACTCCCTACGGATCGAGGTGGGATTACACAATAAAATATACAATAGTGTACAAAATACAACTAATAAAATCAGTAAAATCAGAGCATAGTTAATAAATCAATAAATAAAAATATATGAAATAGGATAAATTAAAATAAACTAAAGAAGAATAAACTAAAATAAACTAGCCGGTCGTCATCAGTACCCAAAAAGTCGGTTTTACAATAAATACTATAGAGGTTTGCTAGGAAGATCAGATGGATAGGCCCGCCAGAAGAGGTCCGTCTTAAGTGCCTTCTTGAGATAGAACTTCTAAAGAGCAGAGGACTATTGTTATTTTCCTTGATTCCCTTTTGAGTTCTGTCATTATATTGCTCTAGGAAATTTAATGTATCGTGCAAGATAGAGAAAATGCTTGCTTAGTTCACAGTATGTTTGTAAATTTAAAGGATGCTTGTGATTTATCAAAAATCTCATACCAATACGATTTCTTTCCAGGCTCGGCATTATTATCAGATCATCAAAAGGCCCATGGACTTGTCAACCATCCGGAAAAAGCTCCAGAAAAAGAACAAACTGCATTACTCTACCCCTGAGGAACTTGTATCAGATGTACATCTTATGTTCTGGAACTGTGCAACATTCAACTATGTAAGTAGTTGTGATCCAGAAATCAGCCCACAGTATTCATTATGTAAAAGAATTGGGCTATGGCTAGTTTTCCCTGTAATGTAAACAATTATTTGTGTTGACTTTTAAATTATTGTCACACATTAATGAAAGTGGCTGGTCCTTGTGTATTCTTTTTATATTTTCCCTAGTCACCTTTGTTCATTCTTCCTTGAAAACCCAGGAGAGTTTGGCTTTTCCTTAGATTTTGCTACCTACAAAAGTGTTTCTGGAACCTGCCACCCTATGCTATTAGATATAACAATCTCTGTATTATCTAGAGGTGTGGTAAAACATGACCTCTTAATTTTGTGCATTGACGCATCTTTTCCATCCCCATCGTGGGTTCATATTGATCTTTATGGCAAGACAGCATTTGTAAATGTATAGTGTTGTTCATTTTGGCATACAAGTGCTACTGTCTTGACCTTATTCCTAAATGTGTACTGAAACTATTCTGCTGGAATTTTTTTTCATTTCCATTTAACTATAAATAGCATTATTTTTTAAAAATAGTAATAATAAAAGGAAGCTGAAAAGGTTCATAGTCCCAAAATAGGGAGAACAGGTTTGACTATGGCCCTTTACAGACTGCCAGAAATAGTGCAACTTGAAGCCACTTTAACTGTCCTGGCTCAGGGCTAAGTAATCTTGGGAACTGTAGTTTATTGTGGCACCAGAGCTCTCTGTCAGAGAAGGCTCAGTGTCCCAGAAAAAAAAATACAATTCCCATGATTCCCTAGCACTGAGCCAGGACAGTTAAAGTGGCCTCAAGCTGCATTATTTCTGCAGTCTGTAAAGGCCCTAAGTGAACAGTGTGTTGTTGAAGTATGATGACTTCTCTTGTAGCCTGATTCAGAGGTTGCTGAGGCTGGACGATGCCTGGAATTGTTCTTCGAAAGCAAACTGAAGGAGGTTTATCCAGAAAAGCAGTTCTCATTGGTACAGCAAGAGGACTCTGATTCAGAGGAGGTGGAGCACGAGACTAGCCAAGTGGCTGCCAAAGGATTCCAGTGGCCCTCCTACAGACAAGAGTGCATTCAGCCAAAAAGAAGGCGACGGCATGCTGTAAGAAAACAAAAACACTTAATTACTAATGGCTACAAAGTTAATTTTGCTCTAATTGAAGCAAAACTTTGAGAATACCATCCCACACTAGTTAGAATGGGTTGATCTTTCTGTGAGTTGATTACTTAGATCAGAGCATTTTATCTGTGAGCTGTTTTGGGTCCCTTGTGGGAGAAAGGCAGCATAGAAATGAGATAGATAGATAGATTGATTGTTACTGGGTGCCTGCTCTCCCATTCCAAAAAGTGGAAATCCATTACATACGGCCCCTGACTGTATCAAAAGTCATTTGGGGAAAAAAGGAGGAAATGAATACAGAATTGCAAATACATTTGTGCATGTTACTTTTTAAGCTATTTTTATTACCTTGCCCATTATCAGAAAATACCTGAATTAGAAAGGAGAAAAATCCCTATAAGTCTCATTAAGACTTAGAAGAAGCTGTCAAAAAGACAAGTGTTCTGGAATTGCAAATATACATATATAGTTGGAGATTATTTTTATTTTTATTTTGCAGTATCTTGAGGGCCTAAATACCTTAAAGGCCCCAGGTCCTGTCTGATCTTGGAAGTTAAGCAGAGTCAGCCCTGGTTAGTACTTGGATTTACCTGGTGCTATAGGATGTATTTCAGAGGAAGGAACTGGTAGAACCACCTCTGAGTATTCCTTGCCTATGAAATCCATGGGGTTGCCACAAGTTGACTTGAAGGCAGAAGCACACAAATAGTATCTTGTAGAAGGCATTGAAACAGGGATGGGAGTTGTGAAGTCTTCCAAATGTTGCTAGACCATACCTTCTAGCCAGCAGAGCCAATGACAAGGGTTTCTGTAACTTGTAATTCAGTAACATCTGGAGGGCTGCCTTAATCAATATTCCCACATTCTACACAAAAATGGGCTGGAGTCCTGTTGGTGACACATATTTGCACAACTCACGATTGTACATTATTCAAAACTTTCCTCAAGGTGTGGCTGTCAAGCCCTGGGATGGGAGGAACACCACTGCAGCTGTTCACTGACTGCAAGAGGAGTGACACAGGGGAACAAGAAACAGCCATCTCAGCTGCAACTCTAGCAAAAAGGAAGAGAAATAAAGTCACTGTCCCAGATGAAGAGTGACCTCATTTTTTTCTTCCCCTCAGAACAGAGCTGGGCAGCTTCTTGACTGACTGAATTGCCTCCCTCTCCTTCCCCCTGGCCAGTGAATGGCAACAGCAGGACTTGGCAGCTGCTGGGTGGGAAGAGAGGTGTAGAGCTGTGCATGCAAAGCATTACCCTACACAGGTGTGTAGCCTATATATGTGGGAGTAGACAGGATCTCAAGTGCAAGTAAGGTGTAGTAGTTAGAGCAGTAACTCTGGAGATCAGGGTTTGATTCTCTGCTTGGATATACAAACCCACTAGGTGACCTTGGCGAGTCACATACTCTCAGCTCCAGAAAGCCCTGTGATAGGTTAGAGTAGCTGTAAGTCAAAAATAGCTTGAAGGCATGCAATAACAAGACAGGGGTCCAAAACGCATTGCAGAAATAATCCAGTTTGAGACCACTTTAACTGCCCTGCCTCAATGCTAGGGAATTCTGGGAACTGTAGTTTTGTGAGACATTTAGCCTTCTCTGTCAGAGAGCTCTGGTACCATAATCTACAGTTCCCCGGATTCCCTAGCACTGAGCCAGGGAAGTTAAAGTGATCTCAAACCACATTAATTCTGCAGTGTGTTTTGGACCAGATTCTCAGAAAAGAAAAACATTTTTTTTTACAACAAACTATACAAATGAAAAATAAATATTTTCTTTTCACCCTATATAGGATTAGACAGGGTGAAAAGAAAATATTTGTTTTTCATTTTTATAGTTTGTTGTAAAAGAATAATGTTTTTCTTTTCTATAAAAGTATTTTTCCTCCCCTTCCTGTCCACCTCAAATTCTTTTACAAAACTAAAAGCATTACCATCGAATACCAAGATCATCCTACTCCACAATGTATCCTGATTTTTCCCCCCAGAACAAATATGGGTTTAATTTTTTCAAGGTTTTAGTCCTGGAGAATTGTGATTTCAGTGCCAAACGGAATCATTCATAATAAAGTCCCTCTTGAGCCTCTAGGTCAGGGAAAGGAATCACACAGCCTTGGGGCCACATGTGCCTCATTCCTTTTTGGGGATCCTGGGCCACTTTTTGATCCTGTTTCACTGTAATTGAAGAGAGAATTGTTGCTTCTGGAAGTTTTAGGAATAGCAATTCTTCTTTAGAAGAAGGTTCAGCCACAAAGCCACACATAACCGTGTCCATCCCTCAAACAGTATTACAGAACCAGAAACAGGCTTAACAGCCACTTTCAATATTTTTCAGGGTGTGTGTGTGTAGCATTTTGAGGGTCCCAGTGGAAGAAAGATGGCCCCTAGGCCCTTAACATTTGCCCATCTCTGCTCTAAGCACATTGGAGGACATTTCATTTCATCCCCCCATCTCAATCTTGCCAATAGTATGTAGCATAGTCATAGGCCTATTTATTAGCTCTAATTAAGTAGAAAGTTTCCCGGGAGAATGGCATATGATTCAGGCAGCTTTAAACTTTTGAACTTTTCTTATAAATTAAGCCTTGGCTTTTAAACTTTTCTAATAAATTAAGCCTTAGTTTGTGAGGATATGACGAATTCCCTTCCATCACAGTTGAGAGATTTTGTGAAGAGGTTTTTCAGAAAGACCATTTTTGTTGCAAAAACCCTGTATTATTGTGTAGTGTTTCTCTGTGGTCTATTTGTATTCAGTTTCACCAAAATGCCATCCCTCTGGTCAGTGTTTCAGTAGATTAAAATCTGAACATATATTCTTGGTACTTTGATTAAAGTCTATTTGTCCTTATGTTTCCACTGGATGTGCAAAAGCCAGGATTGAGTGTTCATTTAGACCAGAGGTCCCCAAATTACGGCCTGTGGGCCGGCCCCGGCCCGTCGAGGCCTTCCTACCAGCTCATGGTCGGTCCTGCCGCCGCCGCCGCCACCACTCGCACCCGCCGCCGGACACCATTTTGTCTTCCAAATGGTGTCCAGAGTCGTGCGCATGGGCGCGGCATTGCGCGCACATGTGCACAACTCCAGGCGCCATTTTGGAACACAAAATGGCATCCAGAGTTGTGCGCATGTGCGCGCACCTCCACCCCCCCAGAAGATCTGGGGGCCAGCGAACCGGCCCCCGGATCAAAAAGTCCGGGGACCCCTGATTTAGACACAAAGCTATTAAAATGCCTCAACTTAGATGGTCTTCATTTTCAATCGTGTAAAGAAATCAGTATGAAGAAAGGGTGGTAGTTGGAGGGGGGTATGAGGATCAACCAAACCAGCTGAATTATTTTTCTAAGGGAAATACTGTGCAAAATAATATCTGAAAAGAATAGCCCTTCAGCTACTTACCCCTTTGTTTCTTTTCTACACAGGAAAGTGACAAAACTAAAAGACCAATGTTTTGGCCAGCAAAAGGTCTTTCTCAAGTGTGATCTCTGGATTGCTGCATAGTATGCTGTGAAGAACAAAACAAAGAATCGACTGTGTGAAAACTGACAAAAATGTCACTTAGAGTTTCATTTGGACTGCACTCTAGTGGTTGACCAACTTCATTTCTAGACTCTTTGAGGACACTACATTTTCAGCATAATGCAATTTTAATGGCTTGTCTCCCAGCTATCTGTTGTATCTAATAGGCTGTATTTACATTAATGTTTTAGTTATATGCAATAATTATTAATGATAAAAATAGGGAAATTATTATACTATTCTTAAAGTTATTTTATACATTCACATTACAGATTGTAGCTTCCATTGGTTTTCTGGCAATCATACTATTTCAGGGCACCAAAGATTCCACCCCTGTTTAGATTGGATTAATGTCAAGGGCCATTTTACCATTGGGGGCCCATTCTCTTCTGTATTGAACAAAATAAGTTCCATATTTTTCTGGTATGAGAAATCCAGTTCCCACTGTAATTTCTATCCTTGTAATGTTGTCTTGCTAACACTGTTTTGCAACAGAAAACCTAATCCATGGGCTTCAGCTGAAGCAATAACTGACTATGGCCTAAGAAGCTGAGTACAGGTTCTTTGTTATCTATTTACTGGTAGACCAGACTATGATGTTGAAAGAAATAATTTGAGAGATTTGAAAATCTAGTCATTAGTTATAGGCTGAAAATTTGAGGTTGTAAGTCTTGTGTATGCAGAGTGCCTGTGTACTAGAAATGAACAGGTGCAACTGTCATTTGGGATGAGTGGGTTTGAAGTGGTTATGATGCCAGGAGCTCACACAATACCCGTTTTCAGGTTCTTGTAGTCTCTTGGTTGATCTGACTTTAAAATGGGGGGCAAGGCAGTGCTGGAAAATGGCATTTTTGTTTTATATGGATTTTGTGGACATGTTCATCCTCTAGCTTGATTGCTACAGTATCAGCTATTTAAACTATTCTGTTAGTGGAGATTGGGTATGCTTGCAGTGTACTGAAGTGGTCTTCTTTTTATGTTTCCTAGCTTTCATCAGAGTCCTTAAAATTAGTGTTGTTTTCAGGCCTCAAAAGGGAAGTGATTCCTCTATAAATTTACTTTCTCTGTAGATTTGTTGTAAATTAAAGAGAGCCCTTTAGCACAGTCTACATGGCTTTATTGAATATGGTATCCATGGATGTCATAATAGAGAACTCTTTAAGTGAGAGTTTAGAGAATTTACTAACACCTGAATATTTTTCCTGTTGCCAATGTTAAAATTGTTTGACATAAATGCTGTAGAAAACTGTTATCTCTTTTCATATTATATAATAAACCAGTCACTAAAAACACTGTAAAACTGTTAAGCCATGTCTTTTGCCTGCAAATGTTTTTCAATAATGTCTCATATTTGATTAATTACGAGTCTGATGGCATCTTAGGCCATGAAAAATGTCAAGTTCTGCATGCTTGTTTACCTTATAGCACTGTTGATATGTTCTGTGATATACTTTCAGTTATTCTGTCACTTTGATAGATAGCATACTGCTCATTAGTAATTTTTAATTCAAAAAACTGAGGTCCACTACTGTCTAAATGAGTTGCCATAAATCAGAAATTACTTGAAGGCACACACCACCGCCATCATCACCAACAACCACCACCATTTTGGAATTTGTTGGTATGAAGGGTAGTTTAGAAATAAGAAAATAAATAAAGGTAACCTTTTCTCAGCTCTAAGCAGACAATAAGGATGTGCTGGCTCAGTGGTTAAGACCACTGATGCTTGGAAGGTTGGCAGTTCAAGGGCCGAGTGCCGCATGATGGGATGAGCTCCCATCACTAGTCCCAGCTTCTGCCAACCTAGCAGTTTGAAAGCCTGCAAATGCAAGTAGATAGGTACTACTACGGTGGGAAGGTAACAGCATTTGGTGCAGTCATGCTGACCTCATGACCACCAGAGTAGTCCTCGGACAACGCTGGCTCCTTGGCTTAGTAACTGAGATGAGCACTGCTCCCTGCAGTCAGTCATGACTAGACATTCATGTCAAGGGACTACCTTTACCTTCACCTTTAAGCAGACAATACTTGTTCAGTTCTGATAAATATGCTCTTCATCTTTTCCCATCAGTTTATAGAAAACACTTGTGTTTTCATTTCCACTAACCTTCTGACAGTACTAGAGAGCTTCCTGACATGTTTCTCTGTTGATCTTTGAGGCTTTTTCATGAATCTGTCTGCCAGCACAATTCTGTCAGTTACTTTATGACTACTCCTCCCAGACTTCTCCAGCTAGAATAGGGTGCTTGGCTGAAGTAGTATGGGAGCTGTAGTCCAAATATGAGTTTTATAGGAGCTGTGCATGCCTACTAAACACAGCAGGGATATATAATTAATGGGAGTGATACATAATTAACAGGATTTCCATTTTAAAGGGTTATTGACCTCTGTTTGTTTTTGGATTGAACCCATTCCTTTCCTCATTGAGAAGAAGGGGAAAACATTCTCACTGCTCCTACCATCAAGGAAAGGCTGGACTATGGGAGAATTGGTTGGGGAGTGCTGATGCCAAAGGCTCCTATGATACTGATCCGCAGCATCCGCATTCCTCAGCCCCGCGGCGCAGCTTTATAAATAGCGCTCCTTCCGCAAATCGCCAAAGATGTGCCGCACCTTCGGCGCCTTTTCTGCCGCAGCGTGTGTGGACGCTGCGGCAGATAGGCATCCTTGGAGCGCTGGACGTGCGGAAGGTCCGGCGCTCTGACGATGTCTTCGGGAAGGGGTTGGGGCGCCCAGCGTGCGGCTGCCCCTCCCCTTCCTTGCCGTGAAGATGGCACCTTGCGCCGTCTGCTTCCCCCCTTAGTCTCAAAGGTGCTACAAGTTCTCTCTACATATTGATTCCACAGACTAAGGGCCTTTGCAGACTGCCAGAAATAGTGCAAATTGAGTCCACTTTAAGGGTTAGGGTTAGTGCTAGGGAATCATGGGAATTGTTTTTTTTCTGAGACATTGAGCCTTCTCTGTCAGAGAGCTCTGGTGCCACAATAAAATACAGTTTCCATGATTCCCTAGCACTGAGGGCAGTCAAAGTGGACTCAATTTGCACTGTTTCTGGCAGTCTGCAAAGGCCCTAATATAGCTATATCTTTGAATTCTACCACTATGGAAAGTGAAAAAGAAAGTAATTGGTAGTAGGTAATATATGTCCAGAGAGACAGCGTGGCATAGTGGTTTTGAATGTTGGATTACGACTAGAGACCAGGATTCGATTCCCAGTTTAGTTGTGAAACCCACTGGGTGATCTCTTAGACTCGGGAAGGCAATGGCAAACCTCATCTGAATAAATCTTGCCAAGAAAAAACTATGATGGGTTCGCCTTAGGCTCGCCATAAGTTGGAAATGACTTGAAGGCACACAACAAAAACGTGCATCCAGTGGAAATTAGCCAGGGGTTTTTGTTTTCTTTTCTAGGTAGAGCAATCTGATTTAGATGGGAGAGGCTATAAATGCTGAGAAGTACCCATATAAATTAATTGTAAACTTGAATTTTACAGAAATGTGAGAAGCTGGTACTTTCACTGTTCTGCAATAATCTGAGTCTTCCTTTTCATGAACCAGTCAGCCCTCTGGTGAGTATTACACAATCTTAGGGCTCTTTCCGATTGGACTAAAGAAGTATGAGTTCTCATGATGTAACTGCTTGGGTCTTGCCAGTTATCTATACATTCTCTTGTTCCATTCTTATTGTTTAGGCATTTCTTAGATCTCCACAAACTTTAAGGTTTGCTGAGGTGGCCCTATAGTTTGAAAGACAATTTTTCTCCTCTTTGATTTTTTTCTTAAATTTTTGTTTTTAGGCTAAAGAGATTATTCATTTATTTATTTATATGACTTAGGTCCCACTTTTCCCCAGTAAGGGGCCCAAAACAACCCAAAGAGTTTTAGCGCAAAAGTGCCATCTCACTGATGTACTCTGGCACAGTAACTCTAGCTTTGAAAGAAAGGAAGAATGAAGGAGAAGATAAAGGAACATCTTGTTCTGGTATGTCTCAGACAACCCACTTAAGGATGGGAATAAAATTTTGCAGCTAGTACCAGGAATTACTAGAATATATTTCAAGACAAAAAAAGAGTCATTTGGATATTATAATATTTTTAAAAACCAGAGAACGACAGCAACCAATATTGCAGCCTCCCCACACATTTTCCTCATCTGGAGTAGACCTTAGATTGGAGATGCTTGCTTCATCCCACATCTTTTTCTTACCCTTTTTTGTTTTCATTCTCTGCCGTATTCCTACACAGTGACCCTATTGCTTCTTGGCAGATAGTATCTTTCCCTTTGCAATATGAATTCCAGTTTCATTGAAATGACCCAGAATTGTCAGGATCTTTTATCATGACAGAAAATAGTTTAATCCCAGGGTCCAGCCAGCATGGGAATGTATAAATATGATTCTGTTATGGGTACTTTAGCCAAATAAATACAAAATGAACAGAATATTAGAAAACTGTTATTTCCATGATTGCAAGAGAGTTTCACATGGTAAACCACGTCCTCCTTTATGAAGTTGTTCCCCAGGAATACTCCCTAGTGAGTCTCAATTGGCCATTGTTCTAAGAAGACTGTATAATATCCCTTATAGAAGATTTATAGCATGCTGATATATTCATTTCAGCCTCCTTCCCCCCTAATCGGTATAGTAATAATAATTAATAAATATTTCCCGCCACTCCCTACGGATCGAGGTGGGATTACACAATAAAATATACAATAGTGTACAAAATACAACTAATAAAATCAGTAAAATCAGAGCATAGTTAATAAATCAATAAATAAAAATATATGAAATAGGATAAATTAAAATAAACTAAAGAAGAATAAACTAAAATAAACTAGCCGGTCGTCATCAGTACCCAAAAAGTCGGTTTTACAATAAATACTATAGAGGTTTGCTAGGAAGATCAGATGGATAGGCCCGCCAGAAGAGGTCCGTCTTAAGTGCCTTCTTGAGATAGAACTTCTAAAGAGCAGAGGACTATTGTTATTTTCCTTGATTCCCTTTTGAGTTCTGTCATTATATTGCTCTAGGAAATTTAATGTATCGTGCAAGATAGAGAAAATGCTTGCTTAGTTCACAGTATGTTTGTAAATTTAAAGGATGCTTGTGATTTATCAAAAATCTCATACCAATACGATTTCTTTCCAGGCTCGGCATTATTATCAGATCATCAAAAGGCCCATGGACTTGTCAACCATCCGGAAAAAGCTCCAGAAAAAGAACAAACTGCATTACTCTACCCCTGAGGAACTTGTATCAGATGTACATCTTATGTTCTGGAACTGTGCAACATTCAACTATGTAAGTAGTTGTGATCCAGAAATCAGCCCACAGTATTCATTATGTAAAAGAATTGGGCTATGGCTAGTTTTCCCTGTAATGTAAACAATTATTTGTGTTGACTTTTAAATTATTGTCACACATTAATGAAAGTGGCTGGTCCTTGTGTATTCTTTTTATATTTTCCCTAGTCACCTTTGTTCATTCTTCCTTGAAAACCCAGGAGAGTTTGGCTTTTCCTTAGATTTTGCTACCTACAAAAGTGTTTCTGGAACCTGCCACCCTATGCTATTAGATATAACAATCTCTGTATTATCTAGAGGTGTGGTAAAACATGACCTCTTAATTTTGTGCATTGACGCATCTTTTCCATCCCCATCCTGGGTTCATATTGATCTTTATGGCAAGACAGCATTTGTAAATGTATAGTGTTGTTCATTTTGGCATACAAGTGCTACTGTCTTGACCTTATTCCTAACTGTGTACTGAAACTATTCTGCTGGAATTTTTTTTTTCATTTCCATTTAACTATAAATAGCATTATTTTTTTAAAAATAGTAATAATAAAAGGAAGCTGAAAAGGTTCATAGTCCCAAAATAGGGAGAACAGGTTTGACTATGGCCCTTTACAGACTGCCAGAAATGGTGCAACTTGAAGCCACTTTAACTGTCCTGGCTCAGGGCTAAGTAATCTTGGGAACTGTAATTTATTGTGGCACCAGAGCTCTCTGTCAGAGAAGGCTCAATGTCCCAGAAAAAAAAATACAATTCCCATGATTCCCTAGCACTGAGCCAGGACAGTTAAAGTGGCCTCAAGCTGCATTATTTCTGCAGTCTGTAAAGGCCCTAAGTGAACAGTGTGTTGTTGAAGTATGATGACTTCTCTTGTAGCCTGATTCAGAGGTTGCTGAGGCTGGACGATGCCTGGAATTGTTTTTCAAAAGCAAACTGAAGGAGGTTTATCCAGAAAAGCAGTTCTCGTTGGTACAGCAAGAGGACTCTGATTCAGAGGAGGTGGAGCACGAGACTAGCCAAGTGGCTGCCAAAGGATTCCAGTGGCCCTCCTACAGACAAGAGTGCATTCAGCCAAAAAGAAGGCGACGGCATGCTGTAAGAAAACAAAAACACTTAATTACTAATGGCTACAAAGTTAATTTTGCTCTAATTGAAGCAAAACTTTGAGAATACCATCCCACACTAGTTAGAATGGGTTGATCTTTCTGTGAGTTGATTACTTAGATCAGAGCATTTTATCTGTGAGCTGTTTTGGGTCCCTTGTGGGAGAAAGGCAGCATAGAAATGAGACAGATAGATAGATTGATTGTTACTGGGTGCCTGCTCTCCCATTCCAAAAAGTGGAAATCCATTACATACGGCCCCTGACTGTATCAAAAGTCATTTGGGGAAAAAAGGAGGAAATGAATACAGAATTGCAAATACATTTGTGCATGTTACTTTTCAAGCTATTTTTATTACCTTGCCCATTATCAGAAAATACCTGAATTAGAAAGGAGAAAAATCCCTATAAGTCTCATTAAGACTTAGAAGAAGCTGTCAAAAAGACAAGTGTTCTGGAATTGCAAATATACATATATAGTTGGAGATTATTTTTATTTTTATTTTGCAGTATCTTGAGGGCCTAAATACCTTAAAGGCCCCAGGTCCTGTCTGATCTTGGAAGTTAAGCAGAGTCAGCCCTGGTTAGTACTTGGATTTACCTGGTGCTATAGGATGTATTTCAGAGGAAGGAACTGGTAGAACCACCTCTGAGTATTCCTTGCCTATGAAATCCATGGGGTTGCCACAAGTTGACTTGAAGGCAGAAGCACACAAATAGTATCTTGTAGAAGGCATTGAGACAGGGATGGGAGTTGTGAAGTCTTCCAAATGTTGCTAGACCATACCTTCTAGCCAGCAGAGCCAATGACAAGGGTTTCTGTAACTTGTAATTCAGTAACATCTGGAGGGCTGCCTTAATCAATATTCCCACATTCTACACAAAAATGGGCTGGAGTCCTGTTGGTGACACATATTTGCACAACTCACGATTGTACATTATTCAAAACTTTCCTCAAGGTGTGGCTGTCAAGCCCTGGGATGGGAGGAACACCACTGCAGCTGTTCACTGACTGCAAGAGGAGTGACACAGGGGAACAAGAAACAGCCATCTCAGCTGCAACTCTAGCAAAAAGGAAGAGAAATAAAGTCACTGTCCCAGATGAAGAGTGACCTCATTTTTTTCTTCCCCTCAGAACAGAGCTGGGCAGCTTCTTGACTGACTGAATTGCCTCCCTCTCCTTCCCCCTGGCCAGTGAATGGCAACAGCAGGACTTGGCAGCTGCTGGGTGGGAAGAGAGGTGTAGAGCTGTGCATGCAAAGCATTACCCTACACAGGTGTGTAGCCTATATATGTGGGAGTAGACAGGATCTCAAGTGCAAGTAAGGTGTAGTAGTTAGAGCAGTAACTCTGGAGATCAGGGTTTGATTCTCTGCTTGGATATACAAACCCACTAGGTGACCTTGGCGAGTCACATACTCTCAGCTCCAGAAAGCCCTGTGATAGGTTAGAGTAGCTGTAAGTCAAAAATAGCTTGAAGGCATGCAATAACAAGACAGGGGTCCAAAACGCATTGCAGAAATAATCCAGTTTGAGACCACTTTAACTGCCCTGCCTCAATGCTAGGGAATTCTGGGAACTGTAGTTTTGTGAGACATTTAGCCTTCTCTGTCAGAGAGCTCTGGTACCATAATCTACAGTTCCCCGGATTCCCTAGCACTGAGCCAGGGAAGTTAAAGTGATCTCAAACCACATTAATTCTGCAGTGTGTTTTGGACCAGATTCTCAGAAAAGAAAAACATTTTTTTTTACAACAAACTATACAAATGAAAAATAAATATTTTCTTTTCACCCTATATAGGATTAGACAGGGTGAAAAGAAAATATTTGTTTTTCATTTTTATAGTTTGTTGTAAAAGAATAATGTTTTTCTTTTCTATAAAAGTATTTTTCCTCCCCTTCCTGTCCACCTCAAATTCTTTTACAAAACTAAAAGCATTACCATCGAATACCAAGATCATCCTACTCCACAATGTATCCTGATTTTCCCCCCCAGAACAAATATGGGTTTAATTTTTTCAAGGTTTTAGTCCTGGAGAATTGTGATTTCAGTGCCAAACGGAATCATTCATAATAAAGTCCCTCTTGAGCCTCTAGGTCAGGGAAAGGAATCACACAGCCTTGGGGCCACATGTGCCTCATTCCTTTTTGGGGATCCTGGGCCACTTTTTGATCCTGCTTCACTGTAATTGAAGAGAGAATTGTTGCTTCTGGAAGTTTTAGGAATAGCAATTCTTCTTTAGAAGAAGGTTCAGCCACAAAGCCACACATAACCGTGTCCATCCCTCAAACAGTATTACAGAACCAGAAACAGGCTTAACAGCCACTTTCAATATTTTTCAGGGTGTGTGTGTGTAGCATTTTGAGGGTCCCAGTGGAAGAAAGATGGCCCCTAGGCCCTTAACATTTGCCCATCTCTGCTCTAAGCACATTGGAGGACATTTCATTTCATCCCCCCATCTCAATCTTGCCAATAGTATGTAGCATAGTCATAGGCCTATTTATTAGCTCTAATTAAGTAGAAAGTTTCCTGGGAGAATGGCATATGGTTCAGGCAGCTTTAAACTTTTGAACTTTTCTTATAAATTAAGCCTTGGCTTTTAAACTTTTCTAATAAATTAAGCCTTAGTTTGTGAGGATATGACGAATTCCCTTCCATCACAGTTGAGAGATTTTGTGAAGAGGTTTTTCAGAAAGACCATTTTTGTTGCAAAAACCCTGTATTATTGTGTAGTGTTTCTCTGTGGTCTATTTGTATTCAGTTTCACCAAAATGCCATCCCTCTGGTCAGTGTTTCAGTAGATTAAAATCTGAACATATATTCTTGGTACTTTGATTAAAGTCTATTTGTCCTTATGTTTCCACTGGATGTGCAAAAGCCAGGATTGAGTGTTCATTTAGACCAGAGGTCCCCAAATTACGGCCTGTGGGCCGGCCCCGGCCCGTCGAGGCCTTCCTACCAGCTCATGGTCGGTCCTGCCGCCGCCTCCGCCACCACTCGCACCTGCCGCCGGACGCCATTTTGTCTTCCAAATGGTGTCCGGAGTCGTGTGCATGTGTGCGGCATTGCGCGCGCATGTGCACAACTCCAGGCGCCATTTTGGAACACAAAATGGCATCCAGAGTTGTGCGCATGTGCGCGCACCTCCACCCCCCCCAGAAGATCTGGGGGCCAGCGAACCGGCCCCCGGATCAAAAAGTCCGGGGACCCCTGATTTAGACACAAAGCTATTAAAATGCCTCAACTTAGATGGTCTTCATTTTCAATCGTGTAAAGAAATCAGTATGAAGAAAGGGTGGTAGTTGGAGGGGGGTATGAGGATCAACCAAACCAGCTGAATTATTTTTCTAAGGGAAATACTGTGCAAAATAATATCTGAAAAGAATAGCCCTTCAGCTACTTACCCCTTTGTTTCTTTTCTACACAGGAAAGTGACAAAACTAAAAGACCAATGTTTTGGCCAGCAAAAGGTCTTTCTCAAGTGTGATCTCTGGATTGCTGCATAGTATGCTGTGAAGAACAAAACAAAGAATCGACTGTGTGAAAACTGACAAAAATGTCACTTAGAGTTTCATTTGGACTGCACTCTAGTGGTTGACCAACTTCATTTCTAGACTCTTTGAGGACACTACATTTTCAGCATAATGCAATTTTAATGGCTTGTCTCCCAGCTATCTGTTGTATCTAATAGGCTGTATTTACATTAATGTTTTAGTTATATGCAATAATTATTAATGATAAAAATAGGGAAATTATTATACTATTCTTAAAGTTATTTTATACATTCACATTACAGATTGTAGCTTCCATTGGTTTTCTGGCAATCATACTATTTCAGGGCACCAAAGATTCCACCCCAGTTTAGATTGGATTAATGTCAAGGGCCATTTTACCATTGGGGGCCCATTCTCTTCTTTATTGAACAAAATAAGTTCCATATTTTTCTGGTATGAGAAATCCACTTCCCGCTGTAATTTCTATCCTTGTAATGTTGTCTTGCTAACACTGTTTTGCAACAGAAAACCTAATCCATGGGCTTCAGCTGAAGCAATAACTGACTATGGCCTAAGAAGCTGAGTACAGGTTCTTTGTTATCTATTTACTGGTAGACCAGACTATGATGTTGAAAGAAATAATTTGAGAGATTTGAAAATCTAGTCATTAGTTATAGGCTGAAAATTTGAGGTTGTAAGTCTTGTGTATGCAGAGTGCCTGTGTACTAGAAATGAACAGGTGCAACTGTCATTTGGGATGAGTGGGTTTGAAGTGGTTATGATGCCAGGAGCTCACACAATACCCGTTTTCAGGTTCTTGTAGTCTCTTGGTTGATCTGACTTTAAAATGGGGGGCAAGGCAGTGCTGGAAAATGGCATTTTTGTTTTATATGGATTTTGTGGACATGTTCATCCTCTAGCTTGATTGCTACAGTATCAGCTATTTAAACTATTCTGTTAGTGGAGATTGGGTATGCTTGCAGTGTACTGAAGTGGTCTTCTTTTTATGTTTCCTAGCTTTCATCAGAGTCCTTACAATTAGTGTTGTTTTCAGGCCTCAAAAGGGAAGTGATTCCTCTATAAATTTACTTTCTCTGTAGATTTGTTGTAAATTAAAGAGAGCCCTTTAGCACAGTCTACATGGCTTTATTGAATATGGTATCCATGGATGTCATAATAGAGAACTCTTTAAGTGAGAGTTTAGAGAATTTACTAACACCTGAATATTTTTCCTGTTGCCAATGTTAAAATTGTTTGACATAAATGCTGTAGAAAACTGTTATCTCTTTTCATATTATATAATAAACCAGTCACTAAAAACACTGTAAAACTGTTAAGCCATGTCTTTTGCCTGCAAATGTTTTTCAATAATGTCTCATATTTGATTAATTACGAGTCTGATGGCATCTTAGGCCATGAAAAATGTCAGGTTCTGCATGCTTGTTTACCTTATAGCACTGTTGATATGTTCTGTGATATACTTTCAGTTATTCTGTCACTTTGATAGATAGCATACTGCTCATTAGTAATTTTTAATTCCAAAAACTGAGGTCCACTACTGTCTAAATGAGTTGCCATAAATCAGAAATTACTTGAAGGCACACACCACCACCATCATCACCAACAACCACCACCATTTTGGAATTTGTTGGTATGAAGGGTAGTTTAGAAATAAGAAAATAAATAAAGGTAACCTTTTCTCAGCTCTAAGCAGACAATAAGGATGTGCTGGCTCAGTGGTTAAGACCACTGATGATTGGAAGGTTGGCAGTTCAAGGGCCGAGTGCCACATGATGGGATGAGCTCCCATCACTAGTCCCAGCTTCTGCCAACCTAGCAGTTTGAAAGCCTGCAAATGCAAGTAGATAGGTACTACTACGGTGGGAAGGTAACAGCATTTGGTGCAGTCATGCTGACCTCATGACCACCAGAGTAGTCCTCGGACAACGCTGGCTCCTTGGCTTAGTAACTGAGATGAGCACTGCTCCCTGCAGTCAGTCATGACTAGACATTCATGTCAAGGGACTACCTTTACCTTCACCTTTAAGCAGACAATACTTGTTCAGTTCTGATAAATATGCTCTTCATCTTTTCCCATCAGTTTATAGAAAACACTTGTGTTTTCATTTCCACTAACCCTCTGACAGTACTAGAGAGCTTCCTGACATGTTTCTCTGTTGATCTTTGAGGCTTTTTCATGAATCTGTCTGCCAGCACAATTCTGTCAGTTACTTTATGACTACTCCTCCCAGACTTCTCCAGCTAGAATAGGGTGCTTGGCTGAAGTAGTATGGGAGCTGTAGTCCAAATATGAGTTTTATAGGAGCTGTGCATGCCTACTAAACACAGCAGGGATATATAATTAATGGGAGTGATACATAATTAACAGGATTTCCATTTTAAAGGGTTATTGACCTCTGTTTGTTTTTGGATTGAACCCATTCCTTTCCTCATTGAGAAGGGAAAAACATTCTCACTGCTCCTACCATCAAGGAAAGGCTGGACTGTGGGAGAATTGGTTGGGGAGTGCTGATGCCAAAGGCTCCTATGATTCTGATCTATATGAAAACAGCAGGAAATCAGCGGGGTAGTGGTGGAGGAGGAGCATGAAATTCTGGGAATGAAGGACAAGCATGCTTGATGCTCCAAGGAGTCACAAGTGGTGCACCCAATTCCAAATTTAATAGGGTTTTCTTCCCTTGTAAGTCTGTGTATTACTGAAGCCTTGTAGTACAAACTACATCTCAAATATAACCCCATTGAATTTAATGGGATTTATTCCTAGGTAGAACAGGAAGAAATTGATAGATTCTATAAAGAAGTACAGGAAGAAATTGACAACACACCAACACAGGATGTCAAGCTGATCATTGGAGATTGGAATGCAAATGTTGGAAGCAAAGAAGAAATCAAAAACCGTAGGCAGATTTGGATTAGGCAAAAGAAACAAAGCCAGTGAGCATCTGATAGATTTTTGTGAAGCCAACAACCTATTCATTGCAAACACATTCTTCATACAACCAGAAAGAAGGCTATACACATGGACATCACCAGTTAGTCATCATAAAAATCAAATAGATTATATAATTGGAAGTAAAAGATGTTGGAACTCTATACTGGTGGCCAAGACTAGACCAGTCAACAACTGTGGCACAGATCATGAATTACTCATATCAAAAATAAAAGTAAGACTAAAGAAGAAAACAAAACTATTGATTATACCAAAATATAATTAAATAATATCACAACAGAATTTATTGGTAACATAAACAGATCTGCACTACTAAGCACAATAAACTGAGAACCAGAGGAAATATGGTCTGTAGCCAGGGACATCATAAAAGAAGAGTGCAGACAGAAAGAGTGGGGTTAAGGAAAGGAAGAGGCATTAGGGACCACATTGCCAACATATGATATCTAATGGAGCGCACCAGGGAATTACAAAAGAAAATTAGCATGTGCTTTATAGACTAAAAAAGCCTTTGACTGTATAGACCATGAAAGGGTATGGAATGAATGCCCTTAAAGACATGGGAGTGCCAGCACATCTGATAGTCCTGATGAAGAATCTGTACTCAGGACAAGAGGCTACTGTCAGAACAGAATGGTTCCCAATTGGCAAGGGAGTCAGACAAGGCTGTACCCTTTCACCCTATCTGTTCAACTTGTATACAGAACATATTATAAGAAAAGCAGGCTTGGACACAGAAGATGGAGGAGTAAAAATAGGAGGAAGGAATATTACCTATCTAAGATACACAGATGACACCATAGTACTAGCAGAAAACCTCACAGATCTGTAATATCTACTAAGGAAGATCATAGAAGAAAGTACTAAGGCAGGCTTAATGCTGAACATAAAGAAAACAAAAATAATGACCACCGAGGACCTTCACAAGTTCAACCTAGACAATGAAGAAACAGAAATAGTAAAAGATTTCTCATACCTGGGATCAAACATTGATAGAAACGGGGACTGCAGTCAGGAAATCAGAAGAAGACTAAGAATGGGGAGGATGACTATGAAAGATTCTAAAATGCAAAGATATACAACTCAGCACAAAAGTTAGAATCATACAAGCCATCGTATTCCCTATTACCAAGTATGGATGTGAGAGCTGGACAGTTAAGCAAGATGATAGGTAGAAAATCAACTCCTTTGAGATGTGGTGCTGAGAAGAGTGCTGAGGATCCCATGGACAGCCAAAAGGACAAACAAATGGGTCCTAGAGCAGATCAAGCCGGAAATCTCCCTGAAATCCAAGATGACCAAATTGAGGTTGTCGTACTTCAGACACAACATGAGAAGGGAGGACTCATTGGAAAAGACAATAATGCTGGGGAAGGTGGAGGGAAGTAGGAAGAGAGGAAGGCCACATGCCAGATGGATAGACTCTATTAAGGTGGCCACAGGTATTAAGAGGTTGCAGGAATTAAGCAGAGCAATGGAGGACAGAGGGTCTTGGAGATGTCTCATCTATAGGGTCGCCATAGGTTGAGATCGACTCGAGGGCAGTAAACAACAAAGCAACAACAAAGTGTGGAGATAGTTGGGACTGGTGCTTTAAGAGTGTTTAAATCCAAACCAACGAATACCCCCCAAACCACAGGTATCCAAGATAAGTTGCTCTTGAAATAATGTATGCTTATAGAAGCAAATTTATCCAGGCTTAATTTTTTTTTTCATGAGGCAGACTGCTGTGTTCTGCAGCAAGTGAAGCTTCTAGGTTATCCCAGTGGACATGTTGGGTCATATATGGTCATAGACACTGGTCATTGCGAGCAAAGTGAAATATTTGTTTTGTAATTCAGCCATTAGTATCCACAGTGATGTTTGTTTCTAAACACTCTTGATCAGTAAAAATGGAACCATTCCTCTGACTACTTTGAAATCCAGAGAAACATTCAATAATCACACTCCCTCGGAGAGTAGTGGAGTCTCCTTCCTTGGAGGTCTTTAAGCAGAGGCTGGATGGCCATCTGTCGGGGATGCTTTGATTGGGAGTTCCTGCATGGCAAGGGGTTGGACTGGATGGCCCTTGTGGTCTCTTCCAACTCTATGATTCTATGATTCTATGATTCTAGTCAGTAAATATGAGGAAGATTTTTTTTTAAAAAGAAAGGGTTTTAAAGGCTTGTAGTCAAAAGAAAGCACTGGCCCAGGTTAGTCTGAGATTTTTTTTAACATTTTTAATTATAACAAAAACTATATAAAAAGAGATACAACATCTGCAATGTACATCTAACATATTTCAATAGGTTAGTCTGAGATGAAGCAGCAGAAGCACCTCTCCCCTGCCTCAAATGAAGTCAGCTTGGCCATGCTATTTGGGCATGTGGCAAAGGAACTGCCACATCTGTTCCCTTTCCTGATAGTAAAGATATAATAAGAAGAAATTAAATAACAATTTGCTGCTGCATCTGTTCCCTTAAAGTAGCCACTTCACCCTGCCAAATGGTAAGGCTAAAAAAGGGTATGTCCTCTCATTTCAAATGACCAAAACTCTCTAACGTCCTGCATTTATTACTTACAACAGCACAGCAGTAGATATTTTCTGCTCCAACAGTAATGACTTTGAGAGTAGAAAAAAGTAAAATGCCAAGGCAATAGCAGGAAATAGCCTTTTTTATATTTAGTTTACCTGACCATGTAAGCATTTAAGACTAGAGTTCTGAAACCATTCTCCTATGCACTCAAACATACCGGTGTATTAGTCCAATTGGGTTTTTGCTGGTTCTTTAGCCAGTCATTTATCTTGTGATAAATCCAGCATGGTAAGTGGATTGAAAGATAAACTTCTCATTTGACATGCCCTTCTTTTGGATTCCCACCAAGAGTGGCCTGCCTATTGCATAAATGGAGGCTTTGATATGAGAGAAACACAGCTAGTAGGGAGATGAAACGTGGTCTTTCAGAAAATATGTGATAGTCTTCTAGGAGCTTCCCCCCCTCCCTCCTTATGCATGGGCCTTCTTTTATTTCACTGGACATTTTAAGGTTAGAGTCCCTGATGACATTTGAATCTAGTATTGCTGAGAGCATTAAAGATGCTGTTTCTGCTTATTTTGTATTATCGCTAGAATTGCTTTTAATCTTTTGTGATACATGTTGAGTCTCCCTGGCCTGGAATTCTGAAATCCAAAATACCCCAAAACTTCTCCAAAAACTAAAACTAAAAGCTAAAGGGGTACCATACAGGTACTACAGGTTGAGTATCCTTTATCCAGAATTCCAAAATCCAAAATACTCTAAAATCCAAAATTGTCCACATAGGTGGCTGAGATAGTGACCTCTTTGCCTTCTGATGGTTCAGTGTATACAAACTTTGTTTCATGCACAAAATTATTACAGATATTGTATAAAATTGCCTTCAGGCTATGTGTATAAACTGTATATGAAACATAAATGAATTTTTGTGTTTAGATTTGGTCTCCAAAATATCTCATTATATACATATATGTAAATACAGGTATTCCAATTTTTTTAAAAAATCCAAAAACTTCTTGACCCAGGCATTTGGGATAAGGATGACTCAGCCTGTATATATGTGTTTTTAAATGCTGCCTTGAATTTGATTTATCATAAAATGGTGGACTATAATTACTGAAATAAAAATAACTAGCATATAAAATGTTAGCAGTAGGTATGTGTTTTAGGTATATTTCATTTGAAAGTTGGGGTCAAATATAATTAACATATTTGTATCAAGATTTGCAAGATATTTACCATTTTTATCAGGGGAAGTTTTACTGCGATATCCTAAAATGAAAGACTGCAGTTTTAGTTGCTGTATGAAAGCCCCGAGTCTCGGAGGCATCTATTCTCTTTTGCAAACAGTAAATAGAAGCCAATGTTGCTATGAGATGAAGTACCAAGTGAGTTGACTGCTTCTCAAATGGGGAATTGTATTTATGGAAACTAATGTTACTGGTTCAAATAAAACTCATCACTTCACAAAGCTATATGAAACTGTGACAGTGCATAAATTGCTTTGTGAAACTGAAGAGGGCAGCTATAGCATTCAGAAATGCAGAGGGTATAGTAGTATATTTGCATAAGCAAGTAAGAAAAATAGGAATAACACAGTCTTAAGTGTCATGTATGTCATACATCATAAAAAGTGTTCAATGTGAAATGTGAGCAAATAATTTCTAGTACCAGTAGAACCATTCTTTATAGCCCTAATTTCTGGAAATATGGTTTTAGAGAAGCAAGTGGAATTTTCCTACAGTCTGTGAGTGCAATTCACTTCCTTGAAAGATGCCTTAGCATATAAGCTAAATGTAATATCAGATTTTTAAAAATCTAAATGTGATAAATTAGATAAAATCTTGTCTCAGGGAAAACAGGAATTGTGAAATATATTATAGTATGAGAACAAAGTTACAAAGCTAAGGCCATACACTTATACAACACCAGGAAATTTATTCAGCATTGCCCATGTTGAAGATGATGATTTCGCATATTATTTCAGCAATCCAAAAGTCTGACTGTAGCATCTATAATCTTTAAAATTTGGTTCACACCAAATTCTATACAGAATGGATTAAAACCAGCAGTTTTCAAAGCTGAGATTTGCCAAGCCTGAAATATTCAGGGTATCAAGTCTAAGAGTCAAGTCTGATCAAAGCGGATTCATAGATGACACTATAGAGGAAAACCTATGGAAATATGACTTGTTTAGGTGAGTCTGGGGTTCATAAATGTGCATTATCCAAAGTGTGCATTTGGGAGGTGCCTGAATTAGTTGGTGGATCAGGTCCAAACCTTACCATTGCCCTCATTTTGGAGTTGGATGATTCTGTGGTTCATAAATATGCATTCTTCAAAATGTCTGTTTAGACAGTACCCAAAATGGTTGATGGATCTGGTCATCAGGACAGGGGCAGGGCAGTTAAAGCAGTCTCAAACTGGATTATTTCTGCAGTGTATTTTGGATCTATGTTATTTCCTGTTGTTTGCAGAGAGCTCAGACCTCTTCATTTTTTCAGACTGGAAAGGATGAAATAGAAGCTTCATTTTAAGTCTTGATGTACACTCCATTAATCTGCAAATTGTTTAATGTAGCCAGAAGTCTATTATGGGGAGTTTTGTCTAGCTCAAATTGAGAGGGGGTCAGCTACAAGCACCCTGCGAGACTGTGTCCCACGCGTATACCAAGAGTCCGGTGGCTCTAAGAATTGATGCAGAGACAGAATTTTCCCATTTTTATTTATTAAAGGGAAAATCACACAACACTTCACATACACATATACACTCATTCAAGGCTCAAGAAATCAGGGGTTAGCTTGGGAAAGATGTTGAGGCAGAACTAAGGGTGATACTTACTACAGATGAGGCTTTCTCTGGGATCCAATTGGGTGAAGTGGCATGAGAGTGTTGGTTTGAACAGAAGAGATTAGAGTGACCTAGTGTCCCCATGAAATGGAAACTAGCGACACTGAGGGGAAAAATCCAGGGTTTTTAAGGGGTAAAACTAGCTTCAGGGCAAAGGTGTGAGATTGCATGGGTGAGGTAATCTGGTCTGGCAATATTCAAGGGAAATGGGAGAGGATTAAGTCATTAGCTGGCCCATCAGGTGAGACATCTAAGCAATTATTGCCCATCCTTCTGATTATGGAGGTGATGATGGGCCATTTGCAACTCCCACACTATCTGCCTGGCTTTTGGGATGGGTTTTTCCCCCAGTCTTCTGAGTGACCCTGGTATGACCTGCCTGTCATTGCCTAGGTGGCACTTGGGGTCCATTGCAATGTACATCTGGGGTTATGTGGAATTCACACACACACTAAAATTCAGAAAAAAATGTACTTTGGGTAACATTAAACATCACTTGCACACCAATATTCAACAATTTCAATTGATCTGCATCTTTAGATTCCTGACAGGTACATTGTTAGAGTGGTATGGCCATTCTTATAAGGTGGAGAAAGGAATGATAGCACAACAGAATCACGGAACCATAGAATCATAGAGTTGGAAGAGACCTCAGGGGCCATCCAGTCCAACCCCATTCTGCCATGCAGGAACTCACAAGGCTTCCCTGACAGATGGCCATCCAAAGGAGGAGACTCCACCATTCTGAGGGAGTGTGTTCTACTGTCAAACAGCTCTCACTGTCAGGAGGTTCCTCCTAATGTTGAGGTGGAGTCTCTTTTTCTGTAGCTTGCATCCATTGCTCGGGGTCCTATTCTCTGGAGCAACAGAAAGCAAGATAGTTCCCTCCTCAATATGACATCTCTTCAAATTCTGAAACAGGGCTATCATATCACCTCTTAACCTTCTCTTCTCCAGGCTAAATATATCCAGCTCCCTATGTCTCTCCTCATAAGGCACGATTCAAAGATATAGCTGTGTTAGTCTGTAGAATCAGTATGTAGAGATATCTTGTAGCACCTTTGATATTGACTGAAAGAAAAAATTGGCAGCATGAGCTTTTGCAGACTTCACCAAAAGCAGCTTAAATCTAGGAAAACTCACGCTGCCAACTTCTTTCTTTCAGTTAGTCTCAAAGGTGCTACAAGATCTCTCTTCATAAGGCATGGTTTCCAGACCCTTCACCATTTTCGTCTTCCTCCTGTGGACACACTCCAGCTTCCCAACATCCTTTTTGAATTGTCTGTCCACACAGCAGCATCCTTGTAATTTATTTTTCTGTTTGCACACAACAAAATTGTTTTTAAATGGTATTGTTTTAAATTTGCTGTTGCCCTCCTTGAGTCCCCATATTAGGTGAAAGGTAGGGATATAAGTAAATAAATAAATAAATAATAATAATAATAATGTGTCAGTGAAGTCAAAGGGTCTTTATTTCCAGGCAATGGATTCAAAATGGTGGCGAAGGCAAAAATGGGACCATTTTTGGAAGGAACTCAGACCTGTGCAGTTTGCATTTTAAGGTCTGAATTTAAAAAAACACACCACATAACATAATTCGCAACTGTTTTAACTTTTCAAATTGTTGAATTGTTCTTTACATTTTATAGTCATACTTTGTAATGTTTTTGTACTGTTTTTAAACTGTATTGCTTTAAAGTCGTTGTTCTCCTCCTTGAGTCCCTGTATTGAGAGGTAAATAAAACAACAACAACAATAACAGTAATAATTTTATTCGTGACTGGAATAGGTTGTCGCCAGAGCAGCATATTGTTTACAAAATAAAAAGTGTGTGTGTGTGTGATAACTGAGTAGCAGACACAAAAGCAGGTCAGCTGAGGTAAGGGCCACTCTTTCAGCCCAATAGGGAAACGTCCCCAAACGAGAGTGCCTCCTCCTCCTCCTCCTCGTTCTTTTTCCTCAGCTGACCAGCCCTGCCACGGGCAGCGACGAGGAACGTCTTCGCGCTCCGAGCTACTTTGTCCCCTCACGGGCCCCGTACCACCTGTGGGAGAAAAGTTTCTGCAAGCGCGAGGAACTGCCGAGGAACTGCCGCCGCCGCCGCCAGAGCAGGTGCAGGAGGAGGAGGAAGGGGAGGAGGATGGGGGGCATGGGGGTGAGTCGCGCGCGTGGAGGGAGCGCCGGGGAGGGTGAGCCTTGCGGCGTCCAGAGAGGAGCAAGGCTGAAGGTTTTACAGTTGGCGAAGGAGGGAGGGGGGAGGCCGGCGGAGAGTTGTCCCGTTGCCATGGCGACGAGGAGGATGCCGGCTGCCCTTTGGGAGGGACGGGGAAGGCAGCACCCCCGGGAACTCTTCGCCGTGCTTTGTGGTTCCGGGCCCTTTTGGGTCCGGGGGGAGAGGCAGTTTGAACGGGCGCCCTCCTTTTCCCGGGCGCGCCCTCCATTTCGTCCTTCTGGTCCAAAATGTCCTCCATTCTGAGCAGGACTACGAACAGAGTGACCAGAGGTCCTCCTTTTCCAGGACACGTCCTCCATTTCAGTCTTCTGTCAAGAAGGGAATGCCCAAACGGCCTCCTTTCTGAGCAGGACTAAGACGCATGAGTTTTATATTTCTATGGTCATGGTCCTCCATTTTTTCTTCAATGCCTTCCATTTTGCGGCGTCGTGTCCTCCTTGGCTGTCGTCTGGTCACCCTGAGTAGGGAGGACCTCCTAACGCTGCCAGTTTTTCAAAACAGCAGAGAGGGGTGATAGAAATTCATCGCAGGCAGGAAGCAGCCATTTAGACAAGCGTGTGTTCTACCTGTGTTTGTTGTTGTTATGTGCCTTCAAGTCCTTTCCGACTTATGGCGACTCTAAGGCGAACCTATCATGGGGTTTTCTTGGCAAGTTTCTCCAGAGTGAGTTTGCCGTGGCCATATCTGAGGCTGAGAGAATGTGACTCTCCCAAGGGCGGGATTCAAACCCTGGTCTTCAAAGTCATAGTCCAACAGTGAGACCACTGTGCCACGCTGGCTCCTGTTCTACTTGTGTACCCAATGGAAGTATTGGTTTCAATTAGTCTAACCATGTGTTTTTCTGTAAAATCAATATATTGTCCACATTCACCCACATTGCATGATGATTTCTCTCTTTATGAAGGGCCCACACCCCAAAATACAAGATTGTTATTATTACTTTTGTATCTCGTTTAGTCTATATTGTTGTTGTTAGCTGCCCTCTAGTCAACCCCGACTCATGATGACCCTGTGGATGAGGCATCTCCAAAGCAAAGCAAAGCAAAGCAAAGCAGCTTCATTTATATACCGCTTCATATCACGCTATGGGATGTCTAAGCGGTTTACAACTGTAAGCTCATTGCCCCCCAACAGCTGAATACTCATTTTAGCGACCTTGGAAGGATGCAGGCTTGAGTCTAGCCTGAGCCCTGGCTAGTACTGAACTCACAACCTTGTGGTCTATGAGTGAGTGGCTGCAGTACAGGCATTTAACCACTGCGCCACCAGGGCTCCAAGACCCATGTCCTCCACTGCTCTATGTAGGTCCTGTAATTTCAGGCCTGTGTCCTCCCTGATTGAGTCTATCCATCTTCCTCTCTTTCTACTACCCTCTACCTTTTCCAGCATTATTGTCTTTTCTAATGGGTCTTGCCTTCTCATGATGTGACTAAAGTACGACAGCCTCAATTTGATCATCTTGGCCTCCAGGGAGAGTTCAGGGTTGATCTATTCAAGGACCCATTTGTTTGTCTTTTTGGCCATCCATGGTATCCTTCTCTGGTGGCGCAGTGGTTAAATGCCTGTACTGCAGCCACTCCCTCATAAACCACAAGGTTGTGAGTTCAGTACTAGCCAGGGCTCAGGCTTGACTCAGGCCTGCATCCTTCCGAGGTCGCTAAAATGAGTACCCAACTCTTAGGGGGCAATGAGCTTACAGTTGTAAACCGCTTAGACACTGCATAGTGCAGTATGAAGCGGTATATAAGTGAAGCTGCTTTGCTTTTGTTTTGCTTCTCCAGCACCACATCTTGAATGAGTTTTTTTCTTCCTACCTTTTCTTCACTGTCCAGCTCTCATGTCCACACATGACTTCTTGTCCTATATTAAAGGTATGGAAAGGGATCATGTAGCACGTTTAAGACTACCTGTACTAAAGTAGTTATAGCATAAGCTTTCATAGACTTTAGTCCACTTCCTCAGATGCCTCTTTTCATAGACCAAGTCTAGAAAAGCTGATGTTACAATTTCTTTCGCTCAGTTAGTCTCAGTGGTGCTACACAATCCCTTTGCAGATAACTCTTCTTCATTGAGACAAGGTAGTCTTCAGGTATTGCAGTTACCTGCCAGTTTTTGAGTAACCAGTCAGTATCCTAGAACCGTCAATCATTAGTACTGTATTGTCCCTGACTGGAGGAGAGAGCCGTAAAAAGTCCCTTGATGTCCTGATTTTCTGCATCGTTCTGGACCACTGGCTAGCAGAACTGTGTTTAAATGGCTGCCAGAGTTCACCATTGTGTTTGCCAAATGAAGGTTAATTTGCTTTCGAGGCTGGGGAAAAGATTCAGATGCCGGTGTGGTGGAATTAAATGGCATAGCTTTCATATTACCATTTGGTAGGTTTCTACTTTTGCTATTCTTTCTAAGGAGTATGTAATTAATAGAAAAGATCTAATTTCAGATTCCTTTCCCTCCCTCTTTGGTAGAATCAACCTTCATAGTGCCATGAAATCACAACAAACATCTCCATTGCACACGTAGTTCTCACTCGCAATTTGTTACCATGCCTGACTGCTTTGTTGTTACCATGCAAATGACATTCAAATAAGGTCACCATAGTTATTGCAAAACTGTCTGAAATCAGGAAGGACTGTTCCACCGTATGCGCAGTAAGCATGTTTCCTCAAAACTTCAGTTCCACAGCATGTAGTTCAGCCTGTGACCATGCTTATGACTCCAACTTTAGAGTATTTTCATATGTGAGAATTAAACTTACTTTTAAACCCCTTGTATGCCTTTTATGTTGATATCTTACATTGTAATGGAAAATAAAGCAGAGTAAACATTTGTAATACATTTTACATTTTAATGACAAAGCCAGTTGAAACAAGGGGTGTGCCCATATGTGTGAAGGTTCTTTTAGATTTACAAAGGTATCTTCTCAATGTGCAGCCTAATGTCTTTACTAGGATTCTGGAATTTTTTATTTTGCCAATTCCATTTTCATTATGTTCATGCTCCCCCTGGTGGGTTGATATTCTCTTCACATCCTTAAGATAAAAAGGCAAGAAAAAAATGCCTTGGGAAGTGTGTGCCTTCAAGTCGCCTGTTGACTTATGGCAAACCCCATGAATTTCATAGGATTTTCTTGGCAAGGAATACTCTAAGGTGGTTCTGCCAGTTCCTTCCTCTGAAATATAGCCTATAGCACCTGGTATTCATTGGCAGTTATGTAGTCGCTAACTTCACATGCTGAAAAGTATAGTTTCTCCAACTCCTGAACTCAGCATGGAGTAGCTGGGATTAATTGCTGGAGGAGATAGAATCCTGATTGCACTAATTTTCCAGTAACGTTGTTGGGATAACTGGCATCTTGGGACCAGCACTGGGACAAAGGCAGGAGATTCTCTCTCTCTCTCTCTTTTTTTAAAAAATAACTATTTGAGATTCAAAATGATGATGGCTGGGGTCCAGTAAAATGATCCAAAAGAGATTTTTCCTGCAAACTCTTATATCCTTCCCAAATATAGCTTCAGAGGTGTAGTGGGGCAACGGGCACTAACTGCTAAGGGTTGCTTCCTCACCCTTTTCTTCTATAGGAATATTCTGTAGAAATTCTGCTAGGAGATGGTATATAACACAGTATTGCTTTCCTCCAAAGAACCTGCACAATATTCTTTCCAAGAAAGATAACATAGTTTAAGTACCCCTATGTTACTCTTCTTCCAGCTATATATTATTAGTACTGCTTTAAACTTTCATATGGAAACATTGTAACTGACTCTAGTTTTTTTTCTTATTATTTCTGAACCACTGTAGTTACTTGATGCAAATAGTGTTACGTTTTCTTTATATATGTGGTGTCATTTAAAGTGAAATTGATTTTATTCTATAGCCTACAGAATGTCTTAGGTGTTAAGTAAAGTATTGTGAATAAAGGGGTGTATCAGCTTATTTCAGAAGCAAAGATGCACATTAATCCAGTAGCAGTGTCTTGTTTCTGTTTCAGTCCTGTGGGTTGTATAATATTTTTAATCTATCAAAACAAACAGGTATGAACTGAAGAATTGAAAGTTTGGTTTTAGATTCTGACCTGACAGATCACTGCTTAACTGGTATTCATTTTCACTGCTAATAGTTGTGTTTCCAAAACTCTTTAAGGGCTATCTCTTCAAGTCTCTTTAATAAACTGCAGTGTGAATGAACAACTTGTTAATGAAGACAGCCCTTTTTTTCTGCACCACTCCTCTGGACTTTAGAGATTAAACACACCAAGGAGGGAAGAGTTTTGTGTGATGTCTGAATCTGGCTTTATGGCAAGTATAGGCAAACAAACCAGAATTTGTAAGCCGACAACTAACTCTGATTTAAAGCTGATTTATAATTTTTTATTTGGGCACATTTAACTATAATCTGAGACATGCAAAATTCCTTTTGAAAGTAGTACTCCTAGCAACCAGCCAAGGCCTCCAGTAAACATGAGCATGGCAAACTGCTTTATTATGTGCATTTTTGTGGTTTCCATTTAACAATGAAACTCTGTAAGCAAGGTTTTACAAGCAGTTTCTTATCTGGAATGTTTCACCAGTAGGATTGATTCCTAAAGGGGAGGTTGTGTTAACCTGTTGTGGAAAAAGCAACTGAAAATTCAGTGGTAATTTAAATTTAAAATGCACAATCTTTTGTAGACTGCAGGCTCTTTCATCACTTTTAATGTATTATTTTCATTTATATCCTACCCTTCTCCCAAGACTGGGGCTCAAGGAGGCTTACAGCATTTTAAAAAACCCACAAAAAACCAGCACAATGAACAGCATACAAAAATAGTACATTAAAACAGAAAAATATAGTACATTAAATTCCTGCAATAATAAAAAAAAATTAAATGTTAAAATATCAAATAGTTTAAAAAGATAAAATGTTTAAAAAGCATTAAAACAATATAACACCCTGGCCCATTCTTTAAAAGCTTTTTCAAAAACATTTTCTGTTTTGAGTGCCTGGCTGAAAAGAAAGGTTCTTGCCTGCCGGCGGAAGGCCATCAAGGAAGGGGCCATTCTGGTCTCCCTGGGAAGGGAGTTCCAGGGTCTAGGGCAGGGGTAGGCAACCTTTCCCCTTTAAGGGCCGAGGAACTTCAGCTCCCAAAATCCCAGGAGCTATTGGCCAACATGGGACTATTGGCCAACATGGCAGAGGCTTCTGGGAGCTCGGCCCTTAAAGGGGAAAGGTTGCCTACCCCTGGTCTAGGGGCAACCACAATAAAGGCACTCTCTCGTGTCCCCATTAACCATGCTTGTGATGGTGGTGGGATGGAGAGAAGTACCTCCCCTGAGGATGTGAGAGCCCTGGCCAGCTCATATGTGGAGATATTGGGGGGGGGGGGTTGCAGACTGCCAGAAATAGTGCAAATTGAGTCCACTTTTAGGGTTAGGGTTAGTGCTAGGGAATCATGGGAACTGTATTTTATTGTGGCAGCAGAGCTCTCTGATAGAGAACGCTCAATGTCTCAGGAAGAAAAAAAAACCCAATTCCCATGATTCCCTAGCACTAACCCTAACCCTAAAAGTGGACTCAATTTGCACTATTTCTGGTAGTCTGCAACCCCCCATGGTCTGCCAAATAGCCTGGACCTGAGCCATATGTATATTTCAGTTGCATGCACTGCTCTTTTATTATAGCTTTTTTTAAAATGATTAATAAATTAATTTGAATAATGCTTAGTTGTGTTCATGCTTTTGTATGGCAAGGATGGAGAACCTTTGGGCATCTCCAGGTATCTTGGATTTCCGCTTCCATCTGCCTTTGTGTGTGTGTTTCCCAGCTTTTGTGATAGCAGAAGACAATTTTCTTGATTTGGAGAGAACAGTATGGTTACATCTTGATGTAAAATAGGTAGGTTTACTGTAAATAGTTGCAGAAGTGAAATGTTTATCTGAGAGAAATTTAAAACAGCTGATTCTTAAGTGTGAACCACAAGAATATGTTTCAACTACAGACAAGCAATATAACATTGAAAAAAAGGTTAATTCAATGTTACAGTACCAAGCAAGTGTGGTACTAAGGTGCCACCATGTGGTCAAAACAAATAACTACAGGGTTAGGTGCCTATATTAATATGAACCCAGCCCTATTTGACTGGTTTTGTTACTGAATGTAAAATATTTATTCTATGGGGGTTTAAAGTTGTTTTCCCCACAGTTAAAAAATGTTGGTGACAGCTTTTGCTTTCAAGAGTTAAACACCTTTTGGATAAGTGAATCTAGTCAACTCTGGTATCTGCTTCAGTATTGAATCTTTACGATATCTACTTTCTCTTTTTCAAAGTGAGTGTTCAGGTTGTCTCACCTGGTTCACTTCTTATCAGGTCTGTACCTTCAACCATTTCCTTTTCCTATTAGCAATGTTGTATGTGCTAGGTCACTTTTGAATGAAGTTAATTCTGAGGTATTGGCTTATCGTATAACAGAGTTGTAAATATTAAACAATTTAACGGAAGTTTGGATGATTAAAAAGGCTAGAATTTTTTTCATTAGTTTCTTTCTTTGAGATAAAACTATACTGAGATAATAGCTTTGATTCATTCTCTTTGAGGATTGTTGAACACAATGGAATATAAAGACTTTTCACATTGAATGCCTTCACAATTTACATTCTCTTGTAGAGTGTCCTTTTGCTGTTTCTGAGAAATCTTCACCTGTCTGAAACAGGCACATCTAATAGATTTGGAAATAGGTATTTTCTGGTTTTTTTCTATCCTTGAACCTCAGTATCTTTAATTTAATTTGAATGTGTTATCCTGATATGTGATGGAATTCCTTACTTTGCCTGCAGATCAATGAATACCTATTCAGGTATGTTTCTGAACAAAAACTGACACTGCAATAAATCAGTTAATTCTTAAGGTGTTAGGTAACTTTTCCTTTCCAGATTGGCCTTGATACATCAAAGCCTGCTGCAACATGTTTAATATAGTGTTCCTCAGCTTAGAAGGTGACCTTTCTGGATACATGTGTTGAAGGTGATTCAGTATGTACTACTGAAAATGGCTAGTTTTGTCTGTTTTGCCTTGGTAGTAAGCCTAGCATAACGATCAAGTGAATGGCTGAATACCTGATGAAGAAACTATCTTCCATAGGCCTTCTCCAGGCTTTGCTTTCAGTCATTTTCAGCATCCATATGAGACTTCTGTTTTGTGGTCTGATAACTCATATAATTACTACAACATAATGCAAAAATGGATTTAGGGAAACGCATGGCTTGTATGCAGCCCTCTCCATTTTTGTAAGTCCCAGCCTCTTAGCTATGTTGATCAGACCAAAAGCTTATCTGGTACAGCATCATGTTCACACAGTGGCCAATAAGTTGCTCACAGTAAGCCCAGTAGCAGGAAATGAGTGCAACTACACACATTATCTCACTCTCTTCACCAACTGCCTCTGATAATGGAAGTTCACACAGCCATCTTGACTAGTTGTTGTTATGGTCATAATGTTCCATGAATTTATCCAGTACCCTTTTAAAGCCAGTTACAGTGGCAGCCAGTACCAGATCTCCACAATTTTAGGCTTTAGGACTGGCTTTGGGGTTGAGACTGCCATGGTTGCCTTGACTGACGATCTGCGTCTGAGCATTGACAGGGGTAGTGTGACCCTGTTGGTGCTCTTAGACCTCTCAGCGGCTTTCGATACAATAGATCACAGCATCCTCTTGGACCGCCTGAGGGGGTTAGGTATCGGGGGCACTGCTTTGCAGTGGTTCCGGTCCTTCCTCTCGGGTCGGTCCCAGAGGGTGCTGCTCGGGGACTGTAGCTCCAGTAAGAGGGAACTCACTTGCGGGGTCCCTCAGGGAGCTATTTTGTCCCCGACATTATTTAACGTCTACATGAAGCCGCTGGGTGAGATAATACGGAGTTATGGTGCTGGGTGTTATCAGTACGCTGATGACACCCAAATCTGTTTCTCCATATCTCGTTCGTCGGTCTCAAATTCCAATGGCATCTCTTCTCTCAATGACTGTCTTCAGGTGGTAATGGGCTGGATGAGGAAAAACAGATTGAAGTTGAATCCAGACAAGACGGAGGTGCTCACGGTAGCGGCCTCGAAACCAGGAATTGGGTTGCAACCTCCAGTCCTGGATGGGGTCCCACTCTCCTCCAGTGACTGTGTTCGCAGTTTGGGGGTGCTCCTTGACTCGTCGCTCCTGATGACGAATCAGGTTAATACGATGGTCAGGAGCGCCTGTTATCAGCTTCGGCTGATATGCCAGCTGCGCCCTTTTCTGGAAGTAAGGGATCTCGAAACTGTCATGCACGTGCTGGTAACCTCACGCTTAGACTTCTGTAATGCGCTCTACATGGGGCTACCCTTGTGTCAGGTTCGGAAACTGTAATTGGTCCAAAATATGGCAGCCAGACTTCTATCGGGTACATCTAGGAGGGATCACATTACGCCGGTTTTGAGGTCCCTCCACTGGCTGCCTGTTGGTTTCCGGGCTCAGTACAAGGTGTTGGTTATCACCTTTAAAGCCCTAAATGGCTTAGGTCCAAGCTATATCAGAGACCCTCTTCTCCCATACAATCCTCCCCGCGCTCTCCGATCCTCAGGGAGGAACCTGCTGCAGCCTCAAAAAACTAGGCTGGCAGGGACCTCCCAGAGGGCTTTCTCTGTTGTCGCTCCTAGACTCTGGAACGGCCTGCCGGACGAGATCCGTCAATTAACATCTTTGGACAGCTTTAAAAGGGCTGTCAAGACGGATCTCTTCCGGCAGGCCTTTCCAGATTAAATTACTCGGCTTTGGGATTATTGGGATCCCCATTATTCAGTCTTCACAACTCCCTTAAAGTTGCACTAGCAGGGGATGATGGTTTGTATTTTATTTCAATGTAATAACCATTTTTAATTTTTTAAATGTAATTGTTTTAACTGAATTGATTTAATAACTTTTTAAGGGGGGGAGGAGGAAATTATTTGGTTTTACGCTGTATGTTATTTTTATTCTTGTTCACCGCCCGGATTGGTTCACCACAGGGCGGTAGATAAATAAAAATTATTATTATTATTATTATTATTATTATTATTATTATTAATTTATGTGCTGTTTAAAGTACTTCCTTTTATTTGTCCTGAACCTCCAACTGCCTCATCTTATCAACTTTTTCCACACCATGCTTACTTTTAGGCATCTCTATCATGTCTCACCTTATTACTCTCCTTTAAAAAATAAAAATAAACTAAGCATCCCTAAACAATGAAACATTTCCTCCTATGGCAGTAGCTACATTTCCTTGATAGTTCTTCTTGCCCTTTTTCTGCAGTTTTTTCCATTTCTAGAATTATAGGTGGGGTAACCAAAACTGTCTATAACTGTTTTATATGCAGTGCAGTAGTTACATAACTACAGTATGCAGTATGATATTGGCACTTTTATTTTAAATTTCCTTTCTACTTATGCCCCCAAAGGTTCCGAACCCCCTTTTCTGTAGCAGCTGTGTAATGATTGATATTTTTATCTAACTGTATATTACAATCTCATGAACCCTTTCTTCATCAGTGGTGGCCAGCTTACACTCTTTCAGTTTCCCTCAACTTCACTGCTGAATTTCTTGGTATAGTGAAAAAACCCCCCAAATATTTGCCCCTTTGAACTTTTTGTTGAAAAGAAAATACACGTTATATGTACAGCTTGGATTTCAGAAGCCTCCCAGAAGCACTGTTGGTCCTGTAGATAAAAGGCACATATCCCATATTCCTTTCCTCCAACCAAAATAATTCAGAAAGTTCTTTGTAATGTTTAGATGGAATCTCTTTTCCTTTAGTTTGAATCCTTTGCTCTGTGTCCTTGTTTTCTGCTACTCCAAATGACAGGAAAAGTGATTTCACCTGAACAGGAAGAATTTTGTGATGGTAAAAGGTGTTTGAAAGTGGAATACCCTGCCTCGGAGTGTATCCTTCTTTGGTTTGTTTTTAAACAGGCTGGATGGCCATCTGTAGGGAGTACTTTGATTGTGTGTTCTTGCATGGCAGGGGCTTGGACTTGATGGCCCTTGAGGTCTTTTCCAACTCTGAGATTCTGATTCTATGAGACCTCCTGGGAGTACCGACTAAGAAATAACAAGAAAAAAAAGTTAGATTTTGGTGCAGCAGTTAATTTACTATTCGGAGTAGCAACCAGCTGCAACTCATATCTGGTTCTGTGCGTGTGCGGAGGGATTTGGCCTCCACAGTCATACAGCTGTCCTAGCCCTGAGATAAGTAGTTGCTTGGTTCATTACCTACATGCATTTGATAGTCCAGATGCTATTGAATGGGCACTTGTAGCACTTTAACAGTGTTGACTTGGATTGCAGGGATCACGCTTGGTGGGATTTAACTGTAGCTTGCTAGCAGCAAAACTCACTTGGTAATGTTATTGAAAAGTGATATGGAGAATACTAAAAAGCAGCAACAAAAATATGTAGTTATTTTTGTTTTAACTAGCTGGACATATTTTGGTGAAAGAGCAAAAAAACAAAACAAAAAACTGATAAGATTTTAGGGATTTTTTTGCTAAACATCTGTCTGGCTTCATGTTCCTCCAAATCCAGATGTCCCAAATCCAATTTTTTGTGGAGCATTTAGATGCAGATTTGATCTGCTTCAGAGAAACCCCTTTTCAGTTTGGAAATGCAAATATTTGGAAATAGCTGCTGTATCTGTATGAACCAACCCAGTTCAGTTTTGAACTCTGGATTTGTTTGAATCTGAAGCACAGCCATAGTTTTTGGTAGCATAAAATTCCAGATGTTCATATCCTAACAGTTAGTTTATTCTTTAGACTAACACCTTGTACTTACCACTAGTACGCAAACAGGACAGACAAGTTTGGAAATCTTCACAGAAATCTGGCCATTGTACTAAAAGAATCATAAGAGTCTGGGTAGTTTGCAGAATTGAAAAAAGAGATAGGAATCAGTAATAAAAAGGAAAATAGAATCACAAAACAGTAAAAGTGAATAAAAGCAACAGAACCAGATCAAATAATTTAAAGACTTTTAAAAGTGATTTATTCACCTAGTATTTATTAAAAATAATATACTTGTCCCTCCACATTGGTGGCTTTGACTTTTGTGGATCCGATTATTCAAGGATTTTATTAATATGTTATCTCTAGGAATATCTAGGTCCTCCAGCACAACTCTGTGGTCAAAAGCTGCACTGGAGGACCTAGCGATTCCACTAGGCATTTGTAGCTCCTACAGTGCAATTCTGTGGTCAGTGTCTGGCAGATGTTGATCACAGAGTTGCACTGGAGGAGCTAGAGATTCCTAGAGAGGTGTTCTCTCGAGTAAAAACATAGTGTTTATGTTATTTGCAATTTTTCCATATTCATGGGGGTCCTGTGCCCCTAAACCCAGCAAATGTGGAGGGACTACTGCATTTACATACTGCTCTTCATCTTTTGGTACCAGGGTGATGGAACCTCACAATAGAGAAGGCTCACTCACTCCCTTGTTGCCATATCATGTACCATAGATTTTTGGAGAACAGTTGCCCCTGAAGATCTTAAAGTGTGGGCAATCTGGTACAGGGAGAGGCATTTTCTTAGATATTTAGGTTTCAAGCCTTTCTGGATTTTAAAGGTAAGTACCAGCACCTTGAATTGAATAGGGAGACAGTGCCAGTCAATTAAAATTGGTATACTACATGTCCTGCATTGATTACAGTTCTGGCTGCTAAAGTCTGCATGAACTTAAGCTTCCATGTCATCTTCAAGGGGAGGGGGGGCTCAGTAATCCAGTCAAGAGACTGCCAGTGGATGAACTGCTGTGGCCAGGCTATCCCTTCCAGTTACAGGAGTTAAGCAGACAAAGCTGGTAATAGCTACCAAGGGCACCCTGACATCAAGTGTCAAGATTGTATGAAGGAGATTATCTATAATGTGCAACTTGTTCCTTCATGAAGAACACAGACTCATCTAGAATAGGATATACACGTATTTCACAGACATGAGTACCATCTGTCTTACAGGCTTTAGTCTTGTTGGGGGTCTGACCTCAGTTTATCGGCCCTTATCCAGCCCATTGCCAAATCTGTACACTCATTCAACATTTACACAGTCTCATCTGACTCAGTTGACTTAAAGAAACAGGCAATAGTGCTATCAAGGTACTGTGAAATTTTATTCCAAATCCACACATGGCCTTACCTAGTGCTTTCATATAGATATTTAAAAAGGTGGAAGATAAGATGGAATATTGTGGGATATAGCACAATTGTTATGGAGGAGAAATTCCTCAGTATTACTTTCTTAAAGCACCTCTGCAAGTAGGAGTGAAAGCACCATATCACAGTGTGTCCTGCATCCAACCTGCGGAACTGATTCAGCAAAATACCATGTGTAATGGTATGAAAAATGGCTGTGTGGTTATGGAGTATCAACAGGATCACACTATCTTCTCTGTCAAAAAACAGAGGTCTGTTGGAAGGCTACCAAAACTGTCTCATTGCCAAGCCCAAACCTGAAATCAAAGGTCAGGAGTATCAGTGTTGTATTGTAGATTTCAAGTAAACCTAGCTAGCATAGCCCATGAGGAAGAATGCTAGGAATTGCAGTTCTGGATTGTTACAAATTTCTCATCTCCTGGTGCAGATAACCTGGCTTGAGAAAATAATATGGATTTCAACTGGCACCAGAAAGGTAGCTCTTCTGGGGAAAATTTCACCAACAGGATGCCACAATTGAAAATGCCTCCTTGCTACTTGCCACCTGCCACATGTCCAGTGATAATGATATTCAAAGCAAATCATTGGAAGATGACCTTACAACCTAAGTAAATTGATATGGAAGCAGGTGTTTCCTTAAGTACTTGTGTCTCAGACAAAGATGTCTCAGACAAAGATTGTGTGCAAGTGCTAGCACCTTCAGTTGAAATTCAATCTGGACCAGGAGCCAGTGAAGTTATTTAAATAATGGTGAGATGTACAGCCACCCCTCCGTTCTCGCAGACTTGAAGTCTACGGTTTTGCATATTCACAGAGGAGCAACCTCCATTTAAATCAGTGGGGCGTACCCCATTCAAGCCTATGGTGCTTGAATATTTGTGAATCTCTGTGTTTTTTTTGGGGGGGGGATGACCCCAGAAGAGGGATGGTACCTGGTCAGCCCCCTTTCACCATTTCCCCCATGCCATCTGCATGTGCCCCCCACATGCACTACTCCAGGCCAAGTGTGCACACATTCCACTCCACACACACACCCCATACCACTCTGGTCCGCCCGCCTGCCTCTCCTGTCTCCAGCGTGCCTGCATACCTCTCCAGCCTCCTGCACACCCGCCTGCTTGCCAGTCACCTCTCCTCCAGCTTCCCGCCTGCCTGTGTACTTCTCTGGCCTTCCACCCGCCTCTCCTGCACCTTAACCTGCCCACCCCCCTACCTCTCTGGCCTTCGGCCTGCTTGCCTGCTCACCTCTCTGGCCTCCCACCCACCTCCCTCTTCTCCGGCCTGCCCGCCCGCCCGCCCGCCCGCCTCTCTGGCCTCCCACCCACCTGCCTCTTCTCTTTCTTGTCTGCCTGCTCGCCTGCCCGCTCACCTCTCCGGCCTCCCACCCACCTCTCTGGCCTGCCCGCCAGTGTGTGTGCGCTCTGGGCAGTGTGTGTGCATGCCCTGGCCAGGCCCCCATCCCCAGAAGTCCCACCCCCACACTGAGTGACACCCGGGGCAGGAACGCCTTTACTATGCATCAGTGGCTTAGCAGTTAAGACACTGACTCTGATGATTGCAAGGGTGGCAGACCCAAGTGCTGTATGACGGAGTGAGCTCCCATCACTAGTCCCAGCTTCTGCCAACCTAGTAGTTCAAAAGCATGTAAAAGTACAAGTAGATAAATAGGTACCACTTTGGTGGGAAGGTAACAGCGTTCCATGGAGTCATGCCACATGCCCATGGAGTCATCTTTGACAACGCTGGCTTCCTCAGCTATGAACACCACCCTCTACAGTCGGACATAACTAGACAAATGTTTACCTTTACCTTTACACATTTCTTTTTAGTATAATAGGACATTAATTTTCAAATTTTCAAATCTTTTCATTTAGATGGGTATTTGAAAACTATTTTGGATATTTGATCCGTGCAGATGCTTTTAATGGTACAGTTTAAAACTGAAATGTTTGCAATAAATGACAGTAGCTTTAGGTCTTTTTATTTAACATTCAAAGCTGTATGTATGATTTAGTAAAAATCATTTTTGTGATTCGTGCAACAGTAAGCGTGTTGGTTTCGACAGGAGATTTTTCTCAAATTAATATCTGTTCATTGGAGTGCTTTATACTATACCTATGACTTAGGGGCAGGAGGTTCAAGATATGTGAAGGTGGGGATTTGCATCTTATGTTGGCTGCCAGATGAAATGAAAATCTACTTGGACAATAGCAGCTCTGTTATCTTTGCTCAACAGATAAAGCAAACACCATAAAGCAGCATTTTATTACTAAGGGAAGATACAAAAGATGGTTTTAACTGTCCTTCACAGAGAGAGTAGATAAGAAACATTTGTCCTTTCATTAGTATATGTAATTCCATTTTTGAGTTAATATCCAGCATAATAAAAAGTGAACAAAAATTGGCAACAACTGATGATGAGCAATTCTACAACACTATAGGATTTTAAGAATTTAATAATCTTTTTTAAACATAATTATTTTTGAAAACTATAACCATACAGCTTTATAATTTGGTAATTATAAAAGATTTGGATAGGAAATGCAATTGCAAGAATATAGACATTTCATTAAGGCCATGCTAGCATTATCTCTCAAACACATAAATCATACACATGGAAAATATATCAGAGATCTGCATAAACTGAATATATATGTAGAGATGTTTTATAAATATGCATATACTGATCCAGGCTCTTTTAGGCATAAAATTTATGATATGGAAATGTTATATTAACCTGTACTGTCTGCTGACTGTACTCTTGATACTGGTTGAAGATTTGTGGTTACCATTTGGAAAGCCTTATGGTGTAATGACAATATTTGGTGATAGGCCACACCATATAATGGGATGTTGTAGAAGAATACTGATTGGGCAGGTGATGAAGACTTTTCCATTTACTGTAATGATTTTGTAACTTTTGATGGTTTCCTCAATTAAACATCAATGTAATACCTGCTTTATATTAAATTAAATGTGGTTCATTGTATGGTAGATTCCCCAATCTTAAAAGTTATTTCTATCTTGGTACAACATTGCTTCCTTTTAGTTTGATTCGTAAGCTTTAATATAGCTTCATGGCACTTTTAAGATAAAAAAAAAAAAACTTGGCATAGCTTTCACAGACCTCTGGACACTTTATCAGATACAAACGCTTGTTCCTGGGCTGGAATTTCACTGTGATGATCTGACCTTAAATCCCCACGCTCAGTATTGCTACCAACATGATCCCGAATGATCCACTTCCTCTAAGTTTGTAGAAAAAAGATTTTTAAAAAAAATCATTTTGTCTTTAACACTCAGTACAATAATCAACCAGTGTAGTCTAGTGATTTGTGCATTGGACTGACTCTGGAGACCAGGGTTTGAATCCCTGCTCAGTCACGGAAACCCATTTACACTCTCTCAGCCTCAGAGGAAGGCAAAGGCAAACCTCCTCTGAACAAATCTTGCCAAGAAAACCCCACAATAGCTTTGCCTTATGGTCACCATAAGTAGGAAATAACTTGAAGGCATGCAGCTACAACAGCAGCAACTAGGCAATAGCTGTGGCTATGATTAATAATAAATATAATTGTATTAAATACATCTTAATATGCTATATGGATATTATTATACTCTTTGCTCTCTAGCACATGAACACTTCTGGTTGCAATTTCTTTTATTTTAAATACAGTACTTATAATAACTGTATAACAGAATGACTGGCATTTTATTACTACATAAATTCCCCAATGGAAATGTTTGGATAGCTTTGTCTGATTGAGCATGTAGGTGTGCATAATGCGTGGATGCACATGCTCATTTGGTTGTGCATTTGTTTGCACATTTAGTTTCTTGGTTCATTTGCTTAGTATTGGCATCCAACAAAAAAGTTGCATATTAATAACAATTAATAACCCCACAGCTCTAACGCTACACAGTTCCGATGTAGGATCTCACAAAAGTCTTTCTCCTGCCCCTCTCTGAATTCAGACTCCCCCCCCCCCCCCCCGTCTTCTTCCCTCTTTAGCTTTGTTACTTACTTTATGTACCATGTTTTTTTCAATACTGGAGCAGGGAAATGTCTAGTCCCATCCAAACCCTCCATTGTCACTTTCCTAAAATGGAAAGCAACTCATTTGTACACATGGAGATTTTCTATGCGTACAAAATCCCTGATTCTGGCTCACATGAGAGCCTACCCATGTAAGGAACCTCTTCTCTTAAGGTGCACTGCTTTGCATACGAGAAAGCAATGACTGGGAAAGAGGGCTAGGTGTTACTCTACTCCTGTGCTGAAGAAGCAAAGCAGCTTCATTTATATACCGCTTCATACTGCACTATGGGATGTCTAAGCGGTTTACAACTGTAAGCTCATTGCCCCTCAACAGTTGGGTACTCATTTTAGCGACCTTGGAAGGATGCAGGCCTGAGTCTAGCCTGAGCCCTGGCTAGTATTGAACTCACAACCTTGTGGTCTATGAGTGAGTGGCTACAGTACAGGCATTTAACTACGGCGCCACCAGGGAAAGTGTAAAGCCAAACATCTCAGTGGGGGCTTCTGTCCTATCTGGCTCTCTCATCCTGACTCACATCATTCTAGCATCAGCTCCCACTCTCACTCTCTCCCTTAGTCATTTGTATACAAATTCACTTCACCCAACAACTTTGTGCACACTCTCACCACACTTTACCATATGATGCAGTATACAGGGTTGTTGTTGTTGCATGTCTTCAAGTCATTTCTGACTTATGGTAACTGGAGTATCCCTTATCTGAAATTCTGAATTCCAAAATATGCCCAAATCCAAAATTGTTTGATTGGGTGGCACAGAGAGTGACATCTTTGCTTTCTGATGGTTCAATGTATACAAACTTTGTTTCATGCACAAAATTATCAAAACATATTACGTATAAAATTACTTTCAGGCTATATTTATAACCTGTATATGAAACATAATGAATTTCATGTTTAGACTTGGGTCCCATCTCCAAGATATCTCATTATGTATATACTAAAAATCCTAAAGTATCCAAAATCCAAAACACTTCTGGTCCCAAGCATTTCAGATAAGGGAGACTTATCTTTTAAAATAATTTATAGAACACTGCAAGGAGCAACTTACCGAAGTCTCTTTTGAAATGATGTTAAAAACAGAATGTTCATTAAGATAAAACACTGCATACATGTTAAAGGACTGGTTTATTTGAATAAGTGATAAAATCATTTTAATGTCAGATTCTTTATTTTAATAAACACATAATTAAATGTATTGTTTTTATAAGCATCCTTATCAGGGTATCAGCCAAAATCTCTGAAAATATGGCTCATTCCTGAACCAATCCAATAGCCAATACCACATACCCAATTATCTGTCCAATAATAACGATCTTTTTCAGAAAGACAGTATTTAGATTGGAAATATTTTCAACAAGAATTATGCACATTACTATCAATTTCATTCAGTAGTGTAGGAGTCATGTACAACCCTATAATATTTTATACTAACTTTCTCTAATATTTATGCATATTGATAGAGTCACATCTTTTATGAAAACTGTCAGATAGATAAATCACATGTTTTGTAACAAATCTTAGAATGTACAGCACATTCCAAGAAAAGCTTAGTGAAACACTAAGGATTGCATGCTGTTGGCAGTAGCATTGTTGCAAATAAGAATTGCCTTATTTGCTTAATTTTTTCACAGGGCTGAATAATTAACATCAGTGTGACTTTCTGATCTATTGTTAAATATATGAGGAATCCCCCCGGCCGTTTTCAATTCTGTCTAAAAGCATATATTTTGTGGATAGTGTTCCCAACATTCTGAAGCATTAGTTAACAACTTGACTAGTTAAAGAATTACTTTTGCTTGTACAGACTTGGCTCTGTTGCCCTTAGCAATGGGGTGCTTTTGTATGTGAGCAAGTATTAATTCGTCCTGATTCTCCTTGGGTTTTAATTGATTTACACCTTTCCAAATGTGCCCCACTGTCTATAAAGCCTCGATTTCCAATCACTAAGGACCAAATGTGACTTTATTAGTCTGTCTGTCAGTTCGGTAGAAGGCTGACTAAAACTTTCTAGGTTTGCTTACTATTATGAAGCAATAGTATAAATAGATATAAATAAATATAAATTCTTTTTTAAAATTTAGGTAATACAAACATTTTGTCGTCATATTGGTGCTTTTGTGTAGCCAATCAAATCTGAATGAATCAGGTAAGAATTTTGATTTTTAATCAATGTGATTAAAATGCTTTAATATTTTTGTTTGCTTTGCTATCCATAGAATCACAACAGGTATTTTTTGTTAAAAAGAGGATATACATTAAGGTAATCATAATATTTGTTGTTTTGAAATTAACTTTAATATAATCTAATATATAAAGTCCTTCTGCTGATAGAAAAGAGATCACAGGAGCTTCAGCATTTTTTTCATTTTATATCTTGTTTCATAAAAAGACAGGTAATGAAGTGAATACTGAAAGTATATTTTAGTTGTCCTTCTGTAGAAAATAAAAACTATGTAAAGTAATGATCACGTAGCGTAACTTAAACATAATGTAAATTTTAGGCGGAAGGAGCCTGGTCTGCATTGAGATTCTGCTACAGAAGATAAGAAATAAAATAGAAAGTTTTGTTGTTCAGTTCACATAGCAGATTGAACCTGAATCAGGACCATAGTGTGGGAAAGCATAGAATTAAAACATCTCACTATCAGGGTCCAGACCTAGACCGACCCCCTCCCCATGCATGCACATTGCTTTTTTTAAAAAGCAGTACATACCATTGTTATTTGAAAAGGTAGTATCTCATATCTCATAAACTGGTCCCAGCAGTTTATCCTTGTGTATGTGTGCTGTGCATGCCTTCAAGTCTTCGTTGATACTAATTTATATTTAGTGTCACTGTAAGTAAGTAAGTAAATAAATAAATAAATAAATGTTAACATCTATGTAATTCTCCAGTTTATTTGCTTTTCACTGTAGGCTGATCATGGAGCTATTACTATATGCTGCTGTTATTAAATGCACTGAAGTAGGCTAACCTAATTAAAAGCTTCTGGATCACTGACACCGCATTGTCACCTGCTAGTATGTTCTCTCTTTCAATCTGTCTCTTTAAAAAGTGTGTTAGCTCAAGGCTGCAGTCCTAAAAAGATTTACACGGGAATAAGACCCGTTGAGTATTCAGATCCATTCGTTCCCAAGTGGGACATACTTCTGGGTAAATATGTATTGGGTTGTCCTGTAAGTGTGTGTGCATGTTTCTTCAAGTCACCTGTCAACTTATGGTGACCCATCAGTTTCATAGGGTTTTCTTAGGAAAGGAATTCTTAGGTGGTTTTGCCTTGAGTAAAAATCTGAACTAGACATGTCTAATGCTTGATTATTTTAACAGTGTAGCTGTGGGTTAACTTTTCTTTGCCCCCTTAGTATTTCCTGTTGCTTAAAGTCATGTGTTGTTTTGATGTGTTTTAAGCCATTCAGCAAAGACAAGAATCCCACCTTTTCATGTGCCAAATTATTTCAAAGCATTGTCAAGCAATTTATAGGATCTTTAATGTACTTTCTTTAAAGCAAGGCTAGGCAATTATGAGAGTGGTTTAGTGGTGGTGTAGTGGTTTGAGTACTGGACACTCTGGAGAATCGGGTTCAAATCCCTGCTCATCCATGGAAACGCACTGGGTGACCCTGGACAAGTGACACTCTCTCAACTTCAAAGGCTAATTCTGAACACATCTTGCCGAGGTAGGTTCACCTTAGGGTCATCATAAATCAGAAACAACTTGAAGGCATGCAACAACAACAGACAACTTGTGATCTTCCTTGTTGTTTGAAGACTGTGCAACTCAATACCACAGTCCAAATACTTCTGAAGGGCCAATGTTTGCCCACACCTGGTTTAAATGGAAGTAGATACGGTACTAACCAATCTTGATTCTTTGGGAGCAGAGGCAGAGAGGGTCCTTGGATGTCTGTACTGATATATGGATGTAACCATAGGGATAAACAGAACTCTGTAAATGATGCACAACAGTACCCATGTGAATTGTTTTGCGTCAGAGTAAAAAAAAAAGAAGAAGCTTATGTTCAGAGAGTTTCTTGTATTTGGGGGGAATCACATTTAAGATTCTTGTGAAGAGCCAGAGATGCAAGGTAGCTTTGGATGGGCACATAACATGCCACGCATATCAAAATCCAGACTTTGATATATGCTTGAAGGTCGCATTAATTGCAGCAGTGAAATACAGTTCCCCCCTCTGCTTTCATCCCTTCTGTTCTCAGTACGAGGTTTGGGGAAAGGGATGAAAATGCTTGGGGAAAAAATAAATAAAAATAATGTTCACCATCTGTTAACCCTCTTCCCAGAAACAGAAAACAACACATACACACACCCCAAAATGTTTTTTTGGGGTAATCTTTTGATTGGTAGAATAGTATAGCATTTCTGTTTCTGATTTTCCAACAATAGCCTTGGGAGGGATCAAAGTACTGTACTAACCTGCTGCTTCTTAGTGAGAAGTTACTTGCCCCAAAGCTTGGTCTTGCGCTCTTGCCTCCACTGTATGTCTGTTAGTAAAATTATCTCTTTCCCTATAGCTCATATCCCACCCCGTCCTTTCAAAGTTTCTTAGCTTTTGCCTACAATATACACAGAAATAGTAGAAATCACTTGCCATTATACGATATTACAATATTAACTTCCATTTTAATGCTTTTTATTTTTCAAAAAGGGAGAATATTAATTTACGTTTCACTGCATGATCATTATCATTATTGTAATGTATTCAGTTTTGTGGTGGTATTAGTAAACCTCGCACTCCCACTAGGTTGAACTGCTATGATGTTATTAAATGTTCATGAATATTCTGTAACTGGTTAGGTGAATATCAATCAAAATAGAAATACCATCACATAGAAAGTCCAGTGCTTAATAAATTCTCCTTGCACATCCCACTCTCCAGTTATACACACCTATACAGTACTACAGACCATCATAATGCAACACAGTTCTTCCACACAACTTGGTACAACATGTAATATATAACCAACTCTCCTTGCACCTGCTGCAATGTGATAGAACAACTTATTTGCAATGTGATAAAAGAGCACAACTACAACATAAAATGCATCTTAAATTGGATGAATACTGTACTTAGTTAGACCATGATTAGAGGTAGACAAAATTCAAATAAAGTGGACGAGCCAGCATTCAGCTGTAGTTTCAGAGGAAGAGGATGCCTCGTAGCTTCCAGACAGATATCAGTATATTAATCATGAATGGGTTAAGAATGAGAAGGCAATAATCAGAAGGCTTGTTTCATGTTCAAAACAAGTGAGATCAAAGAATTAAGTATCAAGTGTTCAGAACGGACTGGGAAACGATCTGGGACAAACGTAAGGCTTAGGAAGTAAGTAAAATTTGAGTTCTGCACTTAGGAGGTACATAGGCAAGGAGGCTTCAGTCTGTAATGTTATCACAGTAAGGAGTTTATCACACAGGGAAAAATTGGAAGTTTAAAATGGTAAGAACCCGTTATTAACTCACGATTGCGCAAATGGTTTTCACATGCAAAGCGCTGTTATCCCATGCAGAATCCGAGATTGTGCGCAGATAGTTTTCAGATGATGGGACCAAATGTGCCTCCATCCCAATAATGATTACAGCATGCACATCCCACAAAAGCAAGCAAATTTGCAAATGATTTTCACACATAGACCGCAACAAATCTCTCTCTCTCTCTCTCTCTGTGTGTCTCCCTGCCTTCCCTCAGCAGCTGTTCCTTTAAGAGCCCTGGCTATGGGGGAAGGCTGAAGCTGGAGACAGACAGACAGACAGACAGACATACACAGGAAAGAATGAGGGGGAACTCAGCCTTTTCTCTATCTCACTTACTCTGTCCCCGCTTTTGCCTCAGAAGCTGTTTTTTTTAAAGAGCTCTGGCTAGGAGGGAAGGCTGAAGTGATCCCCAAACTCTGCCCTTTCAGGGATTTTGGACTTCAGCTCCCAGAGGCCTCAGCTATATTGGCCAATAGTCTCGGATTCTTGGAGCTGAAGTCCAAATCCCTTAAAGGGGACAGTTTGGGAATTGCTGGGAGGGCTGAAGCAAAAGAGAGAGAGAGAGGAGAGTGTGGGGACTCAGACCGGGAGGCAAACATTCATTCACTCTCCTCTCTTTTTCTCACTCTGCCCTTGCATCAGTTGTTTGTTTTAAGAGCTCTGGCTACGAAGAAGGGTGGGTACTTATTTTAGGAGGTTTATAAGCAGTATTACGGTATTGCCTCGTATTGCCTTACAGCACTGGAAGTAAACTCGTCCCAAAGAACCATGAGAAATCTGGCAACAAACACAAAAACGGAGAATTCAGTGAATAAACCACAAGTTGTTTTCACACTACAGTTACCCATCCTTTTTCGCAGGGGATCCTTTCCGGACCCCCTTCCCCCTGCGAAAAAGGAAAAATGCAAATAGTCAAGCCCTATTGGCTTGAATAGAGGCGCAAGACCACAGGGGTGACCAGGCATGCCCCCCATTTTGTGCCCTTTTGTCCCTTATGGATAAGCGAGGGTCGCGGACTTCAAGTCCATGAAAACAGAGGGACAATTGTACAGCAATTGCGCAAAAAAAGCAAATTTGTGAATGAAACAAATGAATTCACGATATTTCCCTGAAAATGCCTATTTGCTGCTTCATGTCACTTTCTTGTCAGATTCTATGCGGTTTGTGCACAATGTCATGTGAAAACCGTTTGCGCATTTGTGCCCTAAATGCTGGATAATCACAGTTTCTTACCTGTTTAAACTTAAACTTCCAATTTTCCTCATGTGATAAACTCCTAAGAGTCAGGCTGCAGATCGTTCTTTCTTAGTGGGGAAGTTGTGTGTCTTTCCAACTCAGTACTTTTCTGTTAGACTCTACTGCACTAAGTCTTTAAAGCAGGCATGTCTTGTTTTCATGAAAGCAGTGGTTTGCTGGCTTAGATGATTTTTCTGGAATTGGGAACATGGCTCTTAAATGTTTAAAGAAGCCCAAAGTCTAGGAGAGAGGCAGGAGACCTTGGCAGGAAATCGTAAGACTGTATGGCAGGATAGCCTCTGATACTGACAGACTCCTTTTATTTTTAAGATAAAAATGTGACTTCTCTTAAAAGTAGTTATATAGGACCTTGTGCCTGCCTTATTTAATGCATGGTATGGACCACTGTAAGCTTGTGAAAACAGGTTGTTTAATGAGAACATTTCATCCATATGGGTATTGCAGAAATCAGAAACATCAGGTCAGATCTAGGCTCTTCTCCTTTTAGGGGGAATTCTGCTGGGAGGATGCACCAACTGGTGGTAGGTATGGGAGCTTTTTCCAATTTCCTTTACCCCTCTAAAATGGTTGCAGGGAAAAAGGGACAAAACTCATCTCCCCTATTCTGCCCATGGGGTTCCTCTGCTGCATCACATGCTTTCTGTGGAGGGAATGAGACCTTATTTATGTGCAAGGTGAAACTAGATCCTGTCTATAATTAAATGCACCTGAAGAGGATGGTGCAAAAGATGGATTTCAAAATACTAACTTTTATTGAAATGCACACACAAAACAATTGTTGTAACAAACAATATTTTCAAATGATGCTTTGCAGTGTTGGAGTACCCCTCCCCTCCAACTATAGCTGGCAAGAAATCTGTTTCTTTGAGATTAAAAGATATAGAATAGATTTTTTTTTTCTTGTCAAGCATCTTACAACAAAGGACAGTGGGTTCTTTCTTTCTTTCTTTCTGGCGGAAATGACATGGTGATGTCCTTTCAAATGAGGAAATGAATCCTTTCCCAGTGAAAATGAAATCTTCCACATTTCTCAGTTGCCTTTTAAGCCTTTCAACCTGTCAATGAAATTGTGTAATCAAATGATAGCATGCCTGAGGCTTATTGCCTTTTCTTGAGAAGTGGTACCATCAAATGGTGCACTCTGTTGATTTTAATCGCACTAAGCCAAATTCTTTAAAATTAGAGTAACAGCATTGGCTTCAGTGGAATTACCATAGAAGAGCAACATTCTGTTCACTTAAGGAGAATAAGATCTCTTTTAAGGTTTTAGAGTTCTACTAGGCAATAATAATGTTTTTTTCATGGAACCTATTTATTCAAATAGCAGATGAGTTGCTAAAATTGTCAGATATTTGTCTCCTATGTTATGATGAGTATTCAAGGTCGTTGCAATGCTCAAATGAACATAATGTTTTACTTACCGTACTGCTTTTTCACTTTTTATCCATTGCTTTGCTTTGTACCTCCTCAACACAGCACTGTGAACTTGTAGGCATGCTGAAAGTGCATTTTTCTTTTCTAAAATATTTAATATATTTTCTATTAATGCTGGGAGTTCCAATTCGCCTTTCACAAACCTTTTGGAACAAAAGTACTTGAACATAATTTTGTACAGTTTTCTACTCTAAAGAATACTTACTCAACAAATACTTATAGATCATGTTGTTTGAAAAATACATTTAGGAGTGTAAAAGAGAATACATATTTAGAACATATAGTAGCTTTGTTTTTCAGTTAAATTTGCATTTTATAAATTGAAATGTAATGTTTTAAATGTGTTTATGGATTCTTTTGTTCATTTCTATTATATTTTGTGTATTCTGATAATTCTTTTTAGAACTTCTTAGTGTTCTCTAGATTTCCTGAAAGAAAGTGCTGGTGGTAATTATTACAAACTTTCTGCCATGATCAAGGAAAATATGGATATTTTGTGCATAGTCATTATCAATCTTGAAAATGTTTGACAGTACTAACAGATTAAAGAGCTTGTAAATCTCTCACTGGCTTTCTTGCACTTAATCTTCTCAAATATCTTCATCTCAGGGATGCTTTCCTTGTATGTTTCCCCACTTCCTTGAGTTATTTGCAGAAAATGAGAAGATGAAAAGAACAGTCCAAAGTGGTGCTTGGAGAAGGAGAGTGGCAGGGGATAGGTAGAATTTGTGTATGTGTATACTCTTTTTTTTTGCCATGCTGTCTCTAGGCTGGTATAGCTGATGGGTCTGGTTTTGTAGTATAGAGAAGATTTGGATCTGATGAAAGAAACATGTCTTCTCACTGCTTACAGAATTTTGAAGATTAAAAAAATATCTACGGTTTCACATTGTGTTGCTATTCAGGGGTTTTGTGTAGATTTTATATTACAGTAGTGCAAATTTTTGATTTTGGATAGAAGACAACTTCACAGTAACCTTTAGCAGACAATTATTATGCTACTGAGTGGAATTACACTCATCACTCCACATTCGCTGGGGTTAGGGGCACAGGACCCCTGTGAATGTGAAAAAAACGCAAATAACAAAAACACTATGTTTTTACCTGAGAGAACAACTCTCTAGGAATCTCTAGGTCCTCCAGTGCAACTCTGTGGTCAACATCTGCCAGACATTGACCATAGAATTGTGCTGGAGGAACTACAGATGCCTAGTGGAGTGTCCTCTCTAGGAATCTCTAGGTCCTTTAGTGTGGCATTTGGTTAAAGTTGACCATAGAGTTGTGTTGGAGGACCTAGATATTCCTAGAGAGAACATATTAATAAAATCTGTGAATAATCAAATCTGCAAAAGTCAAAGCTGGAGATGTGAAGAACGACTGTATTTTTGAAGTGAAAGAAATAGTAGATGTATATTAACAAATGTATTTGAGCAGATATAGCCTATCTTTAAAGCCCCACATGGTTTAGCTCCAAGTTACCTACAGGATCACCTCCTTACAATCCACCCTTTACACTCAGGTCCTATGAGAAATGTTTGCCCCAACAGGCCAGGACTAGACTGCAATGGTTTCCCAGAGGACTTTTTCATCTGCTGTCCCCAGACTGTGGAGTGACCTGCCAGAAGAGATATGACAGCTGAAAATGCTAGCTGCATTTAAAACAGCATTAAAGCAATATTTCTTCCAGCAGACTTATCCAGTCAAATTTAAATCATGACTTTTTAATGTGTATATGAATTCTTATGAGTGCATTTTAATGATTTTATAGTATTGTATTTTAACTGTGGGCTTACATATTTTAATGTGGTTTTTGTATTTTAATATGTTGTACCGTGCCTCGAGCCTTTCTGCTTATAATCACATGGCCCAAAAATGCAAAAGCTTAGTTTTACACATTAGTAAATATGTATATGTGATTGCATAAGTAATAGTATCTACTGCTTGCGAATGAATTCTTTGAAACACAAAATAACTGGAAAAGATTTGGTTTGCTTGCAAAGATGAAGGGTTTGGCTATAGCTACATAATATCATTTTCAACTATTTTAGTAATTATAGGACTGTAGGTTTATGAAACTGGTAACATGACATCAATATCTCTTTCTGCTTTCTGTAGCACTGGGAGACATTTCAAGGGACATATATTAACCTTTATATCTGAGATCTTTCTGTTTTGGTTACTAAAAGCTTTGATGTGTCTAGAGGGGACAAATGAATACTTCATCCTGTATTTGTTCAGCTTATTACTTTCATATGATGTTGTGTTGTCTTTTTGTTCTTCTTTGGCATTTTAGGAATGTTTTGAAATGTATTATGGCTCTTCATGCATAAAAAGAGAGAAGACAACTGCATATTTGATATGGCTGGCTAACACAAAAAACACATGGAAGATTCTTTGGGTTAATTATTTTTTGAGATATAATTATCTGTGTGGTAGCTAAAATATGCTCCCACTTTGTATGGTTGACCATTAAACTCATTGGTCTGCCATTTGTCAAGGATGACCAACTTCTATATTGTTAGGGATCATTTCTTTCTCCAAGCAATGATCTGAGAGCAGTACATGTACATGGCACTAGAAATACCTCTTCACAAGTAGTCATTCTTTGTAATAAAGCTGGTCTTTCATAGTAGTAAGTGCATGGTGGCATTTGAGTGCTTGTACTTTTGATTAGCTGAGCTGTTATGTACAAATTTCCAAAGAGAGTTGTAATACAAAGTCTCTGTTTCTTGCAAAATGAAACTATTTTTATTTTTTCTTACAACTGAAACTGTGGACAAGCCTGGGCCTGGGCCTGACCAGAGTTTCACGACCAACTTCATGCCCTTCCCCCAATGTTGGGAGAAGCTCAAAAGTACACTCGTGCCTCCTCTTTAGTGGACTTGGAGTTCGTGGTCTTGGTCCTTCTCAGACGGCAAGTGGGGAGTGATAAAATTTGTAGTCCATCCTTTCTCTTCATTCCCCCCTGCCGTCTCTCAGGAGCTATAAGTGTCCTCCTGAACTGTATGGTAGGGGTTTGGAGGACTGCTAGGAAGGGGAGAGTTATCCCAAATTAGCATTTCCACCCAATTTTGGGTGATCCAGACCCTTCCCCAGCAGCTCCCTCCAAATCCTATCCCATGTGATTCAGAAGAGCCACCAACTCTCTGAGGGTGCGGACATTTGCAGGAGCAGGAAATATCTATTCCATGGGAAGAGGGAACAGGAAATATCTATTCTGTGAATGTTCTTTAGTGCGCTTCTCTTAGAATCCAAGTGAGTGTATTGTGGGGTATGTAGTAACAGGCATGTACACCCTGGGCAGGCTATTTAAGTTTACCCAGGATTTGAGATCATTAGCAGAGGCCCAGCTGTGTATCTCAGCACCCCAAGAAACTAGACTGGTGAAGATTTAAGACCAAGCTTTCTCTATAGGAGCACCTCAGTTGTGAAATTCCTGTCCAAGGGAAGTCAGAGTAGTTCCATTCTCAAAGAGCTTTTAGTAGGTGTCTGAAATTGTGCTATTTCGTTCCATATGTCTGTTGGTTTTTAAAAAAAGTTTATTTAAACATTATTTTAAATTTGGTTTTAAAGAATGGTGTTATTTGTTTTATTGTACATTGTTTTAGGATTTCTTGTGCTCTGAAAAAGTAGTAAATACTTTAAATAATAAATAAACAAAGGATGGGAAAGAAACAAAGGGTAGTGTGAATCTAGTGGATGGAGAGGAGGGGCTTGAGAAAGTATAAAAACTAGATAGGTATAGCCTTGGTAGACTACGGGGTGCATGGAAGGTTTTGAAGGCAGATAAAATTGTATATGAGTCATATGATTAAGTCTATGAAAAAGCAAACAGTAAGAAAATTTCAAAGGCTATCAATTCAAACCTCTGTCCTAACCCTTATGCACTATATGCAATATTGTTGAACACACCCTAGTTGCTGGTGTCTTCCATGTCACTGGGCAGTGAATCTGCTCCAGGTCTTAGTCCAGTCTTTCAAGCATTTCCAGACGGCTGAACCTTCTCCCCCAAATATGCTCATCCCTTTGGAGAACTCCCTCCAAGTTAAGACTTTCAAGCCTGGAGTGTATTTACTATTTCTCTGACATGAAAGCCACCCGCCTCCAATGAAAAATTGAATTCCTTTCCCTAGAAATGTATTTTTTTATATCTTTTGTCTTTTTAGATAGTTCATGAACAGTAGGAAGATTGAATCTAGTCTGTAGTTTGGCAATGCAGTGATTTTTCTCTATCCAGTATTGCTCCTACTATCTTCCATGACAGTGTTACCCATTTCATCATGGCACTCACTTTTTGAGGTAAGATACTTTGTGAATTTGTGTTTTTAAGGGTTACCTAATAAACTTCTGATCATAGCTCATGATGATGCAGTGCTAGATTTCCCTTTTGTAATTTAAAAACATGAAGAACAATAATTATCATTAAAATAAATATTAATAATTATTTAGGTAAATGACATATTTGGCTCATTTTTCTTGGCTGTCTTGGTGGCCTGTGCATTATGCATTCTTTTTGACCATAATATACAATATTTATAGGAGTAATAAATACTGATTGTACAAATCCACACTATTGTTCATGTTTTTATAGGGGTTGTTTCTCTGCTGCTCCTTTCATAATCAAATGAAAGCAGATTTGTTACAGTTTATAAACTGGATAATACTTCAGTATTAAATGAAAATGAAAATATACTATTTTTCTATTTGGGACTATAATAAACTTGCTCTCATTTAATAGTAAATAGAAAATTTACTATTAAATGAGAGCAAGTTTATTATAGTCCCATATTAAATGTATTGCTTCTCCTCCCAACAACATGAAATGTGTGTGTGTGTTTCTCCAAACAAGTGAGATATTCCTCCAAAAAAGGACTAAAAGAAAAGAAGGAAAAATTAAAGAAAAAAACTCCAAACAAATCTATCAGTAGGCCTTCTGTATCCACTGATTCTTTATCCATGGATTCAGCTGTCCATGGCCTGAAAGTATTTAATAATTTATATAAATTCCAAAAAAACCAACTCTTGTTTTTGCCATTTTATATAAGGTACACCATTTTACTATCCCTTTGTATTTAATGGGACTTGAGCATCCACAAATTTTGATATTCACAGGATTTGAGGTCCTGGAACCAAACCCAGCATATACCAAGGGTCCACTGTGTCACTGAAACAATATTTAATATGATAAAGAAGAAGAAACACAGGGAAGAACAAAAGGTTCTTGTAAATAGTCCTTAATTCACACAAGAGATTCTACAATTGAGCTTAGAACCACACTAATATCCAAGTCCTATATCCTTCTGCAGTGTCTGCATCTATAGCTGTGTTTTGAGGTGAATAATAATAATAATAATACTAATAAGGCGGCTTCCAAATATAAGATACAAATTAAAAACCTACATTACAACAATAACAGTAATACAATACCACCCTTAAAAGACTAAATACAATATTTTTTAGGCTAGGCCTGATGGAGTTGGCCTGCCTTCTTTCCCTCCAGATGATGGTGGATGGAGGGAGGGCCTTCTTCTTTTCAGGCTAGGCCTGATGGAGCTGGCCTGCCTTCTCTTCCTCCTGATGGTGGTGGATCATTGGAAACTGATACACAGTGGTCCCTCTACATTCGCTGGGGTTAGAGGTGAAGGAGCCCCTTGAATGTGGAAAAACCTCAAATAAATAAAAACAACAAGAAACCACTTTTCTTTTTACCTGAGAGAAAACCTCTCTAGGAATCTCCAGGTCCTCCAGTGCAATTCTTATGTCAACATCTGCTGGAAGTTGATCATAGAATCATGCTGGAGGACCTACAAATGCCTAGAGAAGTGTTTTCTTTAGGACTTTCTAGGTCAGTGATGGCGAACCCTTTAGGCACCAAGTGGCCAAACTAAACGGCCTTCCGGCGGGTGTTACCCTGAGCTGGAGGCGGGACTTCTGGGTGGAATGGGACTTCCAGGGTGGGACTTGTCCCCCCCCCCCCCACCTTCCTGGGCCTTCAGCTGCCTCTCCGAAGACAGCTGAAGGCCTGGGAGGAGGAGGAACAGGCACACACCTTTTCCTCCTCTTCCCCGCTCTGCATGCCAGGGAAAATTACTTCGCGTGCCATCTGTGACACGCGTGCCATAGGTTCGACAACATGGTTCTAGGTTCTTCAGCACAACTTTATGGTCAACTTCCAGCAGAATTGCTCTGGAGGACTTAGACATTCCTAGAGGGAACATATTAATCAGAACTAGAAATAATCAAATCTGCAAAAGTTAAAGCCACAAATGCGAAAGGACAATTGTATTTTGCTTATTACCATTGGAATTTCATTTGGAAACTGTATTTACATCATATTACTGATGAAGATTATATGAAACAATTTCACAATCTTGGGAGTAGTCATCTGAGCCAATCCTTCAGTGATACAGAGCCTATGTGGAGATTTTTATTTTGCATGCCAAAGTCCATTCAAATATGGATTTAAATGGACGTTGATGTTTGTGTGGTTCTAAGCCCAATCATGACATCTCCTGCATGGTTTAAAGACTATTAACTAGAACTTGACACTTCGCCTATTACATAGCTTTTCTGTGTCTAGTATTACATTTGAACTTGTCTCCACAAGTACTGTATCACTGTAGGTTGTTGATATTTTGTATTTTCTTGTATTTCTTGTTCTTCTTCATGGCCTCTGTGCCTCGCACAACTGGGTTATCCTGCACCTGTGCAGAGCCTCTTTGGAGCGTTCTACAACATTCTAAATAGAATTTTGGCAGTAGCCCCTCTGATAGTCCTATATAAGGGGCTTCTTGCCAAAACTTCTAGTTCTTTTTTATTAGCCGTTGTAGCAGCTTCGATAGGAACAACGTTTGCTTCAGTTTCCAGGATATTGGTTCTAGGAGGCTTCGTTGGATTGCTTTGTTGGCATTGGCTGTCAGCCATGCTAGCCCTTTGGGCTTTTTTGGTGCCACTGGCTTCTTTTAAGAAGTGTGTTGAATGTGGTGCTAAGATCTTGGGCTGAGATGGGCACTTGATGGGCCTTCAGTGTTTGACTGATATTGCTGCCTTGTGTGTGCACTGTACAGCATTCACACTACATTCACAGAGAACATGAGCTCAATGCTGTTCTGTACGAGCAGGTCTTACCCCTCAAGAATCTCCACAGAAGCCTTCAACACTGAAGAGAGATGACAGTTCCAGGAATCTCCCCTTGATCTAGAGAATGGTGACTGTGAAGAAGGTGGCCTCAGTTCTGACGGATATTGGGCCTACAAAGAGAAGGGCCAAGGGTACTGTAATGGAGGTCATCTGTTCTCCTGCCATGAAGTGATAAGGTGTTCCATCAGCCTTCAACCTCAACTGGTTCTGTCAATGAGCAGTTTCAAAAGAAAAATCACAATAACAACAAGAAGAAGTCAAGGGAACACTCTTTGCCTAGAGCTTTTTTGACCTGATAGCTGGGGCTGCGACTGCACTTCAACCATCAACTCTGCTTCAGGAGGTTACATCGGACATAATTTTCCAGGGCTCCCTGGTGTCTCTGTTGCCTGCTTTTTCACAATGGTATACGGTTGTAATGGAGATAATTTTTGTTCAGGGCAAAAGACTGGATGACCACTTGGAGAGGGAGATCCATGAATCTTCTGTGGTCAGTGTTACAATCTCTCTATCTCCAGCTCCAACTCCGATTCAAGAGAAACCTCTCCTGGCAATTCTGTCTCCACATTGACATTGATGTCGACACCATTCTGGGTCCTATTCCACCTCTATCACAGACTCGTGGTCTGCTTCCTCACTGAGCCTTTATTGAAGTAGATGACATAATTTCCCGGTGTTGGTTTATTCTTGACACGCTGGCTGTTATGTGTATCAATCTCCCTCGGAGGAATCTCATTACTTAGACAGCAGCTATTCTTTGGAGATAGATCTACTTGGTATGGACTGCATTGTAAATCTGGCCATCGCTCCAAGCGATGACACCATCCCAGGCACACTCAGTCTATGGTTGTGGCCACATCCAGCAAGACTGTTTGTTGGTGGATCAGTCTGCTACTAAGAGTCCTACTGAAATAGCACAACCTTCAACATGGAGAAGCACAGGAATCCTCTATGAAGATCAGAAAGAAACCTGCTTCCTCTGCGAGAGTTGCTGATCTGGCCATACAGATCCCTTCTTCCACTTTTACTTCTGGATTGAAATCAGATTTGGACTTGGATGTGGTCCCTGACAATAAATCACCTCTAGTTGAGCTGGGTGTTCCCTCATCCCCAGTTGATGATGTCAAGGGTTTTGTTGAGCAGATTCTTCAGATGGCTAAATCCTTAAACCTTAAGATCCAGCAGGAGCAGACCTCCATTGAGGACCCTGTAGTCAAGATGGTTCAGTCACAGGCCAATGGCCTTGCTGGTTTTTCCATACCTTACCCAAGTGATCTGGAAGTTGTGGTCGACATTGTCTTACATCCCATTGACATTGAACAAGCTGGAGACTTTGTACAAGGTGAATGATTCCACCCTTGCTCCTTAGAGTCAGCATCTGAAACTGAACTCTGTCATTGTTGATGCTGCCCAGTCCAAGGCTCCACGCCATCTTCACTCCACTCCAACAGATAGGAAGGCAAGACACTCAATATGAGGAGAAAGTTCAACTCCTCAGTTGCTTTCATCTCCAAGATTTTGAACTATATGGCATGCATGGGTGCTTACAACCATCTTCTCTGGGAGAAGATGACTCCATTTGTGGCCAGAATTGGTGATGAGGATTGCAGAGTCGCTACCCTCCTCCAATCAGATGCTTGGAAATTGGCAGGTCATCAAATTATGACTTCTAGGCACTTCACAGTTAGCAACATAAAAGCTATTGCTGGTGCTGCAGTTCTCCATCAATATGCACAGCTTTGGTCCTCTGGCCTATTGGACAGTTATTTAATACCTTTGATGATGCCACCCTGTTCAATTCTGAGACAGACTCCAGGTTGGAGCACACCCACAAAATGTGGTCGACAGTGAGGAAGTTCAGGTTCAACCACTGGTACAATCTCCCCACAGGTTCAGGTATGGCAGCTACAAATACATGCAGTCTTTGAGATGGTCGTATGTTTCATCAAGGTCTTGGTTTAGGTTCATTAACACAGAAGGCTTCAACCTTTAGTCATAAGTTTAGGTCTGGACAGCTGAAGAAGAAGTTTACGGATGGTCTACAGAAGAAGTCTACAGATGGATACTGCCCATCAAGCAAGATGTCTTATGAGTATGTATTTCTGACGTTTCGCCTGCATCTGTGGCTGGCATCTTCAGAGTGTAAAATGTAATTCTCTGGAGATGCCAGCCACAGATGAAGGTTAAACGTCAGGAATACATTCTTCTAGAACATGGCCCCACAGCCTGAAAAATCCACAAAAATCTTCTTGTTTTGCCTATCCCTAGGTAAAGTCGTTCTTGGAGCTTCTGCATCCTCCTGTGTCAGGTCTGATCCCTAAATGGGTTCTAGACCTGGTGTTGTGCCAGCTCTGTGCGGGATGCTACAAGCTGATGGCAATTTGTGACCTCTCCTTTCTTTCTTGGAAGACTGCTTTTCTGCTTGCCATAGTGGCTGCAAGGAGAGCTGGTGAGTTGTTTGCCTTGCAGGTGGACGAATCTTTCCTACAGGTTCCATTCTGACGGGGCAGTGTTGAGACCAGATATTACCTTCCTGCCAAAGGTCGTTTCCTCTTTTAATTTCAACCAGGACATTGTGTTGCCTACTGTGTTCCAAAACCCCACTTTGGACTGTGAGAGATGTACGAAGGGCTCTTGTCTTTAAGTGGACAGGACTTCAGCCTTCCACACCTCACCCTAACTGTTCATTTACTACTCAGACGCGAGGAAAGGACTGCCAGTTTCCTCTCAGCATTTCTTGAAGTGGGTGGTGTCGGCTATCAACCTCTCCTATGAGATGGCTCGAAAGGACCCTCCAACTTGGGTTTCAGCATATTCAACTCAGGTGATTGCTATGTCCCATGCTTTTATGGTTGGTGTACCGATTGAGGACATTTGCTGTGTGGCTATTTGGTCCTAGCCTATGAAGTTTATCTTGTACTATGGGATGGACTCGAGGTCTCGTGCCGATACTGTATTTGGAAGGCTGTGCTGTGTTTGTTCCTTAACTGATTTGTTATGTTTTATCTCTGTATCATAGAGTTGATGTTTTCTGTTTACATCTACCTCTGTACTGTATTGCCATATTTTGGTACTGTGTTTCTCAGTTTTGCAGGTCTTTCTTCTGTAACCGTAGTTTTGGTTTGATATGTCAAAATGATTTGTCTTGTCTTAATCTGTAAAATGTCATTCTGAAGGAGTTGTGTTATTCATGCTTGTTGCATTCACATGTATTGGTGCATGTTGCTGACATGAATTGTTTTAGAAAAGTATTTTATTGTTTGCACCGGAACTCCTGCCTCCTGCTTTTTGGTAGCTAGTCTCCTAGTTATGTGAGGCTCAAATACTACGAAGAAGGAGAGGTTGCACACCTGCAATTGTAGTTGTTTGAGTCTACCACCAAAATTCTATTTGGAAAGTTTGTAGAACACTCCGAAAAGTCTTTGCACAGGTGCAGGATAACCCAGTTGTGTGAGTTCACAGATGACCACTCAAAAAACTATAGTTGCAGGTCCACAACCTGTCCTTCTTTTGCTAAATCTGAGTTTTGCTAAATCTGTTTGAGATTTCTTTGCTAAATCTGTTTGAGGTTTTCTTTCCTGTTTTCTTTTTTCCTTTTGATCCTTTTTGGGGTGTCTTACTTGTTTTTATTCTTGACAAGCTTGCAAGAGCGAATCTGTAAAACTGCAAATGTCTGCCAAAAGCAAAAATCCAAAAAGACCAATGGCCCACTCCCCTGAAAGGACTGATTAATATTTTTTTTCCCTGAAGGCAATTAATACTCAAGACAATTAAGGCTGGAAACAAAAAGAGTCTGTCTTTTTAAAATTGTAATTTTGAGTGGTACTTTGCTTCAATGTTAAAGCAGAGTTTTAGGGAGGAACTTTTAGAGCATGATCCAGCTAAAATTATTCACTTGCTCTCAGTCTCATTGATTTCAGTAGAAGACATTCAATTATGTGCTCCCTTTCCACATTAATTGATCTTTATGTATACAACTGTATTGTTCTTTGGATTCACCTATAAGCTTAGGCCTGGATAAGTAATTGTTGGCTACATTTCTAGCTATATATTCAAAATATTCAAAATAAATATAAAACAGGAAGGATGTGTGATTTCAACCTCTATCTTTCTCCAGATTTTATATGTACAGTTCCCTCTTGAGAATTTAAACAGTACGTACACAAATTCAGATACTTAAAAATTCAGTTAGGGTCATGCAGGATGTGATAAAAGACAAGGAGCTACTTCTGGTCTGCTTCTTTTTGCTTTTTGTAACATACAATAAGACAATACATTGTGCTCCCCTTCCCCTACCAGTGATGCGTGGCATGGGGGAATGCACAGAATGATGACATCTTATCACGCACTGTTTATATTAGATGTTACAAAGGAAGTAGAATAGAGACAGAGAGCACTGATAGATTAGTGTATTTGCTATTGTGACTTAATAACTTTTTTTAAAAAAAATCAAGGACAAAATACTACTTGCCAACTGTATCTTGTTTAGGAATAATACTGTTTATAAATGTGTTATTTTGCAAGCAAACCTATTTTGATTGCTTACATTATTCATATGTTGAAAAAGCCCCATAATTTCCCAGTTGTGCAGCATTGCTTGGTGGATAACACATTTTTGCAACTACATTTTTTACTCCAACTTCTATAAATTTATTTTTATGTACACATGAGAACCCTGTATTAGAACCCTGTCCTTTCTTGATAGGGATTATCAATCATAGTACATTTTTATGCCACCAGTCCACTAACTGTGACCTTCCAATTCCTTTTCTCAGCTTTCTGTCCTGTTTCCCTCAACAGTGGACACAGACGTGCCAGTCTTTGTCTTTATATTAAATTTGCACAGCAGAATCTACAGGACAAAACAGATGGTTGATCTCAGTCAGGAAAAGAAGACTGTAAAATGCACCCAGTGCTCCACATCATTTCAATCAAGCAATGTTGTATTTTTTTGCCCGTATTGCAAAATGGGCCTCATTTGCTCTGAAGAAGATGTAGTCGAGAGTTCAGATTCACTGAGTGCTTCAGCATTAGCGAAGGAACATTCGGAATCAGAAGAAGACATGTCAAGGAAACAAACATCTCTTGTAGGAGACGTAAGCAAACTCAGTTCAGCAATTTCCTTCTTCCCACCCTGATGTACATTCAGATTAGTTTCTGCCTTGCGGATATGGAGCCAGCAACACTCATACTGGCAACAAAAAAGAGAGCTGTCAAAGTTTGTACCTACACTTGATCGCCTCACAGAGCAGCTCCCTACCTGCTGAACTGCAGAAACAGATACATCTGCAGATACATCCAGATACCAACCTGTAAACAGCTACGTATGCTAAGCTTTCATAGGTACCATGGGGAGCTGTTAGCCTGTGAAACAGCTGTGGCCTTTCTCATGGAAAGCCAGGCTGAAGCCTTGGATGTGATCTCTGGGCTGAGAAGAGGCTACAGAGGCATCTCTGCCTGAGTACTGAGCCAGCCAGTCACGGAGATTGCTGTATGGACCAGTTGCCCATGGGCTAGTTACTGTTTTGATGTGCTTTTGCTGTTTTGCTTTGCTTAGTTATGGGCGAAAGTCATCATTCTCCTAACCCTCATTAGCGATTGCTTCATTTAATGTGGCAGCAGTAACAGTTCTATTTCTCAGTTCTGAAGGGCTGCTACTTTGCTCCCACAGGAGCCTGAGTGGGCAGAAATTGGGAAGTTTAGGGACATCAAAACCTGTAAGGAGAAAAGTCATTGTCTCCCTCCTGGTCAAACCTACCAAAGTTAGGTTGGTAGGTAGAGGTGACAGGGTTTTATTTGTTGCTGTATCCCAAGTACAGAATTCCCTCCCAAGGAAAGTCAGACTGGATCCATCCCCTTTTGAGTTTCTGGTACACAGCTAAAACTGTTGACTTTTGGTCCCTAACACTAGAGAGGGTTGCCTTGGCTGTTTTCGTAAAGAGAAGTTTTAGCCTGTTTTAACATTCTTTTATTCATGCATTTAATGTTTTGAACATTTCTATCTGTTGTATATTGCTTTTAGGGCCCTGGTGGGGTGAGAGGCAATAGGCAGATCCTGTAAACCAGGGGTAGGCAACCTTTCCCCTTTAAGGGCCGAGGGACTTCAGCTCCCAGAATCCCAGGAGCTATTGGCCAACATGGGACTATTGGCCAACATGGCTGAGGCTTCTGGGATCTGAAGTCCTTCGGCCCTTAAAGGGGAAAGGTTGCCTACCCCTGCTGTAAACAAACAAGCTCACTCAGAAAACAGATTTAACTGGGTTAGTGGGAGGGACCCTTTTCCTTCTGACTGATAGTAACAAGGAAAGAGTAGTTGTGACAAAATGACAGCTTTTACTGAATAGCATCATACATGAGTAGGTTCTCAATGAAAAATAAACAGAATTGCTAGTCTTTTGCCCCAGCTGGGCAGCAGACACCAAAGTAACAGGTCAGGTTTTCACAATGGCTCTGTTTCTATGTTTGGTGTACCTTCTCCTGTCTGTCAGTGAGAAGCCTCTGGAACTAGTAGGTTAGCAGCACAGAGGAGTAGAATCAGTCTGGTCACTTCTAAGAATGAATGAGCTTTCCAAAGTTGCTTTGGATTGACTTGTTTGTTTTCTCTATAGATTCATGTTCTCTATACCAATTAAAGAGATGTTGCTAGGGGAAAGAAAAAGGACAGATTAATGGACCATTGTCAGAATCTGAACATATATTTTTGGACATGAATGAATAGTAATTCCTTTTGAGATAATGTGGTATTTGAATTTTTTAAGTTTCTTTTTTTTCAAAAACAGTCCTAAATATTGTTTTATTATTAGGTCAATAGGGCTTTTTTTGTTTAAAATCGGAGTCCCATTGTTGTGGTTGAGCACTTAGCATTTTTATTGCTACAATTATAACACTGTGCCAATTATTTCCTATAGTCTGCATTTTATGTTCGCATACTAAGATTTACTGAATTATAAATACTGCATTTCCCGTTTAAACTGTTCTTTACTAACTTTCATCTAACACCTTACACTTTGATTTGGATGATATGCCAATTTTAAGGTACTTGTACTTTATATATTTTTTTAATTTGACCACTCTGTTTATTTCTATATTTATGGTATATGCAAGGACAGTGGGTCTAGTGCATGAGAAGGGTGATATACTGCCATTCCAGTAGTCATGGAGATGGAAGGGGAAAGGGAGAGAAAGGATGGTGACGCCTCTGAGAGAGTTCTGCTCTACTGGTCCTTCACCCAATAACTAGTTTTGGATTGTTGTTGTTGTTGTTATTTATTGTATTTATACACCACTCTTTAGAAATGCTCTCAGAGCAGCTTACAACTAGCTAAGTTGACAGTTCCCTGCCCTTACAATCTAAAAAGGCATGACACAAAAGGAGGAGGGAATGGCAGTGGGAAGGGGATCAAGTGGTTCATCTCTCCCTCTGAGGCCAGGGCCATGGCAGACAGAATGGAGAGAGGGGCCTTTTTCTGTTTCTGGGCTAGGACTGGTAGAGCTGTGCCTGCCCCTTCTCTCCCCCTGAGGCCAAGGCCATGGCAGATGGAAGAATGGAGGGAGGGCCCTCTCAGCTTCTCTTCCAGCTTTATTGTGGTCAATCAATAATAAGACATCTATACCTGTAGTTTAATTGTGGCTGAAAAAGTTCACCTGGCATGCATTACTGAAACCTGGGTGTTTGACTTGGGAGACAGTAATCTCTCTCAATTTGCCTGCTTGTTTCTTTTGTTCAGCTCAACACAGGTGAACAGTCAGAAAATACTGGGAGTTGGGCACTAATGGTAGTCCTTCTTATGTTGGTTTGATGGCAACTCTTAGCACTCCTCACCATTGGCTGTGTAGTTTAGGACATATGGGAGTTGCAGTCCAGCAACATCTGGAATCCCATAGTGGTTGACTCTTCTTCTGGTGCTAGAGTGGTCTTTATCTGGTTCTGGGTCTTAGAGACAAGCTATGGATTATGCTGGTGCACTGGCCGCCTTGCTGCCCATCAGCCTCCTTGCCAACGCTGTTTTAGTTGGTGATGAGAATGGTATCAGCTTTGGGGCTTCTCTGGAGGAACTTCTTGGCTGAACCAGGGCAGAATTGCATGGGGTTGTTGCATATCACAGTCCCAACACATTTTGCTGATCACATTTTCAGATGTATAGGGGACTGGTGATATGTGTGTGTGACTGAAGTCTCTTCATCACTTCCTGATGTGGCTTAGGTTGTCAGCTGTTATTCTTCACTTCTGGGGCAAGGGGTGTTAAGGTGATCCATCCCAGAAGATTTATAGAATTAAATGGATTCCTGAATTGGGGTATTTCTGGTTGATGTTGGAATGGGTTATTCTCCTGCTATGTGTCTACATAGTTGCTACATAATTTTATTGTTAATTATATGGTTTTATTGTGTATTTTAGTGTGTTGTTTATACTAATAAATGAGAGTATTTTGTGTCTGTATTTGTCCCTATATGTTTCTGTCTCTACCGTAGCTCAAAAACTGAAAAACATGGAAAGTATGAAATTCATACTGAGATGCCCCTAGAAGTGTGCATCTCAGGGTTATTTGGATTTTCAAATGGATTAATAATGTTTTATTTAATTTAAATCTGTCTCTAGTCTGCATACCATCTTCATTCACTCAGTGGCAGACTTCCCTAAACCTCAGAATGGAAGCTGTAGTCAGGCCTGACATGTTCATTTCTCCAGAAGGCAGAGGGTCCCTAGACAGAGGCATGGTAGGGAAAATATCATACCGTGCGTGGTTTTTGTTTCCCCATGAAGGATGCCTCTGAAGTTTTCAAAAACAGAGAGAACTCTAGGTCTTGCGGTCTGGCAAGGAGAGGAGGTAGAGAGAGCAGAAAGGGGGAATGAACACTGGTGTGAAGGGAGAAAAAGACCAGTGGTGGGAAAGAAAGAACAGTAGTCAAGGATAGGTGGAGAGCAGAAAGAAATAGAAAGAGTACCAGGGCATGTGAAGAGAAAGAAAAAGCAGCTGGGGTTTAAAGAGAAAGACTACAGTAACCCCTCCGTATTTGCAGGGGTTAGAGGCTGAGGATCCTTTCCAAAGTGGAAAAAACGGAAATATGTTAGCCCCCTCCAAAATGAATGATCATGAGTTCTTTCCCACCAAACACCACCTTGACTCTCTTTGCAACTTTGTAACACATAGCCTCCCTCACATTTCCAAAGTGCTTCCACTTTTAACCTGATGTTAGCAACCATGGTTGCAGAGGATCCACCTTCCCTCCGTCCCTCTCCTTCCTAGCCAGACAAAAGCAACACCGTATCTTCCCCACTTTGACAAACTTTGCATTCTGCTCTTCTCCAATGTCTTTCCACTTTGAATCCAATATTTGCAGTCATCACCAGAAAGGGAAGGTACGGTGTTGCTTTTGTCTGGCCAGGAGAGATGGGCAGGAGGAGGAGGAGGAGGAGGGAGAGAAGTTGAATCCTCCCTTGGGGTGGCTGGAAACATCCAATTCAAAGGGAAGGACTTTGGAAATGAGGGGGATGCATAGTTTGGCACCCCAGTGGAATGTATGGTGTTGGTTTTGGCTGGCTGGGAGGAAGGGTGAGGAGGAGGGGGTGAAAAGGTTGACCTTGTTAAGCAGCAACTACAAAGTCATGAATTGTCAAAACTGCAAATCTGCAACCCGCAAATCTGGAGGGCTGACTGTATTTTGCCCTAGGCCTAAGGCAAAGAAAGAGCACCAATATGAGAAGGTGGGTTTGGGGAGTGGAAAGCCACCTGGGTAGTGACTCGGTGAGGGGAGAGAAAGGATCTTGGTGGGTTAGAGGGAAAGAACACTGGAGTGGGGGCTGAGGAGTTTCAAAGCTGCACAAAGACAGATACGATACTTCTGCAAGTGACACAAATAATTATTTACATTTGCTATTCACTGGCCTGGAATCCATTAGATCACCATGCCAATGTTTTAAATTAAACATGAATAAATAACTCATTTTATAAGGGACTTCTATTTTTGTAGGAAAAGTGTACAAGAGCCCTTTCCTTTGTTTTCAGTCCAGCATTGTCTGGTAGCTTTATTTATGAACATGTTTATCTTATATCATAAAAGCATCTTTGGAACTATATACTCTAAACTTATAGAGAGGAATTTTTAAAAGCTTTTGCTGAAAAAAATCTTTAACAAATACCCATTTGAAATGTATGTGATGGGAAAGCACTTAAAACAGAAATTTCAAAGAATAATCCATAATTTGGTACATTAATATAAATTGGTCTCCTTAAAAGTAGCATTCTTAAAAAGAGGGATGCAAACTTAATGTAGTCTCAAATAAACAATATTTGAACAGATCACAAGTATCTTACATCTGACAGGGAAAGCTAATGGTATTCATGCACAATTCTCTGTGTGCTATCATATAGCATGAGCTCAAAGAATCACATCATTTTCTATCAGTGATTGTGAATTTGACACATCAGATGTCCAGTAGTATATAAAGAATATTCCATTGATCTACTAAGATACATAAGATGTTTTGGAAAAGATGGAAACTGTACTAAAGGTATACTTGACATACTTTCTTATGATTTTGTTGTATTAACTTTCTTTCTAATGCTTATCTGCTTTCATATATTATTGTCTATATTTCACCAAATCCCAATGTATATTCCTTCCCCCATTTTTGTCTTATGTAATTTATTAATAGTCCCCATTCTTGAGTAAATTTTGATGTCTCTTGTCCTTTTATCATAAACATCATTTTATTCAGTTCTGATAACTATCAATTTGATCATTCCCTCTTCTGTCGATGGGATGTCTGCTGTTTTCCAATGACGGTTGTATGTCAATCTGGCTGCTGTGACCATGTAGTATATTATTCTTCCCTTGTATGGTTCTGTTGTTTCTTCCACCATGTTCAAGAAATACAATTCTGGCTTTAATTCCAAGTTCTTTTGTAATATATTGAACATTATTTTATTTATTTGGGTCCAGTATTGTTTAGTTTTTTGGCAAGTCCTCCAAGCATGAAAAAATGTGCCTATATGTGTGCTACATTTCCAACAATTCATGCTATGCCCTTTATACATCTTGGCCAGTTTTTCTGGTGTTAAATGCCACTGAAAAAAACCAAAACATTTAATACCAATTTTCACGTAATCTATTACTTAAAGTAAATTTTATATTCTTATTCCAACTTTCCTCCCAGTTGTCCAAATGTATGAGATGACCACAATTCTGGGCCCACTTTGTCATATTATCTTTTATAAGTTCTTCCTCCATCTCAGATTTTAACAGGAATTTTTACATTTTAGTGATAATATGGTATTTTTCTATACACATGATTTTATCAAATTCTGACAAGTCTGTCTCAATACCATTTAATTTCGTGTCCATTTTGTATTTTTCTAGTAGCTGCCTATGAAGATACCATGAGCATCGTATTCCTCGTGCTTCCAATACTTTTCTTGACTTAAATTGAGTTTAGTACCTTCTTTACATATAATTTCTTTATATGTTGCCCAGCCACCTTCTTTCATCTTTCCCCTTCTATAAAAAATGCTTTGTGTGGGGAAGCCCAAGCAGGATATTTTCTACATTTCCTCTGTTTGTATTTAGTCCACACTCTTAGTAATGGCAGTCTAATATTTTCTTAATTGCCCTCGAGTTGATCTTGACCCATGGCGACCCTATGGATGAGACATCTCCCAGACCCTCTGTCCTCCACTGCTCTACTTAATTCCTGCAACCCCTTAATACCCATGACCTCCATCTGGCATGTTGTCTTCCTCTCTTCCTAATCTCCTCCACCTTTCCCAGCATTATTGTCTTTTCCAATGAGTCATCCCTAATCATAATGTGTCCGAAGTATGACAGCCTCAGTTTGGTAATCTTGGCTTTCAGGGAGGTTTCCGGTTTGATCTGCTTTAGGACCCATTTGTTTCTCTTTTTGGCTGTCCATGAGATCTTCAGCACTCTTCTCCAGCACCACCACATCTCAAATGCATTCATTTTCTTCCTATCGTCTTTCTTAACTGTCCAGGTCTCACATCTGTACATGGTAAAAGGGAATATAATGGCTTGTATGATTCTACCTTTTGTGCTGAGTTGTATATCTTTGCATTTTAGAATCTTTTCTAGTTCTTTCATAGGTACCCTCCCCATTCTTAGTCTTCTTCTGATTTCCTTACTGCAGTCCCTGTTTTTACCAATGTCTAATCCCAGGTATGAGAATTCTTTTACTATTTCTATTGCTTCATTGTCTAGGTTGAACTTGTGAGGGTCCTCGGTGGTCATTATTTTTGTTTTCTTTATGTTCAACATTAAGCCTGGCTTAGCACTTTCTTCTTTGATCTTCCTTAGTAGGTGTTCCAGGTCTGTGTGGTGTCATCTGCATATCATGTTGATATTCCATCCTCCTATTTTTACTCCTCTTTCTTTATCCAAGCCTGCTTTTCTTATAATACATTCTGTGTACAGGTTGAACAGATAGGGTGAAATGATATAGCCTTGTCTGACCCCTTTGCCAATTGGGAACCATTCTGTTTCTCTCTGTCTTCAGTTCTGACAGTAGTCTCTTGTCCTGAGTACAGATTCCTTATCAGGACTATCAGATGTGTTGGCACTCTCCTGTTTTTAAGGACATTCCACAGCCTTTCATGATCTGTGCAGTCAAAGCCTTTGGTATAGTCTATAAAGCACATGCTGTTTTTCTTTTGGAAATCCCTGGTGCACTCCATTAGCTATCATATGTTTGCAATGTGGTCCCTAGTGACTCTTCCTTTTGTGAACCCCTCTTGGACCTCTGGGATTTCTCTCTCCATGTATGTTGAAATCTAAGTGGTTTTTAAATCCCTTATTTTTCTTTATTTTATCATAACATAAATAGGCATGCCAACCAAAAACTAAATCTTCTTATTTAAGTCCTAGCAATCTATTTCTTTTTAGGTTGATCTAAACAACAAGTATCATAGTATATTTTCAAATTAGGAAGGCCTAAGCCACCTCTTTCTTTTGAATCTTGTAAGATCTTATATTGAATTCTTGTTTTTTTCCCTTCCCAGACAAACCTTGATAATTTTTTGTTCCATAAATTAAATGGTTTATCATTCTTTGTATTGGTAAATTTTGAAACAGAAACAAATTTTGGGGGAGAATGTTCATCTGAATGACTGAAATTCTGCCTAACAACGACAATTTAAAGTTTTCCATCTCTCGAAATCTTTTGAATTTTTTCCACATTTTTCATAGTTGTTTTAAATAAGTCTGAATATTTCTTTGTAATCTCTATACCTAAATATTTAACTTTTTGAGTTACTTTAAATCCCAATTTTTCTTCTAATTAAAATTCTTTTCCCCTCTAAGTTTTTAGTCATTATTATTTTCTCTCTGTTGACCTTAAACCCTCAGACTTCACCATACTTTTTGAGTATCTGTTTTAACCAATCGATGGGGTTTTCTAACCAAGTCATTGGCATATGTTCAAAGTAGTGGTCAAAGTTTATAGTGGTCGAAGTTTACATACATTAAATCTGTTCTTTAAAACTGTTTTTAAACAGATAGCTGTGTTAACCTATTTCAGTTTGGGGAGGGGGAATAGGAGTCTTATGTACTTTAAAGCCTAACAGTTTTGTTTTCATGTGACCTTTATGAGAGTTGCAGTTTACTTCCTTAAATGAACTAATGCATCAGTGGAAATGGATTTTAATCCACAAAATTTCATGCTAAAATAAATCTGACAAGACTTCTCTTGACCATCTCCTTTTACTGGGCAGAACAATTTTATTATTTACAGAACAATTTTAATAAGTGGGAGATCTGAAGGCCTCTGCTCTAAAGCCCTGCAGGACTCATTCCAACAAAAGTGAAGGAAGGAAGGAAGGGTGTTTTTCTGTCTCCCTTATCTTTTCAGGCCTTTTCTTTACTTATATGATGGCAGTGGAAAAAAACAATACCTGGTTCAATATTGGCTCTCATGTCCCCTGATAAGAAGGCAGTGTAGGAGGAATCGGGAGGCTATAGATTCTGAGAATCTATATTCACAAAATTCATGGAGGTTTGTACCATGGTTGGGAGAGAACCTCTGTTTTGGCATAATTAGGTCTTTTCCTTTGAGACTGGGCATCCCTCCTGTCCCTCAAACAGGGCGATCTGAAATATCCTATGACTCCTGAAATGTTATCTGCAGAATCCATAGGATTACAGCTTTAGAATTATAGGCTCATTATGTTGGTACAAAGAATTTTAGCATTTTTTGTTCTCTTAATAGAGTACATATTTGTTTCTTTCTCACACATCAGGTACTACTTTAATTTTTAATTGAGTAATTTGCATGCAAATTTTTATTTTATATATTGGCATCTTTCATTACAGATAGATTTAATTGCCAATCAATCTACTGCTGTAATTCCTCTTTTACTACAGAAATTGGAGGGACATGGTGGATTTGTGCTATGTTTTGCTATCATTATGTTCTTGAAGGTTTTTTTTTTAAAAATTACTGGTATTCAGACTGTCATTACAATTGTTGATATTGCTCAGATTGAGAAAATATCTTGTTCCCACCAGCCCAGATTTGGGATCTTCAGCATGCAATTCATGTGTTCTGTAATTGAGCTATGACTTTCTGTGAACCATAAATAGTGCAGGACAGTACTATTTGAAATGCTGTCTTTGGCAGTTTTCTATTTTCATCTTCTAGTGATTGCCTTCCATATAGATACACCATTTCTCTTAAAGAACATGGGGAAAAAGAGGGACTTTGTACCAGGCTAAATAGTGCAGATTCTATTAGTGACTGATTTTGTTAGACATTGTTTTCACAAGAACTGAAGTAGAACATAAAATTATGAAATGTTAATGCATTTAGATTTCCTCACTAAAATTGTCAAAAGCTTTAATGGGTGGGAAGTCCAGACTGTTTTATACATTTGGTTGTTTCTGGATGTCTTTCTTCCTGCCTGATTCACCCTCTGACTTATATCTACATTCTTATTTTTCTGTCTATTAAGTTGACTTTTTCTAGTGCTTTCTCACCTCATATATTTTCTCCTTTTTCTTGTAATGTCTTATGTATAGCTTACTTTATGTGCTGGAAGGTATGTAAAATAGCATATGTTTTTAAAACAATGGCTTTTATTTTAATTTCATGCTTCTCTTTTTATGTTTCTAAAGATGTCAAAATCAGACCTAACAGACTCTTACAGAAAAATGCTCATTACCTCAGGCAGTCGTGGCAGTAATATAGAATGCAAAATCCCTCACACACGAATAGATGATGGAGCAGCAATTCAGGTTGGTAACTGTATATCCTTCTGAACTTTTATTGTAACATTTAACCAGATTACCCCTTCACTGTGAGGAGGGAGCCCTACTGCCTTATGACAATACCTTTATTAGGACCAACCAAATTCTCACACACAGCAGTCTTTCAGGTGCTTCAGGATTAGACATCAGAATAAATGTTAAACAAATCAAGGTGCAGGTGGGAAGAAGATGAGCATGCTTCTCTTGCCACACTTGCAATATATGTGTCTCTAAAATTATTTATTTATTTTATTGAATTTATTTCTCCTAGGATGGAGAATTATGCCCAGAAATGGACTGGTAGCCAGTGAAGTTGTTTCAATATGTTCAGTGTTGCATGATCCCTTTAACCAGCTCTGGTCAACAGCCTGGTTGCAGTTGAAGTTTATGAATAGTTTCCAAAGGCAGCCTCAAGTAGAGTTTGTTACTGTAGACCAGGGACAGGCAACCTTTTTCAGACCTGGGCCGGTCTGCCGTCGGCCAGGTCTCGGCTGGGCCAGGGGGGAGGGGAATGGCATTGCGCGCGCTCATGAGCGCGCGCGTACCTCCTCCTCCGTGCGCAACCCCCGTGCATGTGGCTGGCGCGGCCGCTACAGCGGCCGCCACCGTAGCAGGCGCGGCTGCAGCCGCCATGGCGCATGTTGCGCCCCCCCATTTTGGAAGTCAAAATGGTGATCGCGACGCGTTTGCGCATGCGCAAGAGTACTGCGCATGCGCAAACGCGTCACGGCCGCCATTTTGACTTCCAAAATGGTGATTGCCATGAGCGCGCCCAAAAATGCGCTCCGACGGTGGCGCGCAGCGGCGGCGGCGGCAACCTTCGGCCTGGGCCAGTAAGTCCGGGGCCCGGGGCCTTAACCGGCCCCCGGGCCGTAGGTTGCCGGTCCCTGCTGTAGACCAATCAGGATGTAATCAAGGCATGTATCAGTGTAGCCTGATCGGTCTTTTCAAGGAATGGGTGCAGCTGGTGCACTAGTTTTAACTGTGCAAATGCACTCCTGGCCACAGCCAAAAGCTGGGCATCCAGGCTCAGTTCTGAATCCAGGAGCACACCCAAGTTGTATACCTAAGATTTCAGGGGGGTGTATCCCTATCTAGCACAGGCTGAATCCCTGTTCCCTGATCTTCCTTGTGACTGACCAGGAGTATGTCTGTCTTGTCTGGATGCAGTTTCAATTTGCTCACCTTCATCCAGTCCATCACTGACAGCAGACAATGGTCTAGTGAAGAAACAGCTTCCTTAGAATTGGATGGAAAGGAGAGCTAGAGTTGATTGTCGTCACTGTACTGGTGATGCCTGTAATCATGCATGTAAATTTCTCTTTTTTCAAGGAATAACCCCATTTGGAAAACAAATAGAAGAAATTTAGCACAAATAGTGTGCTAGGAGAATTTTCCTTCTGTTCCAGGGAGCAGGATATTGTTCACTTTATAGAGTTTGTCCAGAATTAGCATGCTTTAAACAAAATGCAGGGGAATTGAGTGTAACTGGCATTGTTTAATCAACATAGAGTGCGTACAAGATTGGAAGACAAGGTTGGAAATGAAGTTTTATTGCAGCAAAATACAACAAAATGGGAGATAAACAGTTAATTAATGGGAAGCAAAGGGAGAGAAAAAGAGAACAAGAAATAGGGGTTTAGGGTGTATTTGTGGCATGGTTGTACTTCAGTTTCAGGGGAGGTGGAGGGAAGAAAGCAGTTATTTTGAAAAGCAGTTAGAAATAAGTAAAATGAAGAGGATTACCTGTTTGTGTACTCAGAAAAGGGGCAATAATTCAACAGTAACTTACTGGGCATTCAGGACACAGAATACATGTAGTTTGGGGAGGGAGAAAGAAAGGAGGATTTCTAAGGAAGGGATCTAAATCATGATTGGGTTCACCGTTGTGTAGTAATTGAGACAACACTTTTTCTTCTTTTTGTGGTAAAATGCCAGCATATTTGTGGTCTGGAGAGATTTTCTCCATTTTTATAATGGTTTTGTGTATGTTTTTATGAATTGTGCAAAACTGAAAAATGTGATAACCTGTTGCCTTTGCTGCATAGACTCATAAAAGTGCTAGTACTGAACTTGTGGTTTGTGTTACAAATCTCAGAGCCTTTAGGTGGCCAAGCCTTTGATTAGATTAAAACTGGGGAAGAGTTAGGTTTTAAGTCTCAGTACAGACACTGCACTACCTGAGTAGGAGGTGGACTCTTTCCTTATCCATGTCAATAAACAGTGACAGAAAATTTGTATATTTATCCCAGTTATATCTGTGCTAGCTCACTTTATGGGTGAAATACATAAAAATAACTGTGGAATTCTGCTCTCTGGCAAAATTGTTGCTTTTCTAAGACTTTATCTTTATTGATGTTTGAACAGAATATATATTCTGTTTGGACTTCCTTTTTGCATTTCTATCTCATCACTGGTGCATCTTACAGTGGCCCATGCCATATAGTTTTATGTTGCTGGAAACAAAGTTATAAAACAGCCTTGCAAACATTTCTGGACTAAAAAGCACAGGACACTGAAGTATACTTAGTCTGTATATTGGAGGCAGCACTGGATGACAGGTAGCTTAAATGACAGTCTAAAGTAGATGTTCAAATGGTATCTATTTTTTTAAAAAAAATCAAACACAAATGTAGTAAAATTTGGTAAAATGGCATTAGAATTATATTAATATGAATATGGCTAAAATTGCAAGCTGTAAAAGAGATATTAAATTGGAGGTGGAGAATGAATTACTTTGGATAAAACTATAGGAATGTTTTAGATTTCTGGAATATTTGGTTATTTTCTTCTTCATTCACTCTTTCTTTCCCTTTTCTAGATTACGTACTTTATGTTTCTTAAAACATCATCATTTGTGCATGTATCTACTTGAGATTATAAGTAGCAGGTTATGAAACAAAAGCCAGTGTTTATTCCCTCAGAACTAAATTTGTATTGAAATTGACATATCTTAATACTGAAATTTACATGCCTCAGTACATATTAATTTATTTATATTTGGCTACTAACAAATCTTTAAACATTCCTCCATATTAATAGCCAATTTCTTGTCCCTGCTTCTCATATTCCTCTTTTATTATCATTATCATCATTTATTTCTGCAGCAAATTTATACCTTTGGAAGGAAATTAGGACAAGGCAGCTTTGGTGTGGTGATTGAGGCAACGCACAAAGAAACAGGCATAAAGTGGGCAATCAAGAAAGTTAACCGGGAAAAGGTAGGCATTATTTGTCATGGATTAAGAGTCCTTTCATAAACGATGATAATCTTAACTTGGCATCTAAATTCTCATGGCATATTCATTACCAAAAAAACCTCCTATTGTAGTTGGATAATATATTGATTACCATGTTGTATTTCCTTACTCTGTTATTTCCTTGAAAACTGGAAAGATGCTAACGTTAGCATATATTGGCTACCATTTTGAAACAGCAGTTGTTTCAGATGAAATCAGTTGTTTCAGACTGCCACTGAGGATGTTCTTCAAATGAAAATTCAATTTATTCCATTAGGATAAATCCATCAGGATAAAGGCCAGCTTGATAATATTTTAATTTAATAAATAAAGAAGATCAAGAAGCCTCTCCCTTTACTTGCCAGTCTAGATTGAGCTGGCAATTCAGGCTGTATGAGAAAGTGGGAAGCAGGTACTGTGTTCCTATTCCACATAATTGTCTGGTGTACCATGTTACCAGCTAGGTTGACTGACATGCAAATGCACATTCACATGTTTTACTCAAGTATATGTAAAGGATTTTAAAACTTTTGAGTCAATGAAAATCACTGGGAGTAAGCACATCCACAAAGAATGCAATTGCAAGGATTTTCAGAGAATTAACAAGAACATAAAATATTAAAATGTTTGTTTAAAGCATTTAAATGATAAGAGAGACATAGTTAAAAATATCATAGACACTAATATTCCTTGTAAATATATGTAAGAGGAGAGAAACAAACATGCATGGTAGGTTTTTGCTGACAATTGTGTGTAAAGCCTAATACGGGGAAGAAGGAAAAAGAATGAGAGAGATGGACATGGGAGAAATTCAGTTAGAGGATTTGGGGTGATAATTTTGTAAGAGGGGTGTTTGAAGTAATATAGTTAAGACAGTTTACATTCGCCTTTAGTATGTAAATAGATTGAAAATCACTGCAATGATGAAGGTGTTACAGTAGGTTGCTGTGAGAAAAGGAATGTGGGGAAGGAAAGTTCAGTAAAAAGTTCAGAATTTAAGAGTGCTTCTCACTAGCACTCAGAATTTGGTAAGAGCTTAGAAAAAAAAACAGAATAAAATTTTGCAAATATCAGGAAGGGAAAGTTTACTAAATTTCTAGCCCCATTTTTTCCCACTTTACAGATTACAGTAAAACAGTAGTTGTTTTCCTGCTTTCTCATGTTTTGGCAAATCTTTATTTAGAATGTTAAAAAGATTAAGAGGTGTCAAGTGGAAGAAAAATTGACATGATGCCTTTTCCTTGTAGGTATCAATTAGAGGGGTAGTTAGAGATTGTATGTGTTGATTCATGGTGATGCTGTGAATTTCATAGGGGTTTCTTAGTCAAGGAATACTCAGAGGTGGTTTCGCCCATTCCTTCCTCTGAAATGTAGCCTACAGCACGATCTCCCATCCAAGTACTAACCAGGGCTGACTCTGCTTAGCTTCTGAGTTCAGATAGGATATTTACCTGCTCTAATTCTCTTTCTGACATGAAGTACATTCTGAATGATGGTGTGTGTGTGCATGTGCCTTCAAGTCACCTGTCAACTTATGACAACTCCATGAATTTCACAGGGTTTTCTTAGGCAAGGAATACTCAGAGGTGGTATGGCCATGTTCTAGAAGAGTTTCTTTCTGACGTTTCACCAGCATCTGTGGCTGGCATCTTCAGACTCTTCAAACTCTTCTAGAACATGGCCACAGGCCATGAAAGCCTACGACTCAGAGGTGGATTTGCCAGTTCCTTCCTCTGAAATGTAGCTTACAGCATTTGGCATCCATTACCAGTCCTTGATCCAAATATTAACCAGAAATGATCCTGCTTAGCTTTCAAGATCAGACAGGCTCTGGTACAAGGGTGCATTTTGGGAAAAAATATCTGTAACTATGTAATTAATAATGGAGATTGCATTAATATAAGCAATATTCATTCCAAACAGCCAGTTTCTTACAGAGGAAATCTCCAGGATGTATTTACCATTTTTAGAAAGAGATATAGGGGATGGCTGAATGCTGAGGATTAGGCAGAGGAGACAGTTTAGTAATAGTAATAGGCTTGGCTAAAAGATGATGCATATATATAAAAGCTGTTCATGAAGTCTATACTAAAAGGCTTCCCTTTGCCCTTTTTGGAGACTAGATTGGAACCTTCCATTTGAGGTCCATGTAAACCAGGGGTAGGCAACCTTTCCCCTTTAAGGGCCGAGGGACTTGAGCTCCCAGAAGCCTCAGCCATGTTGGCCAATAGCCCCATGTTGGCCAATAGCTCCTGGGATTCTGGGAGCTGAAGTCCCTTGGCCCTTAAAGGGGAAAGGTTGCCTACCCATGATGTAAACAGTTCTAGAATAATAGTATGGCTGCTGCATTTGATAATGGCCAAATGTACATATGCCAAAGAATATGTTATAGGGGGAAGAAGAAGGCTCTCTTATGATATGTGGCAATTCTAAGTGTATTGGAGAGTACTAATGATCTCAAACTTAAGCTGCTGTTTAAAAATTAGAAAATATATTCTTTTTAAGAATATAATTGGTGTGTGTGTATGTGTATAAATCAGTAAAAGATTCTGGAGAGCCAATGTGGTGTAGAGGCTTGAGTGCTGGACTAAGACTCTAGAAAACCAGATTGCAAATCTGCCCAGTCCTAAAAAACTATTAGCTGACCTTGGATAAATCATACTCTCTCAGTCTCAGAAGAAGGTAATGGCAAACACCCTTTGAACAGATTTTACCAAGAAAACCCCATGATAAGTTTGCCTTAGGGTTCTCGTAGGTTGGCATTGACTTGAAGGTGCACAACAACAAAAAATCAGATGATGAGTGCTGGCAAGTATCTAGAGCAGGGGTAGGCAACCTTTCCCCTTTAAGGGCCGAGAGACTTCAGCTCCCAGAAGCCTCAGCCATGTTGGCCAATAGTCCCATGTTGGCCAATAGGTCCTGGGATTCTGGGAGCTGAAGTCCTTCGGCCCTTAAAGGGGAAAGGTTGCCTACCCCTGATCTAGAGGCAAGTGGTCACAGAGTATAGAAGTGTAGACGGTGCCTTCATAGCTTTCCTGAAAATGTTGCAGATACTGGGGGAGTGTAGCAAGTCTAGAAGCTTTACAGAATGGAATGGAATGGAATTTGCTCTGTGGGATAATTATTTCTCAACACCAGGCAAGTTCTGTGCTGTGATGCTGACATTCCATATGGAGTTACTTGAATGGCACAGGGAACAGAGAACAAGTGCCTAATCCTACCACTCCTGGTTTGAGCCCTTGTGGTGTTAAGGTTGAAGCTATGGAACCAGCCTTTCAAGGGTGCATTTTGAAAAAAAATATCTGTAACTATGTAATTAATATGCAGCTGTGTTAATTAATTTGTAAGAAATTTATTTGTCTCATTAAGGCTGGGAGTTCTGCTGTCAAATTACTTGAACGGGAAGTAAGCATCTTAAAAACAGTCAACCACGATCATATAATACACCTTGAGGAAGTGTTTGAAACACCAAAAGTAAGTTCTTATGAAATTCACTAAAGGGCAAGTAAGGTGCAATGATGAAAGATGGCTATGGACTTTATCACACACAGCTTTTAAACCACTATTGAGGCCAGATAATAGCTCCTTTCATGATACTTATTGCATGACACTATCTTCATCTTGTTGCTCGCTAGCCCTGCAAGTGTCTAGCTTTGTCATTGATGGGAAAAATCCATCAATAAACTCCAAAGTGCGCTGCTGTACAATTAGTCCTCAGGTACAACAGGAAGTTCCTGTATTGGGCTGATGTCAGTATCCTCTTCTCTCTCCCCCCTCATGATTCCAGAGTGGGCTGTTTTTGTTTTTTACTTTTATTTTCTCTCTGCCCCCCTCCCCCATTTCACATTTATATAGGTGAAAAATGCATATAGATAAATGAGTGTACACATCAACATGTGCATAAATGTACTTTCATTAATGAATAATGCCTGTTCGTTAATGAATAATGACTTTGAAAAATGCATGCAAAGGTGTAAGAATGGCAGGAAAGGGGTTAGGATGGAAATTGAAATCCAGTGTGGAAGTGACACAGAAAAAGCATAGCAGTGGCAAATGAAACCTTAATCAAACTGAGTTTTACAAAAATCACCAATCCCTAACACAATTTAGATGAAAGGGGATAGATAAGGAAACAATATTGATGGAGTAACCATGTTTATTTTTTTGAAGTTCACATGATGATAAGAATCTGAAATGACACCTTAATTCTAATCTGAAATGAGTCTTTGCTTCTTGAGGAACCACTTATAACTAATATAAATTGCTCTTCATAGTTAACTTTAGAATCTTGTAATGTTTTTTTTAATGAGAGTGACAGTTGGCCAGTCAAGAGACAAGAACTATAATTAATTTATTATCCATTCTTGGTAAAGTGGAATTTATAAAATTTTTATACTTCAGATTTGCAAGATTTAAAGTTAAAAATAACTATTAATTCTTCAGTATTGTACAAAATAAAAAGCTATGTTTTGTTTTTTAATGTTAGCGTGTATACCTTGTAATGGAGTTATGTGAGGATGGAGAACTTAAAGAGATTCTTCAAAGAAAAGGTCAGTTTTCAGAGAACGAGACACGACACATAATTCAAAGTCTTGCATCTGCAATAGCGTATCTTCACAAGAAAGGTAAGAATGCTCATCCTTTATTGTATTATGTTTGTAATTTCTGTATGTATTTATTTCAGTGCTTCTCAAACTATTGGTTGTGCCATGGACCAGTACCATGTTTATGTTATATTATTAATGTATTCACACAGTTTCCTGGGAATGTGTGCATCCTAGCAGCTGATAGCTTGTGAACCAGCACTCATCCATGGATCACCACTTTGAGTAGCAGTGACTGATTTCAGTTGAATGAAAACCAAAATTTATTTTTCTCTTTTTGGTCTCTTTTTTATGCTCTTTTTTTTTTGAAGACTTATTTTTAAAATGTGGAGAATGCAAAGTTCTTTTGGGCAGCACAGTGGTGGGGATTGCTTCTTTAATGATTAAAATATTACTGTTTTGTTTCCATTGTATTGCTTTCTGTGTTTTTTTCCCTAATTATTTTTCTCAGTTCATCCAGCAATAATGTATTTCATGAATACCCAAATAGTTGGTTCTCAGGAGAGAAAGAAGGCAAAGGTGGTGGTTGTTGTGTGCCTTCAAGGCATTTCTGACTTTGGCAACCCTAAGACAACCTGTCAGGGGGGTTTCTTGGCAAAATTTCTTCAGAGGGACTTTCCTTTTGCTCCTTCTGAGGTTGATAGAAGGTGACTTGCCCAAGGTCACCCAATGGGTTTCCATGGCCAAGTGGGATTTGAACTCTAGTCTCCAGAGTCCTAGTCTAATGCTTGAACCACTGCAAATGCTGCAGTGGAAGAATGCCAGCAAGACTCCCTGGAGCAGCCACCACCCTCTACTTCACTTTGAGGGAGTACTCAGAGAAAACAGTGGGTGGGCAGTTGCTCTGGACCAGATGCCTCCATTTTACTATGAGGATCTTGTCAGGATGAGACAGAGGATAAGAAAGTTCTTTGGCCAATTGTAACAGATAGAGAAAGCAGTCAGCATAGCTCTCCTGATGGTTGGCCAGGCTCAAGTACCTGGATCTGAGAGGAATCCTTCTTCAAAGTCTAGCATTGGAAATGAGGGACCTTGGGAATTCCTTTCTTTTTCTGGGGCAGTTGGGATTTTTTGTTCATCAATTACTTTTGGTGAGGATGCTACATGACTGAATTGACTATGATATATGTCCTCTCAGCTAAGGTGGTGGGAGCTTTCACTACCACTGGCTGTTGTTGTTGTTGTTGGTAACTGCCCTCGAGTTGATTTTGACTCATGGTGACCCTATGGATGAGACATCTCTATGACCCTCTGTCCTACACTGCTCTGCTTAATTCCTCCAACCCCATACCTGTGACCTCCTTAATAGAGTCCATTCATCTAGCATGTAGCCTTCCTCTCTTCCTACTTCCCTCTACCTTCCCAGCATTATTATTTTTTTCCATTGAGTCCTCCCTCCTCATGATGTGTCCAAAGTACAACAGCCTCAGTTTGGTCATCTTGGCTTCCAGGCAGGTTTCCGGCTTGACTACTCTAGGACCCATTTGTTTGTCCTTTTGGCTGTCCATGGGATCCTCAGCACTCTTCTCCAGCACCACATCTCAAAGGAATTGATTTTTTTCTTATCGTCTTTCTTAACTGTCCAGCTCTCATATCCATACATGATAACTGAGAATACAGTGGCTTGTATGATTCTAACTTTTGTGATGAGTTGTATATCGTTGCATTTTAGAATCTAGTTCTTTCATAGACATCCTCCCCATTCTTTTTCTGATTTCCTGACTGCAGTCCCCATTTCTATTAATGTTTGATCCCAGGTATGAGAATTCTTTTACTATTTCTGTTTCTTCATTGTCTAGGTTGAACTTGTGAAGGTCCACGGTGCTCATTATTTTTGTTTTCTTTATGTTCAACATTAAGCCTGCCTTTGCACTTTCTTCTTTGATCTTCCTTAGTAGGTGTTCCAGGTCTGTGAGGTTTTTTGCTAGTACTATGGTGTCATCTGCATATCTTAGATTGTTGATATTCCTTCCTCCTATTTTCACTCCTCCTCCTTCTGTGTCCAAGCCTGCTTTTCTTACAATATGTTCTGCATACAAGTTGAACAGATAGGGTGAAAGGATATAGCCTTGTCCTTTGCCAATTGGGAACCATTTTGTTTCTCTGTGTTCTCTTCTGACAGTAGCCTCTTGTCCTGAGTACAGATTCCTCATCAGGACTATCAGATGTGCTGGCACTCCCATGTCTTTAATGGCATTCCATAGGCAACCTTTTTGAGCTGGGGGCCGATCCCCTGAAGTCCTCCCTTTTGGTGGGCCTGGGGGGGGGGGGAGATGCTGCCGCTTCCGCCTCCGCCTCCGCGCATGTTACGGCCTCCATTTTGTTTCCCAAAATGGCGGCCACGGCGCGTTTGCGCATGCGCAGTACTCCTGCGCATGTGCAAACGTGCTGTGCCCGCCATTTTGGAAAACAAAGTGGTGGTCGCGGCAGTCGCGGCGTGTGCAGTGACCAAAATGCGCGGCGGCAGCAGGGGTCCGCCTGGTACGGTAAGCGCGGGGCCCCGGGCCGGAACCGGCCCGGGGGCCGTAGGTTGCCGGCCCCTGATCTATTATTATTATTATTATTAAACTTTATTTCTAGAGCGCTGTAATTATACACAGCGCTGTACAAAGTAAAAAAAGTTACAAATATAAACTATGCAGTCAAAGGCTTTGCTACAGTCTATAAAGCACATGCTGATTTTCTTTTGGAATTCCCTGGTGCACACCATTAGTATGTTTGCAGTGTGGTCCCTCGTGCCTCTTCCTTTCCTGAACCTCTGGGATTTCTCTCTTCACGTATGGTTGGAGTCTATATTGCACAATTTTGAGTGTGATTTTGTTTGCGTGGGAGATCAATGCTATGGTCCTATAGTCCTGCAGTCTCTTGTGTCTCCCTTTTTGTGGATGGGGATGTATATTGATTACTTCCAGTCTGTTGGCCATCATTTTGTTTTCCATATCTGTTGATATATGTTGGTTAGCACTAGAGTTAACTCTATAAATGAGGATTGCAGCAGTTCAGTTGGGAAATCATCTGTCCCTGGTGATTTGTTTTTCTCTATTTTAGAATTTGGGGTTCATATTCATATGGGTCTTCATTCCATGTGTCCTTGATTTTGTCATCTCTTTTGTATAATTCTTCTGTGTATTGAATCCAATATTGTTTTATTCCTTCCTGGTCTTTAATAATGATATTTTTATTGTCACAGTTCATCCCAGTCCTTAGTTTGAATTTTCCTTTGATTTCCCAGATCTTGTGAAATAGATCCCTTTTTGTTGTTGTCTTCTATTTCTCTGTATTGGTTGTTGTAGTAATTTTCTTTATCTTTCTGCACAAGCCATTGTACTATTGCATTCATAATTCTTAGTTTGTTCCTATTTCCCTTTTGTTTTTCTTCTCTTTTTTTCTTTATTGCTTTCAGTGTTTTTTCTGTCATCCATTTTCCCCCTCTTTATTTTTGTTTATTGAAACTGTTTTTTGTTTATTGAAAATGTTTGTTTGCATTTTTCTTTTATTAGAACACTATAGTTCCTCTGGTTCAGGCCATAGTTCCTCTGGTTCTCGGTCTATTATGCTTAGTAATGTGAATCTGTTTCTTATGTTGTCAATAAATTCTGTTGAGATATTATTTAGATCATATTTTGGTATAATCACTGGTTTTATTTTCTTCTTGAAACTTGTTCTTATTTTTGATATGAGTAATTCGTGATCTGTGCCACAGTTGGTGCCTGGTGTCCTGGCCACCAGTATAGAGTTCCACCATCTTTTACTTCCAGTTATATAATCTATTTGATTTTGTGTTGACGATCCGGTGATGTCCATGTGTATAGCCTTTTTTCTGGTTGTATGAAGAATGTGTTTGCAATGAATAGGTTGTTGGCTTCACAAAAATCTATGAGATGCTCACCTGCTTCATTTCTCTTGCCTAATTCAAATCTGCCTACTGTTTTTGATTCTTCTTTGCTTCCAACTTTTGCATTCCAATCTCCAGTGATCACTGGCTGTACATACAGTAAATACAGGCCCTGCTTCATAATGTTTGATGATATTTACATATACAGTGAACCTCTGAGCCTCTCTTTCTTGACACAGTCCCCCTGTTTCACCTCTTCCTTCAGGCTTCCTTACCTTCTGGCTACTTTTATAAGATTTATATGAAACATAAATGCATTTCATGTTTAGGCTTGGGTGCCATCTCCAAGATATCTCATTATGTATATGCAAATATTCAAAAATTTGAACAAATCTGAAACTTTTGATCCCAAGCATTTTGGATAAGGGAAACACAACCTGTACAAGAAACAACTAGAAGCAAAACAGGGAAGGAGTTTTTAATGGCTCAGTGCTGTATTTTAAATCCTTATGTTTTAAAACTATTTAAATTGAATTATGTATTAATGTTACATAATGCTCAATTATGTTTAATATTAAAATACTTTTTAAAGTAAAGTATTTTAATATTATTATATATTCTGTATTTATTTATTGTTATAGATCACATTGTACACTTCCTTGGGTTCCAGTCTGGGAGAAAGTCAGGATAAAAAAATCAAATCAGTCAATAAATAAATTTGCCCAAAGGTGTTGTTTGCAATTAGACACTTTTTAGTTTGTCTTAATAGGAACTTATGTTTTATACAGCCTATGCAAAATTAAATGTGAAACAGAGTGCAGTGTATTGTGACACCATGGCTTGATGCAGAAGTACTGCTGACTCCCTGCTAACTGATGTTGGCAAATGAGAAATGAGCTCTAGAAATACATGCTTCCTCCTCACAGTGGCCATCTCTCTTGGGCATGGTTTCGCAGTTTATTTAAGGCAGGGGTAGGCAACCTAAGGCCCGGGGGCCAGATGCGGCCCCCGAGGCCTTTGGACCAGCCCCAGGTCGGTCCTGCTGCCGCTGCCACCGCCCGCCATGATGATATTGATTATTGTTGTTATTACTTGTTCTTGGGGTTTTCTTGGCAAAATCTCCACAGGGGGTTTTGCCATGGCTTTTCTGGGGCTGAGAGAGAGTGCATGCATATATTTTATTTATTTATTTATTTATTTATTTATTTTTGGTGCTTCGGCCCCCCAATTGTCTGAGGGACAGCAACCCGGCCCCCAGCTCAAAAAGGTTGCCTACCCCTGATTTAAGGTCTTTTTCAGGCATTCATTAAAAGACTTAGAAAAACATGTGAGGAGGGGTGCCTGCCAGCCCTGTCCCTTCCATCGTTGCTTTGTCCATGAAAACAATATCGAGAGTGAAATGGAGAGCCTCTTGTATGCATGAGGCTCTCAGTGTGATTCTGAATCTTGTTTCTCCCAACTGATTGCTTTTCATTTGATCAAAGCAATGGTAGAGAAAGTAGGACTAGTACACTGCTCTCTTTGTATGTTTAGTTAATACAGAATACCTGAACAGAGCTAACATCAATGTATTACTTGTGGTTAAGGCTAACCAATGCTTTCTTAACTTGGGATCCCAAACCCACTTCAAGATAAGTTTTCAGATTCTGGAGTAACAGAAGACTTGGGTAAATTTAACAGTTATCACCATGGATCTGGAGAATTGCTTAACCATGTTCATAGTGCAGGGAAGATTTGCTGTAGATGGGAAGGGACTGGGAGGACAAATAAGTGTTGCCAAGGCTGGCTTCTGTGAAGATATACCCAACTAAAGGTGGTGGCAAATATGGGTGTGCAATGCCAGTACCCTGGTGAGATCAAACTCTTTTACCCAAAAAGGCTCCAATGCTGAATGTAAAGTCCAAAAGGGGAAAATTTATTTTGAAGAACAAAAGAAAAAGGTTTCTCCTCCCCAGCTCTAACAAGCTTAAAATAAAAGATACTTTACAGTTTAGGATTCAGCAATCTTCAGAGTTGTCATCTCTCTGGGTTTGATCTAGGTTTGATCTCCTACTCAATGAAGCTGGTGCAGGGTCTTTCAGCTTCTGGTGCTCGTGACTTCTTTGTTGTTGATATTTAATATAATTAACTGCTTTTGGTAACTAATCTGGCTAAATGGTAACTGAATTGGCTAATGGTGTAAGAAATGCCCTTTCCGTCTCTCTGTGCCTGTTTGCCACCAAACAGATGAAGCCAAGCCTGCTTAAGAAAAACTAAAAATCCCAAGCTGAAGCAGAGCTTGCTGGGAAGGGGCAAACCAAAAACTAGAAAGATGCAGGGGATTCCTACAGCTCCCCCCACAAACTAATACAAAGGAACATTCCTATGCTTAAACATACTAAGGACTAAACTAAAATGAGAGAAAATGCAGGGGAGAATTTAAACAGTCCAGGCTGGATATCACAGTTTCTGTTTGGCTAAACATGGTATCATCTCTGTACCTTTTCTGGCAATGACAATTTGATATGGTGCATACAATGTATTTATTTTGAGTCATATTAATCCTCGCTCCAAAAATGGGGCTTTGTGGATACACTAACATTTCTTCATTGGTGTTTCAAATAAAGTTTTTTTCTACATTCATTGCCTAGAAAAACATGATAAAGGCAACCTTTTATTTAGGAGTGGTGGTAAGAGTTTTCATTCTTTCTAGCTCCTTTTCCCTGGTTTGGCAGTTTCTGGCTTTTGCATTAAGAGTTCTGGAAGTTTCATCCTAACATCTGTTTTAATTTACATTTTCCTGTATATATCCTGTATATATATTTGGATATAGTTTCCTGGGAGGCCAAGCCTCACCACTATTTTAATGAGAAAGAGAGCGAGAGTGAGAGATAGTGCAGAGGCAGTATGTTGTTCAAAAAACCCTTTTTACTTTTTATGTTGCCTACTTATTCTGGGTAGCATGCCAAGAATGATTGTTGTCACTGTTGGGATTGGTCGCCACTGATGCGCCAGTGGGGAGGTGAAAAAGAAGAGCAGCTTCTGCCTCCTTTGGTTCATTTTCCTTCTGCCCCCAGGGATATGGCAGAAAGGACTGTGACCTGCCTTGGGTCTCATCTTGGGAAAAAAGGTGGAATATTAATAAAAGGAACTAAGGAAGGAAGGAGGAAAGAAAGAAGAACTGGGCAAATGGTGACTCTAAGAAGCACTGTCTTCCATTTCCCTCTGGGTAGTTCTTCCTATTTATCCTCTTGCCCTACCATTTTAGATAGCATAACTGGAGAACAGAGCCCAGCATGGCCATCCAGAATGGGTGAGAGAGTGAATGAGAAAGCCACATGAGCAGCCACCACTTCTACTAGCTCTGCCTCCACCACTTCTCTAGATATGCAGTATGGAGGACTAGGCCCAGTAGTGTCACACAGAAGAAGCAAACAGGGAAGAGCAAGTTTTTGCAGATCCATACTGAAGTACACTTCAGCTTTCTCACCCTCCTCCTTATTGATTCCTAGGTTTTTGGGACTCAGTCCTCATCACATTACTGTCCAGAGGGAAAGTGGTGCTGTGTGCTTACTCTTCTTTTGGACACTGCAATGGTGGTGGTTAACCAAGAAAGCAGAGAAAGCAGTTTATATGTTCATTGGGCAGTGCCATGGGGCCTGGTCCTCCCCAGCTTGCATGCCCAAAAACGTAAACACACATAAGTAAGATAAGATAGTATTTCACAAGTTTTGTTCTTCTAAAACAGAAAAATCATGAGTTGAAGGTGAGAGATAGCACAATGGAATTTCAGAGCAGTACTGTGAAGGGGAACACAAATGTAAGCTGAGAAAAATTGAGAAAGATTTGTTGTTCATCTCTGCTTCTCTTGATCCTTGTACTTTTTCTTCCCAAGCACAGGAAATGAGTTGGATTTTTTTTTCATTTGATATACTAATCTTACAAATTGGTGCTTTTAAAGTAAATCATGTGACAAATCATATTATTTAGTGTCATAAAATCTGTGAAGACTTTTCTTTTTTATTTTATTAAAAGAATAGATCTAAGTTTGATCCAGATATGGAATGGATAGACAATACTTCTTCTGTAAAAGAAAAAATACAGTGTCTGGTTATGTGCATTAATGTAAGATGAAATGCACTGAAAAGGTAGCTCATAAATTACTCAATCAAAAGGGTCTAAAACACTTCTGTCAGAATATTTTCTACGCAATTGATAAATAACACTTTCACTTTTTGTTCTCCATCTTGACAGATATTGTTCATAGAGATTTGAAATTGGAAAACATTTTAGTTAAAAGCAGTGACATTGATGAAGAAAATGAAATGAAATTAAACATAAAGGTAAGCCCAGAAATTGCAACACTTTACTTCAAGCAGTACTTTTGTTTTGCGTGTTGTTTTTTTGTAGATCCAGGTATCAAAAGTGAAGTTTCCTCTTAAATGCCTATTATTGGTTTTAAGCTAAGGTGTAATGGTATAATCAAGACAAAATAAAAGGGTCTGGTGTATGAACAGTTGACAAGAATGTAGGAGTCAATTGCCATTGGTGAAACTTGTTACTGAATGAAGAACAATATACTTACAGGTCATTTAAAAAGAAATGTTTTTAAAAGTATACCCTACTCCTTTTCTTAGACCTTTTGGATATAGTTCCATGCTATTAGCAACCATAAGCGCGGGAGGGATAATTAGCATGAATTATATGCACTGGCAATTTAATTTAAACATTTTATAATTTTGAATAACATACAATGTTTTACATACCAGCTACATTTTGCTTTGTGGACTTTGGATATTGTAACTATTTACTACCTAAACACATTAAATATATCAAGAACTTATACTCATTTATTTGTATGGCAATAATTGGCCCTTTGTGGTTACTAAATTATATATTACAACATACTTACTTACCATTTTTATAGCTGATATAAAATGACTGTGAGGATTTTATAAAATGTACATGCTGACACACAGAACTGAAGTGCTGAAGTACAATATGTGGTAAATAAAGCAGCTTACTTTGATAAAATGTATTTTGTCTTAACTAATGGATGCACACTGAGACTGTGTGGCCTAATCTGTCCCCCTTTTGTTGGCATCACTGTAGGGGTGTGAGGGTTTGGATGAGTGATATCTTCTATTTGGTCTACGTTGGGAATATAAAAGCAGGTTGAGATGGGCATATATTCGCAATGGGCCTTCCTTTCTCATTATACTTTAACTTGTCATAGTCTTCTGTTAGTTGACAGCACTGAGGCCTTGAAGATTTTTTTCCTCTTGGATACAGTGTGGCCTTATTTTTTCCCCACCTAACTAATAGTGAAGCCAGTTTCTTCCAATTTGGAATGTTGACTGTAACAGATACTTGGTCTTTAACTTGGCTGCTCACAAATGCGCCTTAATTTTCTGTTATAAGAACAAAATAAGTTTCTTGACATTCTCAGAGAAGGAGAAGATTCTTGCTTCTGTTCATGCAGCTGCAAGTCTGTGGAGGCAAATAGCTGCTGCAGTACATGTATGAGCTGGCTGTTTAGATTGGGATAAGTTATTTCTTCTTCATGATCCCTGTGCTTTACACACATGGGTCTTGTGCCTGCACAGATCCATCTATGGAACATTCCAAAACTTGGCCCCTTTGGGCACCAAAATAAATAGTGCCAAGAGCTGCTTCCCTCAATTCCTTTTCATCCACATTTACCTCAGATAGCTCCAGCGTTGAGTAGCTTCTCTATATATTTTTTTAGATTCCTTTCCCCCCTCCTTTCCTTATTCTCTTTTGTGTGTGTGTGTGTGTTTGTGTGTGTGTGTTTGTATAGCCTTCCTCCTTTTTTTCTTTCTTCTCTTACCCATTTCTCTCTGACATTATCTGTGGAGTTGTTGCTCTTGTATGACCTCTCCTGCAGCTTTGGTTCCTGAGACACTTTGATCTCAAGAGGGACTCTCCTTGGAAGGGACTGCAAATCCCTTCTTGCATTTGCACATCACTGCAAAGTATGCTGCTCTGCTTTCTCCAATCTACTACTCTTGTGACATCAGATGCATCCCTGTCTGGGAGAGTCATACACTCTGCCAGTCTGATGTTTGAAGGGACAAGGTCAGAGACAGAGAACAACTGCCATATTAATGCCCTGGAAATGATTGCAGTCATGGAGGCCTTCAGGATGTCCAAGAGTTCCATCAGGGAAATGGTAGTACAGATGCTGTCAGACAACATGACCCTAGAGCACTACATAAACAAGCAAGGTGAAACCAAATCCTCTGCAATGAATGGGCTTGCCATGAACCTGTGGAATTGGTGCATTCTCAGATGCATCTTTCCACTGACCCTTGTTATCCAAACAATAGGTAGGATGGACTGGGGGGGGATCCCCACCAACTGTCAACATTACTTCAGATGTTGGGGAAGTTAGCCTTTGCAAGAGGCTTGGGAAACCTTTGAACAATTTGCACCAGTACTAACTGGAGAGGACTCCAGCCTTGGGTGAATTAAAAGAGCTTTTATTTAGAGAAATGCAAAGTGCAGTCATACACACAAGATAGCAATTCAAACAAACATAGAATACAGAGCTAATCAAAATGGAAATATGGAAAGAGGATAGCACAGTTTTAGGGGTTTACAGTGTGGTTAGAATTATTGTCTGATGAGAAGATCGTGGAAGGCTGAAGTGACTCAGACAGGGAGGTCCAAGGGCGACATAGTTCATACACAGAGTGTAGGTGTGCATGCGGAGTGGGCTGTGTGCACATAGGATAAGTTTTAAAACCATGTCATAACTTTAAAACTAGGCAAGACAATGGGCTATCTTGCAAGGTAACAAAGGCTGAATGACTTGTCCGTGGTCATAATATGTTTTAGTACTTCCAGCTAAGTATGTGACTATGGAGCATTGCAAACTGACCTAAAGGGCTGGCCTGAGGGTGGAGTTGGGGCAGGGCAGCCACACGCCGGCCGCCCCAATTCAATCCCGACGCCATCTTGACACCACGTGCCCAAGGGCACAGAAGAGCCGCGGCGCCAGCTCTTAGGGCAGCTTTTTGCCGCCCCTAAAAGGAGCGGCATTTTGCCACTCATTTGGGGGAGGGGCAAAAGGGAGGAACGGGGCCGTGGCGTGCAGTTGCCACAGCCCCAATTCGCCGCTCCCAGGGGCAGCTCTGTGCCACCCCAAAAGATGGGTCTATAAAAGCCCTAAAACATTCTTTCAGGAAAATCTTCCCTGGAGAGGCCAATCTACTAACAGATATGGTCAGTTGGACTGTGGTAGAGGCACACAAATGGTCTCTGTCCCAGCATGCTTTCCACCTAATAGTGTGGCAATGAGGCTGTCCATTGATAGATGTGTTTCTTTCAGACTAATCTGCAATTATGAAGTGTTCTGCAGCAGAGGGGGCTGCAACCATGGCTTGCTGGGCAATGCCTTTCTCCTATATTGGACAGGGTGCCTGCTCTACCTGTTTCTGCTTCTTCCCTGATCACAAGAGTGATGGTCAAGATCCAGGAGGACATGTCAGAATGCTTCCCCATAACCCTCCAGCAGCCTTAGCAGTCCTGGTTTGCAACACTTCTTCAGATGTCAGGCCACAAGTACTTCTGCTTGCCTTACTCCCCAACTCTGCTCACATAAGCGAGGGACAAAGTGTAGAACCCAGATCTCAAGCCTCTTCACCTGACTATGTGGTACCTCTGCAATATTAGATGAGTGAATTTGGTCAGTACTGCTTGAATCTCATAAGACATCTGCCCATTGGTTCTGCACTATCAAACATTGATGCTGCTACGCTTTTGCCTTGGCAGCAGGTCTTCTCTTGGTACTGACCAATGAGACAATGGTGATGTTGTTCATGCTGCACCTGAAGAAGGAATGTCTCTCCCTCTCTTCCCTGAGGGTCTACTTGGTGCCCATAGTGACTCATCAACAGATGGCCCACCCTTCTCCAGTGTTGTTTAGGAGTGTTACTGTCAAGAGGTTCTTAGGGAGTTTGTCCCATCTCTACTTATTCATCAAGGACCCTGTTCCACCACGTGTTTCCCAGCTCATAGAGAACACTTTTGAACCTATGGCTACTGTGGATGTCAGGTTTCTTACCCTGAAGGCATTGTTCCTTGTGGTTATCACATTTGCTGAGCAGGCTGGAGAACTGTGTGACCTGTGATTGGATCAGCCCTATATGATCTTCCACAGAGACAAGGTGGTGCTGCACTTTGATTCTGCTTTTCCCCCAAAGGTGGTCTCTCCATTCCATCTTAATCAGGACATTGTGTTGTCAGCCTTCCATTGGGACCCCTTGTACCAGCTGGAAATGGCGTTGCACTGCTTGGATGTACGGTAGGCTTTGGCCTGCTACACTCATTGTGCTGTATGTCCCATACTAAACATAAAGAAGGTAGGCACTCCTCTTTTCAACCCATGAATACCTGGCTGATGGGCATGAAAGAGAATACTTGGCTATTCAAAGGATGAATCTGTCTCAGCTTTCTTTCTACTTCACTCTTGCTTACCCAGAGAGCCTCCACATATAGAGAATAAGAATAGGATACCAAATTTCCAGCAACTCCTCTTGACTTCCTTCCTGGTTTCTATTCAACTCATAAAATACTTCTCCGTTTGCATTTACTGTGTCCCATGTTTGTGTTCCCTAAAGATACTGTAATAATGGAACATAATTAAAATATCAGCCTTTTTTGTTTAAGGAGTTTGATGCAGACCTGATAGCAGCATATTTGTTTGAATTTCATTAATAATCTTCTCAGCTTTATGTATGCTCAAATGCTAGTACAGTTGGCAAAGTAAGGATTAAGCTTGTTTAAAACTGGGATACTGAATATTTATAGGAGGATTGGTATAGAGCTTTCTCTGCTTAAGATGCACTGTTACATGAGATCATTTGAGAAATCTAGTCAAATTCTTTTAGCTCTCACTGAAGTGGTTTTGCTGTGAACAATGAACTCTTAAGAGAAATAAAAGAGCTGCAACTACATATCAGCAGGGAATTTTCAAGACAGATGAGTTCTGTTTCTTGTAGGTGACTGATTTTGGTTTAGCTGTACAAAAGATGGGAGGCAGTGAAAGCATGTTCCAGTCTACCTGTGGGACTCCTATCTACATGGGTAAGTTCAGTGCTTCATATGATAGCATTCCCACTCAGTCTCATCTTATAAAGGAATGGCATTTGAATGAATTACCTCTTGTTTTGTAACTAACAGTCAATGACTAGGCCATGCTCATTTATTTAGGTGTATACATATACTATCCCTTAGTCTTGCCCATTGCTTACAGATATATCACTGTTTCATAATTTGCAATAACTTTTTTGCAGTTTCAAGAAGCTTTTCACAGTTTTCACAGTTGTAAAATTATCTTGCTAATAAACAGCTTCTTAAAGCTTCAGTCAGATACCAAGTCATGTACAGGGTATTCAAGAAGGTTCATTTCTTTTTAATCCCCCATTCCATGAATTGAGTGAACCTATTTTATTATAGTTATTTGATAAACCATTGGGAAAACTTGCTTAATCTAGTGAACTGTTGGTTGAAGAGCAAGTAGATTTTAGGCTGGCAAGAAGTGGCATCATTCAGTCTTTTTTTATATTGTACCATTTGATTTCTGTAGGAACTGCTATATCTCAAATGGTTGTAATTAGTATTATGAAAATGAGCCTCACCTGATTGTGAAGAAACTGTCACAAAAGACCTGAGTTGTGGCATTGCAGAGGAAGGGAAGGATTAACCAAAATTGGGCAGCTTATGAGAGCAATATCCTATGTAATAACTGCCCAGTTTAGGACATTTAATTCCTCTTCTAGGCCCTTCTGCACTCAGGGGAGGGGAAGATGGAGGTGGCATGATTCTGTAGTTAGGAGGAGGAGGACAAGAAAGTTTCCTTGCTGTCACTCAAACACTTATAGTCTTTGTCATATTCAAACAAAAATCCATCAGTGATATCTTTATTGGCCAACCAGAATGTACAATATACTTGTTGCAAGCTTTGAAAGCTCCATGGTCTTCTTCATTAGGCAAGATGTTACAAACCAAACAGGAGGAAAACAATTGGAGATGTTAGTCAGATGCCTACATGTTGTTATAATCTTTAGTTAAGATGGTATATGGTGGGGAGGATATCTTTTGTAGTCTTATAGACCTGTGTAAAAACTTTAATTCCATTAATCAAGATACAGGTTGAGTCTCTCTTATGCAAAATGCTTGGGACCAGACATGTTTTGGATTTCAGAGGATATTTTGGATTTTGGAATATTTCCATATACATAATGATATATTTTGAAGATGCGACCCAAGTCTAAACATGAAATTCGTATAGATCTTATACACACAGCCCAAATACAATTTTATACATACTATTTTTAATAATTTAATGTATGAAACAAAGTTTGTGCACATTGAACCGTCAGAAAGCAAAGGTGTCACTATCTCAGCCACCCATGTGGACAATTTTGGATTTTAGAGTATTTTGGATTTTGGAATTATGGATAAGGGATACTTAACCTGTAGTACCTGTATGGATAGGCATAGCCCATTAGCTTGGTTACACTGTTACAATATAAGGTTGGGCATAAGCTTGAAGGAACATCTGACTAAACTTATTCCAATTTAGCAGGAATATTGTCAAGAGTGTCCATTTCAATGTCTTTCATTCATTCTCTGTATGCATAACTATTTCTGTAGAACTCTATAGCTTGTGTTTCCCAAGACATTTTTGGAGTTAAGTCTGACCGTTGATATTATGAAAAAAGAACTTTGTCATAAGTGAATTCGGGGTAGGCATAATATTGAGTGGATCAATAACTTGATGTGTTGCATGCTTATTCAGAAGTAAGTCCCACCAATTTCATGAGATTTAATACTAATAAGTGTACTAAGGATCATAGACAATGTCCTGTGGACATGAAGGAGTCTATTTTCAGAAAATTGCCCATCTCTTAGTTAGTAGATCTCAAGCCACAAGAACTTCACAGGCATTCCTACATTTTATTCAAGTTAAAGGAAGCTCTCTGTTTAGCCATATTTTCAGAAAAAATGTTTTAAAATTATTTTTGTGGCTGAAATTTGGATATGTGGTAACTTAACCCAAAGTATGATAATACATTAAAAATTCCTAATACTTTTGGTCCTTCCTGATATTTTAGCATCTTTCATGATGGCAAATTTTGGAATGAAGTCTGTTATTGTTGCTATAGTTCATTTATTAATTAGTTTACACTGTTTAGATAGGACAACACCTGATTATATATATAAAAGGTATACTTGTGAGCAATCGCTTTAGATCTCTTCCAGAAATATTTCTTAAATTAAAGGTGCAATCCTAAGTACACTTACTAGGGAATAAGAACCATAGAAGTAACTCCAGTTGGATTCAGAGTAAACATGCATTAGAATATGTTGTATATATTAAAAATAATACAAATTGTTGTTTTTTTATTTAGTAAAATCACTCGGTAAACTAAAACTGAAGATATAATTAGGCAACAGGATATATAAAATTTTCAGGCATTTTTATTTTCCCTGGGTAATATTTTATCAAATTCAGAAATGAGATGGAAAGCCACTTCTGTGAACTCGCAAACTATAGTTTGTATTGAGCATTTACAAAGGTCTGGTTCTAAGCCAAGTGTGATCTGTTTCTCAAAAGCAGATATACTAAAACCTTATTGTAGAAGACAATCTGCATTTATGCTGTAGTGATAACAGAACATTTAGTCCATTATCTAGTTGTTGCTTGGCCTACTTCTGACCTGCTATCTAGAATAAGATCTCAAGATGACATAGGTAATATATTTCTATAGAACAACAAAAGCAAGTCTATAACTGTAATGTACTGATGGCTAAATAATTAGTGAGGGTTTGGTGAATTTAAATGAAGTATGTTTCTATTCAAATTTTCTGAGCTAAAAATGTGTGACAATCTTGCATGTAATTGGCTTTTATTTTCTGTATTCTGTGTTTTTAGCTGTGTTGACCCATATTTGATACTGTACATCATACTTCCTACTTTGTTAGGATCCAGCATTTTAAAAAAAAAGATACTGTGGCTGATGTTGTTTACCAAATAGTAGACAAGCTGAAATATAACATTTCAAAATTAGATTTTACAGTATTTTAACAGTCAATTAATAACTCCAAAACAACAACTGAATATACTAAAAGGAATTTTTTTCTTAGTTTTAGCACATACTAAAGAAAAGTTTGGACAGTAAAGACAGTTGATCATAAAATATCTGATAAGATCATTAATGTTAGTGTTACATAGACTGAAGTACTGATGCTTGTAGCATTGATGGTTTACTTCTTGAGATGAAATGTCTCTTGCAGACAAAGGGTACAATAGGAGATGAAACATTTTGTACAAACTCCTGACTTGCAATACCCCATTACAATAGATAAAATATGTTAACTTAATTTCAAAGCAATTGTTATGAATACTGTGATATCAACATCCAGTGGTTGTGTTTAGATCATGATATTTGTTTATTAAACTGAAAGTACAAGAGTCTGACCCCTACATGTCAATCCTTTGGTCCTTCCATTTCATGAGGTATGATTAAACCAGGAAGATTTTTAACTAGCCATTTTGTCTGAACAACGGACTAAGATTATCAGTTTTGTAACAAGCCAAGATCTTAGAATAAAAACAAATAAGCAGACAGCAGACAGCTTAAGATACTTACATTAATAAACACAATTTCCTAGTTGGGAGAATGAAAAAGTATAAGTGTGCATTTTGGTTGGTTGGTTGGTTGTGGATTTTTTATTTCGCTTTGTTTTGCCACATGGTCAACACGGCAGTGCCTCAATATATTTCCTAGAAACAGCCTGGTATAACTGTGTCCCATGCAAAGGGAAAAGCAAGGGGAGTACAAATATAGGGACAAATACAGCTCATTTTACTAAACAATCACAAGATTTGTGGCATTGAATCAATTGCAAGGTTACATTGTTTAAAATCTAGGATGTGTATAGATATGTAAACAATGTCAAATGGTTTAGAGCCATTTTTATTTTCTGAAAGCATATTTTAAAAATGGATGTTGTACTTGTTGTTATTTGTCCTAGATGGATATTTATGTAACTCCGATTGTCTTTACATCCAGTATATAACATTATGCAGCATGCTTATTTTCCAAATGGAAATATATTTATGTGGTATCATGAAGGATTTGTAATCAGAATTTTATAAGAAATGTTTTCACAATTTATAGCTACAGAGAAAACCAATAACACAATTAGTTAGTCACAGTGTCATCATTCCTAAATGATCAAAGTGAGGACACATCGGCATAAATTGTTAAGAGCTGTACATTATTAATCTCAACATCTGCTGCTTTTCTTTTTGCTTGAGGGAGGAATAAAGTCTATTCATCAGCACATGCTTTGTTTTAAGCATTTAAAAGTATTTTTTGTATTATTAATATTATTGTTTCTGCTTGGTTGGCAGCCCCAGAAGTGATAAGTGCACATGACTATAGCCAACAGTGTGATGTTTGGAGCATAGGTGTCATTATGTATATGCTGTAAGTAGCTTGCACTATTTATATAAAATGAATTTTTCCTCCTAAAGAAGATAACTCTGTTTCTTAAATTGAAAGTTGTTGCTTGCCTCACCTTCATACTAACTGGCATTTTTAATTGCCTTTCTTAACTTTTTAATATGAATGATTAATCTTTTTAATACAAATAAGCCTCCACTCTAGTCATACTCAAGTAATTGATCTCAGGATCACAGCTTTAGAATGTGTATGTCCAGATGCATCAACAGATCAGCATATTCTTACAACTTTTCCTTTATGGAGAAAAAGATTTGTGGAAATATAGTTGTTCTTTCTATCCATGTTGGCTTAGATTTGACAACAGTAGAAACCATTAGTGGTGGGTATCATTGCTTAAGGCATTGATCTGGTGTTGCGGGTGGGGAAACTGGAATTTGTGCCCTACTGGTGCTCCAAAAGCAATTTTTGTGGCCCCCAGACATCCTGGATTCTCCCTTTTAAAGACAAAAACTAGTTTATGGGGGGAGGGGGGAGGGTTGAGACAAAAAAAAAAAAAAACAAGTACAGGTCCCCTTAAAATTTCTCTAAACTCCTCCTATTGTTGGTGTTTTGATTTTAATACCTGATTCCCCTCTACCCCCCCCCCCCCACCAAAAATTAACAAAAAATCCCAAAGAAGTGCTGTGATATGACTACAGCATGGGCATGGAGAGAACATTGCCCCCACCCCCAGATATCCACCTTGGCTAATACTTTCTCTGCTTATTGTACAGAACTCTTATATCCTGGATTTAATCCAGGCTAGGGATACTTAGAATAGTTCCACAAAAATAAAATAAGTCAATTCCTTTTAACTTGAGTATCATTGATTCAAGCAGAGCACTCCGATTCAGTCTAGCTCCAACCAACCAACTGTATTTGGTATACATGCTTATATACAGACCTAGTAATTTTGTGTTTAATTCATTTCTTTATGTGGCAGAGTGTTGAAGCAAATGAGTGGCTTGGAGGGCCTTTGGGTGCTCCAGCCATGAGCAAGCCCTAATTAGTGCGCAACTGGACACTACGGTCCTGAGGCTGCCTGCTGCTGTGGTCCAGAAATGAGCGGGGTTTTTTCTCTGCTCCTTTTGCAGTTGGGTTTGGGCCGCCTTCAGCGGCCTCAGCACAACTTCTGGCTGATCCGTGGGCATGCGTCATCTGCCTACCCCATCCTTGAACCGGCTGGAAGCTACTCTTTCTTGCCTATCTGTTTTGGGCCAGAGATCCCAAGTGCTTTAATTAATCAAAGAAAATTGAACAAAAATATTGTTTGCAAAATATTCAAAATATACAGACACCTCAAAACACCATGTGGTGTTTGGATACTTTTTCCTTCAAGATAAATTTCAATTAAGCATACAGAGCTGGTGTGGGGAGGAAGCAACTGTTAATCTTGTTGTCATTACTTGCTGTCAGGCCAACTTTCACTTACGGAGACCCTACGAATGAGATACCTCCAAGAGTATCAGTCATCAACTCCCCTCCTTGCAAACTCAGGGCTATGGCTTCTTTGACTGCATCAGTCTGCCTGTAATGCAGGCTTCCTCTTTTCCTACTGCCTTCCACTTTACCTTCATTATTTTCTGTCCCAGTGAGTCTATAGACCAGTAGACTGTAGTATGCCTTATGGGATATAGCTGTACTGTGCCAAGAAAGAGCTGGATGCTCAGATTGGGGCATAAACTGCCCACAACTCTTATTTTCATAACAAGAGCATGCTAACTTAAGTAAAACATACAAAGGTGATGAGGTGAAGCCTAAGGCTGCCATGTCCCAGTTGTCATGTCTGGAATCTGATGTGTCTATGTAAACAATGTTTGCAGAACTCAGTAAGCCACCTAGTATGACATGTAGGTTGGATGGATAATAAATCAGTTTGATAGCAGAACAGTAGCTAACCAACAACCTAGCAATGGAACATCCCCAAGGAGGGCAAAAAACATGCCACAATGACATGCAAAAAATCCTTCCTGGAAGCTGAAGGCAAACAGTAATTGTCTGGGGAGCCAGAAAAGCAGCAGTTGCAGATGGGTGAGTATCCTGTGTCTGGATGCTGAATGAGGCTGAGGCATGTGCGGGAGTCCTTATAAGACTGCCTGAAGTCTCACAAGATTGTGGACCTTACGAGACTTCCAAATTTCACAAAACTAGGGTATCTTATAAGGGGAGCAGATCTCACAATGATTGCTTACTGCAGCCATCATGAAATCTTTATTTGCTACACTCCCAGCAGAGCAATTGCTCAGCTGAATTCAAGGTGCCAGCAGCCTTGGTGTAACTGAGCCCCCTTGGGCTATTTGTGTTTTGGGGCAGCAGCCTTCTACCTGTCGTTCTTGGCTAAGAGTGAGCTGAACATGGGGAGAATGAGAGTGAATCCCACTCTTCTCTATAGTTAGATTTCTCTCAGCTTTGGCTGGTGAGCTGATTGCCACAGCAGCTTAGTTTTTGTTCTGGTCAAGCACATGGGGAGGAAGAATATGCACTGTCAGAGCAACGTGCCTCCCATCTAAGCTTGATACAGTGTGGGTTGAAGTACTCCCCAAACCATTGTTTCTTGAATTCATCCATTGTAACTTTTCTGCATATCATAATATGTACAGTACAGTTTTATTGCTTCTTTTCTTTTGTAAAATTTGTGGCACATGCTGTGTTCTGCAAAATTTTTAATGCTGAGGAAGTAACGGTTTTATGACCATACTTTGCAGTATTAATGTTGCCACTGAAAAAGTCATATTTGCACAATATAGTACAGTTGAATGCATTATAAATTGGGCTGTGGTAACTGAATGACTTGATTGGCGAATAAGAATTCCATGCTGTTTCTGCAGTTTACACAATTCATGGGCCTTGTAAAACAGAGAGCAATGAATTGTACTGATTGTAGTCACAGCTCAGAACTCTTGACATTATACTTTAATTAACATATAAATATTTTAAATTAGCATTTTATAATCACAATAGTATTATACGAATCTTACATATTATACCTCATCCAGTTCATAGAAAAAAAAATGAAACTATCTAAGAGTTAATAGAATACAGCTCCCAACTATTTTACTGTGTTTGGAAATAATATTCAAAGGATGTATAAGATATTCTTTTAATTTTCATGTAGTTTTCATAAACAGCCCACCCTGCTATTGCTAGATGGACTTCTGAGCTGCTTTTTTAAAGTGAATGTTTAATGCTGGCATTGCTAGCGGATGTTCCTAGTAGCTGTTAATGCCTGTGCATTAACCTGGTGACTGCCAAGATAATGGCAATACTGCAGATGGCATGTCTTCTTTTAACAAGTGTTTTTGTGTCATTGTAGGTTTGATCTTGACCTCACTTGAAAACTTGATATGAATTAATTTATCATGCGTATTGAATGCTATGTGATGCCTTCGTATGATATGATAATGCTATTTTGGTGCTGTTAAACAGAATGTAGTAGCAATGTCAATTCCATTTCTAGACCTGTAAAACAAGCAATTATGTTTTTATTGTGTTCCTAGTAGATTGTGTTTGGCTTGACATAGTGGATCACATATTCTACAGGTCCAAACTGGCATTAAATCTGGTCAGTGAATCCTGAAGAGCAGCTGTGCTTGCGTTGAGCAAAAAATACTCCATTTTTCAGGAACATTTTTGGTAATATTGTAATAATCTTCCCACCTTTCAGAGATTTTTCTGTAATGTTCTACAGTAATATTAATGTATATCCCTTTGTGTCTTTCTCTTTCAGTTGCTTTGTTTTTTCACAAATGATATCATTGTGTTCATAAATTTGATTGGATACTTATTATAGTTATGTCATCTGCATTCACTGTGTGTAACATGTTCAGGGAACATTTCCCTCAGTTCATGTAACCTCAGTGACGTAATCATGGACCCAAATCTGATTGACTAAAAGCCAGTCAGCTGGTCATATTTGCATTGCTTATAGTAAAAGGTCTTCAAACAAAATTCAGATACACTAAAAGTAAATGCTACATCTAGAGCTTGGACATAACTAATTACATGCCATCTAGTTACCTGTCACAAGATACTTTTCTTGGTAAGGAGTGTGTAACAAAGCTACATCCCAAAACAAGTGGGAATAATGTTATTCTACTGGTATGCCAGTAATGTTTTCTAGTTACTTTTAAAGTCATGTTAAAGGTCACTTTAACAGCTGTTTGACAGGAGTTGTCAACTTTTATGACAACCTTTTAAGTTCTGAGTTTATTTTAAAGAGAAAATAATAAAAATGGTTAAAACCATAAAAGGTAAGGTAAGCAGTTCTTTTTCCCCATAAACAATGGATTGCTTGTTAAACACAGTATTGAGTAAAGGGAACGAATTACTTTTTAAAGATATCTTTCCAAGTTTTGATGCAGTAAACTAAGGTCCAAAACACACTGCAGAAATAATCTAGTTTGAGATTGCTTTAACTGTCCTGGTTGAATGCTGGGAACTGTAGTTTTGTGAGACATTTAGCTTTCTCTGTCAGAGAGCTCTGGTGCCACAATAAACTACAATTCACAGGATTCCCTAGCACTGAAGTGGGGCAGTTAAAGTGGTCTCAAACTGGACTATTTCTGTAGTGTGTTTTGGACCACAGGCCTGAATTCACTTAGGCAGTTATAAGTGCCTAATCTAGAGTTGCACATTTGTGATTGCTCCATATTCATGATCCCTGTATATGCTCTGAAGAGCCAGCGCAATGTAGTGATTTGAGCATTAGACTAGGACTCTGGGAGACCAGGGTTCAAATCCTGTCTCAGGCATGGAAACCCGCTGGGTGACCTTTGGCAAGTCACACTCTCCAGCCTCTGAGGAAGGCAATGGCAAAACCTCCTCTGAACCAATCTTACCTAGAAAACTCCATGATAGGTTTGTCTTAGGGTCACCATAAGTCGGAAATGACTTGAAGGTTCACACCCACACATGTATACTCTAGTTCAGGTGATGTGTTGGGATGGTGAAAGTCCTCCAGTCCCCACCTGCTGGGAAGCAGCCACTGCAGTTGATGGTAGACTCTTTCCCTGTTGCTTTGGAAGCAGCTGACTGATGTTCCTCCACTCGTGTGATCAATCTCCAGTGCAAGGGGGAGTTGTGACAGGGACCTTGCTTCTGCCTCTCCCAATGGAGATCATTCATGGAGGGGATGGGAATGTCAGTCAGCTGCTTCCTGAGTGGCAGGGGAATGGACCCTCATTGATTGCAGCGGCTACTGCTTGGTAAGTGAGGATTGGGGGAGCAGGGTCGCTGCATGGCACCACAGCTATGATGGTTACTTGTTTGTAAGTGGCCAAGTGGACCATTGTCTACAAATGCAATTGCCAGAAATATATAATTCAACTTAGTAAATAAAAAGTAGAAATAATAAACAAAAAGCAAGAGAAAATAATGAAATGAATAATAAAATAATCGAATCAGGGCATTACCATGTCAATTTAAAGGTACCTTTGAATAGCACTTTTGAATGGATTTCTGGAGATACCAATGCAGACAAAAGAAGCAAGCAAGCAAACAAGCGAACACTTGTTGCACAAAAGTCAACATCTGACAATAGATAATGTATCTCTTCTGGGATAACTTTTGACTATAATCCCAAAAATGAGTATCTAAAAATGGATGTGATTTGGTTGTGCTAAATAACACTTAACCAAATCAAATCTCATCATGAGCATCATCAATGTAACTTATCTAGGAACGGGAAAGAGTTTGCATAATGATTCTGTAGCATGAGCATGTAGGAAATAATGTGGTACCAAACAAGATGAAATATGAAAAATGTTTTAACAGTGAAAGCATTTCAGAAGCTGCTTCTAACCTTTGCATTCTGAAGTAGATTGTTCTGAAACAGGATAGTGTTTAGCATACTTATTCTTCTGAGGGTTTGTTCAAACTATTGCAAAAAAGCAAGATCTCTTGCAACAGTCACCCTCATTTATTATTGGTTTGGGCTTTCTAGAAAAGCTTTTTGATACACATGGACCTCTCCTGCCAGCAGAGCAGGTAAGAGAGGAAGGATGAAGGAACCTCAGTTGTCAATTTGACAATGAACGTTCAGATTTCATGCTCACTATTTGCTCTGATGGCCCTGATGGCTATGTCATCTTTTTTAAAGGTACAGTATTCCAAAAATCTTACTGTTCTAGCATAAAGGCCCTCTCATCCTCATCCCATCCAATGAAGAGCCCTTTGTTCGAAACTAGACAACAACAGGTCCTGTTTTATTTTTATGTATCCTGGAATAAAAGAAAACCCAGCCTCTGTGTAGGAATAAAACGTTTTTATTTGTGCAAGGAAATGCCGTGAAAAGGGGAACATCATGTGGATATTGAACATCCCCCATCCAATTTTAGGAACAAATTGAGCAGTCAACAGGAACATTTCCTCTTGTCTGTTTTTCCCTAAGATATTTTGCTTTATTTGGTCCCACTTAGTGCCATTCCAGCCTGTTTGCTGCGAATATGAATTTCCCATTGTTAAGCTGGTGAGAAAAGACAAAAGAGACTTGAGAATGGAAAATTCTTTGAAATGTTTATTAAGGTAAAGTGAGTTGAAAATAAATTGAAAACAAATTTACTTTTCAGTTTCTTTAAGAACAAAGTTAAGTGAACTTGACAGTAATGATTCTACATTCTGATTTAAAATGACAGGCATCAATCAAATATAGGTGACAACATTTTTAAAAGCTACTTTTGTGCTTTGAGAGCATAAAATAAAAATACTCATCACATAATTTATTTGGTGAATATGACCTCATTTTCCTACTCATTTGTTTAGAATCAGTTCACACTTTTCTTTTTCTTTTTGGTCATATTACAGTGACGTGTGACACATTCAGGTTATGATCTAGTCATTGTGAATATCTTTAGATCCTTCATTTTATTGAAATACAGATGATTCTGAAAAATCTCTTGCTTGCCAGGAATGCTGGCCTATTAAGCAGGTTATCTCCAGCAGGAATCCAGGACCTTGCTGTTTGTGGAAATGCTCATTAATTATGTAAGCCCAGCTGAGAAAAAGACTCCTTCATACGCCACATGGGAAGAGAGGATTTAGAATCCCAAGAAGCAACTTTTAGGAGGATGAAGAGTATAGAGGAAAATACTCTTCATCCTGCTAAGGGAAGGGACCAACAAAGAGAAGTTAGGAGTTCTGTCTTGCCTGCCTGCCATGGTAACCCAAAGTATATTCAAAACTGACATTAGCTCTGACTTCATGATTCCTTCTCAGCCTGTTCTAACAGTAGGCTTGAAGTAGTTCAGGATTTAGAAACTTCTAAAAAAAGGATAAAGATAGGATTCTGATAAATTTCATTTTCATGTTCAAATGCTTTATATTTGTTATTTTAAAATAATTTTGAATACACATGCAGATGTTAAAAGCACACCCCTGGGTCTGATACCCAAGCACTTCACCAAGTTTTTATTGTTGTATGGTGGACAGTTCCCTTCTGTTCCTAATAAGAGGTGATCTTTCCTTAAATTCATTTGAAACCAGCAAAGATCATGCTCTGGAACCCACACTCTAAGCAACAGCTGCAGAATTTGTATATCCTTGTGACTGCTTGTTTTCTTTTAGAAGTTTATTCAGTCCATAAATCTTCTGAAACTTGTTTGGTAAAAGCTAAGGACTGAGACTTGTTGTAGTTGTTCTTGATGTTGTTAATTGCCCTCGATCTCACCCCATGCAACCCTATGGATGAGATATATCCAAGACCCCCGGTCCTCCACTGCTCTGCTTAGTTCCTACAAACCATACCTGTGACTTCTCTAATAGAATCCATCCATCTAGCATGCGGCCTTCCTCTTTCTGCTTCCCTCCACCTTTCTTAGCATTACTGTTTTTTCCAATGAGTCCTCTCTTCTCATAATGTGTCCGAAGTACAACAGCCTCAGTTTTGTCATCTTGACTTCTAGGGAGATATCTGGCCTGATCTGCTCTAGAACTCATTTGCTTGTTTTTTTTTTGGCTATTCATGGGATCCTCAGCACTCTTCTCCAGCACCACATCTCAAATGAGTTGATTTTCCTCCAATCCTCCTTCTTAACTGTCTCACATACATACATGGTAATAGGGAATATAATGGCTTGCATGATTCTAACTTTTGTGCTCAGTTGTATATCTTTGCATTTTAGAATCTTTTCTAGTTTTTTCATAGTTGCTCTCTCCATTCTTTATCTTCTTCTGATTTCCTGACTGCAGTCTCTGTTTATATCAATGTTTGATCCCAGGTATAAGAACTCTTACTACATCAATTTCTTCGTTGTCTAGGTTGAATTTGTCTAGATTCTCCATTGTGATTATTTTGTTTTCTTTATGTTCAACAGTAGTCCTGCCTTTGCACTTTCCTCCTTGATTTTCCTTAGTAGTTGTTCCAGGTCTGGGAGGTTTTCTGCTAGTATTATGGTGTTGTCTGTGTATCTTAGATTGTTGATATTCCTTCCTCCTGTTTTCACTCCTCCTCCTTCTGTGTCCAAGCCTGCTTTCCTTACAGTATCTTTTGCAAATAAATTAAACAGGTAGTGTCTGACCCCTTTGCCAATTGGGAACCATTCTGTTTCTCCAGGTTCTCTTCTGACAGCTGCCTCTTGTCCTAAGTACAGATTTCTCATCAGGACCATCAGAGACAAATTTATCCTAATGTTATTTTTGAACCAAATGTCCACCCCTTCATCTTGATCAAGGCATTATTAAGCTCCATTTAGTAATCTACAATATTTAGAGTTGTTAATTTATAACCCCCCAAAGTATTTGTTGGGAAATGCTCCCCAACCAAGCATTATCTTTAACTCCCATTACCCATTTGCTTAAACCGTAAGGGTTTCCTGCATGCCTCTACCCTATGGATGCTGTTTCTGATAATTTTCCTCTTTGCTCAGTCACCCATTGTGGGGATAATAATAATAAGTAATAATAAAATTTATTTGTACCCTGTCCCTCTGAGAACAATCGAGGCGGATGTATCCAAGCAACCATGCCATATGACCAGAGTATCTTCCAGGTGTATTTGCAAGCACATAAAAGACACCTTTCCCTTCCTCCTCTCTCAAGATGGTGCATGTCCTCTCTCAAGATGGTGCAAATCTCTGCTGATTTGCTCCTCTTCTCAAATCTTTTCTGTAGTTAGCCAAGCCTTAGGTACTAAGTGTATATATGTTTGCATGTATCTTTAAATGTAATTAGTAAAGGTTTTTTAGCTATCAAACTTGTGTATTGCATGCTTTCCTTACATACAGTGGCTAAAATAAATCTCAGAGAGACCAAGAGATTCCACTGGTAAACTCTGCTAAAGGAGACTGAATCTTAACTGAAGCCATCTTCCTCTTTCCCAGAAAAGGATCTAATGCCCCCCAAATCTACTCCTAATGCAGCAGAATTGAACAAATTGAAAAAAAATATGATGTAATATTTTCTGTTAGAATGAATGATCAGTGAACTTTTAAGCCAATATCCAAAAGGATCTTGCAGCACCTTTAAGACTAACTGTGGGGTAGAACAGACTGCCCCAAAGGGGCGGCTTGACGCTGTTCCTTTGAACGCCGGGTTGGAGCTGCGGCAACCGCATGCCGCGGTTGCCCTGGTGGCATAGTGGTTAAATGCCTGTACTGCAGCCACTCACTTACAACCCACAAGGTTGTGAGTTCAATACCAGCCAGGACTCAGGCTCGACTCAGGCTTGCATCCTTCCGAGGTTGCTAAAATGAGTATCCAGCTTGTTGGGGGCAACTAGTTTACAGTTGTAAACCACTTAGAGACTGCATAGCGCGGTATGAAGTGATATATAAATGAAGCTGCTATTGCTATTGCTATTGCCACGCCCCCAACCCAGCTGTTTGCTGGCACATAAAGAAGCGGCTTTTCTGGCACCGCTGCAGCTTTCCGATGTTCCTGCAGCATGTGATGTCTAAATGCTACGCCACCAGAGCGCCGCATAGCTACCTCCATGAGGGCAGGCAGGTGGCATGACGCTGACTTCGGGGCGGCTTCAGAGCATGTGGTGCTGTGCTCAGAAGCCAGCACAAAGGGGCAGCCTGTTTCGCACCTGTGTGAAAGAAAAAGCACAGTCAGTCTCAAAGGTGCTACAAGATCCCTTTGCAAACTGATTTTCCAGACTAACATGTCTATGGTCCAAATCACACTGCAGAAATAGTTCAGTTTGAGACCACTTTAACTGCCCTGGCTCCGTGATCTTGGGAATCTTGGGAATTGTAGTTTATTGTGGCACCAGAGCTCTCAGACAGAGAAAGCTAAAGGTCTCACAAAATTGCAGTTCCCAGAATTCCCTGGCATTGAGCCAGAACAGTTGAAGTGGTCTGAAACTGGATTATTTCTGTATTATGTTTTGGACCTATGTCTCTGAATTCTACCTCACTGTTTAAGCCAAGGTACATGTATATTTATTCCTCCAAGATTGTTTCTAAAAACAATGTAACAGGAAGAGGTTGATGCATTGGATTCATAAGTTACATTACAGTATATAGTATATCTTTTGAGTTCAATAAATAATTTCAACCTCCAGTGAAACCATTAAAAGCTCAACAAAATAATCAAACTAGTCATGGTCATCTATGTGATTCCCAAGTGCCATCCAAAAGCATATTTGACAGTTGTACTTGGTGCATCAGCAGGGAGGGGACTTGACTGCCAGCCATTAATTTTAATGGGAAAAAATGGGATGTTGCATATGCTGCTGGAAGGTTAACCCACTGCAGAATGCTGGATTGATAGGCAAGTTGCAGGATAATTTGTAAATGTTCAAACTGATGATCTTCATTATAGATGGTGAGATAACAAGAGAACACATTTATGGGGGGAAATGTTCTAGTACAGTGTTTCCCAAACTCTGGTCCTCTAGATGTTTTGGACTTATTCTCCCAGGATTTCTGATGGTTGAGGATGCCTGGGATTGATCGTGGAACTGTCAGCATTCAAAGTCTGTGTTCTGCCCACTGAGCTAGTGGCCTTCCTCTAGATTTTGTGATCACATGAATATTCTTTTTCATGGCAATTTTTTCATCACACATTGATGCTATTATAGCATCACATATTGGTGCACATTTCTAACCTGGAAGGAAGAAAGATGTAGATGTTAAAAAAATGTGGTAAACTGAGCCTATGGATTGGTCTGCAAAAAGGCCCCAGGGGATCAGACTGGGAAAATATGAAACAAGACTGGACACTTCTAAAACCTCCCAAACACTGGATAGGGAGAATTTAGAAACATCTCTAAGTCTGTATTAGGAGTGCTCTACAGCAGGTATATTTACATTCATGCAGAAGCATCCTATGTATGCCACCTGTAAGGATAGATTCTTGGTGGATGCTATAAACTTTCCTCATTCCTTCAAGTATGGTTAAGACTTTTGTATGTCTTAAAGTCTAGATTTTTGATTGCCTGTGAACCGTAGATTTCTTCACTTGGGTCATCAGAATATGACACTTTTGGTCAATGTATAATTGTGTTTGACAGTTAGGAATTAAGAATAGGAGGTTGAGGCTTCTCTTTCACCCTAGTCAGGCTACATCCCAACATTTTTGGATTACATTATAAAATAGAAAAGGGGGAGAGATTGAAGGAATCAAGTAGCACCTTTGAGACTGATTTGTTTTATCATGAGCTTTTATGGATATAAATCCACTTCTTTAGATTCAGCTGATGATGTTCTGCCTGGGCAGTTTGCTGCTCTATCATAATCATTCAGCATAGAGTGAAAAATGCTGTCCTAAAATAAAAAGGCAGAACTTGAATATGAATATAGTAGTGGAAAATTAGGAATGTAATTACAGAAGCAGAACATAAAACAGACTTTCTTTTCCTCCCTTTTCCAAAATAGATTATGTGGTGGCCCACCTTTTATAGCAAGCTCTGAAGAAAAACTTTTTGAAGTTATAAAGAAAGGAGACCTGCAGTTTAAACATTTAATCTGGCAATCAATCAGTGAAGCTGGTAAGTAGACGGTTGCATGGCAGGAACAAATAAAAGTCCTATTAGCATGAAATGCAGAAAATTGCTGCAATGTTTTGACCTCTTTAGTATTGTTTTCACATAACTGTAAAAGTGATATTAAGAAAAACTCCTAAACAGTTGCTAAGTGTTAGGGCCTTTGCAGACTGCCAGAAATAGTGCAAATTGAGTCCACGTTAATTGCCCTGAAGTGCTAGGGAATCATGGGAACTGTAGTTTATTGTGTCACCAGAGCTCTCTGACAGAGAAGTCTCAGTGTCTCAGAAAAAATTAAATTCCCATGATTCCCTAGCACTGAGCCAGGGCAGTTAAAGTGGATTCAATTTGCACTATTTCTGGCAGTCTGCAAAGGCCCTTAGTTTCACTAAAATAAAGTAAAATACTCTGCTGGATTAAACATCCTGAGGAAACTGGGAGAAGTATGTGCCAACAGTGAAGAGAAACAAGGTTTACTAATGTCTCCTGTTACAGCCAGAAATGTGTTGCAGCAGCTGCTGAAAGTAGACCCTGCCCACAGATTCACTGCTAATGAACTGCTTGACTGCCAGTGGATAACAGTAAGTTTTCCTTTTATTTCCTTAAAACTTCTATTTTTAATTGTGGGATTTATTTTTTCCATCCCAGATTTAGATAAATGTCATATGATTGTTTTATGTCTGGGGTAGTATACTGCACTTGGACCAATATGAAGGTGCCAGGGGACTTGTTATGTGCCATTTGTCTCGTATGGATTCAAATGATGCTAATACCATTTGATACATAAGTTGGTAATGCCTTAAGAAGGGCTTGAGTACATTTAGTAAGTTTGGGGCAGACAGCTATAGAAAAAAGCTATAATAGTTTATATAGATTGCAAAAAACTTTGAGAAACACTTTAGTAAGAAAGATTTCATGGGAGAATGCAGGGAGAACAGGCTATGACTTAGCATAGTTTATGTACAGTATTGTGCATTCTCTATATTTATTAAGATACCATTTTCAAGTTTAAATTTCAGAAATTTTGGGATCCAGACTCAATACAGTGGGGGACTGGGGACCCTGTAGCCCTTGGTCTAATCCAGGGGTAGGCAACCTTTCCCCTTTAAGGGCCGAGGGACTTCAGCTCCCAGAAGCCTCAGCCATGTTGGCCAATAGTCCCATGTTGGCCAATAGCTCCTGGGATTCTGGGAGCTGAAGTCCCTCGGCCCTTAAAGGGGAAAGGTTGCCTACCCCTGGTCTAATCAAAAAAGCCCTTTGCAGCTGACCAGTTAAATTCCTTTAGAAGAATTATGTGTCTCTTCTTATGTAGTCTGTCAATTGGAGAGAGAGAAAAAGAGAGTGATGGGGGGGGGAGAGAAAAGGGAGTAGCAAAAGAGAGAAAAGGGAGTAGTGAAAGAAAGAAAAGAGGATACTTTTTAGTTCTTGCCTCACCCATTGCTTGCATTGGCTTGTGAGTTTTAGCAGATTAACTTCCAAGGAAAGCAGCCCCCACCAGGAAAAGTTTTCCACCCTGTTCTACAATGTGATTAGGTGTTCAGCTCCACTGAAAACCAAAGCAGGTTTCAAATTTTTGCCTTGACAGCAGAGATGATCTCAAAAAGTCCAGAGGTATGGCTGTGAAAGTGGTTTATCATGTAGAGGATTCTACTATGTAAAAAAATTAACCCCTTGATGCCAAATGTCATATAATGCTCTTCAGAGTTGATGCATGCGACACTGAATTGTTCCATTAGGAGACTATACTGTCTACAAGAAAAAAGTTATAAAGCACAAGCTATCATTCTCCATAACTACATGTGGCAGTAAGAAAAAAAAAACACATACCAAAAAATGGCACAGTGGCATTCTAAATAAACTATCAAGGGCACTATCCATTGGGAAAATCTGCAAACTTTATTTACATGGATTCTGTAGAAGGCTGTCACCCAAAACAATTGTCTTAAAATAGCTGGTACCACCATTCATTGTGCAGTCCTGTGCATCAGAGGTAAATTCAGCAGGACTTATTTCCATGTAAAGATGCAGAGGATTAAGGATTTTTGCCTTAAGCAAGTAAATAAATATTCCTGATGGTGGTAGAGATAAAAGGGCATGTTCCATGGGTTATAAGGCTAGTATTCATAGCTTTCTGTTCCTCCAATATGTATGCCAGAATGGTATGACCAGAGTTGTTGTTGTTGTTGTTGTTGTGTGCCTTTAAGTAATTTCTGAGTTATGGCGATGCTAAGGAGAACCTATTACAGGGGTTTCTTGGCAAGATTTGTTATGCAGAATCATAGAAATGGAAGAAACCATGCAGTCCAGCCACTTGCCGTGCACAATCAAAGCACTCCTGACAGATGGCCATCCAGTCTCTGTTTAAAAACCTTCAAAGAAACGGACTCCACCACACTCACAGGAATCTTATTCCACTATCAAACTCCTCTTACCATCAGGAAGTTCTTCCTAATGTTTAGGAATGTAAGAAGCACCAACATATTTTAAAACCTGAAACAGTAAAGAGCTTGGGAAAATGAGAAGACGATTGTGAGCTTCCCAAATACCATAAAAGGTGGCTGTTGAGCCTCTGTGGTGAGAGGACATCCCATGACTTAGGTACCACTGCTAAAAAGGCTATGACTTTTGTAGCCAACTGTGAAAGAAAGAGACTGAGTTTTAGGATGTATGTTTCTTTTTAAAAAGTCTTATTGTGCAAATTAGCAAATTTAAGGCAAATAAAACTTTTTAAAAAAACATCCTAAAACTCAGTATTTTTCTTTCAAATACGTTTTCTTGGTTGTTTCTGGTAGCACAGTGGTTAAATGATGGTACTGCAGCCACTCACAGCCACAAAGTTGTGAGTTCGATCCCAGGCAGGGATCCAGGGTCTACTCAGCTTTCCATCCTCTCGTAGGTCAGTAAAATGAGTACCCAGCTTGTTGGGGGCAATTGGCTTACACATTGTAAACTGCTTAGGGAGTGTTAGTTCACTGATAAGCGGTATAGAAATGTACTTGCTATTGCCATTGCTATTGCTATTGTTTCCTGTTTGGATATTTCTTGATTGTTTCCAGTTTCTTCTTTTGTAGCCATATACTTTACCACATTTGGATTTGCTTAGGCAAATCAATAAATCATCTCACCTACCTTCCACTTGTATTTGGCTTTAGAAAGAGAACTATTTCATTTAAAAACATTCCTGGCCATTTTACCACAAGTACAAAGGACTTTAGGGCTTTAAAGTACTTTGAATTGATTTTGGAAGTAGATTTGTAGTCAGTGCAGGTCACAACAGCACTAATATGAAATTAGTTAACAAATGATAATTAATAGTTAATATGTTAACATATATACTCAACTATAAGTCAAGAAATTTATGCCCCCAAATTGATGCTAAAATCCTGGGCCAATTTATATACGTGTCAATACACTAATACTGGTTAGAAAGGTCCTGAAACAAGCAAGCCTAATGCCCCAGTCTTTGTGCCTCAAGGCAGGTGTTTCTCTCTCTCTCTCTCTCTCTCTCTGAAAGAGGCTTCCAGTCCAATTTGCAAGCCTTCACTTCCCATCAAAGAAACACCCCATTTAACACCACTTCCTTCCCTTCCCAGTCTGATTTGCAAGCCTTCTCTTCCCATCAAAGAAACACCCTTTTAGTTCTAATCATTTCCCTTCCCAGTTCAATTTGAAAGCCTTCTCTTCCCATCAAAGAAATACCCCATTTAACTCCACTTCCTATCCTCCACAACTCGATGTTAAAACCTCTCCTCCAGCAGTAGGGAAGTGGTGTGAGGTAGGCAGGAGAGGTCCAGAGAAGGAGAAGGAGGGACAGAAGTGGTATTTCCTCCTTTCCATCTTTTGTTATAGCCCCCTAGGTTTTATCCTCACCTTATCCACGAGTCATATCAAAATCCATGATTTTGACCCTCAAACCTTCCCTCGACCAGGGTCGACTTAAGATAATTTATGGTCCAGCACAGATATGCCTAATATATCAGAACTATGTAGAATTTTTCACTGAATCATAGACACTTTCACCAAATTTAGCACAAAGAGAGTTGCTAAAATATTTACTATTTTGACAGAATGTTATATGTTATAACTTTATGTGAAGTACTGGAAATAGTCTGTTTATAAATCTCTGATTGTGTGGTCACTGGCTATCCTTTGTGTCAGAGTTAGAAGCATTTAACCTTTGCAACCAGTATTGGTTTTTTTTTTGTTTTTTTTTTTAAATGTACTGGCAACCACTCAAAAAAAATACTTTGCATGGTTTAATTTCTTGTTGGTTCTCTGAAATCCAGGTTTATGCTTGTCCATTAAAATAGTTCTTAACTTATTCTTGGGTACCCAATTGATAGGAGCACTCTGATTTCCAGACATTAGTAACACACCAGATTTATGGGAGGATATGTCCTTAGAATTTTTGAATCTCAAGGGATAATGTACAAGAGGCTACAGTTAGAACAGAATATGGAGAAACAGAATGGTTCCCAATTGACAAAGGGGTAAAGCAAGGCTGCATCTATCACCCTACCTGTTCAGCTTATACATAGAAAATGTCATATGAAGAACAGGTTTAGACTCAGAAGAAGGAGTGAAGACAGTACTGCTAGTGGAAAATATCAGAGACTTGGAACAATTACTAATGAAAGTCAAAGAAGAAAGTGCAAAGGCAGGCGTAATGATGAAGATTAAGAAAACAAAAATAAATGAGCATGGAGGAGGTATTTAATGTAGATAATGAAGAAATTGGATCAAATATTGATCAAAATGGAGACTGCAGTCCAGAAATCAGATGAATATAGCAGCTTATAGCAGCTTCATTTATATACCACTTCATACTGCGCTAAGCTAATTGCCCCAAACAAGCCGGGTACTCATTTTAGCAACCCCCAAAGCAGGGGTAGGCAACCTTTCCCCTTTAAGGGCCGTGGGACTTCAGCTCCCAGAAGCCTCAGCCATGTTGGCCAATAGTCCCATGTTGGCCAATAGCTCCTGGGATTCTGGGAGCTGAAGTCTCTCAGCCCTTAAAGGGGAAAGGTTGCCTACCCCTGCCCCAAAGGATGCATGCCTGAGTCCAGCCTGAGCCACGGCTGGTATTGAGCTTGCAACCTTGTAGTTTGCAAGTGAGTGGCTGCTGTACAGGCATTTAACCACTGCACCACCAGGATGCACCACAAGGAAGGTTAACTATGAAAGAACTAGACAAGAGCCTGAGTGTAAAGATATACAACTGAGCACTAACTTTGGAATCATCCAGGCCAGTGCATTTCCCATCACCATGTATAGATGTGAGAGCTGGACAGTGAAGAAAGCAGTCAGGAAGAAAATTAAGTCATTTGAACTGTGGTGCTGGAGAAGAGTGTTGAGGATACTGTGGATGGCCAAAGAGTCAAACAAATGGGTTCTTGAATAGATCAACCCTGAAATCTCCCTGGAAGCCAAGATGACAAAACTGAGGTTGTTGTACTTTGGCCACAGCATGAGAAAGCCTGGATCATTAGAAAAGACAATAATGCTAGGAAAGGTAGAAGGTAGTAGAAAGAAAAGAAGACCACATGCTAGATGGGTGGACTCAATCAAGGAGATCATGGGCCTCAATCTGCAGGAGCTAAACAGAGCAATGGAGGATGGGAGGTCTTAGAGATCATAGAACCACAAGGGCCATCCAGTCCAACCCCCTGCCATGCAGGAACTCCCAATCAAAGCATCCCTGACAGATGGCCATCCAGCCTCTGCTTAAAGACCTCCAAGGAAGGAGACTCCACCACTCTCCGAGGGAGTGTGTTCCACTGTCGAACTGCCCTCACTGTCAGGAAGTTCCTCCTAATGTTGAGGTGGAATCTCTTTTCTTGCAGCTTGCATCCATTGTTTCGGGTCCTAGTCTCTGGAGCAGCAGAAAATAAGCGTGTTCCCTCCTCGATATGACATCCCTTCAAATATTTAAACACGGCTATCATATCACCTCTCAGCCTTCTCTTCTCCAGGCTAAACATCCCCAGCTCCCTAAGTCGTTCCTCATAGGGCTTGGTTTCCAGACCCTTCACCATTTTAGTTGCCCTCCTTTGGACACATTCCAGTTTCTCCATATCCTCATCTCATCTACAGGGTTGCCATGAGTTGGGGTCAACATGAGGGCAGTTAACAACAACAACAACAACAACAAATGTTTGGAGAAAGTAATGAATTTCTCTAGTGCTTCAAGGAGAACATGGGGCTTCTTTTTTGTATAAGAACCTAACTATCTCAATATAAGCAAACATTCTGCTTCCACATGCTGGTCCATATTTGGAGCTGATGGAATGTTTTGTCACTACTCATCTGTATCTGCTTTTCCTGATTTGAGTGCTGCATTTTCATTTTCAGCTGTTGAAGCTTCTTCTCACCTGTTTTCCTCCTGTTTTCCTATTGACCAGATTTTCGCACTTACTGAGTATATAAGTGATTGTTCTTGTTTCTTGTTTTTGTGTGTTCCTGGTCTCACAAATTGTTTACCAGTTAATAATTGGAAGCTATTTAAAAATACACTTGAATTTCTTCATCATGCACATGATATCATATTTGTTCTTCTTAATATCATTTATGAACAGCTTCTTCTTTCTTTGAGCAAACTCTTCAAGAAATCTTTATTCCCTCTGAGTGCTGGGGTGTGGGAGTATTGCCATTCAGAACAGAATCTACTGGAAATCACAAAGTGGAAAATGTGTTTCTAACATATGCTGGGTGCCACATGATGGAGCGGTGAACTGTTTCATTCTCTGCTTTGAATCTCACTGACGTGCACTCCCTTAAAATCTGAAGTAAAAAAGCTTGAAGGAAAGACAAAAGAAAATGAAACAATCTAAAAGGCAACCAATTAGTAATCCTCCACTTTCCCTACAATTAGCACCAGATGCTAGCCAATTAAACTCAACAGGTGTTCAAATGAGGCAATACAGACAATTAACTTAAGTGGTTCCACTTTCTTAAAAACTGTCAGAACACAACCACCCTTCCATTTCACGTGCTATTTAAGTATTTGTAGCTCTTTAAAACATAGCGGGTTTTTTCCCCCTGAGGCCACAACTCAGCCTCTTATTTTGTAGGTGTGATTTGGTGCACTTAGAAATTTAATTACCTGAATGCGCTTGCAAATAAGGTAGTTATTTGGATGTCTACAACATCAATTTGTCTATAGTTAATTACAGATGTAAATTTGCACCTGCAAAATTGGAGTCCACATTGGAAAATCATTCTATAAATTTGGAAGGACCCAGAATACATTACCCTGATTCATGCAGAATTAATTCTTTCTTTGCATGTGTGTCTCATCCCAACCCTAAGTGCTTAAAAAACAACATGTGTATACATGCACAGCCCTGTACTTTAGGAAGATAAAACTATTGGAAGACATAAACTGAAGTATACGATAGAGGCAATGTAGCTGGAAAAGAGGACATACGTTACATTGCTCTGAATTGCCTTGCTATATGGTATTTATGTTATAGGTGAAATCTTAGGTTCTTTTTTGTGCTTTCTGTGACACACATGAGGTCTGTGCTGGTGCACAATGTGATTTGGAACATTTGTTATTGAGCAGAATTTTGTGAGAGCCTGTCACTGCGTATGATGAAAATATGTGGCTTGTGCTATTCCAGTTAGTTCTTTCTTTGTCTGCTGCAACAACATTTGGAATGGTCTCTTTTTGGAGATTTTTCCAGTCTTTACAACTTGCTGAATTCTTGATAATTTTTTATTTTCTTTTTTAGTTATACATCTCCATTTTGTCATTAGATTTTCATTTTCTTTATTCTTCAGGTGTTATCTTCAGATGCTGTCTGTATGTCCCAGGGAGTTATGGCTTTGAAGGCCTTGTTTAACAAATGTACCAACTGTAAGAATAAGGGGCAGGGAATATCTGCATAGGCTGGATTGAGCTCTGCCTAAATACGGTGTGTAGGATGATCCAGAGTATCCAGAGTATGGACAGAGAGATTGGAATAACTGTACTTTTTACCAAGATCTCTGTCTCCTTTTGCTGGACACTAGTCATTACTGGCTAGTTATGTTTACTGTCGACTGTCCAATCCCAAACCATAAGGCTTACTAGGCCTCCCAAACTCTCCAGTCTTTTTATGCCGTCAGGGCCTGTTTCCTTTAAGTCCCAATGTCATAGATAAGCTTCTGCAATACTAACTGTACTACCAACAGTTTTTGATTTGAATTTGGCAATGCTTCTGCCTTTGAGACAGACACCAATGTCTACAATGATACAGTTGCCACCCTCTTCCCTAGATATAGCATTAGATTATCAGACACCATTGCTCCTGCCCAGTAATACATGGGTTTTTGTGCAGCAAGTCATCTGGACTTCAGTATTGTTGGCCTTGAAACAAGTACTTGTTCCCCGCTCAGATTTGGTAATGTCATTCATACTTGATAGCATTGGTTCTTGTTTTAAAAGAATCACAGAATATGTTATCTTTTATGCTTCCTACCACTTTGAAAATAGAGAAGCTGTTTAGTGTCTGTGAGGAGGACTGTGGGCTTTTGTTTCACTAACCAGACCTTATGTCCATCATTGTGGAGGCCCACAAAACAAATGGAGGTACTTACTCCACTCTGGTTGACAGTGAAGATGAAAAGCCAGGCACCACAGGGCACAAGCTCTTTCTTTCAACTACCTTAAATCCCTTATGGTTTTGATCTGTTTGAGAGGATTGAAGAAACATTTAGGCCTTATGAACACCAAGACCTGCATCACAAATGCAAACTGCTTGTTTGTTTTGTTGTTCATATTTAAAAGCAAATACTGAACTCACTGTTATTGTTTAGGGTGAAACACACATTGTTCAGAGGCAATTTAATGTCCTTGAGCTGATGAAGAAGTGGAATAAGAGCTCCAGCACAGAGGGTGGAGAAACAAGCATTTCTGAAAGTGAACTGAACGGCTCATCATCCACTGCCCAACAGGAAGAAATCTGTGAAGAACAAAGCAGCCCTGTTAGCAGCAATGGCAACTCAGATCCTAATATTGACACAGAAACAGAAAGTGGGAGCAGCAAACCCTCTACACCAACAAAACAAGTAAACGTTTACCAATACTTGTTCAATTAAATAAATTAAACTAGATGATGGCACAGAACCGGGTTGATTGGTGTTTAAGAATATCAGATTTTATGCATCAAAGTGACTTCTTTGTGTTTTTCTTTTAGTGTGGATTCTTCTTCAAGCTAGTCTGACTTTTATTCGTTTTTTCCAGATTAACAAGAAAAAACATAACACCAGTACTTTACAAAATGGGACATTTAAAAAGAAAAGTTCATCTTCTAGATCAACTTCCAATGTAAGCTTATTTACAAAAATATCACTATTTTTCTTAAGGTCAGTTCAGTCATGTGGCCGCCCCCCCCCCCCTTTAGTAGTGAATATGAAAAACACACACAACTAAACTGATACAGCTTGTACCAGTTTTGGATCATGTGGAAACATTTTCATGTGAGTATTTTTCATGTCTTTTTAAAATCAGCCTCCCCAACCTGGTGCTCCAAATATGTTGGGAATAAACCATCCCCATCCAAAAGAGTGTATATGTGAATACCCTCATTTCCTGATGAGAAAAAGTGCCACCATCATGACATTTATGTAGATTATCCATTACTTGATGCTGGTTCACATAATGAGTACATTTGGGTGAACTGAATTTAGCTGTGAGCCTAGAGGCGGCCCTATAGATTGCCGGGGCACTAGTAATTATTGTAAAGCACCTTGAATCCTGAACTAGGAAAATAGTAGAATAATAAAAAATCATTATCATCATCACCACCACCAGAAACATTTAGAGAATGTTTAGGTTTTTTTTTAGTGGATTATTGTAATTTTTACACGTATATTCAACTTTTGTGATTTATAATCATTTTGAGAATCAGCTGCTACCCTACTCTAAGTACCAGGTTTTGTTTTGTTTTTTAAAAAAGAAAAAGTTTAACCTCCTCCAGAATCTCTCTTGCTGATGTCTTTGTAGATACTGGTTGTTGATACTAGAATAACAAAGTAAGCTGTATAAGTTAGGGGACAAATACTCCCAATTTATTCCCCACAAACTCCTAACTCCTAACAGCTTTGCTGTTCCCTCCCATGCCCTAACTAATATGTTCAATGTAGCATTGTCTCCTTGTGCTCATGAGTTTTGTTGTTTGTTTTAAAAATACAGAGTTGTGGATCTGGGTCATTGTCTCCAGGGTCAATCACAAAGCGGAGTCTGGATAATCAAGAGAAAAAAATGGAAATGGAAAAATCTTCTTCATCTTTGAGTCAAGGATCATCTGGCAAAAGTACACCAAAATCAACTGTCCTTAGTAGCCTACACAAAATGAAAAAGAAACCTTAAGGGGAATCCATCTATTCAGATTGCAATTCTTATGAAGGAACTATTGCTGGTGCCAAAAATGTGGCAACTATATAAAAAGGACCAATGTATCCTAAACTCATGCCTTTTTTGTTGTTCTGAGACTTATCATCATCATCATTATCAGGAGCAGTAGCCTCACAGTAGTGCTGTTAAAAATGGTAAAGCAGTGTGAATTCCTAACCTATATGAGGGCATCCACTGATAGTATTATTTTCAGAGCACAGAAGTCTATAAAAAGATCTGGCTTTAATTTATTGTAGGCTAGCATGTATCGTTCTGGCAAGCAACTAGTTTCTTTGAATTCATTTGCTATGTTTTGCTGAAGGTTGCTTAGTATTGTTAGAAAGATTTGTGATGAGGGGGAAAATGAAAAGCCACACTATGGTGGCTATGTGATGTGTGGTTTTTTTGTGTATGTGTGTTGTAATAACTGCATTTTGCACTTCTAAGAATTTGTTAGGAGTTTGCTTATAAATTTGTCAACATTATATACCCATCCACCAAGGTCAAGTGAAAATTGTTTCTGATGTTTAATGTCATTATAGTTCGTTCAGAGAATTTACATTTAATATTTTTTGTATTATTAGATACCTTCTTACTGCTAGAATTCTTGCATATTTAAATAAACCAGATTTTGGGGAAATTGTTTTTACGTACTAGTTCATCTTTATTTTTAAATGAAAGCTCAATTGTGTTGTGAAAGAAAAGTTAAATGCTTATGTCATACGGTTATTTTTCATTTACAAATAATGCCCTCTTTGTTTCAAATTCCTTCATTAGCTTGAAGGCATACATTTGACATATTTTTGACTATGAATTATTCAGGCTGTTAGGCTAAATATTTTTATAGTGGTTTGGTCCAGATGCTTTTCATAGCATTTGGTTCTTTCAGAAATGTTTATATTGTTTTGGAATTTGTAAAAACAAACTGGTTTTGTTCTTCCTATAATTGTAAGCAATCCTACCTGTGTGTGTAGAAATATCTGGGACCCCTGTGAGCCTGTGGCCTGCATAGTACAGATTACATCCTCTTTTCCTCTCCCTTTTGAGGTGGCTTTTTCCAAGGAAGTGCTGAGAGCCCACTGTGCTATAGAGAGATTTCTGCACCCTGGTGCCTACTAGTGTCATAATGGACATACATTGTCACTTGCAATAGACTTCGTGAGACCTTTCAAAGTGCCTGAAGTAATGGTATTTCAAATGTTCCAAATACCTTGTGTATGTCTTAAACTGTTTCTAAATATGAATAGGTGATGGGGAATTGCTTTTGTCTATATGAAATCAGTAGATCCATTCATGTTTATCTTGTATGAAAAGTTAAGAATTTTGTTGTAAGAATGTAATGTTTTCACTAAGCTGTTTAAAGAATTGTTCATGTGAATGTGAACAGGGAAGTCTAATTTTGTAACAATTTATGTTCAAAAGTACTTCTCTTGAACTTAAACCATCACTTCACATCCCACATTCAGGTTATTCTCAACAAAGCCCCATTCTGGATATTGGATCTGACAGTTTCTTTAGTTTGATATAAAACAGACAGAGTCTCTTAGAAAGTCCATCCAGCTTTCTGATTCTCCTGACAGAAGCACAATAGGTCCCTTTTGTCCTAAAAGAGCAGATCTAGTTAGCTATTAACTCTCACCGCTAGTTCTTTCCCTTCAGTGAGACAGTTGCTTGAAGGGTATGTCAGGACTTGCTCTATTAGAGCTGCAGAGGCATCATTAGCCAACCTCAGGTCAGTCCTACCTGATCACAGTACTTGCTTAGCTGCAAACTGACTATATAGTGTTAAGGGTGACTTCATTTTGTGTTCAAATAAGTCCTTGGCTATTGTAAATGGAATTTTTATAAGCCAAGCTGACATATATAGTGCCCTCTGTTCTTTTGTACCATGGGCCTGTGAATGCTAAGAGTTTTATATAAAAGGAATAGATCAGTAAATTTTCCTTGTGAGTGGGGTGATTTATTTACTGTGTGTATGTAACATTTGCTTCGGTATCATGAAGGTTTCAGTATCACATTCAATAATGCACTGTTTCCAGCATCCTGCTTTATAGCTCCCTATTCAAGATGGTCTCCCTTTACAGTGACTATAGTCTTGGTGTGTAAGTGAGGAAGTCCAAGTTCAAATTCCCACTTAGCTTACTGCGGTGGTCTTTAGCATGTCACTGTATAATGCCTCACTGGTTGCTGTTCTGAGGTCCTGGGGAGCGAGTTAAAAGTTTAAATCCAACAACATATATCCCAGAACTTTTGTCCCTATATATATGTATATATATCTCCGAGGGCACTTTCATATTGCAATGGCAGCTTGCCTATGCTAATGCTTGTATAAGTGGCTTGTCAGGGGCACCACTGGGAAAACTGAAAGAAAGTGCCAGATCTGACAAAGCCTTAATCAACAGCAGTCTGATCCTTTAAAAATGCAATACTATTTCATTTGTTCAGCCTATCTACATGAAAATTTGATAGATACAATCACCTTGAAGAATGTTTCAAATATTAATGGTATGTAGAGACACAACAGAGAACCTTTCTACTTATGTAAAAAAGGATCTGTGAATAGCACAAGTAGTTTCCACATGCGGTAGTTTTGTTCTACACCAAGATTTTACTAATAGCTATTAGATCTATTAGGAAGAACTGAAGATGGATTTTATAAAGTTGTTTGTGTTATGTGTGACTGCATAGGTAAGAATGCATGCATGAATATGCATGTAGAAGAGACCATTGGAATATTTGTTGCTTGTCTACAGTGCTACATATGTAAATCTTTGAAAGAGATGAGATATGTGAAAATGTCAAAGAAACTGACTTTTGAGGTTTTTCCCACCTTTTTATTCCCTAAAGCCAATAACAATTATGTCCCAGGCCTGAATTTCATACATTCTGCATTACTTCTTGCCATTGTAATTCACGAGTTGTTGGAAAACTGTGCTCTGTTAAGCTATGCATTGGGTCTAGCCCTGGATGTATTACCTTCTCTGGACAAGAGCAAGATACATGTGAATACATCAACATTCTTGCTCCATCAATGTACAGAATGTAGTGTTTTTCAATGTCAGTTCTAAAAATTACTGCAGAACTTTGACATGATTTCCCTCTGTCTATCTATCACTGTCACTTGACAATAATGCATGTGCATTTTGCTATCTACCCACACAGGTATTTGCAATAGTAATTTGTCAGGTGGTTCACTGGAGAGTAATAGGGTTTGATGCTGAATTGTTATTAGGAGTCTGGAGATCTTTACCTAGAAGGCATTATGTGTTTGGCATGGAGCCTGCGACTTCATTTACTGGCCAAAGATAGTGTTTTTGCCTGGTGCTGAAATAAGCAGCCCCTACATCTCTACTGCTGCTTCTGGTAAGGGCATCAGGTTCCTTCTACTTACTTCTAAGCAAAAGCAGCCTATTCCATTCCAGCAAACTATATATGTATCACCACTGTGTATATGTGTTGGGGATCTGTGACCAACTGTAGGTTCCCAGCTTTTGTCTGCTTAGCGAAAGAACCAGATGTGTTATCATTATCTGTGACTCCCATTCTTTTCTTCCTATGAAAGTGCTTTTCATTCAGGAAAGAAGAGGTTGTACTCACAGAACAGTTACAGAAAAGTTTCCATCTAGGGAATAATTGCTGTTTTGGAATAATCAGATTTTGAGTTCTCTATGACTGATAAGAATATGAATGAATGTTCAATGTACTGGTTAACTAGAAGATCATAACAGTTAACTCCTCCTCCATCAAAAATTTTGACATTGCCTGCCATTTCTGGTCTGGACACATCATCAAGAATTTCATAGGACTGAGGCCTAAGTCTTATAGCCAGTTTGGAATGGAGGCATCAAATCCAGTTGTCACCATACCAGAAAAAATAAAATTAAAGCTGGTGATATGAATGTTGAATTTCATTCGATTCCCAGTACAATCAGTCCCTAACTGCATTTTGGCATGCTTTTAAACTATAAATATGCATGAAGGCATAGTAAGACACACCACCACCACCACCACCAAACTGTTGTAACTTCATAAGTTTAGAGGGAAAAGGAAAATGTGTGTGTGTGTGGGGGGGGGGGGCTTTCTAAGATTTTAAAAATTCTTTTTAAAAGCGTGGGCCCAATGGATCCTCTAAAAAGTATTCTCAGATCCAGACCTTTTATGACTGTAAGTGGATGGGCTTTGCCTACCACTGGCTGTGATTTCTTTGTGTTTGCCATGTAGTTTGATCTGTGCACTGAATGACAACAACCTAAATAATACAATTCTTGTGCAGAAAATCCAAATGAAGGTCCCCTCTCCAAAAAACATCCTTTCATGTGAAAATAGTACCTTGGCCTTGGGTGTATGCGTGTTGTTTTTAAGGGTCTATGATAAAAAATAAGCTCTTTCAGAAATGGATTCTTACTAGTTTCCCCTTTCCTTATTAAAATTCCTCCAGAAAACTTTCTACAATGTGTTTGAATAACTATTCCAGATTCCTATATAATAAAACATAAGCTTAATGAAAATGTTTGCTAGAAAATTCATCTTGCATGTTGATGTTATAAAATAACATTGTACAGCACAGCTTATTTGTATGCTTGTAATTGCTAAAGGGCTAGAAAGGCACTGTGCAAACCTCAAGGCCTCCTAAGCTTAGAGTCAATTGATAAATAAAAGATTTTTTGGGAAAAAAAAGCCAGTGTCTGCCTTTCTTTATATTTCTAGTTTGCTAATATTGCTAATATTGATGGATTAGTCCCAAATTAAAATCATAGTCCTATCCCCTTAATGTAGCAAATGTGGATCAAGTGGAAGGTTCTTGGCTGTTAAATGTGGAGCTGTTTTGAAGAAAAAAGAAGATGGAACACAGCACTTCACAATCAAAGAAAAAAAAAGAAAAAGAAAAGATGTGCAGGTGAGGGACAGAAAGCAAACCTGGTATCACAAGGGTTGCTTCTCTTTGATATGATCGATGGGAGAAAAATGGGCTTCCTTGCAACTAGAGTAAAGAAAGGTTAGGATGAGCCTTTTCAAAGCAACAAAAGGACTTTAATCTTTCCCTTTCTTACCTTTGTAGTGAATGTTGGTACATCTTAAAGGTGCCTAATTGATGTCTCTGGTTCCAGAAATCCTTTGTTTGTTATTGCAACCTCTGGATTGGACTTCTGTAATGGGCTGTGCTTGGGCTAACTTTAAGCCAGTGCCAGAACATATTTGCTTAACTTTTATCATTGACTTCCAGACACACACACTTTCTAGGAGAAATTCAAAGTGCTGACTATAACTTGTGCCCTATGTTTTTTTTTAAAAAAGTTTTCCTTGAACCTCAATAGGAATTAAGCTTGGTTGGACTGATCTTGTTAATAGACTTAGCATCTTTTCCTTTAGAAAACTATAAATGGGCCTTTTACCATGAAGACCTTACCTGTATGGAATATTGCAGACCACCATCCAGATTTGGGAACTTTCAGGCTACCATTTCTATTGGATAGGGACATGTTATACCTTATTTATTTAGCAAGACCATTTTTTATTCTTTATCTTATTTTATCTTTCAATTCTCTTGAGATGCTGCCATATTTTTGCTATACATTTCTTAATCTCATATTGAGTGTGTCCAGTATAAATCAAGAGTGTGTCTAGTATAAATCAAGATTGTCTTGAGCTAAAATACTACAAATAAAGATGAGACATTTCAGATTGACCAAGACCACAACATATAATTTGAGAATCTAATTGTATGGGAAATAAACTTCTCTCTCTTAACGAGTGATTATGTTTTAAATACTCTAAGAAGAACAAGTTTGCAGTTGTTTAAAGTTCTTTAAATGGGAACTTTCAGAAGAATATCCTACATGCTTTGAGCACAAAAAGTCAGTTGTGCTTCAGGACACTAGAATATGGTTCAGTTCCTTGGCCTCAAAATCAGAGCCTGCAAAGGTACCCCCCCCCCCCCCCCCGCATCTCTTGAATGTTCCTAGCAGCATGATAGCCATTTTGCTGGGGAAGTCTGGGAGTTGCAGTCCACTAAAGCACCTCTTACAAGCTCTGCTCAGAACTGTGTCTTCTGTGGATGACAGGTTTCGGGCCTGAGGCAGAACTGAACAACATCTGACATATAAATCAAACACAGTTTATGTATACAGTACTATGTTCTGCCAGGTTCTGGATATGTTTCCTGTCCCAGTCTGAAAACAAAAGCAGGACATTTATGAAGCCTCTGGTAATACTTGTTTGGAAGGGTTCATTTTTGCAGACCTCTAAAGTCAGTTCTTCCTTTTCCTCTTCCTCCACCACTTATTGTGTAAGTGCCCCTTTAGCTGTCAACTCACCCAAAACATGACATGAGCATTATAACTTGACTGTTTGTGTTCTTCAGCTTTTCCAAGTTGGAGAACCCATTACTCTCTTCCAGAGACACCTACATAAAATTTCAATAATGGGTGTGTTGTAAATTCCCACAGGGGCAGATAAATACTGTTTCAGAACTGAAAATCTTCAGTCATTTTCATCTTCAGCCTGCTCACTTTTTCCTTTCTTTGTTGGACAGACTAGCCTTTACAAAGATAATAGGCGGGTGGAATCAGTATGTGGAGATATCTTGTAGACTAACTGAAAGAAGTTGGCAGCATGAACTTTCCTAGACTTAAGTCTACTTCCTCAGATGCATATGATCTTTACAGGGTTGCTTGATTGGTTGTTTAACTTTACATAAAAACATTTACAGATAAAGACCAGAAAGCACCGCTGTCTTTACAGATACACATCATGGATACAATTTCCACAAACACTGAATGGGTTTCATGTACGCTGACCATTTCCATCTTCCAAATTCCATTAGATAGATGGGAATAGACATGTTTCTAACAATTGTTGAATCAAAGTCTTGCTTATTTTTTAGCATTGCCTCTTATGCTTTATAATGAATTCATGACTCATAAATGCATCATTGAAAATAAATACTATTGCTAAAATGGTTTTAAATTTGCTGGTTGTTTGTTTCAAAGTTAAACCATTGCATATTTAGTATTTCTGAATTCCAAGACCCTTGAATTAAAGAGACATCAAATTTGATTTGCATTAAAAACATGGCAGGGAATATCATCCTATCCAAATTTTAAAAAGAAAACCAGCAATTGAGGACTAAAATGAAGAAAACAGCAAATTGCACATTGCATCTTACCATATGTGAGGATCTCCTGTGGGATCTGCTCAACAGCATTCTTAATTAACTTGTATTCAGTCCCCGTAAGGAGTTGTAGCTATTCCCCATGAATAAAAGAGAAAATAAAAGCACTGGCATAGTGCTATTATTTCCTTTCACGTTTAATTTAAATTGGAGCAGGGCTGTGTCTTTGGTATTATATTGTGGATGAAGTTTTAAAATGCATCCAGGTGAATACTGCAATTTAGACACAAGAATTTCAATCTTGTGCACGCTTACCTGGGAGAAAGCTCTGTTGAACACCGTGGGATTTCATTGTTAATTAATTGACCATGTCTTCTTGGGATTTATATTCCTTTCCAAAAAGGAAAGCTGAGCAGAATTGAACACATAGTTAGGACTTTAAGAAAACTGATTTCCATAAACACATTAAAATAGTGACTGAAGGCATGTCTACATGGCTCAAATGAGCCAGTCCCTCTCTGCCCTCATGACACCTTGTTTTCCTGACACAGGGCCAAAGCCCTCATTCAAGTGTGGACTGTCTTCACGCCATATCTGCACAGACTCTGACCCATCCCTCCTTAGACCAGATTTAAAAGACTTACCTTTCCCTCTGGATTTTTCAGGAAAATCCAGAGCACTCCAAACTGGTGTCACGTGGCTGTTTACACACGTCTCCCACTATGTCACCTAGTGCTTCTGCCACTGGAGTGAGTTGTTCCTTCTGAGGTCACCAAAAAGTGCCCAGCCATGTGAATGTTTTTGACCTCAGAGTGACTCAAAGTGGTGCCAGCGGTACCAGGTGGCACAGCATGATGTTGTATAGACAGTTGCCCAGTGGTGCTTTGGAGTGTAGAGGCAATGGGGAGTTTGGAGCAGCTCCAGGGCCAGAATACTCAGAAAACAGCCACTGGCCACTGTAGACCCACCCTGAGAAGCCATAGTCAGAATGCCATTCATGACAGAATTTTTTTAGAGGAGATGGATCCAGGCATAATCACAAATAATTCCCAAGAGAAAAGTAATAGAAATCTAAAGAAACAGGAGTGTCTGCATAAGGAGCTTTTGGATGTGCTGAGATTTAAAGGGAGCTTTTATGGTAGAGGGGCTAAATCACTAAGGAAGAATACAAACGAGGAGCCAATCTTTATGGAGACAAAACAAGGAGAGCTAAAATTAAGAATGAACCTAGAGAGGTTAAAAAAAGAGAGGGTGTTAGGTATGTTCAGAAAAAGCAGCAGAACAAGGAAGCAGTAGGTCCATTGCATGAAGAAGAAGGAAAAAATGCTGATGGGTAACACCCTTTTCCAGCACCACATCTCAAAAGAGTTGATTTTCACTGTCCAGCTCCCACATCAGTATGCGGTGATGGGGAATACAATAGATTAGACAATTTTAACATTAGTGCTTAGTTATATCTTTACTCATTAGGATCTTGTCTAGTTCTTTCATCATTACCCTTCCCATTCTGAGTTGTCTTATTCTTGACTGTGAGATACAATCAAAACAGTTGCTCCAATCAAGAAATCTTTTAAGAGACACATAGATTTGCCTTCCTGACAGGTTTTTCCCCCCTATACCAGTGGTGGTGAACCTATGGCATGCATGCCAGAAGGGGCGCTCAGAGCCTTCTCTGTGGGCATGCATGCCGTTGCCCCAGCACAGAGTTAGCCAGTGTTCATTACTAGAAAGCCCCCTGGGACATGGCACTTTGCCATAAATAAGTGGGTTTTGGGTTGCAATTTGGGCACTCGGTCTCTAAAAGGTTCGCCATCACTGTTCTATATGTTAGTCTATTGTTAAGTAGTTGTTATTAGTAGTTAAGATACTGTTTTCAGAGTAGAAAGATTAATGTTCTAGTCCTGCTGTTTCTTCCATTCCAATTAATTGAAGAAAAAACCATACTTCACTATGTAGCCTCTTCAGCTCATGTAGAATGGTGGGCAAGAACCACCGGCTCAGACTTGAAAATGGGAGTCCTCAGTCCAAGTAGACATAATGGCCTTCCATGTTAAAAGTCTGGTGGAGAAGAGAGATTTGCACATGTTTTATATATTTATAGGAATCTAGGGATGTTAGTGAAAGAACATTTTACTTTTTTTATTTTCAGGGTTCTCCTCAACGTAAAGCTCAATTTTTTAGCATAAATGTATTTCATGAAAAAAAAAAAACTTGTGAAATTTTCCTCTAAAACTCTTAAAAGATGAAAAGTCAAGAAAAATACCCTCAAATTTATAACCTTTCCCAGCATGGAGAAAACTTTTGAGATTTTTCATTCTTGCACGTGAGAATAAAATAAGCATGCACATCCCTCTTCACATTGTATCTACATATCTGTAGAGTTCTATAGCAGGAGAGGGCATGTTGTGCCTTTCAGATTTTACTACACTTCAAATCCCATCAGTATTACCCAGCATACCCAATAATGATGAATGATGTGAGTTATATATAGTCCAAGAAACTCAGAGGGTCTAAAAATGGTCTTTCCCCATTCTGTTGAGTTCAGGGCCATCCTCACAATGAGGTTATCCCATTTGATCTTAACTATCTTGGGAAGTCATATCCTCCAATTATCCTGATTTTGCAATGTCAATCCAAATTAGTCATCTGTCTTTTTCAGTTGCTTTTAAAATATTCCAGTTTCTTTCTCCCTATCCCACTCTTGTCCTTTGTCCTCGGCTTACTTCAGCTGATGCAAACTGATTTCAAAGTACAAAAGGAGGAGACTATCACTTTACACTCTTAAAACGGGGCTAGGTCATTTCAACTGCTCTGGCTGCCTCCTGTTGCATTCTGGAATTTGTAGTTTAGGAAGGGGCATTTAGAATATTCAGCCAGAGAGACTTTAAGCCTCACTGAACTACAAACTCTAAAATGCAACAGGAGCCAGTCAGAGCAGTTAAAGTGACATAGCCCCATTTTAAGAATGTGGTGCGATAAGCTCGGTAGTTTTCACCCTATTAACTTAGCAGTGGGACGAGGAGAAAAGAAGGTGGGATCTTGTCCTTTCTAGTAGCTTCAGGCAAAAGCAAACAGCTCAGCGTCTTGCAGTTTGTGCGCTCTTCCAAATTAATAACTTGCCATCTTGACCACATTTGGATGTTGCTTGGTCACACATGTCCTCATTTTCATTTGTGAAATGTTGGAGGGTATGGAAAAGTAGGGCAAGAGAATACAATCTGACCACTATCCTCTCCAAACCTTGTACTCCTATTTATTGCTTGAAGTAGTTACACACTGTACTGAACAATATGTTAGTGCTAGATTGTATTTTCCTCTTTTCCTTCCAAGGTAGTTCTTATTTTGAATAAATTGTCCGATTCTCCTTTTTTTGGAGGTCATTCAAAGGGAAATCTCAAACATGAAGTCTAAAAATCTCCTTCATTTTAAGGCCCTATTTCAAAAATTACTTTAAAAATGTTGTGAGTGCATTACATTTTTGCAACAAGTATGCATGTGTGCTGTGAGTGTTTGTGCAATATAGAAACCTTTTGCTTAAAGCAACAACTCATTTTTTAAAGGAGATCACTTGCTATTCTAGTCCTTTTTGCACTGGAATATTTGAAATTGCACTGGAAAAAGGTTCATTTTAACAACATACCAATTAGTATTTTCATTAGAGGAAAATTTAAGTACTCATTAAGAATGGAAAAGTGATCTACAGCCTCTAATTCAATATTAATGCACTTGATGGCTGATGCTAACGGCATGGGAAAGAATGCAGCTGTCCATATGCTTACATCAGAAAGAGAGGGTATTTCTGTCACTTAATATAATTTCATGGATAAGAAGTGGCTCTTTTATTACTCTTAATGAGGAGAGATCCCATCAAATTCAAAGGCCCGAACACACAGGGCATTCCTCCATCTCAAAGGATAAAAGACGTTAGATGTGATAATGGAGAAAGGAGTTTTCAATGCAATGGAGGGACTAGAGCTGCCTTATTACAGTTCAGTGTAGTCTCCACAGAAGAGGAATAAAGAGTTACAGGAATTATAGGCTGGGCTTTTCAAAGAAGCCTAAGGGACCTCACTCTTTACGGATACCTGCAAGCCAAGACAATGGGATTGTTTGAAAATCCCCTCCTGATGTGGGACAGCAAATCACAAACATACGTTGGGCTGGGTGGCAACGGTGTGTTTATTGGTGTAATTCCATTTAATTTTTGAGATATTTCAAATGAGAGACAATTTTCCTAAAACTGTTGTAAAACTGAAGCCTGGCAAAGAGGTTATGACCCATCTAGGCCATTTCTGATGCAGAAGAACAAGATTTCCCATGCTTGATAGGCTATCACTAACCAGAGGTGTTCTGCAGCAGTGGTGCTTAAACATTTATTTACCAGAGACTCCTTTTAAATGAGAGCCCACATGATGAAGTGGTTTGAGTGTTGGACTATGGCTCTGGAGATCAAGGTTCAATTACCACTTGGCCATGAAGCCTACTGGGTGGTCTTGGATAAGTCACACTCTCTCAGCCTCAGGGGAAGGCAATGGCAAACCTCCTCTCAACAAATCTTGGCAAGAAAACCACATGACAGGTTTGTCTTAGGGTCACCATAAGTCAAAAATGACATGAAGGCACACAATGCACGCTCACACCTTTGAAATATCTTTTGTTGCTGTGGAACCCCAAGACTTAAGATTTAAAATAATAATAGTAATAATAGTAATACTTTGTTGTTGTGTACCTTCAAGTCGTTTCTGACTTATGGCGGACCTATCATGGGGGTTTCTTGGCAAGATTTGTTCAGAGGAGGTTTGCCATTGCCTTTTTCTGAGGCTGAGAGAATCTGACCTGCCCAAGGTCACCTGGTGGGTTTCCATGGCTGAGCTGTGATCTGAATCTTGGTCTCCAGAGACACAGTGCAATGCTCAAACCACTACACACTGGCTCTCAATACTACTACTACTACCATCTGAACACTGAACCATTAATTATTACATCACCCACCACCTTTAAAATCTTCCCTCGGAGGTGCTGGAAGGAGAAGCAAGACTTTTTCCTGCTTCTTCCCTCCAGTTTATGTTTCGAGCAGATTGAATGGCAATGACCAGGCCCAGCCAGCCAGGCTTTGCCTTGGCCCTGCCATGTGTCTGCTCCACTGTGGGGAGAAGGTGGGCTGAGCAGCCTTCAAGCCTTCATGGAACCCTTGTTCTATAGGACAATGACCATCCCAGACCTCTTCACTATATGACCTTTCTGTCCCAAATGAAACTAGCAAGAGAAAGACTGCCTAGGAATTCAAGGTTTTCCCAGTTCTAACCCTTCCAAGTTTTGATAATCCTTTTCTGAGATTTTGTGTTGAGTTGATGTTTTTTTCTCCCCAGAGAAAAAAAGGTGGAAGGCTGAAGTCCTTTGCAGTTTTGAGGCATGGGGGTTGCGTTCCTGACTTGGAAATAAGGTTGCTAAAGGGAAGGCCTTTCCTTTTGTTCATTTCAAAATGACAAGTAAATTGAAAATTAGAAGTAAATTAAAAACTTCATGCTCACTCAGGCAGCTTCCTGATAATTTTCCTGGGCTACCATGTGAAAAAGAAAAAGAAAAAGAAAAGAAAGATGCTCTGCTTTCCCCCATTTAATTTGGGTGTTGAAACTACATTTTCAAATAGTACAATACAGAAACTTCCCCCACAACAGTATGGCCCCCTAAGCTTTCTTCATCAAGTAAGTATCCCCTGCAAATGTCCCAGGACTATATGCTCCCCCCACTCCAAAGCCCCATAGGACGAATGTCCCTTGTAAAAATGGAGGGAATGGATTTCAGTCTGCATCATTTATATATATGTGTGTGTGTGTGTTTGATGCGCAGGATGCTTCATAACTGGTTTTTAAACAAAGCTGTATCAAATATGTTCAGCAACCTTCTCAGTTTTCAGAAGCTGAAGATTGGGAGATGATGTGATACTGAAGGCCAAGGCAGAGAAATCCATCTTTTACCAAACATTCTTGAACTGAATGCACAGAGACACAGTGGATGGTGATGGTGCTTAGCTAATATATGTTTTTTCACTACAGCAGACTTGAGAGAGACTACTCAATAGAAGAAATTCCTCTTTGGAACAGAGGAATTACTTCACTCGAATGACAGTCCTTATATCGCCTAAGTGGGGCAAACCTTCTAAAAGAGGGTAATACCAGAAAAACCTGAAGGAGAGATCAGGTTTTAGTCATGAAAAAATGTGGTTGGTTGGAGTTGAAAATCCTTACTGGAGAGGGCCACTAATGAGTTGTTTCTGCTGTTGTAGGAAAATTGTATTTATGTGGACTGTCACCCACATAAACCCAATCTCAAGTTTCTTTTAATAGTTTGACAGCTGATGTTGTTTGCATAATGGCATTTGATAGGTGTTAGCTACTCCAAGATAAAGGAATATGTGTCACACCCACTTCTCTGGTGAATGTGGGATTGCCTCACGAGGACTAGTGATCCAGATTAAGAGGACAAGAGTTTTTCAGCTACCTGACTAGAAATGGTCTATAGGAGCTGGAAGAGAATATTGTGGCTTTGTGTGTGTGTGTGTGTGTGGTGATTGATGTGCTATGTGCTATAGCTAATGCTGGTATGATAGCTAATACTGTTATTCAGGCCTCAAAATTAACATTCAAAAGTAATTAGATAAAGTTATAGTCACAAGACTGAGGTCCAACACATGTTGTAGGAATAATGCAGTTTGAGACTGCATTAAATGCCCTGGCTTAATGCTAAGGAATTCTGGAAACTTGTGTTTTGTGAGACATTTAGCCTTCTCTGTCAGAGAGTTCTGGTGCCACAATAAACTACAATTTCCAGGATTCCCTAGCACTGGCCCAGGGCAGTTCAAGCAATCTCAAACTGGATTATTTCTGCAATGTGTTTTGGCCCTTAGTTTCTATTACAGTTACAATTTTAAAAGTAATTCTCTCCATTTTTTGTTTCTTAGAAATAATTAGATGGTTGCTTTTATTTACTTTAACAAAATCTGTATGGTGCAGACAGTTGGGCTATGGTACAAAACATTTTTTTTCTTGTCTACCTCATTATTGCCCCAACAAATATTAGAAACATAATACATGGTGATACTTCTCCTTTACCATTTACATATCTTTACCTATAAAAGTAATTAAAACTATAGTTACACTTCAATTGTTGAGCTTCAGTCATAATGTAATTTAGTAATGTTTTTGTTATCTAGATACCACATAGTCCTATCTTTGTTGTTTAGTTACTTCTGTGCTGTTGTTGTGTGCCCTCAAGTCATTTCCAACTTATGGTGATCCTAAGGGTTACTTCTAAGCTCTGCTTTTGCCTTAATGGAGCAGGCTTCTGCTTATGTAGAAGCTTTCTTTTCCAGGATGTCCTACATTTCTACCTTCTGTCCAGCAGGAATTCCAAAATGTCTTCCATTTTGAGCAAGACTAAGAAGCATGAGTTTATATTTATATGAGTGTTTTGAGCTTCTATTTGGTCATACCCTTCATTTATCTTGAATGTCCTACATGCAGTGCCTTGTCCTCCTTTGTGGTTAGGACATCTGGTCACCTTGTGCTCAGGCAAGTCAACTTAGGGGTGCTCTGTTTTTGCTAGATTCCCTCCCTCCCCAATTTTATATCACAAGACTCTTATGAAAATCTGAGTCTTGGAACATGCTTCAAAACAGGATGAAAAGTGGTGCAGAGAACTGCAGTGGGTGGGAGAGACTGGTGAAAATCAACTGCCCCAACTTGAATAGGCAATGGCACTTTCCACTGGTGCCTCCCTAGCATTGGGTACAGTTCCATAGTGGTGCAAGATAGGCTCAGATGTCCCTGTGCTATTAACGTACTTGCCTCTTTTAACCAACCTCCTAACTCACTGGATATGTTTGACAAGGCTATGATAAAACAGTGGTTGTATAAAGAGTATATTTGATGTAGGTGTGAGCCCTGCTGATTATCCACTGCAATGCATCTGGTTTATAGTCCGTTGGATGATACTGTCATTTGTTTGCCAATAATATGACTGTCCAATGAAAAAAAGAAAGAAAAAACAAGGAGAAGTCAGTCTTCCAATCAATATGGTAGGAAAGATAGTACTGAACATGACAGGGAATGCAAATCACCAAGGAACATAGCCGAAAGATTAAAAAGTGGGAATGGCTAGGTCAATAGATAAGCATGTCTGTGGGGGAAAACACTTGAAAAATAATTAAACTTTTCAGTGAATTACTGCTCTAGTGCTTAGCTTGAATATTTCTCTTTGCATCTACCATTCACTTTTTTTCTTTACCTGCTAGGGACATTGTAGAACAGTGAGGTGCCAACTTCAGCTTGTAAAAATTACATGAAACACATTTTCTTTAAGTTCTGTTTGAACTTGTCTAACCATAAAGGTATTCTCTCAGCAAAGACACCTTAGGGGAAACATCTGAGAAGAACAGGGGAAAAAGATCCTAAAGTTGAATGGTTGAACTAAAGATTATCTATGCTCTCCAAAGGTTTCATTAGAGGAGCTCCTGTACCATGCTTCCAGAAGCTTATTTCCAATTGCTGTATCGGTATAGTGTGCATACATGAGTGTTAACCACTACATAGCATTAATTTCTGTAAATGCTCTTATTTCATGTATTCTTAAAATAATTATTCAGTGTTTTAAGAACTGATTTTGACGTGATTGTTCATGTAAGTTTGGATTGGAATGAAGTTATACCAAAGGTGATTCTCTTTCATTCGTTTAATGTATTTGTAGATCAAATGCTATTTAAGCTTGGCTCTTAGTGTAATCTCTACATCTAATGGCACAAACTGGGAATTCATTTTTAAGCATTTGTGAAATGTTCACATGTAGGATGCTTACAGCACTTGGACTTTCTGACACACATTATACACATTAGATCTGTGTGTTCAGTTTTACAATCTGTATGCCTGAAATGGAAATTGGTATCCATGGCTAGACTTCAACTTGAAATCCTTAAAGGTGCATTTTTTGAAGTATGCACATTGGGCAGGTTCAGAGGATCATTAAGTAACAATCTAAAAGCGGTGGAGCACAGAGATATGTAGCAGGATTGTAGCTGGGACCCACAATTCAGTCACATATGACCTGTGCATACCATGTACTTGCGATTTGTCTGGTTTCTTTCTTTTACTTAGATCACACTTGATGGTCTCAAGAGATGTACAGACTTTAATGTGGAATCTTCTAGAGAGCTCTGACAGACAAGGGGAGAATTTGTATCTCCCTTTAGCAAAGTTGCCTTAGCAGAGAAGAAGTCACGGCATGAAAGAGGTTCTGGGTACCTCCTTCTACAACGGCCATAAAAGGACATCCCAAAGAATTATAGTTGGCCCTCCATATCCATAGATTCTTTATCCACAGATTCAATCATCTACAGCTGGAAAATATTTTTAAAAATTATAAATTCCACCCCCCCTTAATTTTGTCATTTTAATATAAGGGACTATGTATTGTTTTTAATAGGACTTGAGTATCCGTGGGTTTTGATATCCATGGGGTGTGTGTGTCCTGGAACCAAACCCCACTGGATACCAAGGGCCCACTGTACTTGTGGGTTTGAGGGACAGTTCCAGAGGATGCAAAAATAACTTTGGGGTTCATGATTTCACCTCAACACCAAACTTTTTAAAAACACTGTATGCATGTGAGAAATTATTTTATTAAAATAGGGGAAAACAAAAACTTTCATCATATGTAGCCTTATATATAACAGAATTAATTTGTGTTATGTAGTGTAACCTCTTTGGTTTAGTATTTTTTTAACTTCCTGGTAAACTAACAAGATTTCTTGAAATAACGACTGCAGCCACAAATATTTATAATAATCATTAAGCTGAGATTCATGAAGCACCAGTGCAATATTTGTGAATAAACCAAAACAGGGATTCTAAACAAGGCTCTGAAAGCTGCATAGCACTCAATCATGTACTGGAGTTGAGGGAATGTTACTCAGTGTATCTAAAATATGTGTTTGGTGCCTGATTAAGAATTTTTATAGCAATAAATGCAAGAACATGAATGATTTGCAGAACCAGGAGTGGGGGTTGTGTGTGGGGTTGCACATGAAAATATTTGTACTGCATAATCTATATTTAACCCTGAGGAGGTGCCATTAAAAAGCAAAGCTAAATTAATGTTGCCTGAGGCAAGATTAACTTGTAATGCGTAGGCACGGCAGATTGCTAATGGACTAGTTAACATGAAAACCACCTTACATAGCAAGATAGAAAACAATTTCTATCATGCTGTTGTTAAAGAAGGTCTTGGGAGTTCTAATCCTGGAAGAAACACCTTTAATGGAAGAATTAAATGACCCAGTGATGTTTTTATGAACCCTTAACATGGGCAAACCATGGTCCCACTGAGGCCTACTGCCATCTTAGCTGAACATGAGGAAAATAAAGAGAGGATAAAAGCTTTTGAGGACAAGTCTGTGGCTGTAGTTCTACCAATATTTAGCTCAGCTAAAAATTGCTCAGGAAAAATGAGACAATCTTGTAACTTTCCCCACTCATTCCTTCCCATATTGACCAGAAAAAGAATGTCACCCTGAAGAATTTCCTTCAAATGTTCTCATATCTGTGCATGTGCATGCATGAGAGACAGAGAGAAAGTGCATTCAATAGAATGATTCTAGAGCTGGGAGATTGCGGCAGATGCAAAATTGTGGACAACCTGCTAAAGCTGTTGGTGGTGTTGTCACTTTCAGTGGAAGCCATCATTCCTCTTGGAAGGGGGGGGGGGGGGGGAAGAAAGAAGCCATGCTACTATCAGTGCTAATGTTTCATGAGACCAAAACTAAAGAAACTAGTGCAGAATTTCTCCTTCTCTTTGAAAAATTTAGTGAAACCATCCACCCATTTAAAATAGAATAGAGACATCTTTGAGCATCATTATGTAAGAAGATCATTGATAAGGATTTGGTTGTATTGTAAGGAAAAATTCTACAGAAAACTACCCTTATGGGTGTCACCACAAGAAGCCTTTTTTGGAAGATGGCGAGAAGTATCCAAATGGTTGAGATATCGAGACATTTTGAGTAAAACAAGGAGTGGAAGCTATGAATTAAAGCCTTTAGAGAATCTGAAAGAATTGGATAAAAATTTACATTGGTTTCCATATAAACAGCTAATGGACAGATTCAAAGCAGATGATAAAAAACTGGGATTTGAAGAGACAGATACTGAATTGGATAAAGTGATTAAGCAAAATGGGAAAAAATAACTTCCAAATACTATGAGACTTTGCAAGCAATAGATTTGGAACAAGACTTAGTAAAAGATACGATGATTAGATGGGCCAAGGATATTGGCAGGGACATTGATTTGGAAAGTTGGGAGTGGGCAAGAATGAAGACACAAAAATTTACTCAATGTCAAGACTTGAAAGAAAACTATCTAAAAATGGAGCAACGTTGGTACCTCACCCCAGCGAAATTAGCAAAAATTTACAAGAATGGTAATAACAGATGTTGGACGTGTAAGCAAACTACAGGATGTTGGTTACATGTATGGTGGAACTGTGACAAAGTCAGGAAGTATTGGACAACTGTTCATAAGGTAATCTGTGAAATATTTAAAATAAGATATGACATGATACCAGAAATATATCTGTTGAACATGACAAATAAGATCCCAGGAAAAATGGAAAGGAAATATGGGAGGATATTATTGTATATGATAACTTCAGCTCGGATTACACTAGCAAAAAAATGGAAACTAGCAGAAGTGCCCTCAACCAGTGAGTGGTTTACAAGGCTTATCGAAATGATGAGTATGGATATACTCACAGCTAGACTGAACAAACAAAATGTAGAGAGTACTGAACAAGACTGGACTCCGATACTGCAATACTGTAAAAGAGAAAATTTAATTGAATAGAGATATAGACTGATGGGATACCCTAAATTAGTAAACTGACTTAATAATAGGTGAAAAGTGACTATTAAAGATCAAGATAATTAAAGCTATTGTTATAACACACAGTGGATTCAATATCTAAAATTGCATATATATGAAGACAATGAGTGAACATTGAACTAAGGTTGAGTACAAACTGGAGATACTTTGGAAGTCAATTGTAAATATTTGTACATAATTATTGAAAAAGAAATTAATATGTCAACTTTATAGATATGTTTGAATAGTATATGTTAACAAAATATAAATTAAAAAAAAATAGAATAGAGACATCTGAGAGGCTACCAAAGTTCTAAAGAGGAATAGTAATGACTGTTTCTCAAGTGAAATAAATAATTCTTTCACAGTTTGAGGATCTGAGGAGCTGTGAGTTGAACCCTCATGGCAGTCTTCTGTGAGAGCCCTACAGACAGTCTTCTGGAGTTCCAGAAGCGGATGTCCTAGGGAGAGGTGACATTCCCCACTTGGGATCATTAAAACAAACCAGGTCTTTGGTAGGTCTCTTCCTGCTCCCACCATTCAATCAACATAGGGGGCTTATCGCACCAACAAATAACCTGACTGCTTCCCAATGGGATACAGTCAGGTTATAGGATACAGGTGGGTATTATCGCACCAGTCGATTCCACTGGGCAAGTGCAACCCGGCTGCATCCCAGGTCCCAGGTGTGCTTCGGAGGCTGCTTAAGCCATAATGGACAATTACCAAGCAAGCTCCTGGCTTTGAAAAGTGGCCTCTGAAGTGTTCCTGGGACCTGAGATGTAGCCGGGTTGTACTCACCTGGCAGAATCAGTGGTGACTTTGGTGTGATAATACCCTCCTGCATCCCGCAACCTGACTGTGTCCCATTGGGGAACAGTTGGGTTATTTGTCGGTGTGATAAGCCCCTAGGTCTTAGAAAGCAGCATTTAACATAAAAGCAAAGAATACCATGCCCTCCAACTGCCCCGATTTGGCAGGGACAGTTGCAATGATTCATCTGTCACTTTTCTGGGTGCTTTTAAAATATCCTAGTTTCTCTCTCTCCTCCCACTTTCCCCCTTTGTCACTAGCTACAAAGTGAGTTCAAAGTGCTGAAGTAGTTTGGACTCAGTTAATTCAGCAGGGAAGAGAGGAAGGGTTGGGATATTCCCCCTTTCTGTAGGCTTAGGCAAAAGCAACCAGCTGTAGCCTCTTCTAGCTTGTGTGTTCTTCCTCATTAATAACTTTGGTCAACCTGACCACCCTGTGCTGTTGCTTGGTCACCCACGTTTCAGTTTTCATCTGTGAAATGTTGGAGGGTATGGAATACAGGTTGGTAGAAGACAAATGAAACTCTTCTCTCCTCAAATTCCATGCATAGCAGCTGCCTATGATCTAAAGTATTGCTTCTCAGGCTATCTGGTGTGTGTGTGTGTGGGGGGGGGGAAGGTGAGGACTGGTATTCCATGCCCCCCTCCCCAATATGCTAAGGACCGGTACCATATTTCTGCCCATTGGCTACAATTGCTTCTTTCTTTCCTGGAAACTCTACAGGGCCTGGCAGCCACCACCACTTTGAGTAACAATGATCTAAAGCATTTAGAACCTGCTTTGTATGTCAAGTCATTCACATGTGATACATTATTTAATTTTGAAATGTAAAGGTCTTTAAAATAATAAAAAAACCCAACATGATGCACTTTTATTGCAGAAGCTTAGGTACTCCTTGTCCTAAGCACAATATGGATAACAGCAGAGCATGCAAGATATGTCATGCATTACAAGTAACAATATTTTAGAAAAAGGATGTCCTTAAAACAAACAAACACCAATGTAACACATGGTATTATTATTAATTTCCCCCCACAATGAGCACTATTTATTTGTTACCCCTACCACATTGCTGAAGAAGTAATTCAGAGGGATTGTGGGAATTGTGGCCATTTAAAAAATAATAATAATTCACCAGTAATGAGTGACATAATGGGATACTGTAAAAATGATGATCCACAAGAGATGTTAACAAGCCATTTCCAGAAGTAATAATGAGCAAGGAATTACTTGTAAGGAGTAACAAATTACTTTGATAAAAAATAATAATGTCCCAAGTTCTGGGAGACTGCCTGGGAACTGTACTAAAGCAGTTCTTTGAAGAAAACAAGGCATAAAGATCAATTAAAACAACCCTAGATCCTCCCTGTGGTATAAAGGGTCTGAGTGGGTTGTTGTTTTTTGCTCATAGGAAGAGAGACAGAGACGTGCCTCCAGAATGGGGTAGCATCCAGCAGCTCTCTGTAGAGTGAGAAACCCAGTTGATTGAGCTCGCTGACAGAGCCTGGTGAAAAGACCAAGAGAACAGGGGCTCTTTATATAGGTCTTTACCAGGGGACTTTTTAAGGGAGAAGCCCACAGTCCTGTTTCAGTGCTTACTTAAGATTTCTCAATATTTACACTGAGGGAGTTGCTGCAGTCACCTGCAACACTTGTGGAATGTTTGTCTTCTTGCCAAGAGATGTGGGGAGCTTCACCTGCACCAAGTGCAAATTCGTTGCCCTCCTGGAAAAGAAAGTCTGGCAGCTAGAGGCCCGGGTAGCTACACTTCAGCATATTAGGGAGCAAGAGGTTTTCCTGGACAGAGCAGAACGAACGGTCTTGGATGGGGACCACACAGAGGAAGTTGTTGAGGAGGAGGTCTTTTCATGCACACAGGAGGTGGACACCTGGAGGAACGTCACACACAGAAGTAGGGAAACCAGGGATTGTTCTGGGAGCTTGCAGCTACAGAATCGATTTGAAGCTCTCTCCCTTATCAAGGATGAAGAGGAAGAGCAGCAGGAACAGTCCTTGGGGACAGTGCAGTGGACCCTAAGAGTACCACCACAGGAAACAGCCACTGCTAAGCCTCAGAGGAGGCGTGAGGTGGTGGTTGGGAACTCCTTGTTGAGGGGTACAGAAGCAGTGGTTTGTGGGCCTGACAAGATGTCCCGGGAGGTGTGTTATCTCCCTGGGGCAAAAATCCGTGATATGACAGTGAGGCTGACAAGACTTGTCAAGCCTACTGACCACTATCCCTTCCTCTTGGTCCATGTGGGAACCAATGATACTGCAAGGCACAGTCTTCAGAATATCAGAAGAGATTATGAGGCTTTGGGTAGGAAGCTGAAAGAGCTGGATGCACAAGTTGTTATCTCATCTCTTCTCCCAGTTGAAGGGCATGGTCCAGGAAGGGAGAGGAAGATAGCAGATGTAAATAACTGGCTTCATAGATGGTGCCACCAAGAACGATTTGTATTCTTAGACTATGGAATTGGTTCCATGAAGGTGGACTTCTAGCAAGAGATGAACTGCATCGCACACCAGTTGGCAGAAGCATTTTTGCCAGTAGTCTCAAACATTTGATCAGGAGGGCTTTAAACTGAGTCATGTGGGGGAGGGATCAAACCTGGTAAATGGGGTGCAAGTGGTGGGATCCTTAGGTGGAAGTGATCATGTTCTCCTGGAATTTCTTATACAGTGGAAAGGAAAAGTTAGGCATAATCAGACTTTCATTCTAGACCAGGGGTAAGCAACCTAAGGCCTGGGGGCTGGATGCGGCCCCCCGAGGCCTTTGGACCGGCCCCAGGCCGGTCCTGCCACCGCCGCCGCTGTCCCCCACCATGATGATATTGATTATTGTTGTTATTACTTGTTCTTGGGGTTTTCTTGGCAAAATCTCCACAGGTTTTGCCATGGCTTTTCTGGGGCTGAGAGAGTGTGCATACATATTTTTTAATTTTTATTTTTTAAAAAATAGTTATTTATTTATTTATTTTTGGTTCTTCGGCCCCCCAATTGTCTGAGGGACAGCAACCCAGCCCCCAGCTCAAAAAGGTTGCCTACCCCTGTTCTAGACTTTAGGAGAGCTGAATAAACTTAGGGAAACACTGGGAGTGATCCTGTGGTTAAGAATACTAAAGGAGAAGGGTGTTCAGGATGGAAGGGAGTTTCTCAAAAGGGAGATACTGAAGGCACAATCTCAAATTGTTCCAATGAGAAGGAAAAATTGGAGATGTCTCAAGAAACCAGGTTGGATGACAAAAGAACTTTCAACTAAACTAAGTTTTAAACCGGAGATGTATAAGAAATGGAAAAAGGGTGAAATCACTAAAGAGGAATTCAAACAAATAGCTAGCACATATAGGGGTAAAGTCAAGAAAGCCAAAGCACAGAATGAGCTCAGGCTTGCTAAAGGGGCTAAGGACAATAAAAAGGGCTTTTTGGGGTATGTCCATAGCAAAAGAAAGAAGAAGGAAATGGTAGAGCCACTGCACAGAGAAGATGAAGAAATTCTAACAGGGGACAGAGAAAAGGCAGAATTACTCAACACCTTCTTTGCCTGTCTTCTCACAAAAGGAAAAGGGTGTGTAACCTGAGGAAAATGGAGCACAGGACACAATAAGGGAAATGCAGCACAGAAAGAGAAAGTACAGGAATACCTGGTTAACCTAAATGAATTTAAGTCTCCAGGACCAGATGAACTACATCCAAGGATAGATTTTCTATCTATAGTTAATTCTGTGGGAAAAGGGGAAGAGGACAACAGCTTACCTTGCCTTTATGAAAACAGAGACTTGAAGGATATTTACAAAAACAGGGGCCAGAATCCTGTATGGTCTTTGCATATATGTAATCACTGCAGTCATGGTGCCCTACATTATGGCATGATACCCCCCTCCCCATTTACCAGGCAGCAGCCATGGCAGGAGGCTGTTCCCCTGTCCCTTGGGAAGCATATTGACAAGCTGGAATGTGTTCAGAGGAGGGCAACGAAAATGGTGAAAGCTCTGGAAACAATGCTCTATGAAGAGTAGCTTAGGGAGCTGGGAATGTTTAGCCTGGAGAAGAGGAAGTTAAGAAGTGATATGATAGCCCTGTTTAAATATCTGAAAGGCAAAAGAAGGAGCAAGGTTATCTGCTGCTCCAGAGATTATACAGAGGAATGGATTCAAACTATAAGAAAAGAGATTCCATCTAGACATTAGGAAGAACGTCTGATGGAAAGAGCTGTTTGACAGTGGAATACTGCTTGAGAGTGTGTCGGAGTCTCCTCCTTTGGAGGTTTTTAAACAGAGGCTGGATGGCCATTGGTCATGTGTGCTTTGATTATGTATTCCTTCATGGCAGGGGGTTGGACTGGGTGATTCATGTGGTATTTTCCAGGTATATGATTCTATGATGCCATGACTAACAATCCTATCCCCACTCATTAGAGATCTTTGTTACAACAGGCAGATACAGGGTCCCCCCCACAACTTCCTGATGCTGGAGATTGGGGATGGCAGCTGACTGCTTCTCGAGTAACATGGGAATGGACCCACATCAATTGCAGTGGCTGCTGTCTTGTATGCACAGATTTGGGGAACTTTCACAGTCCCTATGTAACCCCTAAACTAGGGGCTATGTAACAATCTGAATATGTAACAGTCACACGAGTGTAACTGCAGGTTATACATTCATAACTGCCATACAGGATTCTGGCCCTCAATTTTAATAAACTAGAATTAATTTCATAATTGGAATGTTACCCTGTGTGCTACATAGTATGGTTAGCCTCCCCCCCCCCCACTTCCTTTAGTTGCAGCAGTTGATCTAGAAGTACCAATGAATAATATCACTCAATTGTCTAGTACATCAACTAGTTTATCTAAATCAGATTAGTCTTGCCCTGAATTGTGAAGGCAAGAGGTTTCCTCTCCCCATCCTGCAGCCTTTTAAAAGGATGGGATGGGAGGCAGGGAGGTGTTGCATTAGCAGGAATGAGCACAGCTGTGGTACACAGTATGTTTCCCCAGAACATGCATTTGCAAAGATTGTGTGGGAATGCAGAGGGAATACTTGGTGTTAGCGTGAAGGCAAAAAGCTAAGCTAGCAGCTCCAGGCTATGTTTTCTTCTCTGTGAACAAGGATAAATCAAATTAACGCTAATGGGTGTTAAGCACAAGGGAGAGACCAACATAACCTTTGGTGCACTTAGGGAAGCACAATTGGAAGATTTCCCCAAGCATTTTAAGACCAGATTTCAAAGAACTTCTAACACCCCTTTGTACTCCACATACAGAATTTCTACTCCTATAAGGCAGAATGGTCGATGGACACCAATCCCTCTTGCAGGAGTCTCATACAGATCCCATTATATGGCACTTTAAGTCTCATGTCTGCCCTCTTTTACAGATGGGGAAAAAGCTGTTCAATAAAAATAGTACAGAAACATATTATCCTACATACTCTGGGCTGGGATAAAAGCTCCCAGGCAGAATGAGGCAGCTGCTTCAGGTGGTTTGGAACAGTATATGAATAGAACCGCACATGGTATGCTTTCTGCTCTATGTCCCCCATGCCAGACTATTCCCAGCTCTTGGACACAGTGGAGGAAGGAGCCCTGTAACCACCAGTGTTAAGACTATTCTGGGAAGCCTTTCTACATGGAATGGGTAAGATGTCATCATGTGTGTTAGTAGAAGTGAAATGACTTGGGTTGTCCTACTCCCAAACCAGCTTGGAGGTTGCAGTGCAGGAAAGAAGGGCCTAAATCCTACTGGCCAGGGGCGGGAAACCATATAGCCCTCCAAATGTTGTTGGACTGCAGAACTCAGCATTCTTCCCCATTGGTCATGCTGGCTAGGGCTCATGGGAATTGCAGTCCAACTATATTTGGAATGTCACATAATCTCCCCCCAAATTCTATTGGCAGTTCCAACTAGATTCAATCCGTGGGATTTATGCAAGTGTTGATTTGCCGTTGAACAATTTACTCTCTGGGTTCATGCTAGTTGGAATGACCAATAGGTTTCAAGGCAAAATGTTTTGTGCTTGTAAAGCTGTTGGTAAAACTTGAGTTGATGTGCTTGCTGGCATGCACACTATGACCCTTATGGCCAGTTCCTGTTATATTTTTGTGGTTAGGTGTGAATACCTGGCAAATTCTGTTTCGTACAATGTGTAGATGAAAAAACAATGTATGTAAAGCCTCACTTGCTTGTTTTCATGTGTGATGATAAGTACTACTTCTGCCTGAGAGATGGTGTTTTTGCACATTCTTGGTGAGAGTTTTTACCTTTGTAGGACCATTTTTTTACAAGCTGAGAAGATTATGATTGCTGCTACCTTGTTGCATACATTTCTAAAACATATAAAGATGGGTTGTATTATTTGTACCTTTTTGAACAATAACCCTTCATCTCCTTTAGTGTGCGTGTGTTGTTTACTTCCTGAAAGGAAAAGAGTTTTACTCAGAGATCTCTTGTGCAAAACGTGTAAACCTTAATGAGATGTGACTGTCTTATTTTCTCAGTCTTGTGCAGGCAGCAACACATCTCAGAGAGATTGTCAAGTTCTTGACAGCATGGATTGACCAGAATGAATAGGTGTCATATTAAGCCTTAATAATATTTGTCATATCTGTGGGAAAAAGTCATATGGGAGGCACCAATGTTGGGATCATTTTCAACACACATATTGGTCTCCCTCAAGCTAACATGTATATGAGAGTTAAGTATGTCATTACTCCCACTCTATAGCTGTTCAACACATATTTCCAGTGTCAGTATGGGACTACTGTAGAGATACAGGTCACATACCATGTTAGGTAAGTTGGACTTATCCCATAAGGGGAGGGGGAAACTTGGCCAGTTTTGTGTTCAAGAATGGTAGCATAGTGAATTGAAAACAATTTTTTTTCAATGACACAGTGCAACTCCAGATGTCAGCATTAGGTCTGAGCAAGTTGGCACTAAAACAAACTTATGCCAAAAGCAGTTTTGGAATACTCAGCAAAAGCATACAGCAACATGTAGCAAAGCATTGTAGGATTCTGGAGATATATTAACCGTTCATGAAGCAGCCATCATTATGGACAATTACCAAGCAAGTACAAAGTGATGCATGAGAGAAAGATGCTATAAAACATTCCATGGTAACATGGGCAAAAGATATAGGAAATCATTGGAACTACAAAGCTGACATCTAGCAGGAATAAGAACATTTCAGTTCATAAAGTGTCAAAGAATTCAAGAAAACTATCTCAAAATGGCTTATTGTTGGCATGTAATGCCAGAAAAGATAGCAAAAATTTACAAAAATAATCATCACAACTGCTGGAAATGTGAAAATGCAAAAGGTTCCTGGATACACATATGGGGGCACTGTCCAAAAATGAGAGAGTTCTGGAAAAACATGCACCATAACATATGCAAGATTCTAAAAATAAGCTATAAAATGATTCTAGAAATATAACTGATAAACATGACAGACAAAATAAGCAGTTCCCATGCAAGAAAAAAGTTGAAACAAATCTTATACACTCGTCCTTCCCCATTTGTGGCTTTGACTTCTGCGGATTTGATTATTCACAGATTTTATTAACATGTCATCTCTAAGAATATCTAAGTTCTAGGTTCTCCAGCACAACTCTATGGTCAACTTTAACCAAAAATCTCACCAAAGGACCTAGAGATTCCTAGAGAGAACACTCCACTAGGCATTTGTAGCTCCTCCAGTGCAATTCTATGGTCAATGTCTGGCAGATGTTGCACTGGAGGACCTAGAGATACCTAGAGATGTGTTCTCTCTGGTAAAAATATAGTGTTTTGTTGTTTACGATTTTTCCATATTCACTGGGGTCCTGTATCCCTAACCCCAGCAAATATGGAGGGACCACTGTACATAATTTCAATAGCAAGAATCCACTTTGCCAAAAATTGGAAAGAGAAAGAAACCCCAAGTAGCGATGAATGCGTATAGACCTATTGGAAGTCATCGACATCAATAAATTAATGTGCTCAATAGACAAAAAATCCTCAGAAAAAGTAGAAAAAGAATGGGAAGAACTAATACACTTCTGTAAAAACAATTGGAAATAAATTGAAATAATGAATGGTTAAAACACTTAAATATGTTAAGTATATAACTTTAAGATCTCAATATAAGAAAGCATGAAACACAGAAGAAATACAATAACTACATCATAAAGTAAAGAAGTGGTTAAGCATAAGAAACCATGTCTCAGCTCTCAGAGAAACTCAAGGAAGTCATAAAAGAAGAAAATAGAAAACTAAAGAAGTACAACAATCAAATTAGTCGTAAATTTTTATATTGATGTGTAATAATAAGTAACCTCTAGGACTATTTTTGTAATAAGTAGACATATTTTGAAAGCTTCATTATGAACATTATAACTGGGGGGAAAATAATAAAAAATGATGCATGTTGAACCTTTTTCTTATGTTTCAGATTGCTATTGTTATTAGTAGAAAGTGCCAGTTAGTTTATGGTAGGATCAAAATGCTTTAATAGTGCTCAATTTGCTTTTCCTTGAGAGATTCCTAAGAATTTAATAACTCTACAATTTCCAAAGTGTTCCTTGATTCACAATACTTTCCCATTAGCTTGGTTCTACCTTATTTTGGCTTTGTGATCAACCTCTGATCTTTCTCTTCAAGTGTTAGTTTCTTTTTTCATTAATTAGTAGCCTGTGCTAACATTCAGTAAAAACAGGCACATATTTGGGGCTCATGAGTCAGACAACCCATCTTTCTTGTTGCTCTTGGGAGCTGGTGTGTAACAGGGAAGTCAGTTCATGGATACAAATGAAAAATGAATGAATAAGGACTATGTTTTTCTGCTTGCAGAGGTGAAAAGTATGCAGCCCACCAGATTGAACAACACCTTCTGACAGCCCTTGCCTGCACAGCGAATGGTGGGAAATGCTAGGCACTGCAGTCCATCAACACATGCACACCATGATCAACAACATTAAGAGAGGGTTGAACAGAAATAGTGGCTTCCTTGCACACTACACATATTATGACACTGGTTAACACCCCAACCTCATGAGGATACTCTTAGCCAGTTTAACATATTTTTTCTTGTTTCCAGCCTGCACACAGTACATTAGGCAACATCTGTACTCCTGCTTTTGTTTCTCAACAACCATAACTAAGACTGAACTTGTCATCTCATCATGATGCCCACAAGTTTTGCAATCCTATGGCTAGTTATACTGTCTGATTACAGAGGTCCTTCCTGACCACTAGTTTACCTCATTCATCTGACTAGCACTTTACCTCATGCATCATAGGCCAAGTCTATGAACACTTATGTTGCAATGTCTTTCACTCGGTTAGTCTCAAAGGTGCTACAAGATCCCTTTGCATAACATCAACAACATTATTCCAGCCCTTTCCCTAATGGAAAATGTCTTTTTCTAATGTAGGGTACACAATGGTAGACAACTTATGATTGTCATGAACCACATTTTGATTGGCCCAATGTGATCACTTTCCATCCAGAGGTTTTGGAGAACAGTGTTATTTTATTTAAATGAGGATGATGGCAAGTATCTTTGTGTGTGCTGAAACTGCACTAGAATTGACATTCTGCAACTGACATAAGTGCAGTCTAAAATAGCACCCAAAGCAATGAATGCTTAATTGCCCCTGAATAATATCTGCAGTTCTAAAATACCATTTTGTAATGTTACCTTAAAAAGAAGAAAAAAAAGAGGAAAAAATCAACATACACACAAGGAGAATTTTAAAAGAATATCTGTCTCTCAAACTTTCTTTTGAAACCAGTGGGGGTTAATTAAAAACTAAATATGGAATCTACAAACACCCAGAAATTATTTACACTGTTGTTAATTTCTTCTTTAATATTCATAACTGTTTTCTGTTAATTAAGAAGAGAGGGAGAACATGAAGAAAGGCTTGGAACAAAAGCAGGCTGCATACAGATAAGGGACTTGGTTCTTAAAGATCTGGACTATTGCAGGCTGCCAACACTGAGCTGGAAATTTATATGCAGCAAATGTGTGTATTGTAGTTGCAAACTAGGCTCAATGTGTGCCCAAATCTCCTGATGGCTGCTTGTTAATATTATCATCAGTCATGCCATTGCTCTTGTTTGCCAACACATTGTCTCTCCGACGGCTAACTTACCAGGCTTTTGTGGCCAAGAGGCAGGAAGGTGGCATTGCACATGAATGCCTGGGGAAAGGAAGGCAGGAGAACTGACACCTCTTCCAGAAGGGCAAGGGGGAAGCCTTTGATTTTTGTTTTGTGCTTGTGTGTGCACTGATGAATTTGCATATATGCACATATTAAATTGCCCGTTACTTGACACCATGAGTGCTTTCAAAATACTACAGCAGTTTGAAACTGGCCAGGTGGCACCTCTGATGGAAGCTCAACCTCATTTCCTTTAGCAAGCCACCTTCTACCCTTAGTAGAGCAGGAACGTGTACTGCAGACCTGCCACCTACCATTCCCCTGGATAAACATACTCCCACATTCAATCTTATCTAGTTGTTCTTTTCATGGAGGGGAGGAAGGAGATTCCTTTTTCTTTGCTAATGAAGTAGGTAGATGTTTGAATGAAAGGAATGGAAGGAAGGTTTGCTTAGCTCTCTGTCTTTAGTTTAGTAGGAATGGAGGGATTGCCAAGATATTTTGCTGCCAGAAGCAAAAGACAGGCTGTTGCTACCTCATTCTCTGTACAGACATGAACTGGATTTCTGATGATGATATAATCTTCTCCTCAGGGCAGCAACCTAGCTTTGGAGGCATTGAGTAGGCCACGAGGCCCATATAGCACTCTTATTTAGCATCTTGATATGATTTCATTCTTCATATCTTCCACATGAGATGGCTGTCATACTTGAGATGGCTGCCTTACTCAGCCTTATAAACTGGATTGATTCTGATGTCCTAGTTGAAGATGGTATCAGTGGCTTCCATGCCAATGGGCAAATTTACTCCAGCTTTTACTTCAAAGACTAGAGAAGCTGTCCAAGATACTGAACCAAACATTTGATTCAGCACCTTGGATAGCAACTTTAGCTTAAGTGACCCAGTCACCACTGAATGGGATCAGGAAAAAAGACAGAGGACCTATACAGACTGCCAGAAATAATCCAGCTTGAGATCACTTTAACTGTCCTGGCTCAGTGCTAAGGAATCATGGGAACTGTGATTTATTGTGGCACCAGAGCTCTCTGACAGAGAAGGCTTAATGTTTCAAATAAAACTACAATTCCCATGATTCCTTAGCACTGAGCCAGGACAGATAAAGTGACCTCAAGATGGATTATTTCTGGTAGTCTGTATAGGCCCAGAGTTACTTTCATTGTAGATGCTGTAAAAATAAAGTGTTCTCCTGTTTACAAAACTGGCCAGCAATATGCTGTGATTTAAATGGGATGCTACCAGAGAAAATGCTTACCCATGAAGATGATCTGTGTCTCTGCTGCCTTGTTCAAATGACTGGTCTTAAAAGGATGGACCATAAATATATTTTAAACTATGTTTTTATTAATTTGTCATATAATACATCAGGCATTGTTATTAATAATACAAATACATTTACAAAGGCAGTTCAATTAAACGTAAGCAAAACAAATAAGATTGAGTTACAGTGTGTCAGTCCAAAATAATGTATGTTTTGATGTAAGTTTATGGACAAAGTTCAATTCTGAAGGATGGGCCATAAATATTAGTATGCCCAGTAATTTAGAAGTCATGCAGATGTGTGTCTGGCATCCCAATAGTGATTTTTTTAGGGTATTGCACAAGGCAAAAACTTTTCTAAACCAGGTAACAGCCATGGGAAACACCTGCACAGGTAATGTCTTCTCAAATAATATTGTCACATTTAAACCAGGCCTCAATGAATGCTTGTCTTTACTAGGTGACTGTTGTTTTACTGGATCCAGATTGACCTTCCATATGTGCAAAATATCTTTTCATTTATAGTTGGAACCAGGAGGGGAATTTTATATTGGAGGAGGTTGTTGTGTGCCTTCGTGTTGTTTTTGACTTATGGCCACCTTAAGTGAAACCTATCATGGGGTTTTCTTGGCAAGATTTGTTCAGAGGGAGTTTGCCTTTGCCTTCCTCTGAGAAAGTATGATTTACTCAACGTCAACCAGTGAGTTTCCATGACTGAGTGGGGATTTGAACTCTGGTCTCCCAGTGTCCTAGTCCAATGCTCAAACCAGTACACTACACTGGCTCTGGAAGAGGAGGCAGGGATTTTTGTCCATTCCCATTCCTCTTGCAGCCTGTAATGGTGGCTCTCGCTTTGCTACTTTACCTTCTGTGACAGTTTTGAGTATGCAGTAGTGCAGTGGGAAGGAAGAATCAGTATAAATTCAAACTCTTCCTGGGGTGTAGCTATGAGGTGATGGTGGCAAAATAAGAGCATTGCCTCCAAATAAGAATTCTGTCCTCTCAATGAAACTTTCTATCAGTTCCCAAATTACTAGCATTGGAGTAATTTAAAACTTCATTTGAGCCATCAGAAATACAGTTTAGGCATCCTAAGAAAGGGGACAGGTAAATTAACTATGGGAATCCAAACACAACAAATATAAAAATGCTACATGTGATGGATTTTCAATGTCTCAGTCTCTGCAATGCTAGAAATTTGGGACCAGAAGGAAAATTTCATGGTGGGAGCAGAATTCTTATTTGATGGGGCAATGCCTTCATTTTTCTTCTCTCACTACATCCCAACTTTCCTCCTCTCTTTAGTGTCAGTGGAACTCCAAAATGGCATAGCATGTAGTTATTTGCCTATCTTTGCTTAGCATGAAAATGTATAGCAAAGTGTACGAATGCTTTAGTTGCATATTTCTGTGAACAACAGAGAAGACTGCCCCAAGACCTGGCTGCCTGAGAGTGCTCTCTCCCACTTCATGTACTGAAATTATTTGGATTGGTGGCTTAACCTTTCTTCATCACTATCTTCTACCACACTGAAAGACAGATGGCTAGCTTAGGGAATAGCAAGAGAAAGAACTGGGAAGCATCCAGTGGAAACCACAGAAGAAACAAGAGACATGCCTTCAGATGCTCACATTTCATTATACTCTGAGGCCAACTTCAAGGGGCTGCTTGAATCAAACTTCAGAAATATCTGAACCAGGGACTCTCAAACCATTTCAGATAAATGAAAACCATTTACTGGAGAAATGGTTTGGGGTACAATCGATTTCATTTATCCATTGAATGACTCAAGAGTTCCTGGTTCAAAAAATTCTGAAGTTTGATTTTAAGGCCATTGGGATTTTCCATACCCTCCAATTGTCCTGATTTAGCAGGTACCAGTGTCATCCCTAGGGTTGGTGTCATCCAGTGCGGACACTCATGAGGGGGGGCTCAACTTCTGGGATAGGACTTCCAGTGGATTTCTGGTGCACGTGAAAGTGTGTGTGCATGGCCACAGATGCCCCATGCCACTGTACCCTGGGAAGGGCCAGGGAGAAGACTTTTGGCCCAGGATGGGCTGGAGATGCCCCACGTGCCCCCAGGGAGCAGTCACTTGGCCCCAGGGAGGACCGAGGAGAAACCACTGGGTCCCAAGAAGGGCTGGGGATCAACCGGGTGTCACACCCTTCTGGGGTATCACCCAGTGTGCCCCCCCCAGTGATTAATCCTGTTGTTTTTAAAATGTCCCAGTTTCATTCTTTTCCTCCCACTTTCCCACTTTTTCCTCAGCTTACTACAATTGCTGCAAACCCAGTTTGATATTCAAAAGTAATCTGTACTCAGTTAACTCTGAAGGAGGGGGGTGGGAGGAAAGAAGGGGTAGAATATTGTCCTTTCCAGTAGGCTATGGTAAAAGCCACATCACTCTGCGTAATAGTCCTGACAATGGTAAATATCCCACAGAAGGGAAATGTGGGTCTTGATGCAGTTGAATTCAGTTTGCAGCAGTTGAAGTAAGCTGAGGACAAAGGGGGTGAGCAGAAGGAGAAAGAAACTGGTATATTTTAAAAAAACAGCTGAAACAGAGAGATCATAGAGGATTAAACAGGAATATTCTTGCCAAATCATGACAGGTATGTGAAAATCACTTTTTGATGTTACTTTTCCCTATTTTTTGGTGTGGAGGGAAAAGACAATTTTTACACTGTGTGGAAGTTATTATCATCCAGAAAAGGCATTTGTGGCCATTTTTCTTTTTCTTTTTCTAAATTCAAACTTTGCAGGAGTTTTTCTAAATTCAAACTTTGTGGGAGATCTGGAAGGCCAAGACGTCCAAGGGGGCCTATAGGCTGAACAATTCTTACCGCTGCCCTACTACTTCAGCAGAATTACACTCAGGTAGTAAATACAGTGGCTAAGAGAAAGAGAGTGGTTTGAAATAAAAAGAGCAGAAAAGTTCATTTGATGCATGTGGTGTTTGTTGGTTTGAGTGTGTGCTTTGCACCCTGATTTAGCTTTTCATCCATACCTTGGAGACAGGAGCATTCTTCTCTTGTCTAAGAAATGTCCTTTCTTCCTATATTTTAGGAACCATGAATTTGTACACCTCAGATGACACCTGGAAACAGGATGGCAGGAAGAGTGAATCTGTCATTCTTTTGCTTTGTACCACATTACAAATGAGCAATAGATCAGGTTCAAAAACTTGCTTGTGTGATGAATTCCCATGCTGGTCTTAGGCAACTCTCTCTTCTCCTCTCTTTCACTTTTAGCCTGCACCCTATGTCTGAAATGTTCAGATAAAAAAAGACTGAGACCCCCCCCCCCATGAAACAGTTGGAATATATGATATTAAGTCATTCTCATTGTGAGTTCAATGGTGAGTGCATTGAATTGCCCTTTACAGAAATTATAAGATTCTTTCTAAGGATGCCAAAGGGTTTTAATTACATGAAAGCATAAAAAAGCATATCACTGTGGGTGTAATCCTATATCTTCTATCAACTTTCCAGATATGGAGTATTCTCTAGGTACAAAATGAGAAAGAATGGAGATTCTTAAAACCTGCCATATGTTTAATAGTAGAAGGTGCAAAGGAAGTGTATGTGGGGTGCACGGGAGCATATTTTGATACAGAAAGAAAGAAAGAAAGAAAGAAAGAAAGAAAGGAGTTGAATGTGTGTCCTTCTTCAATGTTATTCTTGAGAAATGATGTTGATCATTGCATTAGGTGGATGGAAGGGGAGAGGCTAAGGAAGAGGAGAAGAAATGGCCTAACAACCTGTTGGGAACAATGTTCCTTTAAGACAGTGTAAAGTAGTTTGTATGGCTGTAAATGAGAAGTAACACCAAGTTTCAATCCTTAGTCATCACCACTGTATATACGTGCTGTAAAACCCAGGTCTGGTGTGGGTTGAAGAGAGTAGTTTGTAGAGAGTGAATTGTTGTATATCAGACAGTGAATGTTGGAGAGAGTTACAGGCAAGTTTGTATATAACTTGTACATATTGCAACAAGTGATAAAAGCCTCCAAGGACTTTTGGAAGAATCCAACTGTGTCTGTGTATCATTCAAGGTTAGTCAGTGCAATATTGCCAAATACTACTAACTGAGTTTGTGCTTCTGCACTCTGTTGTGTTAACAGCTACTGTTGAGGTCAAACACCTCAGATAGAGTTGATAGTTGGCTTCTCTAGTGGACTTAGGGCCTAAGCAGATGGGCTGCCATGTGCCGCCCCAAGAAGCTGCAGATTGAGGCCAAGGTATCCGCACTCTTCAGCCCCGATCCACTTCTTTGTGGGCCCTGGAAGGAACGCTAAAATAGCACTCCTTCCACAAGGCGCCAAAGATGCACCGCAAGAGGCGTTGGGTGCACCTTCGGCGTCTCTTCCACTGCAGCGTGTGCAGACGCTGCGCCGGAAGTATGTCGTCGGAGCGCCGGTCGTGTGGAGCAACAGGCGCTCCGATGACGTGTTCGGGAAGGGGTTGGGGCGCCCAGCGTGAGGCTGCCCCTCCCCTTCCTTGCCTCCAAGATGGCGCAAAGCGCCGTCTGCTTTCCCCCTTAGTTTTTGTTTTTGTTGCTGCACACCTGCAGGACATAGAAGAGATCCAACAGAATCAGGGGACAGACGTGGTCAGAAGACCCTGTTTGATCTTTTATATCTGGTAGTCTAGACAATCTCCAACAAGGGAGTAGCTTATAAATCACATCAATTCACCTTCAGGGATGAAAAGGTGATTAAATTCCCAATATTTAGATTATTCTGGTATCCACTTAGGTAGACCTGTCAATTCTCTAGGACACTGTCATTTTCTTTCACCTACCTTATATATATGTGTGTGTGTGTGTATCTTCAAGTTGTCTAATAATAATAATAATAATAATAATAATAATAAAATTATTTATATCCCACCCCTTTGAGGTCAATCGGGGCGGTTAACAGCAATAAAACGTTACATAAGATAAACAAAATCTGATTCCCTCCCCCCTTAAAAAGTTATTAAATCAATTTCAAGTTAAAACAAACAAAATACAGTACAACAATGATATTAAAAACAATTTCAGCTGGTGGCGGCAGTTCTTGATTGTATTTGAAAAGTGTAGCCCTAGAAACCATCTCAAGGGAGGGATTCCTGAGGCCGGGGTTATCTATCCCGGAAAGGCCTGCCGGAAGAGCTCCGTCTTGACAGCCTTTTTAAAGCTGTCCAAACATGTTAATTGACAGATCTCGTCTGGCAGGCCATTCCATAGTTTGGGGGTGACGACCAAAAAAGCCCTCTGGGAGGTAGCCTAGCTCTGGGAGGTAGCCTAGCCTAGCTTTTTGTGGCTGCAGCAAATTCTTCCCAGAGGACTGGAGAGTGTGGGGAGGATTGTAAGGGAGGAGGCCTTCCCTGAGATAGTTTGGGCCCAAGCCATTTAGGGCTTTAAAGGTAATAACCAACAACTTGTACTGGGCCCGGAAACTAATAGGCAGCCAATGGACTTATGGTGACCCCATGGATTTCATAGGGCTTCTTAGGCAAGGAATACTCAGTGGTAGAATGATTAGCAGTGTCCCTCAGGGCTTGCTTCTGTCCCCCATGCTGATTAATATATAAAACCAATGGGAGAGTTTTGGTGTTCAGTATCAGTATGCTGATGACACACAACTCTATCTCTCCTTTTAATCCAATTCCAAGAACGTTTTTTCTTACTAAACCAGTATCTGTTGTCTATAATGCATGCATCTGAGGAAGCAGACTTAACTTTATGAAAGCTCATCCTACCAACTTCTCTACCTTTCAGTTAGTGCTACAAGATCCCTTTGCATAGCAAGGGCCTAGATGAGGATGAACAAATTGAAACTGAGATTATTGCACCACAAAAAAGCAACTTATTCCCGACAGGATACAGTCACTTTTTGGATTACTACCTAATCAGATTGCATGTAAATCGCCACCTTTGCCGTTGAGCGACTGCAACCTGGCTGCATCCCAGGTCCCAGCCATGCTTATCTGGCTGGTTTTCAAAAACGGGAGCTTGCTGTTTTTGAAAACTGGCTGGATAAATGTACTTGAGAACCGGGATGCAGCTGGATTGCAGTTGCCCGGTGGTGAAGATGGTGATTTACGTGTGATAAAATCAGGTAGTAATCCAAAAAGCGACTGTATCCCATCAGGGATAAGTCACTTTTTGGGTTGTGTGATAATCTCCTGAATCTAGACAAGACAGAAATACTGCTGGTCAGTCAGAAGGCATATCAGGGAATCTCAGATTTGCAGCTTGGGTATGCTCCTGGACTCAGAAGTGAGGTTGGATGCCCACGTTTCATCTTTGGCCAGGAGTGTATTTGCACAGTTCACACTAGTGTACCAATTGTGCCTGTTCTGTGAGATGTCAGATTTGGTAATGGTGACATATGCCTTGGTTACATCTTGTTTGCATTCTAAGGTGCCTTTGGAAACTGTTAGGAAACTTCACAGGGTCCAAAAAGCTGCAGTGGAGCTGTTCACTGGTTACAGGGATAATGTGATTGCCCTGTTGAAACTGTTCTATTGGCTATCAGTCTATTTCAGGACAGAATTCAAAGTGCTGGTTTTGTCCTTAAAAGCCCTAAACAGCTAGGTTGCAGGATCTCTGAAAGACCATATCTCCTTATACAAGCCAGTGAGAGCTTTAAGATCAGCAGAAGAAGGCTTTCTCTCATTCCCACCACCTTCACAAGCATGGTTGGTAAGGGTTCAGGAGAGAGTCTTCTCTGTGGCTATTCCCAGGTTGTGGAACTCCCTTCCATGGGAGGTCTGCTTGGCTCTCTCCCTGTCTAGCTTCTGCTGGCAGGTGAAGACATTTTTTATTCAGACAGGCCTTTTGAATTTTAATTATGTGTGTAAAATGATATGCTGTCTTTTTGAATCTTTATTGGAAATTATGTTTCAAATATGTTTTAAGTGCATTTGAACTGTTTTTAATTATTTTTTAAAATACCGCATATATTTGACTATAAGTCAAGCTCATGTATAAGTTGAGGGCAGGTTTTGGGGGCAAAATTATGGATTTTGATATGACCCATGGATATGTCAAGAGTAAGACTTAGGGTTATGTAACAAAGGATCTAAAGGATGAAGCAAAGGAAAACAATGCCAAAGAACTTACAAAATTGCAGGAGGCATAACTGTTTGTGCTCACACTGAAGGATGGATGGATGAAAGAGAAGAGGGGGATCTGTGCTTCCAGGATGGATTACACTCTTGCATTTCACCAGGCGATAGTTTCTATTTTTATGAGAGTTAAAGTACAGTACTTACATTGACCCATGGATAAGTCGACTCAGATTTTGGCTGTCAATTTTTTGACTAAAATTTCTAGGCTTATACATGAGTATATACAGTAAGACTGTTGTTTAATTCTTTTTTAACATTGGTAAATGTTTTATTTTGATATTTTTAAATGATTGTAAGCTTCCTTGAATCCCATCTTGAATGAGATCCCATCTTGAATGGGGGGGGGGGGGTAGGAGATGTAGTATATGCTATTTTTGTTTGCTTATTTAAGTTTATGTTTATGTCAAAGTCCATGTATGTATGTATGTATGTATTTTGAAAACTACTAAGATTTTTTCAAAATACCATCTTGGGAGAATGGTGGGATATAAATTCAACAAATAAAGGCTTTGTTTTGGCCCAGTTCCTTAAATGTTTTGCCATGGAAGAACAGGCAGAAGCCGTGGGTCACTTAGCTATGAAACAGAAGCAGTCTTGTGTGAAAGCCAGTGGAATTAGTGGTTTCCTTCTCAATGATGCAGTAAATCAACTCTGGGTTTTAGTGTGAACTTTAAGAGAGATGTCCAAGGTGCCAAACCTGTGGTAGAGAGATAATTCAATACCCTAGAGATGCATTTAAAGTTCAGATAAACCCTGACATCGAAGCTACAAGCTGTTACTTGTTCAAAGCACACAGGACTGGCAGCAGTCAACTTCTTTTCAGAAAACACATTGAGTCAAATTAATACGTGAAAGTCCCTTTGGGGCCAACCTGGCCTTCTCCAGCCCCAACATCTGATGAGTCACAGATTCAGATGGGCAGCCTGTTTTCTTGGCCATGCACTCATATTGAACCAATTTAGAATTAAATTTAAAAAGTGTTATCAGTATGGTAAGGAAGCCTCAAGGTGCCAGGCAGACAAAGGGAAATGCAGTATTAGGATTTCATTAGCAGAATTATGGTTTGTCTACAGAATTTGGGTTCCTAATCAGCAATTAGCTATTATCTTGATCCCACTACTCTCAGGTACATCTGGTAGGGGTGCAAATGAAGGCCTTGTTGGTGGATGCTCCCAGGTTCTGGACCTTCCTTCCAAGGAAAGCTAGAGGCTGGTTTTCTCCTTGCTGTTTTTCACCTATGCGAGGTAAAGACTTTTTAAAAATCCCAACAGGATTTCAGGGGCTGACTGTTTATATATATATATATATATATATATATATATATATATAAAAGAAAGGTTCATTTAAAACAAACAAACAAACAAACAAACAAACAAACAGATTTAATGCTATATTAATTTTATTTCTTTTAAAAATGGATGTGTCTTTAAGTTTTTAATTTATTAGTGTTCTACTATTGTAGTTAGTTCAATAGCATTATATCATTGTTAACTTTCTATGCTTTAAAAATTTACTTGTTTTTATTTGCATCTGTTTCAATCATTCAAGCTACTTTGGGAACCAGTTCTGGGGGGAAATGGTGGGCTATAACTACAATACAATGGCATATATATTATCACATTTCTATTAACATTCCCGCTCTCCACAAAATCTTTTCTTTTATGATTCTGCAGCTTCCATCAGCCCCTTGCTCTTCTGAGGCAATGACGGTTTCCCATTTGTCCAGCAGATGTCTCTTTAGAATTACTTCTGGAAGTCATTGGGGCCTCTTTCAGCACAACTTCTCTTTTAGCACAGAGTTGCAGCTGGGGAAAAAGAAGAACGAGGAATAAAAGTCAAGGGATAATCAATAACATTCTGGAGCATATATACATCAAAAAGTTATATATTGACAACTGTAGATATTCTATATTGCTTACTTAGTTACTATATATACTCATGTATAAGTATATATTTTTAGTTAAAAAAAATGACCCCAAAATCCTGAGTTGATTTATCCATGGCTCAATGTAAGTACACTCGTCCCTCCATATTCGCTGGGGTTAGGGGCAGAGGACCCCTGTGAATGTGGAAAATGGCTAATAAGAAAAACACGTTTTACCAGAGAGAACACCTCTCTAGGAATCTCTAGGTCCTCCAGTGCAAGTCTGTGGTTAACATTTGCCAGACATTGACCATAGAATTGTCTGGAGGAGCTACAAATGTCTAGTGGAGTGTTCTTGGTTAGAGTTGACTTGTTCTGGAGGACCTAGATATTCCTAGAGAAAACATATTAATAACATCTGTGAATAATCAAATTCGCAAAAGTCAAAGCCGCAAATGTGGAGAGATGTGTACTGTTGTTGTTGTTGTTGTTAACTGTTGTTAACATGACTTTGATTCATGGCAACCCTGTGGATGAGAGATCACCCAGGTCCCCTGTCTTGTACCTCTGTGCTCAGGTCCTGCAGGCTCAGGCGTGGGGTCTCTTTGATTGAGTATAAACTGATGTGCCATTTTCCTCTCTTTCTACTGCCTTCCATCTTTCCTAGCATTGTCTTTTCAAATGATAAAGCACTGAACTTTAATTCTTACTAAAAAAAGGAATCACTCCATTCTCTGACCAGAGTGGTGAAAGGTGGGAGCTTACTCTGTCCCAGGAGCCCTTAAAGAAGCACTGATCTCCTTTGTGAAGTCGTAGGCTTTCATGGCCAGCATCCATAGTTTTTTGTGGGTTTTTTGGGCTGTGTGGCCATGTTCTAGAAGAATTTCTTTCTGACATTTTGCCAGCATCTCTGAAGATGCCAGCCACAGATGCTGGCGAAACATCAGAAAGAAACTCTTCTAGAACATGGCCACACAGCCCAAAAAACCCACAAAAAACTACTTATCTCCTTTACTCTCTCTGCCATGGCTTCTGACCTTTTTGAATGCCTAGGCAGGAAAAATAGCAGTGGTGGCAGCTCTTTAGCACTTCTCCTCAAAGGAATACTGAGAGGAACTGAGGTCTGAAAGATCCGAGTAAGATATTTGTATAGGTTTGCCAGTTTTCCTGGGGTAAAATCAGGCAAAGGGATTTGAGAATCAGGCAAAATAGGATTAATTATCCCTTTAAAATTAAAGGCTATAATCACTGCTAAAGTAGTTGTCATTTTCTTTCCTTTGCCTTTACATCTTTTTTGGCATGTGTGAGTTTTCTTACCTGTGCCTGGCCTCCTCCCTCACGTATCACACAGCCATCATTTACCATAGTTCCCTCCTCATCTATCCAGCCTTTAAGGTGAGCACAGTTATATTTGCTGGAATTTTATAAGTTCTTTGGCATCATTTTCCTTTCCTTCATCCTTTACATCTTTTGTTACATGCACCTAAGTTTTACCCTCAACTTATCCATGGGTCATATCAAAATCCACAAACTTGCTCTCGACTTAGACATGAGGTCGCCTTATAGTCACATATATATGGTACATATACATAAGTAAGTAACATCTCCTATCCTGACCCTCCCAAGTGCACCTTAAGAGCCAGCAGCCAATTTTGGGGGGGGGAGTCTGTTTAGGAGCTGATTAGGGTGAAAGGAGTGCAGGAAGAGGATGGTTCCAAGAGCCTCTTGGCATCGAGTGAGGCTGCAACGATCAGATGCAGGACCTCTGTTGCAAGTCTTGGTTGCAGACTTCCTCACTGGTGGGAGGGGGAAGAAATATCCTTCTCCTTGCATCCCAATTGCCCACTAAATAGAGCTCCTTTGCCTGATCCATCTTCTGGCTGTTAAGGGGGCATTTTTGTAGTTTTACAGTAAGACTACATAGGGCTTGTCTACACATGCCAGAATACCATGGGTTGCTCCCAGAGTATTCTGACCCTCAAATTTGCCCCTTACCTTGGGTTCTTTTCCCCAGCCACAATGGGTGGCTGCCTTCCCATGTAGTCCCTTCCTCACTCAATGCCACTGCTGAGATGAGAACGAGGTGCCTAGCCATGCTATCTATGCTGGGTATTTCATTCTGACCTCAGAGAAACTTGCACCTGCAGTGGCAGTACTGGGTGATGAATGAGTACTATGGGTGAAAAGGCAGCCTTCCATCATTGCTGAAAACCTGCCAAAAAGCAGCAGAAAAGGTGAGTTTTTAAAATGTGGGTTGGGGGAGGAAGCCCTGAATCAGGTGAGGGTGTCATGAAGACAATCTGGACCTGATTCAGAGTTTTGGCCCTGCATTGTGTAAGCAGGACTCAGTGAGCCTGGGAGGAACTCGGGGTAAAACACACAAGGCTCGAGTCTTACTGAACACAGAGTAATTATGGATCCATAAATCTAGGTTATGAATATATGACTACAATACTGAATGCCAACCAACATATATAGCACCCACAGAGAAGTGCTGTTCAAAGGATCATCTAACTCAAACAGTGGTGGCTGGTGATTCCTTGGTCGGTGGGACAATGAATCAATTCAAAGTTTTAGTTCAAACTTCAAAGAAGCAGTCCTGAATAGGCGCTGAACCGATTTTGTGTATCAGGTTCAGTGCCTTGGATAGCCCAAGTTCAGGCTAAAACTTGGAGCCATTTGACTGTGTACTATAGGAATCAACAACCACCATTAAGTACACGTTTATGCTCTGGAGCAACCCTACAAGTCTTATTCCTGTCCTTCCCCTGACCACCCCAAACAGAACAAAGCAAAAACCCATCAGCCCATATACTGATCTGATTTGGCAGGGAAGAGGGAATTATAGGAAGTATGCTCAGATATCCTCTCATTGCCCTAACAGAAAGCTGAAGGTGCTGAGTATCTCAGGAGAGCTATGAAGAGTCAAGGCACAGCAGCTGGATTAGTGTTATGTGCCTTCAAGTCAACTCCAACTTATGATGACCTTATCATTCTTGGACAGATTTATTCAGAGATGGTTTGTTATTGCCTTCTTCTGAATAAAGCCTACAATGCCTTGGATTCCCTGGTGGTCTCCCTTCAAAGTACTAACCAGGCCTGACCCTGTTTAGCTCCCAAAATCACATATGAGTGTTGCACAACACATATTAGCCCATGTTGTTCTTTATCCAGTTAGGGAAATATGTGCAGGAAACTGCTTCCTTGGGAACACATCCCCTTGCTGGATCGTAACCAATATGGTGTAGTTTTTAGAGTATATGATGAGGATTTGAGAAACCTAGATTCAAATCTCTACTCAGCCATGCAGTTTTCAGGGGAGTGGTAGTGTACATTTTCCCACCTAGCCTACCTTACAGGGTTGTTGTGTGAAGAAAATGGGATGAAAGGTTGGCACATTTGTATACTTCTCTGAGCAACTTGGAAGAAGGACAGGATGTAAATAATATAAATGGACTCCCCCCCCCCCCCACTTCAAAACAAAATTATATTTCTCCCTAATTTCAAAATGCCAATTGCCTTGAATGTGTAGAATTGGAAAATAACCATATTAAGTCATGAAAGTGAAGTGAATTCTTTGTTGTGCCAGATACATGTCTGATATATAGATATCTAACTTACTAATAACTCTTCATAGATTCAAGTGAATTGAATTTTAGCTAAGAGGGGGAAAATGCCTTTTTAACTGAACTTGCTGTTCAATTAAAACATTGCCGAGATTTCTCCTCCCCAAGAAAATATTTGCATTGAGTCCAGGACCTTGAAAAGCCAATTGGTGTAAATTTTACTACTATACAATAAATCCAGGAAAAGTTATTTACAGTGGCAGCACTGACATAGCCCTACCACTTGTAATGGGAAGTGATGCTATAATTAAGACTGATGTCTCTGTGAAGACAATTGTAACTATTGAGATCTTGAGAATGCCTGGAAATGGAATTTCATTGATAGATCTTTAACCTGTGAGAAATAAATTACAAAGTGCACGAAAATCATATTAATTGAAAAAGCCGTAATGTCTGCAAGTTAACTCTGGAGGATACAAAGAAGAGCTCTCTAATAATACAAGGTGAAATATAGATTTAAGGGAATCCTTCCAAGCTTTACACATCAATGTGTATTTATTGAGAAGTAAGTCCCATTAGTTTCAGTGGAGTTATATTGGATAGCTCACTCTACACATAGGATGGCACTGTGTGTTATAATTTATATTCTGCTGTGAACTAGTGTGTTTGGGCCTTTGCAGACTGCCAGAAATAGTGCAAACTGAGTCCACTTTAAGGGTTAGGGATAGTGCTAGGGAATCATGGGAATTGTATTTTTTTCTGAGACATTGAGCCTTCTGGTGCCACAATAAAATACAGTTCCCATGATTCCCTAACCCTAACCCTAACCCTTAAAGTGGACTCAATTTGCACTATTTCTAGCAGTCTGCAAAGGCCCTTTGTTTCCCAAATTTGTCTCATATTCTCTCCCACAAACAAGATTAAGACTATTTGGATTTTTTCCCTATGGGAGTCCATGGGCCTTTGCAGACTGCCAGATATAGTGTACATTGAGTCCACTTTAACTGCCCTGACTCGGTGCTAGGGAATCATGGGAACTGTAGTTTATTGTGGCACCAGAGCTCTCTGACAGAGAAGGCTCAATGTCTCAGAAAAAAAAAAATACAATTCCCATGATTCCCTAGCACTGAGCCAGGACAGGTGGCCTCAGTTTACACTATTTCTAGCAGTCTGCAAAGGCCCCATATGTGCTCCACATTTTACTTAATTTAGCCAGGCCTTCTATATACTCCCATGATTATCAACTTATACTTTTAAGAATTTGGACCTTTTGGAAATCCCATTTAGACTAGACTCATTGAACCAATTGCTGGATTGTAAACCAGCACTTCTGCAAATCCCACTGATTCAATGGGGGTGGTCTAGTTGAGATAAGGAATTAGATTTTGGCTTTAGTGAGTGGCTGTGGGAAGACTGGGAAGGGTTAGGAATGGGTTCTGATGAACCAAGGCCCAGGGTGGCTTCCATGTTAGTGGGGCGTTGAATCTACTCTGGATTTTAGTCAAAACTTTAAAGGAGTTAGGCAAGATGCTGAGACGTTTCAAATATGCTCAGTACCTGGGATAGCCCCTATAAAAGCCTGAGCAGATTAACTCTTCAACTAATAGGGAAGCCATGAGCTGCCCCTGGTCACAACAAGTGGACCCTCCTGGATTTTGGTGGGTTGGGAATAGTCATGGTGAGACTTTGGTACCACAAATATATAGCACAATGGATTTAGGCATATTACAAATAGGAGAAAAAAAATGCCTTTGCTGAAAATAACTGAGACAAAACACAACAAACGATCCAATGGGAGGGTAAATAAATTGTGAGTTGCAATTGTTCATGGCCCAGGGTGCTTAAATTATTTTTATTTTATTCACACACCTTCATTTTATCACTCTTACCTTTTTGATGTTAATTGTTATACCTTCTTTTATTAAGGGCATTACTGTTTTCATTAGACTAGACTTATTCCCTACTTCAAACACCAGACTTCATTGACCAATGCACTTGGTGCCTCTCATATCTTGACTAAAATCAAGAAGCATATTAGTTACCCATGAGGTTACATTTCTGAGTAGATTCTTTGACCACATGATTGCTTGGCTTTTAATTAAAAAATCTATTGTCAGCACATGTCTGCCTTCTTGCCTGCCTTTAGCCTATCCTGTTCCAATTCCTTTTTTCTTTCTCTCCCTTCATGCAACACTGTTCCTGCTGACAGATAATCTTGGTAAAAGAAATCAATAAAGAAGTATTAATAATAATTAAACTGTTACATTGAGAGATCTTGCTTCCTCTCACACAGAATAACTTCTGTCTCAGCTTCTGCATAGATACAGTGTGGGTTTCCACTCAAAAGACTTGAGGATATAAATTTCTGTTGTTGTACTGGTTGTTCTCTCACTCTGCAAAGATGGCCAGATGAAACAAGACCATGAGTTAGGTCACAGAGGACCTACCATTTTTGTAATAAATAAATAAATAAATAGGTTTTAGTTATTTATTTTTTGCCTCACTGCTCTGCTATCGCTTCTTTTAATGTTGTTTTATGCCTCACCAGGATATCACACTCTCAGCATTTAATTTGATTTTGTTTTGCTAGCATTCTCTTTGTGTCATTTTTGTGTCAACCTCCGATCAATCCACTTGCCAGAATTCTCCTCATCCCACACACACTTGTAAAAAAGCCCAAACTGTGGTCAGTTTGCCAGACTTTTTTAAAAAATAAACATTGGCAGTGTCATTGCTATTAAGTGTAAATATGTAAATTGTGTGTTCCATATGTCTTCAGGAGGCTGTGAGGCAGTTTTTGTACCCATACCTCGTGTACTGTTTCACACACATCTGCATGTAAGGCAGTTGGGAGGGGGAGAGACAGTTGTATAATAGGCAGCATGGTGAAAGAACTGACTTCAGCTGGCAACATAAGGAGGTGGAGGGAAATAGACGAAAGAAAGAACTCGTGTATGATATTGAACAAGGTTGTTGTTATTTTTAAAAGTATTGACCTTTGCTGCTTCAAGCAATAAAATGACCAAGGTGTGATTTTGTTTAATGGTGGCAGAAAGTGAAGTTTACATGGAAGCCAGGGAGGGTGATAACATGACACAGCTGTTCTGTCATTCCCTGGTCATTTGGATTGGCAGTCTGGACCTGCATTCAGAACTACTCGTATCTGGATGCAGTGGCACAGAGAGGCCAAACCAATGCACAAGGAGGTACTGGAGATCTCCTTGTGCAACACCTGTAAAAATATTTGCACTGGTATAGTTCTCAGTAACTACAGGGCCATTGCACTAATTTCCCATGCAAGCAAAGTGATGCTCAAAATTCTGCATCAAAGGGCCTTTACAGACTGCCAGAAATAGTGCAAATTGAGTCCACTTTAACTGCCCTGACTCAGTGCTAGGGAATCATGGGAACTGTAGTTTATTGTGGCACCAGAGCTCTCTGACAGAGAAGGCTCAATGTCCCAGGAAAAAAAAAAATACAATTCCCATGATTCCCTAGCACTGAGCCAGGACAGTTAAAGTGGCCTCAAACTGCACTATTTCTGGCAGTCTGTAAAGGCTCAAAGACTCCTACCATATATGGAATGAGAAATCAGAGGTGCAAGATGGTTTCAGGAAAGGAAAAGGCACTAGAGACCACACTACAAACATATGATGGATAATGGAGGGCACCAGGGAATTCCAAAAGAAAATCTGCATGTGCTTTATTGACTACAGTAGAGTCTTTGATTGCATAGACGATGAAAAACTATGGAATCCTCTCAGTAGTACCACAACATTTGATTGTCCTGATGGAAAGCAGAACTCAGGTGATTTAACTGTGGATTAACTTAAATGGTGTTACAAAAAACTTGGAAAATCTAAACAATCATTAAGACAAGTGAGGAGGGAAGTATACATTTCCAAAGTTTTTTGTAATACCATGGCCTGAGCTCTACTTTCCACCCCATACCCCATTGAGAATCAGCATTATATAAGACTTACATTCTAGCATAAACCTTGGCTATCTGCAGGCTTACTGCTCTGTGACTACAGGATGCATTTTATTCTGTCTTTTTATTCATTCAAGTAAATTTAGCATAAAGTTTTGTCATATAATTAGAATTTAGGATGATGATATTATATTTATGATATGATATTATATTATATTTAATCACCCAAGATGGTTAGTAGAAATAACATTAACCACTCAATAAGACTACTTGGATGTAAAATATGTTTGGTATTATTTTTTCACACCATGTATGAAGTGTAACCACAATATTGTCATTTGCAGTTTTTTTATGGTGGCAAATGAGAATTTGGAGGGGAAAAAAATTCCCAGCATACCTGACACTGAATCTGTGGAGAAATCTTAAAGTATGGATAAGGTTGTTTGCTCTTCGAAGTTCTGAATCTGTAAATAATTTTATTTAGATAATGTCTTATGGTTTCAGTTTAAAAGCATATCCCTACTAGTTTTTTTGTGTTTATCAGTGTAGATGTCAATTACTATAGTCCATCTGAATGAAAAAGAAAGAACACTACAATATTGATTAAACATAATGATCTGAAGAAGACCCATCAGGTCCAAACATGCAGTTCAAGATCCTCGGAATGGACATTGTCACCATCTTGTTTGAATAATTTGTATCATCATTGTATCACATCTGGACTCGGTGTAACTGGACTTGAAGTCTGCAGTTTTGCATATTCACGGAAGGGTGACCTCCATTAAAATCAATGGGCCTTGAATATTGGTGAATCTCCATTTTCACGTGGTGTGTGTGTGTGTCCAGAACAGATCCCCGGTGAAAATGGAGGGCTGACTATATTTTTCTAATTTGTCTATTGTATATTGCACTGTGTGTTGTATGAATTTTCTGAAACACTTAAAACAGGGCAATTTGAGGTTTCATAAATAGTCTTGATTATTGTACAAATACATTTTTTGGTCTCTTTATATTTTCATAGTACTTTCCTTGATCCATTGTGTTCTTAAAACAATTGGACATCAGACATCCTTGCTGCTCTATTGCAAATTATCCCAAGATCTAGCAATAAATTCTACTTTCTTTCACATTTCTGTTTTAATCCAACTGTCCCAATTTGGCAGAGATAGTCCTGATTATTCCTTGATGTTTCACTTTTTCTGCTACCTTTAACATTTCCCAGTTTCTCATTCCTCCTCCTACTTCCCCCCTTTGTCCTTCAGCTTACTTCAGTTTCTGCCAACTGAAGTCAAAGTGCCAAAGTGGTTCGCACTCAGTTTTAGTTTGCACCTCACAGCAGGTGAAGAGGAGAAAAGCAGAATCTTGCTCTTCCCAGAAGGATCAGGCCAAAACAAACTGCTGCAGCTTCTCCTAGTTTTTGTGTTCTTTCTTATTAATAGTGTTTTCCATCTTGGCCACACATTGATGTTGATTGGCCACAGATGTCCTGATTTTGATCTGAGAAGTATTGTAGGGTATGTAAGTGCACAAATGTGTATTTTGCCCAATGCTATTCTGTTGACTCACTCAACACATTGATCTTGTTCACACACATGTCACATCTTATCTTTTGTGAACAGTGTGCTGGTATTGACTGCCCAATTGCTTCTACTGCCCGTGTGAATGGCTAAAGAAACAAAACTTGGACATGGTTTGTTTAGTGCAATGTATAGACTCTGGCTTTTCTGTCTCCAAACAGACCAGATTTATGGTTTCTTTTAGGATCATTTCTTTGATATGCTGTGATAGAGACAAACCAGACAACAACAACAACAACAACAAATCTAATTATTTCCAACAAAAACAGACCTATTGAATTAATGGGATTGACACGAGTGTTTATTTGATAGGTTTAATCTAGTTGGGACTAATAACACAGGTCTACAATGAAAAAACTTTTTTTCAATATTGTAGTTATTTTTAAATCTATTTTTGGTGCTGAATTCAAAAAGCACATTAAAAATGCCTTACAACATGCAGTTCTTTCCCAATTTGATATTTTTTAATCAATTCAGTTGTTACTCAGCTTAGATTTAATGTGGATGCTGATGTTCTAGTGCTATTTCCTTTAGTGCTTTTGAATGGACTCTTGTGTTTCATATCAGCAAATTAAAGTGTTTTGAAAGTCTAATTGAATACTTTAACCCCCTTCTTATTCTTTCCAGAATAATTCTTTGCAGGGTCATTTCATTAAATCACATATTACAACACAGAGACGTCAAATCAAGTTGTGAAAAAACTACGGGATGGAGCAAACCTGAGGCCATTTTTCAGTTTAGAGAGCCAAATTCCTATAAAACCAGCATTATATAATTTAATGGTTTTGCAGACCTGTGAATTGGACTTAATTCAGAGTAGCCATTGAGTAGCCATGTTAGATGTTAAGATATGCAAAATATGGAGAACAGTAATTGTGTTAATTAACAGTAATTAATCCAATCACATTTGTGGTAGGTGTGATTTGTGAGCATACACCAGCATATTCAGATGTACTTCAGAATTCTGTTTTTCTGTGACATTAAAATGCATCCATTGAGTCAGTTTCAGTGATGGTTGGAGCTTCCACATCAATGGGGCAATGAAACTGCTCTGGGTTTTATTCTGAATTGTAAAGGAGCTGAACCTACTTTGGAAATAAGGTCCAGCACCTTTAATGGTTTAATAACCTGGCTGGATTCATTGCCCCACTGGCAAAGAAACCATCACCTGCCATTGGTGAGTTTACATTTTAAGCCATGAGATCTTGAGCAATCAAGTGATAGGAATAGATGTATGAAACAGATCCTATGTTAGGGATTTGACCCTTTCCTGGACACAAGGCTGTTAATCTTGTGGCTAGCATATAATCAGGGACTGCTTTATTCTTTCCTGAGTTCTTTGATTGTCTGCGTCATTGGTTACATTTTTTTTTTATTGCTCCTCAGATGTCAGAGGACAACTTGTGGCCTTATTGTTTAATTATAGATTTCTAACAGAAATATTTAATTGCAAACTAGGTCACCCACCACACCTCAAAATTACTTTGCTTTCATTTAATTTAAATGTGAATGACTGGGATCCAAAGAACTTCTTTAAGCACACCCAAGGCCCTGTGCGCTCTCTCAGTGGGAATTTTGACATCTTTTCTTTCAAAGCTGACCGCTAAGCCATATCACAAATTGCTTTTGAAACTCCTCCATTTCAAAACTAATTTGCTATAGAACATGAAGGGCTGCTGTTTGAGAAACACAAACTGTACATTTCCTTGGGCATGTAGAACTATTTGCATAGTTCTTTGAATCATGGACAATATCTCCAGCTTGAAGGAAAATAGAGGGACACTTTAATAGCTCTACAGATTTTCTTTACAAAAGGAAAAATCAATTAGTTTAGAGAGGTTATTCCTTTAAATAAAAAGAGCATTACATTCCCCCACTCCCATATAAAAGAGAAGTGAAGAACAGTGATCTGGTTGCTGCCATTTATTTTTATAGCACTAAGAATGGGGCTGCCCTGGAAGGCAGTGTGAAACATAAGAAGTACCATGCTTGATCTGACCAAAGGCATACCAACACAACGTTCTGTTCCCACCGGGACCAATCAGATATCTGTGGCAAAATCATATTGAGAGGCATACTGTCCGAATACGTCAGGCAATACACGCTTGTGGCGTCTAGTCATATAATAGCTTTGTCCAAGAATATGTCTAATCCCCCTTTAAATCTGCCCAGGTTGGCTGTCATCCCTACTTCTAATGATACTATGTTCCACATAGGTATGGGGCTGGGAACCTGTGCCCCCCAGAAGTGGTAGGGTACCAACTCTGTTTAGCCAATCAGCGGCAGCCATGGTAAATGGTGAGGGATAATGCCTCTACCCTTGATCTATATGTTGCCCAAAGAAATACTTCCTTTTGTTTGTCCTTAATCTCCCACCATTGAGTTTCACTGATGATCACAATGCCATTCTAGTTTTGTAAAAAAGAGAGAGTTTCACCCATTCCTTTCTCCATACCATGCAGAGTTATCTATTTCTATTATGCCTCTTAGTTTGTCTTGTTTTAAAGCTCCAAATGGTGTAATCTTTCTTCATAAATGAATTGCTCCAGCCCCTTTTTTCATTTTGTAGCCCATTCCTGCATCTCTTCCATCTCTACAATGCCTTTTTTGAGGTGTGGTGAGCATAGCTATTGCCAGCATCCAAAGAGTTGTTGTACCATGCATATAGTATAAAGCTTTCATAATACTGAAAGTTTCATTTCTGTTCCTGGGATCTTCATATTGACCTATAAACCATCTTCAGTGTGCCTTTCTTGACACGAAGTGGGCCAAACATGATTCCTTCATACTGTGTCAATACAAGGCTGAGTGTTGAGGCAGCAGACATAAAGGATGGAGCCTTCATGTATCTGGACCACAGGAGTTCAGTATCGTTTGGATGAACAGTTTCCAAAACCCTATATGCAGGTCTCCTTAAAGTGTTTCACATTATTATTATTTTTCTTTTTGAGAGGTAGATGGAAATGAAAAGAAAATATGTGGGTGTGGGGAATCACGGAAATGGGTGTTGTCATCAGACTTTGCTGTTAGGTGAAGTTTTGACAGAGAGCAATTTGTTAGACTGTAATGGTGGAAATTTTCTCCACTTTTAACTGCTTTGAACTCCAGAACCACATCTGTCATGCACTTTGCAAGTGTCTTTTGAAAGTTTTTCTCTTCCCCAACTGTGTTTTTTACACAGTAAGTTTATTTGACTGTGTAGCTCCCCACGCTTCTTCAGGGGGTGGCTGTAATTTGTGCTATTAGAGTGCCCCCACACATTTAGTTCCCCAATGAACAACCTCATCGTGTACACAGGTTCTAATGAGATGGTTACTCTGTGTGACTCACATGTTCTTTCACTTCTAAAGCTACTGTACTTTTCATGCCTATTTACTGTAATTTCCTTCCAAACTTATTTTGCTCCTGCAGTGGGCATTCAAAAAAGAAAGAAAGAATACAAATAATACAAGAAGAATAGTGAACAAATGGTGACAAGGAATTAGCAACCTGGAAACAGAAATGTCACACAAGAGCCCAATGAGAACCTGATTGCGCATGAAGAAATATGCTTCTATGGACGCATCAACAAAATCTCCACATGCTTAAGGAGAAAAAGGCCAAAATATTTTTACTTGTCAAGTTTTTAAGTTTGTATTACCTTGTATTATCCATGTTTAGGTGCATGTGTGTGTGTGTGTATGTGCACATCCCCACCTCCAAGCCACCTGTTGACTTATGGTGACTCCATTCAGAGGTCATTTGCCAGCCCTGTTCTCTGAAATATAACCTACAGCACTTGGTGTTCATTGGTAGTCTCTCATCCAAATACTAACCAAGGCTGGCCCTGCTTATCTTCCAATATCAGAAGGGATCTGGTGCCTTTAGGGCATTTAGGGCAGGGCCAGCCTTGGTTAGTATTTGGATGAGAGACTACCAATACACACACACACACATGCTAAAGGTTGCATGTGGCCCCACAGCCTTTTCTGTGGCACCAAGCCCCTCCTGGACCAAAATATTTTTGAAAATTTCCCCAAAGTTGTTTATCCCAAAATGCCCCCCTGGAAGGTATGGGCATATTTTGGGGGCTTTTTTGGCACCCCAAGGGCATTTCAGGCCAGTTAGAAGCCTTTTATTTCCAACAGGAAGTATGCCAGTCATTGGCTAGCTCTAAAACAGCCCATAGTGTAAAACAGTGGAAAAGTTGTCTTTCAGGGTGCCCCAGGAGTGAGGGCAATGTGGCCTCTAAGCACCAACAGTTGTGTTTTACAACAGGGATGGGTAACTCTGGAAGGTTAGAGGGCTGTGTTAGCCCCTCAGGAGACCTTAGAGGGACACATCTGTTACCCCCAAGACAAAACAGCAATAACAAAAAATATCCCCAAATGCCTCTGAAGGCATGGGGGAGGGTATTCTCACAACATTTTAAGTTTCAAGGCCTCTCGTGTGTCTAAATTAGTCCAGGCTCCCATGAAGAGCAGGGGAAATGCACTACATGTCCCTTAGTGGACATTTTTGAGCATTTTAGGGCAAACTTTCATTTTTTTTTTTTTTTTTGCAAAAATGGTTTTTGACCTCTGGGGGCCCCAGGGAGCCTCCAGGTATAGTGGGAATGCAGTGCCACAACCTCTAGAGTACATTTGGGATCTTTCTAGATCTCTCTGTCTGTTTCTCTCTGTATGACCTCTGGGGTGGTCCCAGGGCCACAAAAATGGCTCTAGGGGCTGCCGATGAGCCACACTTTGCCTATCCCTGCTTTACGGGTAATCATATATTGTCTACTCAAAAGTAATTCATTATTATTTGAGTGAGGCTTGCTTCAAGATACTTACAGTCTAAATCTATGATATGCACATAGCCTACATTATGATGAATATACACACATGTTACATTTGCCTTTCCTTTGACTTATTGTTCACATTAACAGCATGTGAAATAAAATTCACAGAAACAACTTTAGACATTCTCTAAACAAGTGGTTTTCAAGGTAGGAAATTATTTGGTATCTGTCTCTGAATGACCATTTCACAAGGTCACATTTCTCAGAAATTCTCAAAATATATGTAAACAAGACTTTTATTTCCATATGCAGCCTCAAATGGGTGTTACCAGGACTCTCAGGGCAGAGAACACTTTAACTGGATGCTGAAGGCAGTAATGGGGAGGTGAGACAGATTGACTGCAGACCAATAGAGGCATCCATGCCTGAAAGTGAGGGAGTCAGGGAATACCACACACTTCTGAATCTGCAAACAATGCAGAATAAAGAACCTCTGGGTTTGGTGGAAAGGGGAGGCAAGGAAAGGCAAGGTGATGGTGGAGAGTTTACAAAAGCAAGGCTAGACTGGGAGGGGAAGGATTTGGATGGATGGAAAGGACGATGAGGAAGGACTAAAGGGAGGAAGTGGAGACGGGTGTTAGTGTGTTGAGTCTGAGGGAAGCCAGCAGCAGCTATGGGGAGTCAGCATGCCAAGGGAAGTAGGAGACACTAGTGTCAGTGGACACAGCACCAACTTACAGAGAGCTGGAGAGGCCTTTCCCTCAGGCATGGCAGTGTCCTCTACCTTCTTTCCTTTTGAACTGAGCCAGTGGCTGGTGAAGACTATCTGGGGAAGCACTTGGGAGAAGGAGCAGCCTTGAGTGGTCTGGATGTTGCCTACTGCCAGCCTATCTATGGTTGGTTGGTTGGTTGGTTGTGATGCAGGAAGAGAAAGAGGAATTCTTTGGGGAAAGAAGTATAAGCTAAAGTCCTCCTAGAAGGATGGGCCAGTGGAGGACTGGGAATCATAGGAAGGGAGAAAGATGAGCTTTAGACAGCCAACAGTCTAAAAGGAACTATAATAGGAGGAACAAGTGGGTTACAGACTGAAGTGGGGAGCAGCAGACACCCTAGTTAGTGAAGCAACCAGTCTTATCTTCTCAAGTTACTTACCTTGAATTACTTTTCTTATTGTGTATCTTCTGTTTCTATAAATTTAGTAAATGGGACAGAAGGAAAGGGCAACATTGTCGAGTCTATGGATGCAGGTGTCCTACTAGTGGTGGTGGTGGTGGAGGATAGTGCCATAGCCTGTCACCACATACGTTTGAGGCCTATAAATTCTACCAGTTCCACAGGTGCCAGCAGTCCCTGATTAGTATGGTGCTTCATCCCTTTCTCTTTCCTATCTATCCACAAGAAATGATGGGGCTGGTAGTTTTTAAGAAAGCTTGTCACATTGAGAAACACAAAATCTCTGTTTCTCAAAGTGCAAGTCTAGGTTAAATGACCCAGTCTACCTATATGAGTCTTCCTAGTTCTAAGAACTGTAGGGGAAGGCATTTTCTCAGTCCTGCCACCATCACATGTTTGGTGAGACACAGGAAAGATCCTTCTCAGTGGGCTGTTCCCAGGTTGAGGAACTCCCTCTGAGAGGAGGTTTCATTGGGCCCTTTTCTGCTTTTTTTTCTGCCAGTAAGGGTGGCACTATTATTTAGGTAGGCATTTGGTTTTTTATATTGTTCGAGCAGAAGGGTTTATAAAAGTAATATGTTGTGTTTGTATATTTTTTATTATGTTTTAAATATGTTTTAAATGGCTATAACTTTGGGCTTTTGCAGACTGCTAGAAATAGTGCAAATTGAGTCCACTTTAAGGGTTAGGGTTAGGGTTAGGGAATCATGGGGACTGTATTTTATTGTGGCACCAGAGATCTCTGACAGAGAAGGCTCAATGTCTCAGAAAAAAACAATTCCCATGATTCCCTAGCACTAACCCTAACCCTTAAAGTGGACTCAATTTGCACTATTTCTGGCAGTCTGCAAAGGCCCTTTGTTTTTTAATAGCATTGTTTAATTTTAATTTTTTAAAATGGTAATAGCTTTCTAGTTGTACTTTGTTTTAACTTGTCCCCATAAGTCAACAGACAACTGGAAGGCATATACATACAAGTGGCATTGAATCCTGTGCAGGGAGGCAGGTGGAATATAAAACAACTTAACAAAATAATGAATGAATGAATGAATGGCACAAACAGACCTTCTCTGTTCTAGAGAAGTACATGTCCTTTTGTTCTTGGGAAAGCAGCATGCTCTTCAACATATTACTTGTACTTTCTGATTGGGTCCAAAATATCTCACAAGATCTGGACAGCAGGCACATAGATACAGAAATCAAAGATATAGCTATGTTTGTCTGTAGAATCAGTATGTAGAGAGATCTTGTAGCAGCTTTGAGACTAATTGAAAGAAAGAAGTTGGCAGCATGATATTTCGTAGACTAAAGTCTATTTACTCAGATGCATATGGTGGAGTGGAAGACAGAGACAGACATATATATGGCATAGGTACGTGAGAATATCAATTCAAATTCAAATTCCTTTCTGTATGGAATTTGAGATGCATTCCATTTCAGACCTCAGAACAGTGGTCCTTGAATAAAAGAACTGCAAAGGCAAATTAGAAAGAGAAACAGCAGAATTGGAGCTCATCTACAGACTAGTCCTTCAGCAATGGATTGAAGAAAGATAATGGCTTCCTGGCACACTACACACATTTCAACACTATCTGACTCCAACTTCATGGGGGCGTCCTACACTCATCTATTCTCTTCACCTACAGGCTAGGTCTTGCCACTTCATTCCCACACACAAAGGCTAGTTCCCAATGCCTTTGTTTACAAACTACCATAGTTAAAACTGGGCTTGTTACTTCATTTCCATACACAAAGGATTCTGAATTTGAATTGACATTCTCACATATTTTTGCCATATATATGTCTGTCCCTGGCTTCCACTCTACTTCCTCTACTATTTGAGGAAGTAGACTTTGGTCTATGAAAGCTCATGTTGCCAACTTCTTTCTTTCAATTAGTCTTGAAGATGCTACAAGAACTCTCTACATACAGATACAGAAAAATATCTTTACAGAAATACTCTCAGGAAAGATCTACCATTTAATATAACCCCTCCTCCACTGATAAGGGGGCTACATATACACATCCATGTATTTCTGGGGCCTGGAAATGTATGTCCTCCCTATGCTTGGACTATAATTTTAAGCAGCACTTTGGGGAAGCTTGTCCACCATTAATTATCCTCCCCCTGAGAAGCTTCTGGGGACCTGTTCTAAATGATCTCTCAACAAAGAGATAGCCTCAGACCAGGGAAAGTTCTGCTTAGGTCTCATTGAAATTAATGGATTTAATTTAGTTGTGATCAAGTTCTATTGCTGATTTAGAACTTTAGCAGCTGCAGGCTGAAGAAAGAGGATGCCTTGAAGGAGATATTTAGGAAATGTACACTTTAGGGTCCATAGTAAGTGAAATAAGTCCTACTGTTGGCAGTCAATGGCACCAGAGCAATAGACTGCAACAACCTCACAAAACTGATACAAACGTAAAAGAGCTTTTGTGAAACTAAGCGATGTGTGTCTGCTGACTGTTTGAATTACTTTGTCCTGGACTACTGCAGAGGTTGACCTGTTCTGTTATCCAGGACTGTGAATTGATAAAGAACTTCTTGGAGGATTAGAGATCATGTGTTTTATTGGGCCATGTTATCTTTTAAAAGCATGCCTGCAGAATCCCCTAGGATGGATGGGGGACAATATTGAAACCAGTGAGATGTATCTGTTTCCATAAAGAAACCGTGTTCATTGTAGCAGCATCACAGAAGCACCACTGGTGATTAGATACAGTACTTTACAGTTTAGGTTTAAAGGGATGGATTACTCTTAATTATCCATATGCACTATAGGCGCAGGAGGAAAAACAAGGATACAAACATGTTATAATATGAAGATATTTGTCTGAGAAAAACTTGTCTGAGGAAAAAGAGTGAGTTATTTGTGTACAGATGAAAGAAAACAATATGAAAAAATGTATCACAAACCAATGCAAGGGATGCAGTGGCTCAGGTGGTTAAGACGCTGACTCTGTTGATTGCAAGATTGGTAGGTTGGCAGTTTGAGGCCTGGGTGCTGCATGATGGGGTGAGCTCCTGTCACTAGTCCCAGCTTCTGCCAGCCTAGCAGTTTGAAAGCATGCAAATGCAAGTAGATAAATACGTACCACTTCAGTGAGAAGGTAAACAGCATTCTATGCAATCATGTTGGCCACAGGATCACAGAGTAATCTCTGATAATGTTGGCTCTTTACCTTTAAACCAGGGGTAGGCAACTTAAGGCCCGGGGGCTGGATGCGGCCCCCTGAGGCCTTTGGACCGGCCCCAGGCCAGTCCTGGTGCCGCCGCTGCCGCTGCCACCCCCCGCCGCCACTGCCGCCTGCCATGTTGATATTGATTATTGTTGTTATTACTTGTTCTTGGGGTTTTCTTGGCAAAATCTCCACAGGGGTTTTGCCATGGTTTTTCTGGGGATGAGAGAGTGTGCATGCATATTTTTAAATTTTTAAATTTTTTTTAAAAAAAATTATTTATTTATTTATTTATTTATTTATTTTTGGTGCTTCAGCCCCCCAATTGTCTGAGGGACAGCAACCCGGCCCCCGGCTCAAACAGGTTGCCTACCCCTGCTTTAAACCAATGCTACTCAAAGTAGTTGTCCCTGGACTGGTGGCAGATCCTTGAACCATTGGCTATCATCTTCTCACATATTTCCCAGAAAGAAAAACAAAACAATCATACCCAACAGGCATAAATATGGTGCCAGTCACTGGTACATTGGGGGGAAAATAGTTGTTGGTCCCCCATATCACATAGCCTGAGAGGTACTGTCCTAAACAATGTGTGCTGACTACTAAATTATTTATTTTGAAGTCTACTTTTTTTTAAAAAACAACAACAACACACCCCTGACTATAAAAAAATCTTACTGAAAACACAGAAGTGAAGTCAAGACCACAGTAACTTTCTGAAAAAGATATGTGCACTAAAAACTTCAGCGTAACACAAACATGCAAAATTCCCAATTTCCTTGTAAACTCACAAACTTCTGTGTAAACAAAATTCTGTTATCCAATCATTTTGTCTTCACAATATTTGGACACCTTCACAACTATGAAAACATGCATATTTCTCCTGAAAACACTCGTCATTAGGGCTGAGCACTTGTATATAGGACATTTTGTAATAGATGGAAACGTGGAAAACTCCTGCTCTCCCTTTCTTTTTGGGTGTTTCACACTTTGAAAACACAAACATTGAACCTATGGTGTTAGTGAATTATCATGGACTAGGATTGTGCTGAGGTGTTGAAGATGTTGTTGGCTGAGGGACTCTAAATTACCTTTTCAAGCTGTTATTGTAGTTGCTATCCCTTCCCCTTATCTGTGACTGGAACTTCATTCTTACAGATGTGTATGCATATCTCTGTGTGGGTGATCAGAAAATCTGCCCTTTACAGGTATTCAATATTATCTACGTGGGTATAGTCAGTGTTAGTTGGTGGTTTCCATGTTGGTGGGCCAGTGAATCCTTTCCAGGTATTAGTCTGAATGTTAGAGGGGCTATCCAAAGTGCTGAACATCTTTTGGAGTTAGTTTTCAGCACTATATTTCAAACTAAAATGGGGATTTCATTTCAGACTAAAAAGTGGATTGGATTTATTGTCCCACCAACATGGAAGCTACCAGTCACAACTGAGAATAGTTGCACATGCTTAGTGCTCTTGGTATGCTGTTTGGTCAGTATGCACCATATTTCATATTGATTGAATATAGCTTTGAGAGCTGAACAAGGTTTTGGTTTATGCGCTATCAAAACTGTTCCTTTCAGTCCAGGCACATCTGCAGCACCACTGACATCAGCCTCTTTCATGTACTCATATTATAGGTATGTGGGCTAGGTTTGTTGAAGGGCAGTGGGATCATGTTCAGACTCAGTCTCTATCCCTGCACGCCACAAATTCATTGGCTCTGGCCACATTAAGTGCAATCACATATATGATTGATCTTTGTGAAAAGGGCTTCTGGGTGCACCTGATGTTACTGTGCCTGTGAGAAGTATGGATACTTCTCAGGGGTGACCGAGATTTTCATGCTACTGGTGTGATGAATCTGCTCTGGGTTTTGTTCTAGATGTTAAAGGAGCTTTCCCAGGGCTTAAGTTTCAGTACCATCGAAAGCTCCTTTAAAGTCTGAGATAATATTGAGAGCAGATTCACCAAGTATCTGACATGGAAGCCCCCAGCCATTCCGATATTGTATTGTCAGAGGACATGGACTTTTTATGCTATTGTATGGTCTGAAAAGGTTTCATTCAGGCTGAGTGGAATACAAAAAAATGCATTGTTAAAAGCAGAGGGAAGTAAAAGAATGTAGGTCAACATGAATTTAGCACCTTAATACTTCTGTGATATGCATTACTACTACTACTACTACTGCTACTACTGTATTTATTTCTATCCTGCCTTTCCCTCAATTTGGGACTCAAAGTAGCTTCCATCAAATTAAAAAATATATATAGTATTAAGATCCACAAGATACAAAAGTTAAAATGAGAGTAAACAATCACAAAATTAAAACCAGTTAGCAAGATCCAGCACATTATTTGGGTCTGACATGTCTTTTATAGTCAATCAATAATTGCCTGTCTAATCAGAAAATTCTTTACCTGTCTGTGAAAAGAAAGTAGGGAAGGTGCTGGTCTAGCTGCTCTGGGAAGGGCATTCCAGAGCCTGGAGGCAGCCATTGGAAAGGCTGGATGTACCTGTGATTGTGGTGGGACAGAGAAGCTCTCTAGGCCCCCAAATGAATTTCATGAAAATCACAAAACCTATAAGTTAAATTATTCTACTCCAAACATTCCCCTTGAATGTGATGAAAATCTGTCCAGCTGTTTCTGCGTGATGTGGTAAAATTAAGAAACTTGGCTGGACTTTACTAAGACAGCTATGAATGCATAACTTAGAATTATGCATTCTTAACTAGTTTGTATTCATGATTCACTGTTTTAAGGAATACATAGAGATCATCAAAATCTTCCTATCCCCATCCACTGGGCAGCAGAAGTCTCGACTGATGGAGATCTGTTTTTTTTTTTTTTAAATCAGGAATCAGCTGACTGATGTTCTCATCCTCCTCATACAAACTATCTTTGGTGTGAGGAGAGATTGTGATAGGGATCCTCCTTCCACTTCTCATGGAAGGCAGTGAGAATATCAATCAGCAGCTTTCTGATCAAAAGGGAGCAGACCCCTGTTGATCACAGTTGCTGCTGACTGGTAAGTGGGGATTGGGGAGTCTGGCTATGTAAGTACAGTCGTTATATAGCTAACTAGCCGAGACAGAATTACAGTCCTTAATTGTATTTATATAGTTATGGCAAAGCTTCAGAAATGGTATTTTAACTCATTTTGTTCAATTCTTTCAAATGATGTGGCAAACTATCCTATATAAATGAAAAAAAGAAAAGAAAAAAGATTGGCATGCCCACATAATGAATTTTGTGTATGCCACATAGTCAAACTATCCCAACATGGATTCCAAATTTGATTAAAGTGAAATGAAAAAATAAATGGAGCATTTACCACAGGGTCCTTTTCTATGTGCCACTTAATATTTATTTTAGGTGTGATAATCCCAACCATACCTTCTACATTAAGTGAAAACCCATCTAGCCATTTCTGCATGGAGTGATAACAGACTGAACCTTCAGTTGATTTTTTATTGATTAAAACACAGTGTTGCATGTTAATTCTGATAGATCTTCACTGTCTTAACATCATCAGATTCAGAACTTGGAAACTTTACCATCTTAGATGACAACTTTCAGAATCTCATAGCCTCCCCCTCCCCCTCCTCCTCCTCCTTTCCCCAAAAACATAACTCAAGGGGGCTTACATGTTAAAACATAGCTTTGACCACATTAGTTGGGGGATTCTGGAAAGTATAGTCCAAAAAACTAATGTTTCCAAGCTCTGATCAGAATCATACCATTAATAAAAAATTAAAACAATTAAATTTTTTAAAAAACACAACCAATGCAGGGACAAATTGGCTGAGAAAAGTGTGAAGGTATAATTATGGGGTGAGGGTAGCAACAAGATGGCATTGCCCTCTCCTCCTGAAATTTTCCTTCAGTCTCCAAATGTCTGGTATTCCAGAGAATGACACTGAAAATCATGCACTCCTAAAACCTGGATAATCATTCAGACCTATTTGCTGTGTTTATATTCTTCCGGTAACTTTTCTTCTCCCTTTTCTTTTGGATGCCTAACTTATATTTCTAAATGCTCAACTGAGGTTTCAGGTTACTGCAATGCTAGAAATTTCTGGACTGAAGAAAAAATTCATTGTATGGGGCAGAATTCTTATCTGGTGAGCCAACACCCTCATTGTGTGTCCTTTGTATCTGCACCCCTAGAGGGGTGAAATGAAAAAAATACAAACCTTCACCTAAATCAGTATGCCTGTTTGAAGAGCTATATTTTTGCTGATCCCAAATGTTCAAGGTACATCTCTTTGGAGAAGGCATTACAAATTGAGAGGCCACAACCTTAAATGTTCTGCTTTGTTTACACCCACAAAGTTTTTTGCCTGTGGTGGAACATAATGGTCAAGAGGGCAGAGACGGGAAGCAAGGTCTCAGTTACTGAGTGAAATGCATAAGCAGTTTAGTCAGAGAGCATTGGAGAGGCATTTAAACATTTAATTTCAAAATCCGAGATGGAGAAGTCCTAGGAAAGTTGTATCTTGTGATAATTTTGCTTTACAGAATTACTACTTTGACCACTATACAGAGATATCTTAGGTGATCTTTCTTTGAAACCTTGCACACGGTACAACAGTTTCCACTACACTACTAGCTTTAACCAACCATCTTTTCTTGTCTGTTCTTCCAAAATGTTTCTTTCAAAGTCACTTTCCTGTTTCATCCTGTTTACAAAAAGCAAATGTGAGATTTAGCTCTGAAAAGTCTGTTCCAGTCTGAGCTGAAGGGAGAGGTTAAGATGGCTTTACTGTGTGATACAGAGTTAAACTCTCCGGGACTTATTACAAAGAAATTCCATTAGCAATATTTAAATGCCAGCTTTGAAAGGCACTCGATAATATGTGTGTTGGCGCTGATCAAGAATAGTACCTTTTAAAGATGAAAAAGTAATGTGACTGTTAGCTTAATATAAAAGTGTCAAGCTGTGGGCAGTCTCTTGTCATTTTAAAGAATCTGGGCTATTCCTAATGGGAGTGAAGCTGAAGGGAGAAAGGAAAGTGAGTAGTAAAAGAAAAGGTAGCTGTACATTTGTACACTGAGATATTATTTGGTCTGGCACTCATACTACCAGACAGTTTGTGGAGATAAGGCAAACAAATTAAAAATGGCATTACACAGCTTGGAACTTTGCTTGTAAGAACCATCTAATGAGATGCTGAAACAATCTGCAGCTGAGCTACAACAGGATGATGCCTTGGGAACCAGAACATCATCCATTCTGTTCTGTTCTCATCCGGCAGGCCGTTCCAAAGTCTGGGAACGGTCGCAGAGAAGCCAAAAGACAACATTATTGTCTTTTCCAATGATTCATGCCTTTTCATGATGTGTCCAAAGTATGGCAGTCTAAGTCTTGTCATCTTTGCTTATAGGGATATTTCTGGCTTGATCTGTTCTAGGACCCATTTGTTTGTCCTTTTGGCTGTCCATGGGATCCTCAGCATTCTTCTCCAGCACCACATCTCAAATGCATTGATTTTTGTCCTATCTTCTTTCTTGACTGTCCAGCTCTCACATCCACAGTGATAGGGAATACGATGGCTTGTATGATTCTGACTTTTGTGCTGAATTGTATGTCTTTGCATTTTTAGGATCTTTTCTAGTTCTTTCATAGTTACCCTCCCCATTCTTAATCTTTTTCTGATTTCCTGGCTGCAGTCCCCGTTCCGATCAATATTTGATCCCATATATGAGAACTCTTTTACTATTCCTATTTCCTCATTGTCTAGTTTGAATGTGTGTAAGTTCTCTGTGGTCATTAGTTTTGTTTTCTTTATGTTCAACAGTAAGCCTGCCTTTGTACTTTCTTCTTTGATCTTCCGTAGTAGTTGTTCTAGGTCTGTGAGGTTTTCTACTAGTATTATGGTGACGTCAGCATATCTCAGATTGTTGATATTCCTTCCTCCTATTTTCATTCTTTCTTCCATGTCCAAGCCTGCTTTCTTTCCAATATGTTCTGCATCTAAGTTGAATAGGTAGGGTGATAGGATGCAGTCTTGTCTGACCCCTTTGTCCATTTTGGAACCATTCTGTTTCTCTGTGTTCTGTTCTGACAGTAGCCTCTTGTCCTGAATACAGATTCCTCATCAGGACTATCAGATGTGTTGGCACTCCCATGTCTTTAAGAGTGGCATTAGTTAAAAAATGCAGCTGCTATCATGGAAGCTCTTCCGTCCATCTCTCCATCTTTATACACTGGTTTATATTAATCATTATTTGTCCAATCATATAACTACATTCAGGATAGCATAAAAGAATTTGGCAATTAAAAACCAGCACTTAATCTCACCCATTAGTCAGGTGCAGGGATAACTCCATTTTTACCTCATGAGAGACAGAAAGAGAAATACTATCACAAGGAAATTAGGTTTTCGGTGTATTTAAAACTGCCTTCAGTTTGAGGAAGGGACTAGATCTCAGACTGTTCTCACAGGTGGTCATTATAGGAAAAAGGATGATGGAATAGATAGACCTTTGGTCTGATTCAACAGGACTCTTCTTGTGTTCTCACATTTTGTGCCTGAAATTGGTGTGGAGGACATCAGAAGCTTATAAAACTTGCTTCAAAAATACAAGAGATTATTCAGTGCACAGAAATGACTTTTCCTTGCTGAGAAGTGAGCCTCAATGTTCTGAAAAGGGCAAACTCATTTACAATGTTAGTTATGATAAGTGGCTCCAGTCAAGCAGCTCAGGTTGGGAGGCTCCCAGCTGTTTGTGTGTGTTCCTCTGGGCAAGGGGGTGTAATAAGAGTTTCAAGAATTATTTAGAGGTTTTAACGCCCTTGCTCTGTTTCACAGATTGAAACAGAGCAATTTCTGTGAAGAGATTTGTTAGTTTGAGTTAGTGTGAGTGGATCATCTACTGATTTATTCAGCAACATAGTGAAAACAAAGTTCTTCATCAACAAAATGGTACAGCTTGACTGCAAGGCTTTATACTATTACTATATTAACAACAAAATGGTTGAAAAGAACCCCCTAGCCCTGCCCTATAGGATAATGGCATGATCCTTAATTTGAAGGTTAGTCTCTTATTCAGCAAGTGAAAGCGGATTTCCTGACTCACCAAAAGTGCCAATATGAAGACCACAGCTGTGGGTAAAGTGATGGTGTGAGCCACTTTCAGGTGCTGGGACTGGTTCTTTTCCACAGAAGCCTGGGTGGTTTGCTTAGGTTTAGGTACAGTATGGCTGGGAAAGTTTAAAAAAGGCAACATGGTTGAATGGCAGGAGGCAGGGCTGAGAAGTAAGTGGAGACTTCATCCAAGTTCATGCTGAGCCAATATAAGTTGCTTCCCCATCACAGATACAAGCAGTTGGCTTCAGTTAACGTCCCTGCCCATCCTGCATCAGTGTTTAGGCTTTTGTATAAATATTTGTTTCATTAGTAGTACAACACTGCAAATAATATTTATTACAACTCTAGGTGGTATAGGCATGGAACGTCACGGAAGGTTTGGGGACAGAGGGAACCTGTGCATCCATCATACACAGTATGATGAGTGCTTAAGGGACCTTAGGGTGTAGACAACCAGGTTATGCCCAGTTTAGGGGCAGATGGCTCTGCCTCATGTACAAGTGGAGAGGAATTGCATAGTGGCATCAGCCTGGATTCCAATGTCTGGCATTACAGTGCACTGGCAGGTGACATTATCGCCCCTGCTAATCAAGACATCTCGGGGATTTAACCTGGCTCTACTATTTAACTGGTGTTTAGTATGACAAAGGAGTTTTGTAGACTGTTGTACTTAACTACTTTTTGTTATCTCCCTTAAGAGAGAAGAGCTGAACCTTGGATTGTAACACCAGGTGCTGCCTGCTCCGCAGAGGGGGCTATGTAGTGAACTGGCACCGTTAACATCAGCCAGCGCCAAAATCAACTTGCTTTTGTTGTTGTTAACTGCCCTCAAGTCAATCTCAACTCATGGGGACCCAATGCATAAGACACCTCCAAGACCCTCTGTCCTCCACTGCTCTGCTCAGACCCTGCAACCGCATACCCATGACTTCCTTAATAGAATCCATCCGTCTTCCTCTCTACTTATTCTGTGCTGCATTTCCCCTATTGTGTCCTCTGCTCCATTTTCCTCAGGTTGAACACCCTTTTCCTTTTGTGAGAAGACTGATGCAAAGAAGGTGTTGAGTAATTCTGCCTTTTCTCTGTCCCCTGTTAGAATTTTTTCATCTTCTCTGTGCAGTGGCCCCACCATTTCCTTCTTCTTTCTTTTGCTATGGACATACCCAAAGAAACCCTTTTTATTGTCCTTTACCCCTCTAGGTAAGGCTGAGCTCATTCTGTGCTTTGGCTTTCCTGACTTTACCCCTACATGTGCTAGCTATTTGTTTGAATTCCTCTTTAGTGATTTCACTCCTTTTCCATTTCTTATACATCTCCCATTTAAAACTTAGTTCAGTTGAAAGTTCTTTTGTCATCCAACCCGGTTTCTTGAGACATCTCTCATTTTTTCTTCTCATTGGAACAGTTTGAGATTGTGCCTTCAGTATCTCCCTTTTGAGAAACTCCCATCCATCCTGAGTAGCCCATTGTGATGCACCTGTCACTGTTCACACTACAGGTGGGGAAATAAATGTGTGAACACTCTCTCATGCTAATTTTCTTGTTTTTTTTAAACACTTCTTGGCACAGTCAAAATTAGTATCTCAGAGAGAAATCTAGGGTAGAATTTTCTCTTTCTTATTAAGAAAGGTCAGTAAAGGGTTGTACTTAGTAAGAGATTGTTTGTGAGAACTGACACAATCCATGTACTCATTTGCCAAGGCTGATCAAACAAGGGATTCTGTTACCTGAGGTGAAGAACAAGATGGTGTCCTCTTCCATTTCCCCCTTTCCTTTCCCCAAACACTGACTTCACTGGTATCTGAATCTTTTTTCTACACTGAGGGGTTATCCACACTGTGAAAATAATCCAGGATGAATCCAGGTTGAATCTCCATTGTTCACATGTATCCTGAATGCACCTGATTAAGGTTTTTTTTGGGAGGGGGCTGCAAAAAATCCACTTAATCCAGGATAATTGATACTGGGTTTTCCCCTGAATTTTTTAAAAAGATTTGCTTGTTGGTAGTGTAAATAACCAATGTAAATAGACCTGAATAGAACCAGGATAAAACTCTGCATGTCTTGAACATATTCTGAATGCATTCACATAATCTCTATTCCAATGCTTGCAGGTGTGAACAACTGAACTTGCAGAGATGTGCATCAGTGCAGTTTCATAGTGTGAATAACAAACCTGGAATGTGTGAGTGAGAGGATTCTCATTGCTGCACTAAAAAATAGATGTCTGAATTACCTCTGCGCTGGTGATAGAAAAATACCTTCTATCACTCCTTAAAGCAGGACACTAACTTAGGCAGTACAGAGCAAGACAACACCTTGTTGCTGCCTCTCAGCATCTGCTGCCTGAGGTATTGCCTCACACTGCTTAATTGTAAGGCTGGCCTTGTATTTGCCCACCTACAGCCAGAGGCAGGCAGATATATCATAGTGGGTTTGCATCAAATCCAGCTGGATACTTAGGGCCTCGGCAGACGGCTAATAGAGCCATCTCCGAGGCAGGGAAGAGGAGGGGCAGCCGCACGCTCGGCGCCCCTTCCTCCTCCCGAGGTTGCCCTCAGAGCTGCTGGCCCTCCGCACGGCCGGCGCTCCCAGGGCAACCTCCCGCCGCAGCGTCCGCACACGCTGCGGCGGATAAGTCAGTGAAAGTGCACCCTACGCTTTTACTGACATCTGAAAGCTTTTACTTTCACTGACATCTGAAAGGAGTGCTGATTTAGCGCTCCTTTCAGGGGCGCCGACGGTGCGCCGCGGTGCGGATGCCTCGCTCCCGCGGTGCACCGTCTCGCGGCGTCCCAGACGCCCTTGTCTGCTTCCCCCCTTAGTTCAGAAACCCAGGCTTTGGTAGTTAGAAAACCTTTATTAAGAAACTATAGATCTAGTCCAGACATGTTCAGTCTCAGAACTGACTGGCAAGCATTAAAATTGCCTAATTAAACTACACACAATGTCAAATTTCAGGTGGGCTTAATTCTGATTCATTATAATTAATAACCACATTTTTCCTGCTCTTTCCCATACCACCCCCCTTTCTTTTTTTGTTACAGCCAAAGGCAGGCAACTGTATCATACTGGGTTTGTGTCAAATCCAGTGGGATAACTAATTCAGAAACCCAGGCTCCACAGAAATGACATTGAACGGGCTTGGCTCCTGCTTTCCTCCCTCCCAGTATTATCTTAGCATGTCTGATATCACAATGGCTTAGCCATACCACTTCTGCTGTATATCCCATCACACTGACTTCACAACATTTTATGGCAGGAAGTTGTTTATGCAACTCCTAACAGTTTGTTGACTGTGCCAGTTGGCCCAGGGGGCAGGGAGATATTGTTCTTTGATGTCAGCTCAAAAATCACTTCAAAAGAACTGTTTGCTCTAATTCTTTCCCATCCAACAACTTTGCACAGTCTGTAACAAAGCTCTTCTTCTGCCTGAGTTCAAAACTGCAGTAAAGACCAGTCTCTTTTGGCAGGCCTACTGGGTTGATATTTAAATGATGTGTTTTAAAGTATGAATTGATTATTTTTAATATGCATTGGTTTTATATGCTCTTTGAACTGATGTTATGTGTTTTTCAATTGGTGCTGTGTCCAATCTGGTGTTCCCTACCTCAATCCATAGGGAGAGGCAGGCAAGAAATACATGTTGTTGTTGTTGTCATTGTTCATGGTGACTTTTATTGCCTTGGCAGCACTGACCCAGGATACTGGTTCATGCTAATGTTTGGGGTTCACTTATAGTGCCAATGCCTTGGGAAGTAGTCATGTGCTAGCATGGCAGTACTGGCACCCTATCTAAACCTTCTGTTGCCATTAAAGTAGCTCCTGGACTCAGGTGGTTAGTAGAGCACACATATTCTTTATGATGCAGCATCTAGGCAACTTCTAGGAGAGGCAAACTGTGTCTAATTAGCTTGGTGCAAGACTGTATAGGTCTTTAATTAGAAGCACTCTTGTAAGAGCTGTACTTGGCTGCTCCCAGCGTGTTTGCTGTGGTGGAAAATTGTCCTTGTACATTTTAGATCTGCACATTTTTTATGATTGCATTTTATCTTTTTTAAAGAGAGAATGAGTACGTTTATTAAGGTGGTTGTATTTACTCTTAATGCAGTGTTTTAAGCCTCTATTTATTACAAAGGAATCTGTCAACTTTGTAAGCACGTACGCCACTAAAGCAGAGCTATTGATTATAAATGTTTCTGAGGCACTTTGCTTTCATTAAAGGCGGAGACAGTTTGGTGGGGTGTGCTTTAGTTTTTAATAAACACTGCACTTTGTGTGGAGCGCTTCTGTTTTTCTAGCTTCAGTCATGCTTTTTATAAGGCAAGGATTTTCTGTCTTAAATGGAACCTGGCTCTCTTTAAAATAGCAGCATGTGAATGTGCTAGTCTCTCTTTGCTGTGTGCTTCACCATAAACCCTTGTTTTTGCATAATGTAATAAACGATTGCTAATATATGTCCATTGTTGGAGATGCATACGATTGCATTACCATATGCACAAAACATACATAGATATTCCTATTGGAACTATGTTGAGATTGGATTTAACACTTAGCCTAACAGACACAATGAAATAGTTGTTAATGATGCCAATGGCCACTATATGTATAATGCAGGGGTAGGCAACCTAAGGCCCGGGGGCCGGATGTGGCCCCCTGAGGCCTTTGGACTGGCCCTAGGCTGGTCCTGCTGCCGCCGCTGCCGCCGCCCACCATAATGATATTATTGTTGTTATTACTTGTTCTTGGGGTTTTCTTGGCAAAATCTCCACAGGGGTTTTGCCATGGCTTTTCTGGGGCTGAGACAGTGTGCATGCATATATATTTTTAATTTTTAAAATTGTTTTTAAATTATTTATTTATTTATTTATTTTTGGTGCTTCGGCCCCCCAATTGTCTGAGGGACAGCAACCCGGCCCCCTGCTCAAAAAGGTTGCCTACCCCTGGTATAATGCAATCTTAGTGGATCACAGATAAATATATGAAATTACTCCTTTGAAAAGGATGGTAATATGAAAACCTGTATTTGGTGTTTGACTTGTGCACGCTCTACTCATTCATACATCTCAGTCAACATTCAGTGTTGCATTTTTTCAAGTGATTAGTCTACAACATTAGAAGATAGCCTAAAAAACTGAACAGGATAATACTTTGCACTTAGATAGCAGTGGGCCCTGGTGGATAGAGCAAGGGTGGGGAAAGTGCACCCCATGGCCATTTTTAAAGATTGCAGCTCCCCATTTTTTATTTTATGTTTGTATAAAGGCAACCCACCCCCATGACCTAGGGCATTTTGGGATGAAAATAGTAAAAAAAATTTTTTTTAAAAATTCCAGGGATGCTGATATGGAAACGCATCTCTAGACCAAAGCATTCAGAACACACAATGTACCTGATTTTGTTTAGTAATCCTTACAGTACTTTGTCCCCATATTGCCAATGAGTGGCCAAGTCTGAGAAAGAATGGTCTGCCTAAAGCCACCAGGTAAGTACATGGCAAAAGTCAAATTGGAGTCTTCCTGGTTTGTAGCTCAGTTATCATCTGTCATAGCATAGTATTTTTATATTGTCCTTCAAGATCCAGTTATCATGATCCACTACCCTATTCAAACTCTTGGAAAAAACAGAAGTACATTTTGATCACTACATGTGAAAAAGGACATTGGGAATATTGTTAATCCTAAATTTAACGTGAGCCAGCAATGTGATACTGCAACAAAGAAGGTAAATACTATCTTAGCCTGCATTAATAGAAACATACTTTCCAAGTCAAGGGAAGTAATTGTCTCTCTATATTCCTCAGAAGTCAGGCCTCAGAAGTCAGGTTTGGTAATGGAATGAATTGCACAGAGAGGTGCTCCAGTCTCCTTCTCTGGATGTCTTCAAAAAGAGGCTGGACAGGTACCTGCTGGGGATGCTCTAGGTGGAGACCCTGCACTGAGCAAAAGGTTGGACTTGGTGGCCCAGGTGGTGCCTTCCATGACTCAATGATGCTATAAAATTCTATAATTCTCTGATTCTATAAACATATTAGCCAAGATAACTTTTTACTTGCCTGTTGTTGTGTGGCTCCAAGTCATTTTTGATTTATGGCGACCCTAAGGCCATAAGGTTTTCTTGGCAAGTTTCTTCAGAGAGGGTTTGCCATTGCCATCCTATGAGGTTGAGGGTCTGTGACTTGCCCAAAATCACCCAGTGGGTTTTATTTTAATGCCTGAGCAGGGAATCAAATCCCAGTCTTTAGAGTCATAGTCCAACACTCAAGCCAGTATACCATGTAGGCATAATGGATATGGGAAAGACCTGGACCCAAGCTGGTATGTGCATATGCCCTTAGCTTGATGCAGAGAATTGTCCAGGTCAATGAGCCAGACTTTGTTCTGTCTAATCATTCTAATGTGGCAATTAGCACTGCATCTACTTGATTCTTGATTAATTATTTTATTAATTGCATCCTGCTGTATATCAAAATATCTCAGTGTAAAAAAAACAACCTTAAATCATTTTGCAGACAACATAGCTGCAACAATTAGTAAGCCTATCCAAGAGCTTCCGAACATAATATCAGTTTTACAATCTTTTGGAGTAGCATCAAGTTTGGAAATAAATAAAAATATGTCTAAAATCTTGTGTCTGAATATGAATACTAGCTCTACAGTTTTCTTTCTAGAATAAAAAGTATTCAGAGAAATACACTAAGTATAAAATACCTGGGTGTCATAACTCCAAATTATTTAACAAAGACAATTTCACTTAATTACAAACCTTTGATTAGATCTATTATGTATAAAATAAAGAATTGGGAATTTATTTTGGTTGGATAGAACTGTGGTGTGCAAGATGTATATTTCAAACAAATACCACTAAACATTCCACAATATATATTATTGTCATGGGAAGAGACACTTAGGACTTTATCAGTAGGCATAAACATCCTAAAGACTTGATAAAGGGATTATTTCAAAATACAAAGGAAGGAGCATTGGAAATCCATTCTATACAGTCATAATATGAGGCCTTCCAATTGAGACAAATGATGAGATTTATATTGAATTTCAATATGGAAATTGGTTGTGGTCTTCTCTCTCTCTCCTTCTTTACTAGAAATAGATGGACAACATTCTGACTGGGTCAGATGGCTGCCGTTTATACCTATTAAACCTAAAAGCCATTCAAAGTTTTTTTTTAAAAAATCATTTTTGGAAAATATATTTCAAATATGTAAAAGGTGGCAAAATGTTTAATTCCAACACTATCACCACTGATACCTTACACAGCAATGTACAACACAAAAATTCTATACACATGTGGCCATGAAGTATATGACAAATGTAGTTTTGCTGGAGAGAGTCAACGTGGTATGTGGTTTTGAGCATTGGACTAGGACTTTGGAGACCAGGATTCAAAACCCACCGGGTGACCTTAGGCAAGTTACACTCTCTCAGCCTCATAGGATGGCAATGGCAACCTCCCTCTGAAGAAACTTGCCAAGAAAACCTCATGCCTTGGAGTCGCCATAAATCACAAATGCCTTGAAGACACACAACAACTAACAAAGTTTTACTGGACTCCAGAGTTATACAACTGATTGTGCAACAAAAGCCATGGTTTTCATCTCATCTGTTGTACATCAGTTGATTAGATCCCCTCTCACCAAGTCAAAAGTGCATGCGTGCTTGTGGAATTATTCTTTGAACTAGGGATCACAATTATGCGATCTAGGAGAAAGCAATAATGCCTCTCACAAAAAAGTTTATGTGAGTATTATACCCCAAAACAATTCCATCCAAGTAATTTTAAGCAAGTGAGAAATATGTAGCATTTATGTTTCAAGTATTATATGATCCAAATGGATCACCTGAAAGGTCTGTGAACAGGTAGCAAGTAACTTTTAAACCAGCCTAGAGGTGTCACGGGAAAAGGTGGGTGAATGTGGAAACAGACCAGGCTGGAATCACTGAGTTACTTCTAAGTAAATATGGTTACTGGTATCAGTTTGAGCATTGGACTATGACTCTGGAGACCAGGGTTTGATTCCTACCTTGTCCATGAAACCCTCTGGGTGACCTTGGGCAAGTCACATGCTCTCAGCCTCAGGGGAAGAGAGTGGTAAACCTCCTCTGAATGAATCTTGCCAAGAACACTCCATGATAGGTTCTCCATAAGTCAGAAAGACTTGAATAATAATAATAATAATAATAATAATAATAATAATAATAATTTATTTCTATCCCACCCCTTTGCAAAAGCAATTGGGGTGGCTTACAACAATAAAATACCACAATGTACAATCCCAGACCCTCCCACCCCTTAAAATAATATTAAACATCACAAAGATTAAAACAATAAATGAACAGTAAACAATTGACAAATGAAAAAAAAATCAATATAGCAGGCAGACCACCAGCAAAAAAAGAAATGTGGCAGTGGGTAGGGGGAAGAAATAAGCACACTCCTTAAGCCGGGAAACTAGTCAGGAAAGTCCTGCCGGAAGAAATCCATCTTCACAGCTTTTGTAAAGCTGTTTAAACTGGTAATCTGATGGATCTCGTCTGGCAGGCCATTCCATAATCTGGGAGCGGTTACCAAAAAGGCCCTCTGGGAGGTTGTAGACAGGTGAGTTTTAACAGATTGAAGTAGATTCCTCCCAGAGGACTGAAGTGTGCAGGTTGGGTTATATGGAAGGAGACGGTCCCGAAGATAGGTTGGACCCAAGCCATTTAGGGCTTTAAAGGATCACACCTTGTATTGAGCCTGGAAACTAATTGGCAGCCAGTGAAGTCTTTTTAGGACCAGTGATATATGGTCTGTCCTAGATGTACCAGAGACCAGCCTGCTGCCATATTCTGAACTAATTGAAGTTTCTGGACCAAGCACGAGAGTAGCCCCATGTAGAGTGCATTACAGAAATCCAAGTGAGAGGTTACCAGCACGTGTACCACAGTTTCAAGATCCCTTACTTCCAGGAAAGGGCACAGCTGGAGAATCAGTGGAAGCTGATAACAGGCATTCCTGAAGGCACACAACAACAAACATTGTGTAAGATAGGGGTGCTGGATTCCAATTTGGGAATAGGATCGGGGGTATATTCGAGTAGGTGAGAATAATGGCATTTGACAGAGCTAAGGACAGAGTTGACAGAGGGTGAATAAAGTGGGTGGAGTCAAAGATAATATTTCCACCAGTGGCCATTGATGAAGGTGGTACTGCTTACAGCAGGCAGCCAGTTCCAGGTCTGGCAAGGCTGCTCCACCAGCAGCTGCACCAGACCTGGAAAGCACTACACCTATACTAGTGGCTGATGATGGGGCCAGTGTTGTTTCCTTCTAGCAGCCCGTTCTGGGTCTGGCATGACTGCTGGGCAAATGGAAAAAGGAAGCCCCCAGAAGGGCCTTCTAAGTGGCAGCAGCACTTCAGTCCCACCAGTGAGCACTGCTGATGGATGCCAGAGGTACCCTGGCTGGCAGAGAGGGGTGAGCAGCTGAGATGTCTTAGGATGGATAGGAGTAATTACCCATCAGGTTTTCACTCCCCCATGGGGTGTTGCTCAGTTTAGTCTGCACCTCCATACCCCTGGTGATACCCCTGCCACTCAGGAGTAAGGCCCAACGTAACAGCTTTCCTACTTATGAAACACATCTCAGTTCCATGCCATAAGATTTCTTCCAGTAAAGTATAGCTGAATTTCACAATACAACCTTTGCACTTGCAAAGCATAGCTCTGCAAATAATATTAAATTGTAAAATGGATGAAGTATTAAGTATGAAATGTTGCCTGTCTGATGTCTGGCATACAGCTCTGATGGAGAAAGAAATGTACAGACAGAAAACTTCAGAAAATAAATAATAAGAGGATGCTTTTTAAAAAAAAACCCACAAAAAAGACCCTTTGGTTTCCATGTATTTCTTTTGTAAATAAAGAGAACTTGATTTCCCACCAGAGAATCAAGCATATTTCTGGAAAGACACTTGTGAAAGATACACTTGGTCATCTAGTGGATGCCTAGTTTCACAGACTGGCTTAGGGACAAACAATGCATTTTTAGAATATGGTGCAAATCCTAAGCATGAGCACAACAGAGCACAGCTATGGACAATGTTTGTACGTGTTATTGCATATCTGTCATATAAACATTTGGTTATGCACCTTTCTGAAATTAGGAAAGGAAAAATATGCTTCCCTTTAAACAAAAGTTGAAATATCTTTAAAATTAATTACCCTCTTACCCCCCATTGATGATCAGAAATATCTGGCTAGATGTCCCCCTTTCTGTTGCATGAGGGCTTTGTGTTGCTGTTGTTGTATGCCTTCAGGCCATTTCTGGCTTATGGTGAGTGCATGGTCGGGTTTTCTTGGCAACATTTCTTTCGAGGAGGTTTTCCATTGCCTTTATCTGAGGCTGAGAGAATGTGACTTGCCCAAGGTCATGCACTGAGTTTCCATAGCTGAACAGGAATTAGCGTCCTGGTCTCCTGGAGTCCTAGTCCAATCTTCAAACCACTATGCCACACTGGCTCCTTGTTTTGTGACACAGCTGAATTTCATTCTAGTCCTGTTTCAATGCCAAGGTTTTTGAAAAAAACAAACTTAAAGTTACATTAATTAATTTAGGCACATGAGTGAGAACAGTCTCTTCCCCATGGATAGAGGGTCTCCCACTATGTGTGAACCTATGCATTATGTACAGGAACTCTACATTTACACTTCAGCCTTTGGGGCTTTCTCAAATCTGTAGAGTAACAAGAGAGTGTCAGAACTCCTAGTTAATTTAAATCAATATTCTCAACAGACTTCCTCCATCCTTTCCCTGTTTTTTCTTAGGTCAGGGAGGTTCTATCATATGACAACAAGACCTTGTGGGCAGTCTTGGGGATACTTCTCTTAGGAACAAGCCTGTTAACAAATACTTTGTCTTCTAGCAGGCCTCTGAGTGAAAGATCGTAAGCCTCCTTTCCTCTAAGATGGAGAAAAACAAATAGTGGAGTGTCTCCTCTGCTTTCCAGCTAACTGGAACAAGCTACTTAACTTGATAACATAGCTACTCCACTCTGCTTATCTTGCGCCTCTGTTTTCACCTCAGCCCTCTGAAGCTCTTTCATATATCTTGGAATAAACAACATAGGCAAACATAGACTTGAATGAAGCAGGAGGGAAGGCGCATGAAGCACATGTCGCTAAACAAAATTAAGAAGAAGTCACAGCTGTGTGGTCCACAATCAAAATTTAAAAAACAAGTTTGAGAAGTCTTTTGATTGGCCTGGAAAGAAAAGTCCCAAAATAATCTTGGATATATCTTAAAACTGAAAGGCTCTGTGTGTATTTCTGGTGTACCTTGAAGTGGTTCAGTGGTTAAGATGCTGTTTCTGATGACTGCAAAATCAGCAGGTTGGCAGATCGAGACCCAAGTGCCGCGTGACGGAGTGAGCTCCTGCTACAAGTCCCAGCTTTTGCCAACCTAGCAGTTCAAAAGCATGTAAAAGTGCAAGTAGATAAATATTTCAGTGGGAAGGTAACAGCATTCCATGCAGTCATGCTGGCCACATGATCACCTGAGTTACCTTTGGACAACACTGGCTCTTCAGCTTAGTAACAGAGATGAGCACCAGCCTCTACAGTTGGACATGACTTGACAACCTTGTCAAAGAGTTTACTTTATATGTTAAAGTGAAAAGTTCTGTGTGTATTTGTTGTGTACCTTGAAGTCCTACTTATGCTCCCTTAAGGCAGAGCTATCACAGGGTTTTCTTGACAAGATTTCTTCAGAGGAGGTTTGCCAACGCCTTCCTCTGAGGCTGAGAGAGTATGACTTGACCAAGATTATCTAGTTCATGGCTGAACTCCAGTCTCTCAGGGTCCTTGCCAACATTCCAACAAAAGAGTTCACTTCCAACAAAGGACCTGTAGTTATACTAATGTCCCAAGATGGAGTCTGCAAATGTGAAGAATCAGCTGAAGTATGTAGGCCAGGAGTGGGTAGAGAGCCATTCTGCCTTCTTTTGTCCCTCAATGGGCTGGATCAGTATACCTCATGTTGACTGGAAGTAACATTTCAGTTAGCCAGAAATCACTTCCAGTCACTTTTAGAATTTTTCTTTGCTGTTTTGGGGTGCTCCCCAAGCAGCATTTATAGGCCAACCCACATCTGCAAGAAACTAGTTTTGACCATTTTTTCAGCTAAAAGAAGAAATGGGGGAAAAAAAGAGAGATTTGGAAGGGTACCCAAATGTCACATAGCTTCTCCACTCTTGAGGCTGGATGTGAGTCATGGAGTGCACAATCCTCACCCTTGCTTTATGCACTACCATTTTCACTGGTCTCAACATCATCACTCATCTCTTTGTGCCATGGGATGGATAGTGCATTCTACAGATAGATAGTCTCTAGAGTCTTTTATATTCAGTTCTACAAGGGCTATGATCTTTCGCTGCATGACACTCAGTTCTACTACTCCTTTCCATCTCAATCAAAAGAAGCTGTTTGGATTCTAAACTGGTGTCTGTCATCAGTGAACAATGAATCATGGGGCTGACCAAACGGAAACACTGAAGATTATCCCATTCATTTTAAAGCAACTTATCTCCAATGGGATAAAGTCACGTTTAGTTTTAATATCGGGTATTATCATATTCAGCTGCAGCTAGACAACTGCAACTTGGGTCCAGCCATGCGTAGCTGGCCACTTTTCAAAAACAGGAGCTTGCCATTTTTGAAATGTCCCTGGAACAGGGCAGCTGTGCCTTCAAACCATTTCTGTCTTATGGTGAGGCAGCTGTGCCTCCAAAAGTCATTTCTGTGTTATGGTGACCCTATCATAGGGTTTTCTTGGCAAGTTTCCTCTGAGGCTGAGAGAGTGTGACTTGTCCAAGGTCACCCAGTGGGTTTCATGGCCAAGCTGGGATTGAACTCTGGCCTCCAGAATCCTAGTCCAATGCTCAATCCACTACGTCAAACTGGCTCTCATGTAATCTTTCTGGATGAGACACTCCCACTAAAAGAGCAGGTTTACAGCTTGAGTGTACTCTTGGACTTATCATGAACCTGATGGCCCAGATTTTTGCAGTGGCCAGGAATGTATTTTCACTGCTGTACCAGCTTCACTCAATCCTTGAGATGCTGGATCTGGCCACAGTGACACATTTCTTAGTTACATCCTGTTTGGATTACAACAACACACTTGATGTGATGCTGCTTTTGAAGAATGCTTGGCAACTTCATCTGGTTCAAAGAACTACAGTCAGATTGTTAACTGGGGTTGGCTACAGCGAGCACACAACTCCCTTGTTGAAACAACTTCCCTGCTGCTCAATTGTTTCTGGGCATAATTCAAAGTGCTGGTTGTGACCTACAAAGTTGTGTACAGCTCAGGTCCAGGTTATTTGAAGAACTGTTTCCCCATATGAGATTGCCTGTGTCTCGAGATCTTCTGGGAAGGCCCTTCTTGCTGTTCCACCACCCTCCCAGTGCATCTGGTATGAACAGAGGAGAGGGCCTTGTTGGCGCTGCTGTCAGGTTCTGGAACTCCCTTCCTACAGAGGTTAGACTGGCATCCCCCTTGCTATCCTTTTGTAGACAGGTGAAGTGTTAGGCGTGGTAACACAGCGCTTGGAGACCACATAACATGAAGCACCAGGATCCAGACTTCTTCGATGAAGCAGGCTGCTTGTCAGCTGGAGAAATTCCTCTTCCAGATAGAGCACAGAGACTCTACAGCCAGACGTCTCATGAATGAGGCTTTAATCTTTGTTGTTCTATATACAGATATGTACAGCATACACCAACGCAACTCCAACAGCAATCCAACAACACCACGAACTCAACCCACATGTGTGTCCAGAGACTTGTGCCTTATATAATAATAATAATAATAATTTTTATTTATATCCCGCCCCTCTGCCAAGCAATCGGGGCGGCGTACAGAGTTCAAAACATCAAAATAGATTACATCAAATCAACTCCCATCCCTCATTCCCATCCCCACTCACCCCCCAAAACAATTCAACAAAACAAATTAAAAAACAATATACAATACAGTATAAAATATACAATTACAATATAAAAATACATAATAGCATTGTAGCTGGGAAATGTATAACTGGGGAAGGATTTTAAGCTCTTCCCGGTCTCCCCAACCGTGCTCCAGCCACAGCTGTGCTGTTGGTGAAAATCAAAGTCCAATTATAGTCAAAAGCTGGAAGCTGGAGGGGATTTTAAAGCCGCCGGTGCTCCTCCCCAGCAGCGCAGGTGAAACTGGTCCTCCGAGGGCTGCTGGGTGGCCAGCAGTCCTCCATGGCTTCAGGGAGGCCGCCGCTTGCTGGGTGGTGCCGGCGGAGTAGCCTCCAGTCCAGCTGCTCAGGTGGTGGAAAGGGAGGGGCTGGTCCCAACTCTCCCCGCTTGGCTCCTGGAGCTTTTGGAGCTGATTTTGGAGCTGCTATAACTTGTGCTCCACATGGCTTTCTGGCTCTGCCTCTTCCTGCTGGACACCTGTCACTCACCTGAGTGACACTGCAGTTTTTCAGCACTTTTGCAGCAGTTTCTGTGCTTTCCAGCACCAGGTGACTACCCCTATGATGTCATGTCCTGTTACATCAGCATGAGGCTGCATGACTCAGCTGTGGCCAAATGCTGTGTTATCATGGCTGCTGCACTATCTCATAATGTACATTTTCCCTTGGGACCCCATCCTAACATGAAGACCTTTTTGTTTTAGCAGATCTTTGAGGGGGTGACTACTAAAGGGAAAATGGTCTTTCAGGTGCTGTTTTGTTTACATTTGTTTTTCTTTTTAGTGTTCTGTCCCATGAGTGATCTTTGATGTGTCAAGCAGAAGCCAGACCCCTGTCGCAATTCCCACTCATGTCAGAGATTACTTGTATGAAGAGGGGTGGGAGGGACCATCAACCACTTGCTTCCTGATCAACAAAGAAATAGACAACATTGATCACAGTGGACACTGCCTGGTAAGTGGGAACTGGGGATTCGGGAAGGGATTCACTGTATAGCACTGCAACTACAGTGCTCACACATTTGTAAATCCTACACAGGATTCTGGCCATGGTCCTCACATATTTTCCTTTAGTTTCAAAGGCTACTTGCCTGTTTACATATCATGGGCCAGCTGACAACATTGTGCTGCCTAACAAGAAAACCAAGGTGATACCCCTTCCCACTTTATGGCACTCCATCCCATCCATTCTGTGTACAAAAGCTAGCAGCCATATCCTTCTTCAACACAGCAAACTCTTTCAGACCTAAGGAAGCAAGCTAGCATAAAGCAGGGTTGAGGAACCTTAGGCTTTAGGGCTGAGTCTGCCCTTCTGAGATTCCATAAATGGTCACACATACACCCTTATGACATTCTTGTTTGTTGATTTCCTAGTTTTTGTACAGGTTTCCTCCATTCTAAAAATTCAAAGTAAAAGTGGCTGACATTTTTCAGCTAAAATATGCTGGCATTTTAAAAAAATCTTAACCTTTAATCTTTGGTCTTAAGTCCACATTGGAATATGGCTGCTGAGAATATCTCTGAAAGTGAATTTGTCCCTTGGGCAGAAAAAGATCTCCCATCTTTGGCTAAGGGGTGGAGGACACACTGCATGGTAGAGAGCTCTCTCTCCTCCAACACTTTGCTGGCATCTCCCATCACTCACTGCCTGAGGTGGCTACTTTACTCTGCTTAGGCTCAACCCTAACTGTTATGCTGTAGTTAGAAGAGAATGATGGGCCTTTTATTAACATTATCATGGCCCCATGGTGGCTACTTTCACAGCTCCAGCTGCCCTGTTCCAGGGACATATACAGTTTGGTAGTCAGATGCTGGGCCATGGCCAGTTGTTACTCACTTTAGAACTAGTGGCAAACTGCTTGGTTGCTAGTGACTTATGTGTAGGTCTACATCCTTCATCTAGGAAAACCTTTGCCTCTATATGCTCTGCTCTTGCCCCATATTTAGCAGCATAAAATAGATTTGCTAGTACCGCGAGGATTAGATTAGGCTAAAACAGACAAAACAGCTTGTGCTGACACTGGGCTGATGAGGGCCAAATAAAACTTTGTACAAATAGCCTCATGTTGGCATGAAATTTATAGTGGGAATAAAGCATATTTGTTTAGCTCATTGAAAAGAGCAAAGAGTGCTTCTGCAACTCTCCTGCCCTTATTGATTCTGAAATTAAGTTTCTCCCTCTAAATTGTTTTGGAAGATTTAAGGGTGTCTTCTTGGTTTTCTTTTGGTCAGCCCTTTTGAATGATAATTACTGGAGCTCATTGCTCTCTCTCCTCTCGGAGGGCTGGAGGATCTTTTAATGGAAGCGAACACCACATGGTAGGTCAGAGAGCAGGCAGCCAAAGAGGTTTCCTCATGCTGGCATCATATTTTTATTCCATGGGGAGGCAACATTCCTCTGCAAAACAATCCACTGACTTTAAAATAATACATAATAACTATAAAATTACCAAATGTCAGGTAAACAAAAAAGTTATTAAGGATGACCTTATTAGTTCTATCTGCAATTCACAGACCAAGGTAATTGTCAAGTCTCACTGTTATTAGGCTGAAATAATAGTTTGGGGACCATCAACATTAAAATTTCATTATGATGGGACAAAAAGGCTCATGTATAATCAATAGTAAGAATCCATTATTATTGACTTGGAATGAATGAAGCATGAACACATTTGTGCAGATATGAACAGTTAGCAATCTTTTGAATAATAAAGAATTAACACAACACAGATAATGCCATTCTGGGAATTGGCCTCCACTTTAAATTGGTACTTGTCTCTGTATTATAAAAGTCTGATTCAGATCCCTTGGTATTTCCATTAAGCCATATTTCAACATACCTGGTGTCTATGAGTTTCTGAATTACATAAATGGTACACATAAAAGGTAACTGAGATGATTAGTTGAGAAAGCTGAGGACTGTTCTGTAGGTCACCATTTTATTTGTATTTGAAATTATATATTTATCCTGAAAATCTGCCTATCAAATTACAAAAGTAGAGTTGTCATGCTACATTCAATGTATACATAATCTGTGTATATGAGTACACAGGCTGTTGATCTGTATGCTCATACAGATATTCTACAGATTGTTGATATGTGCGTGCATATATTTTAATCCAGGGTTGGGAAGTTGAAGTGCCCAAACCCAACTTTTGCCTTCTTCAAATCCCCTGGTTAGCCTAGTAGCCCCCATTTTTTTTTATTTAAAGACCTTTTTTTGATTCAAGTCACCATTTTCAGATGATTTGGGAGGTTGTTGGGGAAGTCATATGACAAACTACTTTGCATGAATGTCATTTTAATGTATTTTTATTGATTTCAGGCCAAAAATAACCCCCAAATAACCCCCCAATCTTTAAATGAAAAAATGAGGCTGGTAGGCTGACCAGGGTATTCCAAGAACGGAAAAATTGAGTTTGGGTACTTAACTTCTCCAACCCTTAGTTAAATATATGTGTGCACATAGCAATCTGTACTGTATCTATATGAGCCTACAGATCAGCAGAATGTGTACACATATACACAGATGTCCAAGCTGAGTTCAGAGAAGGAAGAGGCACTAGGGATCATATTGCATGAATAAATTGGATAATGGAGTGCTTTAAATAATTCCAGAAGAAAATCAACCTGTTCTTTTTAGATTGTAGCAAAGCCTTTGATTGTGCAGATCATGAAAAACTATGAATTGCTATTAAAGAAATGGATGTGCCATAAGATTTGAATGACTTATTCAACTCCCAGATTCAAGAACCACCAATCCATATACTGCAAGGATGGTTCTTAGGAGTGACTGTATCAGTGACCTCTTTCACTCACTATTCCACAGTGAGACTAAGACCTTAATAGAATGAATAGCCTTATGGCTATGGAAAATCCTTTGAATTTAAAAAGTCTGTCAGGGTGGACCATCTTAACTGGCTCTCCCATCCTTAAAACAAGGATCTGCTATCACCAAACCAAAGTTTACAACAAACTGATTTGGCCATGACAACTGGTTGCACCCCTCCCAGTTATCCTCCATTTGCCTAATTGCAAAAAACTCCAGATCCAAAATGTATCCTCCTACATGTCTGGGGCCAACAGTGTGCAGACATGGAATCATGGTAGCCATAAGGTTCTAGGCAAGTCCCACTGGGACACCTTCTGTGGATGTTCAAGTTCTCCCAGACACATTCTGGGTTCTCCAGAACCACCTCTGAGACAACCTTGGTCAGCTCAAACAGGGAGACCACTGAGCAATGAGGTGGGTGATAACACCAGTTGAACTTTGTGCTATATCTTTGGCCTAGCAAAAGGTACAAACCTTTAACAATGGTGCTAGGTGAGATAGGTTTCTTCATGAGAGAGGTAGAATCCCCATGGATGATAGCAACTCCATCCTGGTCCCACAGTCTAGCTTGGTGCTGCCTGATTATACGCATGGACAAAACTGAGATAGGTCCATTTCTCCTCCTCCTCCTCCTCATATCCATCTTTCTCCCAGTTCAGGACTCCAGATAGCTCAGAACACTTAAGACAAACTTAGCTAAAAACTAACAATGTACATAAGTTAAAAGTGTAATTAAACTATCAAAAAATTAAAGCACATTTAAAAAATGGCAACAGCCATGTTAACTAAATATGGGGACTTGGAACTAAAATTATCATTAATTACTACATAAAATAACTTCACAATGTCTGAGAGAAAGTACCACAACTCAGGAAGCAATCTCTGTCACAGAGGCATTGTTTACATCGAGAAACAGAGCTGTATCCAGTAGCACTCTCAAAACTATGAACCTAATCCAGAAGGGAATGCAATGCCATCCAGAACAATATAATACTATGACCGTGCTGTTATTTTCCTCACAATCAATGTTTCTGCCACTTCTGGATTTATAGCCTTCAGCTAATAACTAGATTGTAGCCCATGATGGACTCTTTAAGTGCCTGTCCTGGGAAACATCAGCTGCTAGATGAACAGATCCATTGATTCTGGGCTGTATCTGACAAAGAAGCTTCTTTTTATGAAATCTTTTTACATATGCTCAGCTCTCCTTTCCTTCTTGTTCTCTGTCTAGCTGGAAGTTTCTTTAAAGTAATATTGGCATTAGGAGAATTGTGAAGGATGGGTGAACTTTTGGTATTGGGCTGCAGCAGTGTGTCTGTAGTAAATAATGCAATCATAGCTTGGGAAAGGATGGGATTCTACTCTAGCTGATCCTATAGCTGTGCATACCTGCAGTGGCATCATTAGCATTGGCATCACCCAGTACAGTAAATCATGGTGTCACCTCCACCACTCACCTCCTCTCATATCGCACCATACCGAATCCGTAGTAATGTTTTTTGTACTAATATTTCTCATAAATGGTTTTTTGTGGGCTTTTCGGGCTGTGTTCTAGAAGATTTTATTCCTGAAGTTTCACCAGCATCTGTGGCTGGCATCTCAGAGAATTTCTGCAGAGTGTTAAAAAGCATACCACTTTGGACAGCCAAATGGAATTAATAAGAAAAGTGGAGACCGATGAAAGAAAATGTAATCCCTAGATGCCTTTTTAAAGAATCTTTCAAATGGTCTCTACAAGGATCACAATGTTTTTATTTACTTATGCAAGGTTTGCCTGGCCTGATTGTTCTATTGCACATGGCCGTAATTTGTTAGTTTTAAATAAAAAGTTTGCAAAAATATGTTGAGCTGCTCTTTATTTTGTGGTGCAGGATTCTATCTCTTATTACTCTTTCTATGTTATTTCTGCCTTTGGTACCAAATTTTCAGTTTAAAGAAGTTATTGCCCATGAACACCTCTTCTTCATCAACTGAGGCACAGCTGTACAACTGACCTTCTGATATTGCTTTCTTTTGAATCACATTTTAATGTATTTTATATTCTTATAAGCTGCCTTGTGAGGGCAGTGGGTCCTGAAAGGTATGTTTAATGCCTTTTAAATAAATGAATAAACGGTCAAATGATCACCACAGTGAATATATGGATAACCAGGTATGGTTTTCACAAGCACTGCTATTTCTGTTGTGTATAGGACTTCCTTCCTTCTTAACATCTGGACTCTGGACGTTACCACACTGGCCCTAAAGCAGCGTCATTTCAGCCTCACTTCAGCCTCGTTTCAGCCTCATTTCAGACTTTTTTTCCATGTGTTCACACGACGTCGCAGCAAACCCCGCCCTTCCCTACCTCGTCTCGGCGTCATTTCAGCCTCGTTTCAGTCCTTTTGACTTCCGAGAATTTTAAGGAATACACCCGAGCGGTCGGCACTATACCGGAATGACGCTGATCTCGGCATAGGTATAAACACGAGATCCTTGTCATTCCGCATTGCCTTGTTTTACGGCCGATGGTTCCTTGCGGTATTCCCCAAGTGGGAGCAGAGGCGGAGGCGCTGGGGCTGCCGGGGGACCAACACCTTCCCCACCAGCACACCTGGAGCTGGAGCGCAGCCGGGAACTTGTGGTAACGTCCATTGCCTTGCCTTGCCTTGCTTTGCCAGCACCAGAGAGGGACCTCCCTCCTGGACCCCTTGCCTTGCTTTGCTTTGCCAGCGCCAGAGAGGGATCCCCTCCTGGACCCCTTGCCTTGCTTTGCTTTGCCAGCGCCAGAGAGGGATCTCCCTCCTGGACCCCTTGCCTTGCCCTTCTTTGCCAGCACCAGAGAGGGATCTCCCTCCTGGACTCCTTGCCTTGCCTTGCTTTGCCAGCACCAGAGAGGGACCTCCCTCCTGGACCCCTTGCCTTGCTTTGCTTTGCCAGCGCCAGAGAGGGATCCCCTCCTGGACCCCTTGCCTTGCTTTGCTTTGCCAGCGCCAGAGAGGGATCTCCCTCCTGGACCCCTTGCCTTGCCCTTCTTTGCCAGCACCAGAGAGGGATCTCCCTCCTGGACTCCTTGCCTTGCCTTGCTTTGCCAGCACCAGAGAGGGACCTCCCTCCTGGACCCCTTGCCTTGCTTTGCTTTGCCAGCGCCAGAGAGGGATCCCCTCCTGGACCCCTTGCCTTGCCCTTCTTTGCCAGCACCAGAGAGGGATCTCCCTCCTGGACCCCTTGCCTTGCCCTTCTTTGCCAGCACCAGAGAGGGACCTCCCTCCTGGACCCCTTGCCTTGCCTTGCTTTGCCAGCACCAGAGAGGGACCTCCCTCCTGGACCCCTTGCCTTGCTTTGCTTTGCCAGCGCCAGAGAGGGATCCCCTCCTGGACCCCTTGCCTTGCCCTTCTTTGCCAGCACCAGAGAGGGATCTCCCTCCTGGACTCCTTGCCTTGCCTTGCTTTGCCAGCACCAGAGAGGGACCTCCCTCCTGGACTCCTTGCCTTGCCTTGCTTTGCCAGCGCCAGGGAGGGATCCCCTCCTGGACCCCTTGCCTTGCTTTGCTTTGCCAGCGCCAGAGAGGGATCCCCTCCTGGACCCCTTGCCTTGCCCTGTCTGCGCATGTGCATGAACATCCTTGCCGGATCGAGGTAGGGATCTTTCAACTTGTGTGTGAACAGGAGTTCCGAGCCCCCGGAGCGGAACCATTCCGGAATCTCACATTCCTCACTGATTCCATTCTAGTGTGGTAATGTGTTCCGCTTGCCGGGCACATTCCGGAATGAGCCCAAAATGGTTCCGAAATGATTCCGACCAGCTTTCTCGCCGCTCCCTTACTGCAAGTGTGATAACGTCCTCTGTCAAAGGGCAAAGTATTTTTCCTATATGAAGATTAAAGTGACCCCCATAAAGTTACTGAAATCATCTTAACCTACCTGCAAAATGAGTGATTTGATTTCCAGTCTGAATTTTTGGTTTTATTTTTGGCTCCATGATGTAAGGGTTTGACATTTCCACATTCTGTCTGAGGTAAGAAATAAAGGATATATTGTCAGTTCAAAAGTATGGACAAAAATGAAATAAGGGGCAATTTATTTTACTGTAACTCATGTCTGTAGTTGCAACGCTTCAAGTTTTAGAGTAAAAAAGGTTCATTCAGGATGCATAAAAACATTTAAAAGGTTCTAAGGAGCACATGCTACAAATCAATGACTAAGTTGTACAGAGCAGCACTAACAATGAATATAGTTAAGCACATATAAATCTAGGAAGGAAGAAACCTTTTTCTTATTCTGCCAAATCCCCTGCTGATTTATAAAACAGACAGACCAATTGCCAGGGGTGAAAAAAATCATCAAAGCATGCCCAGGAATTATACAGTCATTTAAAAATTGCAATGCCATTGTATTCCCAATGTAGAGGATTCATCACAGATACAGCTCCATAATTATAATTGTTAAAACATAATTCCCCCAAACCAAATCTTATTTCTATATTAGCTGAGTGGTCACTGCTCTTTCTCTAACCCAACCCCTTCCTCCGTAGCAAAAAAGAACGAATGAAAAAGAAGGGGGGAAAGAAAAAAAAAAAAAGAAATCCTATTTTTCTCCTGCTGAGTGGCTTCAGTCTTTTCCCTTTTAGGGCTAAAACTAATTTGAAGTAATCCTTTTCTAGCATAAGTTTTCAGCTAAGCAATTGCATTTTTAAAAACCTTTGGCTTCCCTCATGATATGATGTTTCCCCTTGTGTGCTTCCTTTGGGTCTCTGCTCCCCTTCCAAGCTGTTTGATTCCTTTTGACTTACGGGTTAATGTTTCTTGAAACATTATAAGAATAAGAAGTTCCTTTTATGCCATTAGCAGGAGCTGTAGTTTCTTGGGAAGAGACATACCTGATCTCTTTTCAGGAATATAACATATAGTTTGGCCTGTTATTATTATTATTTTTTTTGGTCTTTTTTCTTTTAAAGAAATCTCCAGGAAGATATGAGAGATGCAGAATGCTTGCTGCAAAAGCACAGTGCTTTAAATAAAAGAATTTATATTTAGGTCACAACTGAGATGTGATCCTTTTCCTTGGTATACTCCAGGTATTGGAGTATGTGTATCCGCATACACACATGTGATATTAACAATAGTTTTGTTGATAGTATATTTTGCTTATAAATTATATTTCAATTGTATATCCAGGTGATTCTGAGTAAAAGCTAACACTCCCTCCCTCCTCATATTTTTTGTGTTTGTCTTCTAATACACCTAGGCCAAATTCACAGAAACAGACATTATGTAAAACTCAGTGGTTGGAAAGATTATTTCTGAGAGTCCTACAGCCATGCTGGCTGAGGGATTCTGAGAGTTGTCATCTCCAAAAGTAATTTCTGCAACCTCTAACAGAATGTGGGATAAACTAGACTACTTTTACTTCTGACAACCGGTGAACCGCCCATACAATAGCCTCGGTCAAGATGAAACTCCACATTCCTTTAGAGATCTAATTACGAATGGGATCCCTTTGCAATGTGTGTGTGTGTGTGTGTGAGAGAGAGAGAGAGAGAGAACTCCTGACTATATGGGGAAGGGAGGTTTAATATACCAATCCACACTTGGGGATGGGGAAGGAAATCTTACACCTTCTTCTCTGGTGGCAGGTATACGTTTTCTATAGCACATTTGACTTGTCTCATATGGCATGCTTGAGAGTGTGTGCCAGCCGTGCCACCACCAATCCTTAAGCTTTAATATATCTGAGCAATTTAAGGCAAAATATTAAATGCCAGGGATCTGTTTGCTGGGATCATGGCTGACACAGCACTGCTCTTCCTTCCCTCTGCTTGTCTGGGCTGAAATTGAGCAGCAGTTTTCATCTCATGATGGTTAACCTGCTATCATGAGATTTACATGAGTTTTGGGACTCCCACGAGATTTCTTATCTCATGGAAGCCCTGGCATCTCACAAGACCTTCTCTTGTGAAACTTGAGGCAGCCTTTTAAAGGGCCCCCATAGTGATTTCCAGAAAACCTGGCGACCATAGGGAATCTAAATAAAAACTGACCCTTCTCTACTTGAAAAAGAAAAAGAAAAGGAAAAATATCAAAATATTATAAAATTTTAAAAGAAAGAGAGTTAGAACAGGAAACAATTAAAGACCGTATGATCAAATGGGCACAGGATATTGGGGAAAATATCCAAATAGAACAATGGGAAAAGACATGGAAAGTCTCAAATAAATTCACTCTCTGTCAGAATTATAGGGAAAATTTTATAAAGATGATGTACCGTTGGTATTTATCACCAGTCAAAATCAACGTCATATATAAATCTTCAAAATCAAACTGTTGGAAATGTCAAGAACCTCAAGGAACCTTCTTCCATCTGTGGTGGAGGTGCGAAAAAACTAGAGATTATTAGGGGAAAATACATAAAGAAATGTCCAAAATGTTACAAATCTCTATTCCTTTGTCCCTCCAACTTTTTTTGTTGAATATGATAGAAGAAATAAAAGAAAAAAATATGTCAAAGCAATATTATATATGGTGACCATTGCTAGAATTTTATTTGCAAAATATTGGGAAAAAAATAACACACCAACAGTTGAAGAATGGAAAATTAAATTAGAAGAAGCAATAGAAATGGATAAATTAACAACCACCTTGAATGGAAAATCTAAGAACAAAACAAAAGAAGAATGGAATGAACTGTTAAACCGTTAGATATAAATTAATAGAGAATATATATTTAAAAAAAAGGTAAAGGAGAAAAAGGAAAAATAATTAATTTAAACATACAGGTACATATATGGAATATAGAAATATAGAATATATACAGAATATAGTTATAAATATAAAAGAATAAAATAAAATCATCTACAAACTCTAAAGACTCAAATGAATCAAAAGATAAGAAAAGAATTGGAAATATAGAAATAGCTTGGCTATACTAGATCAAATCATAATACTTGAAATAAAAGAGTTAAGATGGGATGAATAAGATAATCAATGAATGGACAAAAGAAAAGGATGGAAAATTGGTAAAAATAAATTATTTATATATTAGGTTGTATAGTATTATAATTGGACAAACAATTAAATATGAGGAAAATTTTGCTTTGTTTTTCTTTAACAACTGATGAGCTTAGAGTACCTGGTTTAAACAAATATATGTACAAAATACATATGTATATGTAGAGTAGGAAAGAAATAATCTTAAGTTTTAAAGGCAAATTATATAGCGATTAGGAAGTCAACAGGAGCTGAAGTTAAAGCGATTATATTAAGGAAAAATCATAATCACATTGTAATATTTTAGTGTATTGTATTGTATATATGTGAGCATGTTTAATGGTCTGTCGAAATGTTTGGAATGTTTTAATGTTTGTTTTTGTTTTTTATGTTTTTTTTGTAATAAAACTAAAAAAGAAAAAAAAAAGAAAAAGAAAAGACTGACATAGGGGGGAAGCACACGAGTGCTTCCAGGACGCCTCGGGACGGTGCGCCGCGGGACCACCTCATCCGCACCGCAGCGCACCATTGGTGCCTCTTAAAGGAGCGCTAAATCAGCACTCCTTTCAGAAGTCAGTGACAGTGCACCCTAAAAGCGTAGGACGCACTTTCACTGACTTTTCCGCTGCAGCGTGTGCGGATGCTGTGGCGGGAGGTTGCCCTTGGCGCGCCGGCCGTGCGGAGGGCCGGCAGCTCCGAGGGCAATCTTGGGAGGAGGAAGAGGTGCCGAGCGTGCGGCTGCCCCTCCTCTTCCCTGCCTCGGAGACGACTCTATTAGTTGTCTGCCGAGGCCCATAGTGTCTTATATCTGACAGTGTCTTATATCTGTCTTCAATACAATGTAAAATCTGACACACAAATCACTTGCATTTTCAATGCAGAGAGAAGAGAGAAACTTCCAGTGTAAATGAGATAAATCCATATACTTGATCCAATGTATGGTTCCTTCAGTTTTGACTTGCTGAAAAATAAATGATATATCACTGCAGGGACTAATTATGTCAAGACCAATCTGTGCAACTGCTTTATCACTAGAATTCCTTTATTTCATAGCTACAGACATCTCTGGATATCATCATCATCATCATCATCATCATCCTCATTTCATCACTGATACCTCACTTTTTCCTCAGAACTGGTACTCAAGGTGGCTTACAGTTAAGAGCAATAGAGTTAAAGCATACACAACCTTGACATTAAAATAGAATTAAACTACTGTATTAACAACATTAAAAACAATTTAAAGCATACAATAAAAAGGATAAAAAGTAATTTTAAGAACAGCACCATTAAAACAATACCTCACCCACTTAACAGTCTTTTCTTTAAAAACGTCTGTTCTCAGATGCCTATTGAAATAAAGAAGCTTTCATTTGTGAGTGGAAGGACAGGAAGGAATGGATTATTCTAGACTCCTTAAGATGAGAGTGCTAGGGCCTAGAGGCAGCTATTGAAAAGGCCAGCCCGTATCCCCCATGTCCATCTGCTGTGCCTGTGAAGATGGTAGGACTCAGAGAAGGGCTTCTCCTAAAGATGTCAGGGACGATATATATGTATATATATATATATATATATATAGAGAGAGAGAGAGAGAGAGAAGGCCTGTTTGGCAGCCTTGACATAAGCCATATTGGGCTTTTCAAGTCAAAACTGACACTTTGAATTGTGGCTTGAAAAAGTCTGGCAGCCAGTAGGACTGTTGTTAACAAGGGAGTTTTATGGACCCTGTAACCAGACCTAGTTTATAATCTGGCTGTAGCTCTTTGTACCGGATGACATTTCTGAGCACTCTTCAAAGGCCACATGTTGCATTAATCCAAAGGGAGATGTAACTAAGGCATGTGTCACTGGGGCTAGACCAAGCATCTCCAAGGGCAGGTGTTGTTGGTGCACTAGCTTTCAGTGAGCAAAAACACTGTTAGACCTCCATGCTCAAGGGTGAGTCAAGAAGTTATTAAGTTTTTTATACAATGGAATCCTAAACCAAGATCTTCCATAGTTAGAGATATTCATATATAGACCTAACATTGTCTACACATGGGGATTCTATAGCCAATTCTTAGATATAATAGCATATTATAGGCTATAAGTGGTAGCTATAAAAGAGGGAAGGTTTTTCATTATTTGAAAAAATTTAAGTTTGAAATTCTGTGTTTGCAAGAGACACGAATTAAAAAGGCTAATTTGAAATTATTACAGAATAAAAAACTGGGTAAAGTATTTTGTTCAGCCGCAGATAAAAAAACAACAACGGGGTTGCTATTTATATTAGTGATAGATTTATCGCTGAGGAAGTTATAAATGATAATATTATATATAATAAGGGGCATATGGTTGGTGTTCAGACAATAATAGAAGGAGAGAAAATTTTAATAGTGGGTGTTTATGGACCCTTAACTAATAAAGGGAATTTTTTTGAAAAAATGTTAAATAAAGTAATTGGACTTTCATTTGATTCGTGTATATTTCTGGGGGACTGGAATGGGGTGATAGACCCCCAATTGGATAGATATTCATAATCCTTTCTAAATGGATTATTGTGTCATATATACTGTAGCTGGTATTTCCTTAGCTTATCTAATATGTGTGCCTGAAAAGAGCCAAGTGTACCTGAAAAGAGTCAAGAATTAGAAGCCACTAACTTCTTGCTCTAGCTACTTGTCCTAAAACTGGATTAAGGTTTATCATGGAGATAAATTGCTCCTGGGTGGATGCCCGCCTTCCCCGGCAAGATAGAAGGCTTCTCTCATATATATATCTTTCTATAGCTAGAAATACTATAAAGCCACTTGCTTATTCTTCTGCCCTGTACATTTTTTGAAATTTCAAAGTTTAATAAATTCTTAAGGGGAACGTTGATGTCGATCTGCCTATTGTACAACAGTGTTGTTTACACCCTTTGGAGCTCCAGTTAGATATAGCTAGACAGACAAATGGCAAACAGCTTCCACTGCTTCAAGAAAGAAGTAGGCTGAGGGAACTACACCAGTTTTGAAACACTCAGAAGGACCTGCCAAGAAGCCCATTTGTATTTATGTTTATGATTGACATAAAATTTTTATTTAAGAGTGCTGCTTTTCATTTAAAATATCCCAAAATTGTATACAGTAGTTTATGACCTCAGGTTTCTGTCCAATTAATGTTCATTAGACTAGATGCTGGAAATGTTATTAGTTTTGATCCTCCATTTATCGTAGTGTTATTGGTTGGCTAGTATTTTTTTTTTCTAGACTGAGTTATATTGCCAGACCAGCTACATTTTTTCTGACACCAATCAATTCAAGGCGCATTAGAGATATGTCTGTCATAGTCTCAGGAGGAACTGCCTAAAAAGGCACATTGCTAATTGTGGGATACAAACTCTTTTATGACCCCTGATACTGCTCAGTTATCATAGTATATTCATTGGGCTAGAAACTGGAGAGTGTATTGATTCAGCCCTCCATGTCATGTATTGTTAATTGTTGACTGATGGCCCGGAAGCCCAGTAGACTTACAGCATCTCCATTTTGTTGTTGTTGTTGTTATTGTAGTTGTTGCTTCTTAATGAAAAATGTGAAGGTTGTGGGGCTTCTTTCCTTTTTTGTTTGTTTGTTCTTTTATTGTGCCTTCATGGTTCTTGTGTAGGTTGTGGGACATGACCATCATGCTGCATTAAATGATGACTGAACTGTTGGCTTTGTCAAATGTGTTGCTGCCACTTTCCCTGCAATGACTTTGTCAAATGTGTTGCTGCCACTTTCCCTGCAATGACCTTGTTTTAAAAAGGCTGCCTTTTCCACCTGGGGCAGCGAGGAGAGACCCTTTAAAAAGGCTGCCTTTTCCACCTGGGGCAGCGAGGAGAGACCCTTTAAAAAGGCTGCCTTTTCCACCTTGGGCAGCGAGGAGGAACCCTTTAAAAAGGCTGCCTTTTCCACCTTGGGCAGCGAGGAGAGACCCTTTAAAAAGGCTGCCTTTTCCACCTGGGGCAGCGAGGAGAGACCCTTTAAAAAGGCTGCCTTTTCCACCTTGGGCAGCGAGGAGGAACCCTTTAAAAAGGCTGCCTTTTCCACCTTGGGCAGCGAGGAGAGACCCTTTAAAAAGGCTGCCTTTTCCACCTTGGGCAGCGAGGAGGAACCCTTTAAAAAGGCTGCCTTTTCCACCTTGGGCAGCGAGGAGAGACCCTTTAAAAAGGCTGCCTTTTCCACCTGGGGCAGCGAGGAGGAACCCTTTAAAAAGGCTGCCTTTTCCACCTGGGGCAGCGAGGAGGGACCCTTCAAAAATTGCATTTAAATTGTATTTGCATTTTATATTGTATTTTGTATATTTTTAAAAATTGTTTTAATTTGCTTTGTTTTGTTTTTGAGGGGTGGGTATGGGTGGGGTTGGGAAGAAGGGATGGGCTCTGTATTGATGCTATTTGTTATTGTGATTGTTGTACGCCGCCCCGATTGCTTGGCAGAGGGGCGGGATATAAATAAAAACTATTATTATTATTATTATTATTATTATACCAATTATGGTGTTTCATCTAGTTCAGTGGTGGGGTTCCTTTCTTTGGACTGAAGCCTGAATTTGGTCCAGGCATATATGTCGTGGACCACATCCTAGTAATGGGTGGGGTCACAGCTTAGCATGAGCAGGGCAGGGCTATGTAATATGATTTTTTAGAAGCCACCCACTTATTAATATTCATGCACGTATGTGCATACACACACACCATAATTATAAAATTTATTTTTAGTACCTAACATAGGGCCTATACAGACTGCCAGAAATAATCCAGCTAGAGATTCCTCAGTGTTCAGATCCAAATCTTTTTGGATCCAGATTTTTTTCCTATCCATTTTCTTCACTGTCTAGCTCTCACATTTGGACATGATAATGTGAAATGCTATAGCTTGGATGATTCTGACTTTAGTGCTCAGTTGTATGTCTTTATACTTTCCTTCATATCTCAAACCTGATGTTTCTCCCTTTTTTTACAGGCCTTTATTTAGAAAGCCGAATGTATGATATATAAAGAAAAAACGTCACATGTATGCACTGCGTAGAACAGTTGCCATTAGTTTCAAGAACAATAAGCATTATGCTGTGGCAAAAAAAAAATCCTTCAAAGATTTTGTTGTTGTTAACTACCCCCGAGTTGATCTGAACTCATGGCGACCCTATGGATGAGACATCTCCAAGACCCTCTGTTCTCCACTGCTCTGTTTAATTTCTGCAGCCTCATATCTATGATCTCAATAGAGTCCATCCATCTGGCATGTGGCTTTCCTCTCTTCCTACTTCCCTCCTCCTTTCCCAGCATTATTGTATTTTCCAAAAAGTCTTTCCTTCACATGATGTGTCCAAAGTATGACAGCCTCAATTTGGTCATCTTGGCTTCCAGGGAGGTTTCTGGCTTGATCTGCTTTAGGACCCATTTGTTTGTCCTTTTGGCTGTCCATAGGATTCTCAGCACTCTTCTCCAGCACCACATCTCAAATGCATTGCTTTTCTTCTTATCATCTTTCTTAACTGTCCAGCTCTCACATCCATACATAGTAATAGGGAATACGATGGCTTGTATGATTCTAACTTTTATGCTGAGTTGTATATCTTTGCATTTTAGAATCTTTTCCAGTTCCTTCATAGCTACCCTCGCCATTCTTAATCTTCTTCTGATTTCCTGACTACAGTCCCCATTTCTATCAATGTTTGATCCCAGGTATGGGAATTCTTTTACTATTTCTGTTTCTTCATTGTCTAGGTTGAACATGTGAAGGTGGTCATTATTTTTGTTTTCTTTATGTTCAACATTAAGCCTGCCTTAGCACTTTCTTCTTTGATCTTCCTTAGTAGGTGTTCCAGGTCTATGAGGTTTTCTGCTAGTACTATGGTGTCCTCTGCATATCTTAGATTGTTGATATTCCTTCTTCCTATTTTCACTCCTCCTTCTTCTGTATGCAAGCCTGCTTTTCTTATAATATGTTCTGCCTAAAAGATAAACAGGTAGGGTGAAAGGACAGCCTTGTCTGACCCCTTTGCCAATTGGGAACCATTCTTTTTCTCTGTGTTCTGTTCTGACAGTAGCCTCTTGTCCTAAGTACAGATTCCTCATCCGAACTATCAGATGTGTTGGCACTCCCATGTCTTTAAAGGTATTCCATAGCCTTTCATGATCTATGCAGTCAAAGGCTTTGCTATAGACTATAAAGCACATGCTGATTTTCTTTTGGAATTCCTTGGTGCATCCCATTAGCTAACATATGTTCGCAATGTGGTCCCTAGTGCTTCTTTCTTTCCTGAACCCCACTCGAACCTCTGGGATTTTTCTCTCCATGTATGGTTGGAGTCTATGTTGCAGAATTCTGAGCATGATTTTGCTTGTGTAGATCAGTGCTATGGTCCTATAGTTGCTGCAGTTTCTTGTGTCTCCCTTTTTATGGATGGGGATGTATATTGATGCTTCCAATCTGGCCATTGTTTTGTTTTTCATATCTGTTGACATATGTTGGTTAGCACTTGAGTTGACTCTGTCAATGTAGATTGCAGCAGTTCAGTTGGAATATCATCTGTTCCTGGTGGTTTGTTTTTCACTGTTTCTCTTATTGCAGCTTTCACCTCACTTTTTACAATTTGGGTTTCATTTTCATATGGCTCTTCATTCCATGTGTCCATTTTGTCATCTCTTTTGTATAAATCTTCTGTGCATTGCATCCAACCTCTTTTTATTCCTTCCTGGTCTTGAATTATGTTGTATTTATTGTCATAGATCACCCCAGTCCTTGGCTTGAATTTTCCTGTGATTTCCCAGATCTTGTGAAATAGATCTCTTGTTTTTCTTTATTTGTTGCTGTCTTCTATTTCTTTGCACTGGTCATTGTAGTAATTTTTTATTTTTTTTATTTTTCCACACAAGCCATTGTATTGTTGCATTAATCATTCTTAGTTTTTTCCTAACTCCCTTTTGTTTTTCTTCTTTTCTTTATTGCTTGCAGTGTTTTCTCTCTCATCCATGTTTATTTTTGTTTATTGAAAGTGTCTGTCTGCATTCTTCTTTTATTATGTCCCTGGCTTCAGACCATAGTTCCTCTGGTTCTTGGTCTATTCTGCTTAGTAGTGCAAATCTGTTTCTTATGTTGTCAGTAAATTCTGTTGAGATATTATTTAGATAATATTTTGGTTTAATCACTGGTTTTGTTTTCTTCTTGAGTCTTACTCTTATCTTTGATATGAGTAATTCGTGATCTGTGCAACAGTCAGCACCTGGTCTAGTCTTGGCCACCAGTATAGGGTTCCACCATCTTTTACTTCCATTTATATAATCTATTTGATTTTTGTGTTGACCATCCAGTGATGTCCTTGTGTATAGCCAACTTTCTGGTTGTATGAACAATTTGTTTGCAATGAATAGGCTGTTGGCTTCACAAAAATCTATGAGACGCTCACCTGCTTCGTTTCTTTTGCCTAAGCCAAATTTGCTTACTGTTTTTGATTCTTCCTTGCTTCCAACCTTTAGTTCCAATCTCCAATGATCAGCTTGACATCCTGTGTTGGTGTGCTGTCAATTTCTTCCTGTTCTGCCTCTCTGGTTGGTGAATATACTTGAATTATGGTGATATTCATAGGTTTACCATGGAGCTTACTGAAATGATTTGGACTGATTTTGTAGTGTATCTTCTGACATCTTTTGCCACATCTTTTCTTAGTATGAAAGCCATCTTGTTTCTTCTTATCTTTTCATTTGCTGAGTAGAACACTGTATGGTTGTCTCATTCTAAGTGGCCAATTCCTGTCCATTTTAACTCACTCACCCCCAGTATTGCTATGTTCATGCATTCCATTTCCATTTTTACTATGTACAGCTTCCCTTGGCTCATGCTTCTCACATTCCATGTCCCTATTTTATGTGTAATGCTGCTTTGGATGCCATTTATCTTCCTAAGGGTGTCTGCTATTTGTCTTGGCATCTTTCTAATGACCTTGGCTAATTTTGCAAATGTGATATCCTTTTATTTCTGCCTCCCTCCCTTTCTGTTAATGCTCTGATCCTGCCTGTGTCTCACTTGGGGTGTCTCATTATAGGGTTTACTAGGTGATGGGATTACACAAGGAGAACCACCTACACCTCCAATGTTAGCTATGGTGTCTCTACAATTCACTCCTGTCAGTGATACCCACCACTACTGCTGCTTCCCAGTAGATTTAAAAGATTTAAAAAAACCTCCAAAGATTAGTTGCCTTGTATTGGAAAAAGCTCCTTGTACCCTGTACAGGATGGGTATAGGTGTGGGGAGAATTTTGCTATGTTTTTACTCCCTCCATGTGATTTAGGGACAGTAGGAGGTGTTTGTCAGAACTGGAAGTAATCAGAGGTCACTTCCAGCTTTGAACATACCCAGAGTTTAAGACAGTTTGACAGCCTCAGCATTGCTCTCTAGAGGCCACAAGAAGCCAATAATAATAATAATAATAATAATAATAATAATATGGGGGAATAGGCATGGGAGTCAGGAACAACACATACCTATAAGCCACACTTTGCTCACCCTCAGGCTTAAAGCTAGGTCCAGTTCTTACAGAACCGGACATATGTAAGTTACCATTTTGGAATAAAGGTGGAATATAAATATAATCGCAACAACAATAATAAAAGGTACTCTGTTTTGGAAAAAAATAAATAGCAAGGTGTTTGAGAACATTATGGTATTAAATATTTTAATATGTTTTTCTATCTGACATATAAAAGCAATTCGCTGTTATATATATATATATATATATATATATATATGCCCTGTAAATAAATCTTTGCTGTTTCACAGTAAAAGCAAGCCATTAAACAAACTTTTATTATATTAATGTTGTTTGATATTATTATAAATTCTCCTGGGGAGCTATCATAGCTAGTGAAACATCCCCCATTCAAATGAATTTTGGCAGGGGAATATTACAGAAAATACTGCATTTGTTGTGTGTGTGTGTGTGTGCACGCGCATGCATGCGTGCTTTGTTTGTGCATCTCCAGCACTGAACACATTAGACAGAAATTCATTTCACTAAAAATGAAGATGATTTGCTTCTAAGCAGTCTCTTGAGTATGAGACCCAAAAATCCTAGAGTTGAGTTCAGTCCATACATGTGTCAGGCAGTCCCAGCAGTTTAGGTCTGCCATCCTTAATGTTCTTCAAATGAAGAAAAGCTGTGAGCCACTGAGAGATAAAAATGCACAGTTCAGACTGCAATCTGTGGGATTTGATGTGAGTGTAAAAAGCATCTTAAAAGTTTAAAATTATTTTAGTGTATTGTGAACTCAATATCCGAAGCAGTCATTCTTGTATTCTCTTCACCCCCCGAAACAATACCTGGAGCTTAGAGTAGCATTAAAAACAGTCCATTGTGACAGATGGAAGCCTAATGATTTGAGGCCCTCTTCTGCTCAAAGATACTTTTTGAGGGTTACATCTTATAAACTTCTCTGTTTCTCACACTGTCTGGGGCAGTTAGCCCAAAATAGGGAACTCACTTTGTTTGTTTCATCTATTTTCTCATGCTTTTCTATGCCACCCAGTTTTAAATACTGCAACATGTTTACAGAGAACAGGGAAGTGCATTGCTGACCTCTGGGCCTAATTCAGCAGGGGTTCTTTCAGTTTAGGAGCTGTGTCTGCCCTATCTTTAATCAGTACTTAGAAACTGAAGATGAAGACCTATTTAAAGCTTGGCAAGGTTCTACAATGAAATGATCTCTACATTTTGAAAAATTTGGATGGAACAGGAGGTATTTTTTTTTTTTGGCAAATTGACAAATTTTGCAAGGCACATGGGCTCAAGTTTGCAGACTTTCAAATTTTGCATGAAAGACAGATTCTTTTTTGCACACTGGCAAAGTTTTGCATGGCCCAGGGCATAGATTTGCAGACTAGGAAGGTTTTGTGAAGCAGAGAGTGCAGGTTTGCAGATTTGCAAATTTTGCATGGAACAGGAACTCTTGTCTGTAGACCGCCACAGTTTTGGATGGCCCAGTGGCATATATCTATAAACTAGGAAGGTTTTGCAAAGCACAAGTTTTCAGACTAAGAAGGTCTACATAGCACTGAAGCCTAGGCTTAAATGCTGGCAAGATTTTAAATGAACAGAAACTCAGGCTTGCATTCTTGCAAGGTTTTTCATGGCACAGGAGCTCTTGTTTTCAGACTGGAAAAATTGCTCATAGCACTGGTGCTCTCATTTCCAGAATGACAAGATTTTGCATGAATGGGAGCTGTTGTAGTGAGGAAATTGGCAACATTTTCATGTGACCTCACTTCTTTTTTACAGTGGAACCTTGGTATCTGTGGACTTGCCATCTGCAGATTTCAGCATCTACAGATGGCAAACCACCATTGTCCCCAATGGCAGCACATGCACATGGACATTGCCATTAGGGACAGCCCCTGTCCCCTCTGGTAGCATGTGCATGTGGTTGTGCACCACTGGGGACAATGGGACTTCACCTGAAGCCTCATTGCCCTTAATGGCAGTCTCTGCTTCACAAAGCCTTCCTAGTCTGCAAATCTATGCCCTGGGCCATACAAAACTGTGCCAGTGTGCAAAAAAGAATCCCTATTTCATGCAAAATTTGAAAGTCTGCAAACTTCACCTGAAGTCCAGTTGCCCCTAATAGTGGCGCAGCTGCATGCATGCACCACCATTGGGGTCAATGGGACAAGGATCTGTGGATTTTGATATCTGTGTCTGTGTGCGTGTGTGTGTGTGTGGGATCGGGAACAGATTCCCCACAGATACTGAGGTCCCACTGAATTTGGCCTTGCCCAAACCTGATTTGATCCCTGGGCTAGAAAGATATACTCATATTTGGCACAGAATATGGTGGAAGATTAATAAAGGTAATATTTAAAATATTTTGTTGAGAAATTATCCCTGTTTTACCCAATCCAAAAGAGGCTCATAGATATAGATACTAATTATACCTTATAAATTAATCTAAATGTTCTTATTGCATCAAAGATTGATAACCCACTCATAAGACAATAGGTTAATAATTCAACAAAGGAAGGACTCTCCATTTTGCAGTCAATGTGTATTCTCCATACACCAATATGAGTTTTTGCTCTGTTGTCCATGAGAGTCAAACGACATGATGTTAACTGTGCCATTTGATGTTAACTGTACCATTTGGAGGTGCACATATCTTTTAAAAACTGTAAATAACAGCTGTTTACTTATCACCCCTCATCAACACCTGAGTACATGAGGACGAAGCAAAGCAGTTTCATTTATATATCGCTTCATACCATGCTATGGGGTGTCTAAGCGGTTTACAACTATAAGCTCATTGCCCCCCAACAGTTGGGTACTCATTTTAGGGACCTCGGAAGGATACAGGCCTGAGTCTAGCCTGAGCCCTGGCTAGTATTGAACTTGCAACCTTGTGGTCTATGAGTGAGTGGCTGCTGTACAGGCACTTAACCACTGCGCCACCAGGGCTGCTATTAGATAACTTTTTTCTTCCATGTCAAAGTCTTGATGAACTCAGCTTTCCCAGTGATATTTGGAAGGGGAGGGAACTTCCATTAGCACTTCAGTGCCCAGTAATTCTGGCTCTTAGGTTAGTGTCCATAAACTTGCAGCCTTATTGATTTCTTTGTTATCTTGTAAAGTTCCAAACACTTTGCAAGTCATAATTATTATTAACAGAATCTTAATACTGGATCAATTTCCATGCATGTATAGATTCATCATATTTCCTAATTTAGCAAGTCATCATTTTATAATAATAATAATAATAATAATAATAATAATAATAATAATTTTTATTTATAGCCCGTCCCTTTGCTCGGCAACCAGGGCGGGTTACAGCATATTAAAACATACAAAGTTAAAAACATTCCCTCATCCCGCAATCTAACCCTCCCATCCCATTAAAACAAGATTAAACTATTGAAGAGTTAAAATACAATAATACAGTTAAACAGTAAAAACAACAAAACAGCAATAGAGCAGGCAGCAATGAACAGCAGGGCAGGCAGCAGCAGGGGGAACAAATGAAAACCATCTCCCCTGAGCCGAAAGGTTATTCCGGGAAGGCTTGAAAACCTGAAAATCCAAAGGATTGTATAACAACTGTATCCTCATTCAGGAATTCTAAAATAATATTGTTTAAACATGTGAGGAGTGTGTGTGGGGAGTCTCTCCTTTCTCCATCTCTGTTTTAGCCACCCTTCCTCTCAGTTTGGGACTCAAAGTGGCTTACAATAATTAAAATACCCACATCTGGAATTCTGATATACTCCAAAAACCAAAACTTTTTTCCTTGGTGGCTGAGATAGTGACACCTTTGCTTTATAATAGTTCCATGTACACAAATTTTGTTTCATGCCCAAAATTATTAAAACCATTGTACTAAATGACCTTTCGGCTATGTGTATAAGCAATATATGAAAAATAAATGAATTTTGTATTTCAACTTTGGACCCATCTCCAAGATATCTCATGCAAATATGCATATGTAAATATGGATATTCCAAAATCCAAAACACTTTTGGTCCCAAGCATTTCAGATAAGGGATCGTTGATATGTATAGCTAAAAAGTCATATAAAAATGTAACTAAACTATCAAATCAAAACCAGTCAAAAACATAACCAATACAAAAAAAGAGGGGAAAAGACAATACAACACATTGTGCAAGGCATGTTCCTGCTGAACTATTAGTCTACAGAGGCCTTCTCAAACAAAAAAAAATCTTTACTTGTCTGCGGAAAGGTAGCAGAGAGAGTGTCTGCGGAAAGGAAGCAGAGAGAGTGCCGGTCTAACCTTTCTTGGAAGGGAATTCCAGAGCCTGGGAGCAGCTGCCAAGAAGGCCCTCTATCAATATTCCCACCAGTGACAGATCTCCCAGAAGATCTCAAAACATGAGCAGGCCCATATGGGGAAATACAGAAACTTCAGATCACCTTCCTGTTTTTTTAATGTGGTTTGGGATGCTTGGGTGCCAGAATAGAGAGAGAGGACCAGAGAGAGGGTGTGGTGGAGCTAGTACACTTCCCATCCGTCTCTCTTTAAGTACCACCATCTAAAAAGGTCTGACTAGTGCTTGACTTAATCATTTACCCTTGTATAATGGAGGTGCGTGGATAAAGCTTAACAATATCTGAAGTAGTAGCAGCATCCTTAATTTTGAGATGCACTGATGTCTCAGGCGCCATGCCATTCATCGCTTAACAAGAGCAAAATTGAGAGGGGAACTGCATGCATGAACAAGACTCTGGAGATGCACCCAAATAGACCATTGATGGTGCCACAAGTGCAATCCTTTTCACAGGAGTCAGATCTCATATTCAGCTGTGAGGTGCAAATTAACTAAGTGATAAGATGTAAGGAATGTGAAAACCAGCCCCTTGTAGGTCTGTAATTCACGCCCGTAATGATGAAACTGCTGTCCAGATAACATCTGTTTATACTTTCACATAGAGTAATTCCTTCAGGTTTTTTTTCTCTCCTGGCCTTTCTTTCTCCTGCCACTTTTATTCTATAATATATGCACTAGGGAAATAATGTGTGCTACATATCTGTGGGTGTAGAACACCAAGTACCATTTTGGGCCTAATTGGGGTGCAAAGTTGCATGATTGCAGGTGGCAGTGGCTAGAAATGTAATTATGGTAATTGCATATGTTCGTCAAATTTTAGTCCCACTGTCCTGAATAATGTACACTTGCCAGTCGTTTTATTGTAGGTTTGCAGTAGTGTGTCTGTAGTTAGGTATTAGAAAGCTTTTTAGGCTCTCTGAAAATGTCTGTAGTTAGGGCTATGAAAGCATTTCCAACTGAAACAGGCAAAGCTGGTTTAATAAGTTTTGAACTTTTTAAAAATTTATTTAAAAAGAAGCCTTTATAAAAGAGAAAGTGGATTTTGTTCCTTACAAGCTTCTGTGAAACTTTTCTGTTTGCCATGGACAAATCATACCTGTTGTAGGAGAGATAGGAGCAGGATCTCTCTCTACAAAAACTAATTAAAAGTCCAAGCAGCTATTTTAAAGAACAGGGAAGTTGTACTTCAGGAGAGAGATACTGGAAATCTGTTAGTGACAGGCAGACAACTCACTTATATGCCTGGTTTCCACACTGCAGAAGTAAAGCAGGTTGACAACACTTTAACTGCCATGACTCTATCCCATGGAATTCTGGGATTTGTAGTTTGATGAGGTATTCAGCTTGCTCTGTCAGAGAGCTCTAGTGCTTCACCAAACTACAAATCCCAGGATTCTGTGGGATAGAGTCATGGCAGTTAAAGTAGTGTCAAACTGCTTTATTTCTGCAATATGGCTCCATCCATATGCAAAGTCTTTTTTAACCTGAGACAGAGCAGCAGTAGACGGACCGCCGTGAACACTGCTAAACCATGCTTCAGTTCATGAAAATGGGAGGTGGGGGTGTTCAAACTACATGTGCAAAAGGGATAGAATTTGCCATTAAAAAAACAAAAACCTTTTGAAATCTGGCACAGATCTGATGTGAATATGTCAGTTTATAATTGTGCCCAGCTATAATCTTGGGAATTGAAGATGCTAAGAACCCCACCTGCAACTCTGCAGATGAAGCACATGCAAAACATGTGCAAAATGGAACAAATACTTGCAGCGATAATGGTTCCTTGCTAGTTTCTGTGAATTTAGAAAACATCTCTTCCAATACTGCTTTGGCTTTGAAAGTTTTTGCTTGTATATTTATCATTTACTTTTGCATGGCATTCACTTCTACTCTTCAAACTGGGATGGAAAGGGTCCTTAGCAAGATAGCACACCTCTGTCAGTGGGACTTTTCTGTTGATGAAATGTTCTCTGGTGCTCCAATGTTCAGTTTTGAACTCTTCCTTTGTTCCCTATAGAAGATAATTAGAATCAGCTGCCTGCTTTCAAAATGGCATTATTCAGTGCCATTTTATTGATAAACAACAGAAATACCTTCTACCAAAAAAGCAGAATTCAGGATATCTAATACTTCTCCTTATTCCATGCATCAAAATTATTCTTCCATCAAAACATAACAATTGTTATGAATGATATCATAATACTGTGAACTGCTCAAGAGCTTCCACTTTAAAACTGTAATGGGCCCTGCAGACAGAAGGGTGGAGGGAGGCTAAAAGCATAAATTGAAGATAATCAATGTGAATAGACCTTACCCATTGTGCAGCTTGAATAGGATAAGCACACATTATCTGGCATAATTGGTTCATGTGATTTTCTAATTGAAGAGAAGAAGTAATTAGAGCCTAATTGAAGCAAAGTAACACAATGTCTGTCAGCATTTCTCCTGCTTCCACACATTATATTATTAGCTGTCATCTTTTACATTGGGTGGACCAAACAAACGTATACAACAGAAACAAAACCAAAGAAAGAAAGAAAGAAAAAGCCTCAAACTGTCACACTGAACAAGACTTTGGATTTCTAATCACTGGTGCAAAGATGCAGATAAAGGAAATGAAAAGCAAACAAGGTTGGGATTAACATTGAAAATGGTGTCCTTGTGAACTGCTCCAAATAGAGAATCCTCAGTCTATCTCACCAAGAAATGATTTGCATTCTGTAAAATTGAACAAGAATTTTATAAGTTGAGGTCATTTCAGCTTTTCAAAGTATCACAATCATCCTCAGCAAGCCAGAGCTTCCTGCGCTCCCTTTTAACCCTTCCTTGCTAATTGCAAATACATGGACACTTCTGGCTATCACAAGGAAAATGGTGACAGCAGCTGATGAAATGGAAAGAAAGAAAAAAAAATCCTTGTCACTTTTTCTTTACCAAGAGGTGAAGACAGACATTCTATACCACAGTGGAACTAAACTTAATTTGAGACAGGAATCGTGGAAACTGAATGCTACTAGTGGCCTTTGATCTGATTAGAGGGTGGTGCCTCACTCCACGGTGGGTGAGGTATCTGCTGCTCATACCATGCTGAACATACATTTCCATCAATGACAAGGCATTCATTGCTAATAGTTCTTCACACACTATATATAGAGCAAGGACATAAGGCATATATAGCAAGAAGAGAGTACTTGTGGGCATATATAGACTGAAAGTTTGCACTGGGAAATCAGATGTGAAGTTCCATCTCATCTCCCATTCTACAGAACTCCCCTTCCTCCTGTGGGCTTCCCCTGGCATGGCCTTGTAATGGTTGGAGAAGAATGGTGGTGGTGGAGCAGCTTGTTCTGTCCGTATGGCTGGCTGCACAATGACCACAACATTCTCCAGGACCTCCAGATGAACCCTAGAATATTACAGAGAATGTCAGTGTTGGGTGACCAGTTATGGGGATGTATCCAGCTGCTGCTCTGCTGCCCCCTCCACCACTTGCTAAGTATATAAGGGAGGAAGTCAGTTTTTGAGGCTGCGTGTCATTACAAGGGATAAGTAGTGAATTTTTCTTTCTGCTGTGCCTCCTCCTGAAGATATATGCTGGTGTATGCCCCTAACAGGATGTCAGTCATAGAGTCCTTCCTCACTAAATAGACCTAATGAATCTCCATACATCTGTGACTAGCAGTTATGTTTTCCTGGTACAGGATGTGATTTTAAAAGGAACTGACACATCCACATTTTTAGAGGAGAAAGGTATCTAACACTTGCTTGGGACGCTTATCAGTGACAGGCAATATGTGGTCCTCCATGTGGTCTACAATCTTCTCCAAGTTCTGTGCTACCTGAGCCTGCCTGCAAAAGGTATTGCATATCCACTGTGACACCTTTGAAAAGGTCCTCTTCCTTATCACTTGAGAAGGCAGTGGCTCTTGGAGAAGGATACCCACAGGAACTTGGAGTATGAAGTGAGATGGGAAAGTTAAGGATGGGGATGAATATGAACAAAGCAACATTTCCCATTGTGTTTTTGCTTCATTTGCCCCAACTAGTTAGAATAATAAAACATGATATGTTTGTGGACATGTGGGATGCCGAGCCACAAATCCAACTGTTGGTTTGGGAACTTCGCAACACTGATGTAAAGTCCATTGATTCTAGCTGGAACTAACTATTGGATTTTAGATAGGATCTAAAACAAAACAGGGATTTCCTCCCTATATGTGGGTGTTTTAAAAAATTCCATCCCCTTGTCTCTTTGTCTCTGTTTGCCTGGAACTATGGTCCTATTTCCACTTCAGTCTCCTATTTTCCCTCATATAAGTCTGTTGTTTCAGCATATTAAGAAACTATGGGGGGAAGCAGACCAGGGCGTCCGGGATGCCCTGGGACGGTGCGCCATGGGACCACTGCAGCCGCACTGCGGCGCACCGGCGGCGTCCCTGAAAGGAGCGCTAAATTGGTGCTCCTTTCAGAAGTCAGGGAAAGTGCGCCCTAAACGTGTCGGGCGCACTTTCCCTGGCTTTTCCGCCACAGCGTGTGAGGACGCTGCGGCGGGAGGTTGCCCCCGGAGCGCCGGCTGTGCGGAGGGCCGGCAGCTCCGAGGACAACCTCGAGAGGAGGAAGGGGCGCCGCTCGTGCGGCTGCCCCTCCTCTTCCTTGCCTCGGAGACAACTTTATTAATCGTCTGCCGAGGCCCTATGTAAGACAGTTCATATGCTTTACAATTTTAGCTGTTTCTTATCTCTTGCCCAATAACTTGCCTAGCATAATAAAGCATGTGGAAAATTGTATAGATTAAAGGTCATATTGTTTGCCCAATGTGAAACCGGAGCTTCATGGATAGAGAGAATGGAAAGCAAGGTCAGGGTTGCCTGTTTTGCTGTCTTACTTTGGAAGCACCATGTACATTGATAGTTATAGCCAGCTCTCCTTATTCACTGGGGTTAGGGGCCCAGGACCCCTGCAAAAGTGGAAAAAGCACAAATAGCTCTAGCCCTCCCCAACCATATTTAACACACACAAAAAGTATGACCTGCAGATTCAACCCCCCATGGATGCCTTTGAGGCAGTGGGATCCTTTGCAACACAGAACTGGGCCGCTGGTGGGACTTGCCACTGCTTCCCTACACCATTTGTAATAAGGATTTACAAGCCTTGTGCACAGTTTCAGTCTCATGAGGCTTCCAGTCCTTATTGAAAATGGCATAGAGCAGTAGCAGAGGCAGCAGCAAATAATTCGTGTATAATCAAATCTGCAAAAGTCACACCTGAAAATATGGAAGGCCTACTGTATAAACAAACAAATGAACAAACAAATATCATGACGACACTTAAATATTGTTATGTTTAACGGAGTATCCTGTAAAAAACCCTAACCATCAAAAAAGCCAGTAGAAGTACTGTTTGATGCCCTGCCTTTCTTGCTTCATGCTCAGCGATGTGAGCCTAACAGTTAAGATTCAACTACCACCTTTTCCATTGAAAGTCAAGAAAAAAGGCATAAATTTTAATTTAGTTCTTCCTTGCTGTTCACATCCCTCTCCAGTGCTAGGAAGGAGGATAAAAATGCCCCAAGATTTTTGCATGTACTATCCAATATGTGGGAGAGAAGATGTCACAAACAATATTGGACCTTGGATAAATGTTATTGTTCAGGATGTTCAGGATTAAATAAGGATGTAAGTCTTCAATAAACAGCTTCAAAAATTATCTCCCTTCTGGGCATGATTAGAATACTTTTTGTGCACTTTTCAATGACTTTATTATTATTATTTTTTGCACAAAAACCAACAACACCCCCCAAAACTTTGTAGAACACTGAGCAAAAACATAGCAACTTTGGTGGGTTTTTTCTTTTACACAAACAAATTTTTCACAAGAGGCCCTGAATTTCACTAAATATTATGATGGTTAGGCATTTGTGAGTGTTCCTTACATTCATAGCTTTAACACCTTTTGGAAACTTACAAGCAGATTCAACTTACACCAAGCAATCATCTTTAGCTATGCTAAAGATCAGAACCCTGCTAACAGCATCTCAGATTTTCTTTCTATAGCTGTAATATTCAAAAATCTTACTCAGGAGTAAGCCCTCTCTGTTGTGCTGTTCCACAATGGTTAAATTGGCCTTCAGCAGACTCAAATCCGGCTGCATCCAATGACATGGCTTTGTCATTGTGTGATCACCGACATTGTGCCATTATTAATTGAACAGATTGAATTCATCTTAATAGTTTGCCCCCCTCTTGGCTTTAGACAAAAGCTTCATTCTTTCCTTATGCTCAATTGCTCCCATAAATGGTTCATTAACACTTTCTTTTGCTGGATGTAGCAGCTGTTCCAGTTTCTTTGCTCCTTTTTGGTATTACAGCTGAAATCTATTTCCTGGGTGTTAACCATTTTTTTTCTTCCTAGAAAGGCATTCATCCTGAATTATAGGACAAAGGGAACAAGGAAGATGGGGAATGAGTGTTCAATCACACTGAGCTCAGGAAAGCTGAATAAACCCTTCAGCATCTTGTTTGTCTACTTCCTTTTTCTGATCTATTTTTTTTAATGATGTACAATTTTCTTCTTAGATACTCCAAGTCAAATGTTAAGCACAAATTACAGAGTAAAAGCTTCTGAAAACAATCAAGTAACACTGTGGCTTCAGCATTATGTGAAGTTTCAGCAGGTTCACTGTATGGTGAATTTACTTCTAGGCAACAAAGGATTCCAGAAGGATCTGAAGTCTTCATGGTTAACTCATAGCATGTTCAGTGCCTTCCATGGGCCTGGAACAGAGGTGATGGCCAAGATGACCAAGACCCCTGTGTTGTTGAGCCCCCAGAGGAACTACAATCCAGAAATGCCCCAGTTTATAGGTATCTTTGCATTCATCTAATGTATCTTTGCATTCATCTGTGTGCCTTCAAATCATTTCTGACCTATGGTGATCCTAAGGCCACCCTATCATGGGGGTTCTTGGCAGAATTTGTTCAGAGGGGGTTTGCCCTTGCCTTCATCTGAGGATGAGAGAGTGTAACTTGCCTAAGGCCACCCAGTGGGTTTTCATGGCTCAGTGGGGATTCAAACCTTGGTGTCCCTAAGTCCCCATCCAACACTCAAAAATACTACATCACACTGCATGCATCTACACTGTAGATTTGATGTAGACACCACTTTAAGTGTTGTAGCTTCATCCTATGAAATCCTGGGCTTTGTTGTTTTACAAGGTCTTTGGCCTTCTCTGCCAAAGAGTGCTGGTACCACACAAAACTAAAAATCTCAGGATTCTGTAGAGTTGAAAAATAGCAGTTAAAGTGATAACAAATTGTATTATTTCTACAGTGTAGATCAGGGGTAGGCAACCTTTCCCCTTTAAAGGCCGAGGGACTTCAGCTCCCAGAATCCCAGGAGCTATTGGCCAACATGGGACTATTGGCCAACATGGCTGAGGCTTCTGGGAGCTGAAGTCCCTCGGCCCTTAAAGGGGAAAGGTTGCCTACCCCTGGTGTAGATCAAGGGTAGGCAACCTTTCCCCTTTAAGGGCCGAGGGACTTCAGCTCCCAGAAGCCTCAGCCATGTTGGCCAATAGCCCCATGTTGGCCAATAGCTCCTGGGATTCTGGGAGCTGAAGTCCCTCGGCCCTTAAAGGGGAAAGGTTGCCTACCCCTGGTGTAGATGCACACACTGGGTCTCATTCACTTAATAGGATCTTGCATATTTCCCCTTTCTCTTTATATATTAATTTAGTTCTTTAAACAATTTTAGGATATTTAATATATTATTTTGTCATTGCCATCATGGTAGTTTCACTGTTAATTGCTTTAGTTGGTATTATTCACTATATTCTATGCTTTTACTATTTTTTAAAAACAAGTATGCAAGTACACACAATTCATAATGGCCTGCTTGCTAGTCTTGTGCTCCCCACTTAGAGTTCTGGGGTCCCTGGTGCCTTCTAAATGATTTTGGGGGCACCTAAACTTAGATATTTCTGTGAAGGTTAGCCTTTTGCAGAAAAAGCAATGTCTTGCAGAAAGTTAAGGGCTAGCACATTTTATTTAGCATAAGCTTCCATGGACAGTCTGTTGTACACATCTCCTGAGGAGCACTGCTGTCTGTGAACACTTATTGCAAAAACTTAATAAGACTTAATCTTCTTTAAGATCCACCACAACTTTTTATTTTCAGTGTTTGGAACCCTGTATGGTTTCTATGTATCTGTATCTCTGTGTATCCATGATAGTTACAGTGCTACACATTAAATTCTGGCATGACCCCGCCAAGTCTCACTTACTGAGCAGAATCTGATGTGATTGATGAGGGTCTGTTCCCCTATCACTTAGGAAACAGCTAACTACTGTTCCCACCCCTTTCCATGAGCAATCCCCATTGCAAAAGCTAGAAGTGGGCTCTCTGTTGCTCACATGTAAATGGGAATGGCAGTCAGCTACTTCCGGAGTGATAAGAGAACAGACCTCCATTGATTGGTGCAGCTGCTGTTTGGTACATGGGAATTGGGGGATTTTCTTTGTTTCTATATAGCTCCTAAACTAGTATGAAAAACAGAAGGTTAATCCAACAACTCTCTCCCCCCTCCCCCCCCCAGGACAAAGTTATGAAGCAAGCAGAATTTCCAAAAGTTTAGTTTTATTTAACAAGTCTGTAGACTTGGGTGAGCCAGAACAAAATCATGAAGCACACCCATCATGGGTTTCACATAATATTTATCCCTTTTCCAGCTGCATCTCTCCCAACCCTAGTCCCCATTGGCTGAGGTCATAAGGTGCACAAACTTTCATAGCTGCCTCCTGAATTTTCTCCTTAATATCTCCCCTTTTCCCACATACATCCCATGTTCATTAAAAGTAGTAAATATGTCTCCCAAGGCGTGCCCATAAATATTCACGAATCTATTACACCAGAACACTTAAAACTTAACACTTAAAAAAGCAATGAGCCTTGAACCCTAGCTGATCTTCAATGGCTCTTTTTTTCTTTACAAATCTCCCTAGCTTCCTGTCTATCCCCTGTCTGCCAGAGCTGGACTGTTTTTGAAGCTCACAGCACAGCTAAATTGTTGCAACTTCCTCAACAAGTATTTCTTTGTCTTAAGCTTTAAAAAAGTAGTTTAGTCTTTTTTACTCTTGGCACATTAGTATAGCTAAATTCTAAGATATCAAAAGTTCCTAACTATTTCGGCTGAAGCAGAAAATTTTACTCTATATCTCACAACTAGTAACAGCGAGTGTCATGAATGCATAATTCCTGGTTATGGGTTTGTAACTACCATGCAGGAATCCAGCCCTAACTTTCATAGTTCATGTATTTATTACATCTATGCCCCATCTTTCTATCCCCAAATGACACTCTTGTTTCCAAGATGTTAATAAATCTGAATGAAATTCCAAAATGTACAGAACAGCATTGCCTCTTCTGTTTTACAGGAATAAACTATTCAGCCAGATATGGCAACCTTGTCTGTTTATTCATTTCACAGAACCAGTTTGGAGAGTAACCTCTTCTGATGGGAGAATTATTATTCAGTTGTGAGTTATTATCATCAAGATTTAATCAGGGGGACTATGAAGAGTCACGTTTTCATATCAGCGATAGCTTGGGTTCATATAGGGCTTGATGAAATGATTAGCTGCAAATGGAAACACATGTAGCAGACAGACATGTGATCATTAGTCTCCTAGGTGCTGCCATGGTGAAAAGGATGCTGTTCTATGATCAGCCTTCAAATCTAGGCATCCTTTAAAAGGCCTGTAAAGTCAACAGAAAAACAGATGAGAAGGACATCTTTGAGATTGTTTGAAGACTTTTCCAGCCTCAGAACAGGTCCTGGCTGAAGTGACAATGTAACACAGTGACCTGTTACAAAACTTTGTAGTAGATCACCATGCCTAAAAGAGGCCCCTTTGCTCAAGGCTTCAGACATCTTAGAACAGGACCTCTGTAATCAGGATGGATGCAGTTTCACAAAGAAGCAGCAACAGAAGCTGACTCTAATGCTAGCATGTCAGTGAATCTACTCTGGCTTTAAGCCTGCACTCTAAAGGAGCTATCCAAGGTGCTGAACCCCTCTAATATTCAGAGTAAAACCCAGAGGAAATTCACCATGCCACTTACTTGGGAATCCTCAGTGCCACTGCAAAGAAAGAAAGGGAAAAAGAGAATCCCCCTCCCTCTTTCTAGCTACAGAAATGGTGTATAGGACTTAAGAGCTGGCTACAAAGTTTAAACCTCAGTGTTTTATTGACATTTAGTTAGAGCTGATGGTAGCTCTGCAGATTAGAAAATGGAAACAGTTTTTTCTTTCTTCTGTCTTCCTGTATATAGTGCAGAGAAGTTTTAAGTCATAAACGCCATCCTCCTCCATTCAATCATAAGTATTTTTGCATACTTAGAGAGACTGATGGATACATAGCAACTGCTACCTGATTTTGGGTGGTTCCCTCCCACTTCCAGCCTGATAGGCACTCAACCAACCAAGTTTATTATTAGAGGAATTCTGATGATTGATAACTTACTTCTCTGAACTGAAGCACACTTCCTGATGCTGTTCATGATTCAGATAATTCTAATAGACAGAAATGCACTTTATAAAAAGTGCCAGATTGTGTATAGATAATGGAGGAAGGGCAGACCTCACCAATGTAAGACAATATACATTGTATCAATCATATATTTAAATTCTCTTGCTTTCATTCTGAGTTTCAACCACAGACTTCTGTATTTTGAGGGCTGGGCCAATTCATTTTGGTGCCAGAGGCAACAGACAAGATGGCATCCTCTCCTCCATTCCACATGCAGAACTGAACTGGCAGTTGAACCTTGCTTCACCACTGAGAATGGAACAATGCCCTTCATTGCCACTGAGGGCACCGGGATATTTTAAGGGTGCAGTTCATGTGGCATACAGAGCAATAGTCTCTGACAGAAGCAAATGGTCAGGGCACTCATAGGGCAACAGTTGGGAAAAGGTCCTGCTTTCCCACCAACATTTGTTGCCTAAGGTAGCTGGCACATTCTGTCTAATGATAAAGCCAGCCTTGGACTTTTAAAGACAATTTAAATGCTTTGTCTTTAAAAGTCAAAGGCTGGCTTCATCATTAGAATGTGGCATCTACCTCAGCAAGTCACACTTTCTCTGTCCTAGGGGAAGACAATGGCAAACTGAATATACCTTGCCAAGAAAAGCCTAGCATACAACAACAGGAACCCCCCCCCCCTAAATGTCTGGAGTTATGACTTCTTGAGGGGACATTTAGCTTTTCCCCTGTTGTTATTATGTGCCTTCAATTTTGACTCCAAGTTATGGTGATCGTATAATAAGGTTTTCTTGGTAAGATATATTCAGTTTGGCATTGTCTTCCTCTAGGACTAAGAGAGTGTGACTTGCTGAAGATCTACCAGTAGGTTTCCGAGGGATTCAAACCTTGGTCTCCTAATCCTGACACTCAAACCACCATACCATGCTCATTCACTGTGTGTGTTTTTGTCTTACCAAGGCAATATTTATGCTGAGCCTCACAATGACATTCAGTGGGCCACATCAGTGTTAAGGAAAAAGCAACATGGGATATACAGTAATAGAAATAAAAATATGTATGTGAATGTCAAAGTGACTAAGCAGGAGCAATCAGGAAGCTACACAGGTGAAAAAGATAATATAATTAAGAAGCCTTGAGAGCCAAGGACAAAGTTATAGAAGGTATATTGAGAACACCTGTGATAGATTGCAAACACCTGAGACTCATTAAGTGGTCAAGGTAAAGTGATGAAACGCTTGGGTTGGTCTTAGGTATGGGATGATCTATGTGGACCAATCAAGATGTATGTACACACCCACTGGGTGGAAACTGACTGGTGGGTGGTGTCTAACAATGGCTATAAATTGCAATGTTTGCTAATGTACATTGTGGAGTAGTGTGGAGTTGTTTGGAGATATTGTGATTTGTAGGGCATATAGTATTTATATATAGTAGAATAAAGTAGATCTTTTATATAAGACTACTGAGTTGTCTGGTGTCTTGAGGGAAGATACAAGAGCCAGAAGAATCCTGGAGAAGTTTGGAGACATCTCTAGAAGAAGAGTGAGAAGGCTTGGAGAGTTTGTCAGGGTCTTCAGGCTATTCTCTGAAACTCTGCTGCTTGGGAAAGAAGCATCAACCACTGATCAAAGCTGGTCAGCTCTGCTGCATAACAAGGTGGTGAGTTAGAGCCAGAGGTGAAGAGCTACAACTCCCATCATCCCTGAATGTATATTCCACATTAGGGGCTGCAGTCAGACTTGTACAGGGGTAGGCAACCTTTCCCCTTTAAGGGCTGAGGGACTTCAGCTCCCAGAAGCCTCAGCCATGTTGGCCAATAGTCCCATGTTGGCCAATAGCTCCTGGGATTCTGGGAGCTGAAGTCCCTCGGCCCTTAAAGGGGAAAGGTTGCCTACCCCTGGACTTGTAGCTAGATAGGGGACTTTGACAAAGGTAGAAGAAATGGGGAAAAGAAGAATGAGAATAGGGCTAGGAAGAATCAGACACTTTTCAGTATGCTTCAGAGATGAAAACTGTTAGTTAATCATACCACAAAGTGGCACTTGGACCTACGTAGCAATCTTGATTCTGGAGCCAGTTTGCAGTCACACCAGCACCACATAGCAACTGGTTATCTCAAAGAGAAACTAATTCCCAATCTTCATCATTTTTTGTCTGCAAGTAACCTCCAGGCTTTAACTGCTAACTGGTAGTGGAAAAGGCTAAGACTGATAAGTTGATCCTACTGATATGTTTCCTACTAGGCTGTACTTCAGTACACCAGTACTTCAGTAGTGAAGTAGTTCTTCAGTAAGTTTCTTCTTGAAGGAAACAAGTTGTTTTAACAAATTTCCTCCTGCTGTGATATTGTCTTTGAAATCCATGCAGCTTTCAAAGTCTATTCACAATTTGGGACTTATTCTGAGCAAAATTTGCATTTGATTGTTTTGCAGAGGAAGTGGCATTTTCTGCACAGGAAATATCATTGTCTGTGCAGAAAATAATATTTTTGTCTAGTAATATTGTTTCCTCTGCAGAAAATGATGTTTCCTGTGCATATTTTAGAAAAATGTAAATAATCAATCATGTGTGAATTTTACTTAGAATAAGTGCCCAATTACAGCATGATTTTTTTTTGGCAAAGGAAACACCATTTTCTTGTTTAAATTATTTTTTGCTCTTTCCCCCCTCCCACAGACAGTCACACAGGGGGTTAACATCTCATTTAAATTAACAAGCATTCTCAGAGATACGGAATATATCATTAAGACGTTCTTATTTAAACAAGTGTTTAAAACACAAGCATGCCATGGTGGTTTTTATACTGAGCATGTGTATTTGTCATGCCTTTTAACTTGTGTATATTTTAATGTAATTTTATATTGTTTTTAGATGATTTTGGTTGTTTTACATTTTATTATAATGTTTTTTAAACCTGCGAGCTGCTTTGGGTCCCTTTGGGGAGAAAGGAGGCATATAAATGAAATAAACATATAAAATAAATAAAAAATAATTAATTTTTTGCCTCTTCATACCCTGTTTTCTCTTCTCATTTCTCAATCACTAAGCAGCAATATTTTCTACACAGACTAAGCAGCAATATTTTCTACACAGAAAATGCTGCTTTCTGTACAAAAGAACCACATGTGAAGTTTGTGTGGTATAAATTCAGGACCACAAATATTCTCATCAGTCCATCATTCTTCTCCTCAGAGTTTCTCAATACTTGAATACTGCCTTTCCTAGTTTGTGTGTTTAATAAATTTTGCTTTCTTGACTACATTCTGAGGTTGCTAGGCCACACATGTCTCCATTACCATCTGGAGGGTCTAGGAGGGGCTAAGAAGATTTAAATTGGCCTCCCCACTACAATCCTGTTGAGCTCAAACCCCATAACCTGCAATTTCTCTGTTGTAGGAAAGGCCCTTCCCTGCTGCATCTTGGTTGGCCTCATATTGGTCTCATTCTGAATCTGCATTAAAATCTGGCTCTTCACCCAGGTTTTAGGAACCCAGTGACCTGTTGGGTTATTGGTTCATTTTATTTTGTTGAATTCTTTCAAATAATTATTTATTTATTGTACTTCTATCCTGTCTTTCTCCCAAAATGACATCCATTTTATATAATAATAGTCTTTCAAGTTGTTGCTGTTGTTGTTGGTGTGTGTGTACCACATCCCAGGGTCTCCAAATATAGGGTGGGATACAAATATTTGAATGAATGAATGAATAAAAGTGCATGGAGGAAACTACTATTCACTCCAATGAGAGATTCCCCCCTGCTCCACTGAAATTGCAAGCTCAGGATGCCTAATTGGGGTTTGTGTGTGAGAGAGAGAGAGACAAAGAGAAAGGGAGAGAAAGAGAGAGAGAGAGAGAGAGAGAGAGAGAGAGAGAGAGAGAGAGAGAGAATATGAATGGATGAACTAAGAGATGGATGAGCTAAACAGGGATCAAATTTAGACCTAATCTAGAATCTGAATTAATCAAGTAAATGTTGTGCATTGTTCTCAAGTGATGCCATATATTGTATTGGAAAATCTGTGGTTAAATGAACGCTTGACAATATTGCTGATGTCTAATGACACACCATCAAGGCTCATTCATCTGCAAATGAAGATTTGATTTAAATTTGAGTTGAGGCCTGGGCAAAGTGGGTTGCATCTTCTACATTTCTGTATCATCAAGGACTTCTCCAGATGGCATTTTCCCACCATCTCCATCTGGCACCCAGGTGTAAAAGCTCTGGATGTGAATGTTTCGAGTATACAGAGAAAATGTACCTTTCCTTTATTTGTTCAGATTCATATCACAACTCTGGCTGTGCAGGATGAATAGCTCCATTACAGTCACAGTCCACTCTTTTGTGGACTGAAGACAGGTGAAGGATGGGCAGGGGTCTATGTCACCTGTAAAGGTTGAGGTGTACACTCTCATGCCCATTCTGACTCCTCACACAGATGGATGAAGTCCAATTCACCAAGCCTCACTGTAAACCAGTCCCTCTATAATTCATACAGCTGTAATGTTTTGCACCCATTTAAAAAGTAATAATGGTATTTCTCTCACTGATGTCATTACTGTCATTAACATCCATATCAGCTGATCATGTGCCACATCAAGCTGACTATTAGCATTTGCTCTGGTTAAATACGTTCAATTGGTGTTTAAGCAATATAGGATTTCAATAAATTTTGCATTGCAAAGTGGGACGACATGAAGAAAGTAAGGGGAGAGTGGTGGGTGAATGGATGAAATGTATTGTGAATATAAACAGAAAAGTGGTAAGAGCTCTGGAAAGGAATAATAAAAGTATCAAAAGACTGGGCGATATGAATGACCCTAGGATAAATAGAAATCTGTGCAAGGAATGCTTTAAGTGCTCCCCCATCAGCACAGCTTTTTTAAAAAAATTATAGTGCTTAGAATGTTTGTATAGTATTTGTTGCATTGACTGTATAGTGTTTGTTAACATCTTCTTAAAATAAATCTACTTGTTTGTTCTACTGCTTTTCTTCTAGAATGAATGACATCAAAACTGAAGAAATTAAGTAACTATAAAGCTAATTTGTGAAACTTAATTTTTATAGTTAGCCCCCACCCCCTCCAAACCTGCAGATGTTTGGAAGAAAATATTACAGAAACTTATGGCTTTGTTTCCTCTTAGCTACATTACTGCCTTAAGTATGCTCAATAAAGACCAAGGTCTATTTCACAGTATGTAATTATAGCACTTTGATACTATTTTATCTGTCTAGGCTACATCCTATTTGATCCCGGGATTTGTAATATGGTGAGGTATTTAGACTTCTCTGCCAGAGAGCGCTAGTGCCTCACCAAACCATAAATCCCAGTATTTCATAGGATGTAGCACTGGCAGTGAAATTGGCATCAAAGTGTTATAATTGTGTAATTTCAGAGATCTAAGTCTCTATAGATTAGCATTCCTTTCTGCTTGGTGCAGAGGGAAAGTGCCCAGGTTGCCTACATTTATGGCTGGTCTTGTTGGTCAAGAAAGTGCAAAAGCAGGTTTACAGTTGAACATTAAGAAGACAAAAATAATGACCACAGATGATTTACATAACTTTAAAGATGATTATGTGAAGATATTAAAATAGTTCAAGATTTTTCTTACCTTGGCTCAGTCATTAATCAATATGGACACTGTAGTTAAGAAACCAGATTAAGACTAGAATTTGGAAAGCTATGAAGGAATTAGACAAGATCCTGAAGTGCCAAGATATATCACTGAATACTAAAGTTAGAAATGACTGTGCCACTGTATTTCCAATTTCTATGTATGGTTGTGAAAGCTTTACAGTAAAGAAAGCTGATAGGAAGAAAATAAATTCATTTGATATGTGGTACTAGAGAAGAATTCTATTGATACTATGGACTGCTAAAAATACCAATAAATGGCAGTGGCGTCCCCACCCCTGGATCTATTCAGTAGAATCCAGGCCATAGAAATGATGTGGACAGGATTCCTAGACAGATGACAGCCACCACATCTTGTACTTCTTGACTTAGAGACTGAGTGGGTAAAGGGAGTCACTAATGCCTTGCTAAAATATGGTAGAGTTCTGGTTTGGGTGTCACCATTCTGGATAATTATCAGCCAGTATCTAACATTCTGTTTTAAGGCAAGGTCCTGCAGTATGTGGTGGTCTCCTAGCTCCAGAGTTTTCTGGATGAGATGGATTATCTAGATCCATTTCAGGTCTAATTGCACAGTATTACAGCTTGCAACAATACAGCTTGATGCCACTTTAACTGCCATGGCTCAATGCTATGGAATTCTGGGGTTTGTGGTTTTGTGAGCTATTTAGCCTTCTCTGTCAGAGAGCTCTGCTACTACAGTGAATTACAAATCCCAGAATTCCATAGCATCAAGCCATGGAAGTTAAAGTGATATCAAATTGCATTATGTTTGTATTGCAGACTAGACCTCAGTCTGGTTACGTATGTTTATATCTTTTTTGGATGAGGTTCAAGGTTCATTAGCATTTTGCACTCTGTCCAAAACTTCCCTCCAGTAGCTATCAAACTTCATTGGAGATGGGACAGCTGTTAAACAGTGGAGGGTGGGAGAAGGAGTTAAGGAAATGACTGAACAGCAGGCACAGCTTCCCATCCCCACCAGAATTCTCCAGAGTGAGAGAAGAGGAACAAGGTTAATGTGTGTCTTCCCACTGTCTAGAGAACTGTGCCAAGGATGGGAGACAGTCCATGCTGTTCAGCTGCCTGCCTGCCTTCCCTCCCCTCCCCTCCCCAGCCATTTAATGGTCATAGCAGTGCCCTGCAAGGCTTGACAGGTGCCATGAGGGGGTTGTATTGGGCTGTGTAGTCAGATTCCTATCTTCTGTGTGTGCAGTGGAGAATCCTGTCCAAATTGGTAGTTATCACTACATTGATGGGACTGGACAATGTAAATCTCTGGACAATGCATTTTATATGTATCTTTATCTGTTTTAATTTTAAATATTTGTATGCCACTTTGGTTCCAAGGTCTGGGGAAAAGATGGATTAGAAATAACTGTCTGTCCCTTTTTCTTTCTCTTCATAATCATAATCTTCATATCATAACATTCACTTTTTCAGAGACTTGATCCATATGTTAAATGGCTTGCAGAGCAAGACAGAACTCCATGGGACCCACAGACCAATGGGCATGGTGCCAAACAGGAGTCCTTCAGCATTAGCTTCTGAATTCACCTCTCTAGGAAGGATTGCAAATACTATAAATTACTTTTCCAGGTCCTTTTTCAGTATCACAGTTCCATGGATTCACAAAGTTATCTCTGTCCCACAGCTAAGCCTAAAACTATCTTGACATGGCTATAGATAATCCATCTCACTGTGAAGCATATATGAGTATACAGTTGGCCCTATACATTTGTGGCTTTGACTTTTGTGGATTTTATTATTTGTGGTTTTGATTACCGGTAATATGTTCTCTCTAGGAATCTCTAGGTTCTCCAGTGCAACTCTACCAGAAGTTGACCATAAATTTGTGCTGGAGAAACTGGACGTTCCTAGAGAAAACACTTGTCTAGGCATTTGTAGGTCCTTCAGCATTGTACTGGAAGATCTGGAGATTCCTAGAGAGATTTTGAATCAGGAGCAGAAATGTATTGCCAGTATATAATTGATATAATATGATCCAATGATTTAGGCTGAATAAGGTTGTTCATGGCTGCATGCTGTGCCAGCTGAAGTTTCTGAGTCATCTAAGTCAGTTCCATACAGAGCACATGAAAATAGTCCATAGAATTGCCGGGTCAGGACTAGCCTAGGCCTTAAAGTGCTGACTGGGGTTATAATGTGCAGTAAAATATGCACTCTTATGTAATGCTGTGTAGCTCGTTCTAAAAGGAACAATTGTGCATGGCACATTATAGCAAAAATTTATGCCACCGTCTCCTTGTTAATGTTTGCAGTGGAGAAAAATCAATAAAAAACATAACAAAAGATCAAATCGTTGTTTATGTTCCCTGATAAATTTTCACCTAAATATCTTGTAAGAATTACTGACAAGGACATTATTGTGCTGGAAGTCAAAAGGTCAGCTTGTTTTTTATTTTTAAAGCCTGGCTCTTTTGTGATCTGCGAGAAAATTAAATTCCTTGCATGTACTCTGTATTGATGGAGGTTACACATAGGCCCAATTCTAGAATTATTCTTAAAACTACACATTTACTTGTAGCAAAGATGATGGTGCCTAAGGGGGGAAAACAATGGGGGAATGTCCTACATACAGTGACCATGGCCCAAACAGCAAGATGGTAGTGCTAGAGACCTTACAATAAGTAATGTAGTTTACATTTAGCCATGCACTGGGAGGACTGCCAAGAAGAGTCTGGAGGAGAGGGTCTATCAAGCTTCCTTATGTGCAAAACTATGGGGAGAGAGAGCATTTGGGTTGGATCTAGACTTAGAGCTCCCTCACTCTACACAAGTCCACTTGAGCTGCATCCTCTGGAATTCTGGATTTTGTAGTTTGGGGAGGCACTAGAGTTTTCTGGCTGAGAATTCTAAACACCCCACCCTAAACTACCAGTCCCAGGATTCCACAGGATGGAATCATTGCAATTAAAGAGAATCACACTGCTATAACTGTGTAGTGTGAAAGGGGAATTAATAATACTTGGAAAAGACCCACTGCAATCAATGAGACCTAAGTGAGCAACTCAAATCTGACTGATTTTAATCATCCCATTCTAGGTATAACTCAGGTCTCCTCTAAGCAGGGCAAGTGTGTTAAGAGGTTACAGTGTCTGTTGCTGTAGTTTTCAGGTTTTTTTTTAAAATATCTAAATGGGATTTGTGGAACAGCTGCAATATTTCAATCCTATCATATTCTTTCTTTCTAATTCTCTTCTCCTCCTTTTTAAAAGTGTCATACCACTATAGTGCTATAATGCAACAGTGAAATGGCACTTTGAACTATAACTCAATAACTCTAAATTTAAAAAAAAATCAGAAAAATTGCCAATCAGCAAACTACACCCTGGTTTTGCTGTCCAGCAAGCTACCTAATGCAGAGCCAAGAGCTCACTACGAACAGCAAAGACCTCACTACAAACAGAGCCAAGAGCTCACTACAAACCAAAAGGATGGAGCAAGTAGATGCAGAGGTAACAACAGCCAGTAAAACCCTGCAACAAAATAAAGAGCTATATTGTGAGAACTCATTCCAGAAGAGCCCCATGTCTGGATCCAACTCTATGGTGTACCATGTGTGTGTGCATGTGCCATCAAGTCCCCTGTTGACTTATGGTGACCCCATGTATTTCATAGAGTTTTCTTTGGCAAGGAATACTCAGAAGTGGTTTTCCCCTTGAACTATGGCCTACAGCATCTGGTATTCATTGGCAGTCTCCCATAGGGAGCAATAAACTGCTTTCTCCAGTGACTTTAGTTGGCTTACTGAATGGCTTTGGTTGGCTTATTCATGATTAGATTATTAAACAGGACTTTCAGGGCAATCCTATGCATTTTTATTGAGAATTACGTTCCATGGTAAGCAATGGTTCTTATTCTCAGGAAAGTAATGCCTGGGACTATAGCTGAAGGTTATCAAATCACATTTCAATTTCCAGCCGGTTCTAATTTAGCAACAGTTGGCAGATAATACAGTCAAGGATGCCATGTGTGTCAGTCATCATCCATTTTTTTTTACTACTTAATAAATTTTTATTGAATGTTCAAATTATTACAAGGAACCAATCGGGGAAAAAAACAAACAAACAAACAAATTTATACACAACATATAATCTTAATCTATTTTACAATCAAGCCTCTTTTCTTTCTTTATCCCTTCCCCTACCCTCTCCTCTTCCTACATTCTCTCCTCTCTCCCCTTCTTCTCTTTCAACTCTCTTCCTTCTCCTCCTCCATCCTTTCTTCCCACTCAATCCTTTCCCTTTCTTCTCCTCTTCTCCTTCCCTTATCCTGAGCACCCTCTCCATCTTCTCCTCTCTCTCTCTTCCTCTTGTTCCTTCCCCAACCTTCTACACCTACTCATACCTTCTTCACCTACCTCTATCTCTCTTACATATCTTCATCCCATTTAACCATTCCCCCCTTATTGGACTATCTACATCTCACTTTCCTACCTAAAACTCTTCTATTCACTCACTACTTCTTTGACTTCTTTCCTCCTTACTATGTATCCATTCCTTCTTGTATCCCTTTTATGCCTTTCCCTTACTTTCTTCTTTATTTACACACTATATTGCCATATTATCCTTTTTTTTGTCATGCTGCTTTGAATATTTCTTTTAAAAATGTGGGTTATAAATATTTTAAATAAGGTAAGTAGCTACTATCTTAATTCTATAGTTTTAAGTTAATTTGCATATGTAGTGAAGCCTACACTACATTACATTTCAGGAGAGTCAGTATGGTATAGTAATTTGAGTGTGGGACTCAGACGGTAGGAAATCAAGGTTCAAATCCCTGGCCAGCCATGGAAACCAGTTGGGTGACCTTGGACAAGCATTATTCTCTCAGCCTCAGAGTAAGACAATGGCAACCCCCATCTGAACAAATATCACCAAGAAAACCCTAGGAGATGGTCAGAACAAGCGAGGTTAAAGAATGTTTGGCTGTATTGCTTTGCCTGTTTATTTCCTGTGAATCATCCACAGAGGCAGCAAACTCTGCCCACTGAAAGCACTCCTGTTACCTTGAGATCAGAAACAAAAACAGAGAAACAACTCTTGATTATCCTGGGAATCTCTTGATTATTTTGAAATCACTTCAGTGTGCAAACAAAGTTAAAATTGCTATGCATTAAAAGATTGTTATTTGTTATGTCTGTGTGATGGGCATGATGCTGAAAATGGGATTAATAGTGAAACACAAGATACAAAGCCCAGTGTAAGAGCAAACAGAAATCTAGCAGGATCAAGATCCTAGGTTATTGATCTTAGTAATGTAACTTGCTATGAAATGGAGGGAGAATGTGGGGTGACTATAGCACTATGACTCTTTTTCAGAGCCAAAGATTTTCTGCCCAAGCACCAGGGTAACAGGTAGACTCATCTCATTTAGTTAAACTGAGGAATATGCTACTAGAACATGGTCACCAACGTGGACAGCCTTAAAAAAGAAAGAGTCAGATTCATGGAGGAATAGAATGTCAATGATTGCTCATCAGGGCAGGTCTATGTCACTTCCATATCAGAGGCAGTACAGCTCCATGAACCAGTTGCCAAGGAGGGAAAGATGGAGGGAACATTTGTACTCATGTCTTGCTTGTGAGTTTCCCATGGATAATTGGTAGTGATGTAGACTTGATTCAATTGACTTGGACTCAAGTCACTTCAATGACTGGACTTGGCCTCATCTCAGCAATAAATGATGCTCTGACTTGACTCAACCCATGACTTGTATATTTTTAGTGACTGACTTGCTGGCTAAACCTCATCCACAAACATTATGCATGCTAGGCAATGGACCTGAGGAAAGGGTTGAGATCTACTCAGCAGCCTGTTTCTGCTGCACAGTGGAGGAGCCTTCTAAAGCTTTTTAAAAGCTTTTGTTGGGGAGAATCTTGCCTGCTGCTGTTCTTGAGAAAAACTCAAGGCTTCTCCAATGTGCAACAGGGATAGGCCGCTCAGTAAATAGACCTCATTTTTCTAAAATGTAATCTTGGTAAATTGCCTGTGATAATTTTTTTACCTAACTTTGTGCATATCTCTTTTTTTCTCTCTCTGTTAAAGTTGGCCCTCAGAATAGAGACTCAACTTGAGACTTGAAGATAGAGACTTGAAACTTGACTTGATACTTGGAGCAAAAAACTTGACTACATAATTGGCTGCTGTGTGAATAGAATCCTGGACTAGATGGACCTTTCTTGTGTTTTTATGTATGTGACTTAAAAAAACTGCCATGTTTCTTCTTTATCCAAAGTTGGTAGAGTAAATGAAACCACACTAATTGAATGGCTAGCTTTCTGAAACAGTCCTGAAAAGGATTACAGTTTTGTTATTGCTGTGTGCCTTTAAGTCATTTCTAACCTATGTGACCCTAAGGACAACCTATCATGGGTTTTACTTGGCAGAATTTGTTCACGGGGATTTGCCATTCCCTGCCCCTAAATTTCTGCCCTACCACTGGCAGCCCTCTGTACTTGGTGTCATCACATGTAGTGATGCCACTGGTTTATATCTCTGTCAAAGGACTTGTGGCTTTTATGATTATCAGTTCATGTGCCTCTAAGTCTCTTCATAAATACATATATGAAAATCAATAGTTAGTATATAAGTGTTAATGCACATACAGAAAGAAATGACCACTATGAATGTGAAAAAGGTAATTGATATGGACTGAAAATAATATTTTAGTTGGAATAATATATATTTGAATGAGTTATTATCTCAGCATATTGATATTTGTTGGTTGTTTAGGTTCTCTACAACTGAAATATTAATTCATAATAAAGTGATGCATATCAATGAAATATACAGGTAACAGAAGACTAAGGGCCTTTGCAGACTGCCAGAAATAGTGCAAATTGAGTCCACTTTAATGGTTAGAGTTAGTGCTAGGGAATCATGGGAATTGTGTCTTTTCTAAGACATTGAGCCTTCTCTGTCAGAGAGCTCTGGTGCCACAATAAAATACAGTTCCCATGATTCCCTAACCCTAGCCCTAACCCTAAAAGTGGACTCAATTTGCACTATTTGTAGCAGTCTGCAAAGGCCCTCTGTTTATTAAATCAAACTGTCTTGAATACTAAAATCCTGTTTTCCCAACAAACACTACATACAACAAATGTTTAAAATGTCTGTGTGTACATCTGATACCTGGACTGTTTTGACCAATGTGTGCCAATTGTAATAGGTGTACAGCAGTGGCAGCTGATGGGTTCTGTGTCATTAGGATGGTGATTCCACTCCAGGGTTTAGTCAAAACTCTAAAGGGCATTCCAAAGCAGTGAACCATATTCTCAAAATAAATTCAGCACCTTGGGTAGCTGCTTTGTATAAAAGTCCAGAAATGAGTCACCATCCCACTAACAGAAAGAACTACAGACTACAACTGGTAGACACTAGTCACATCCATAAGTCATGCTAAATATGGTACACATACCTGTGAGGACAGTGTTTTAACCTGAGCTGTTGGTAGACACCCATGGTTCTAGTTAATTCTTGATTGGCATAGAGAACAATCACTGATGCTTTCCTCCCTCCCTTTTCTTCATTCGACATTAATACAAAAGGCACACTGACACCTCCTTTTCATTATGAACAAACCTTTAAATCAAACAGCCTATCAACCAGCCCCTCTGTGCTACCATATGTTCCCTAAATGAAAAGAAAAGACAGCATTCTTCAAACTAACATGAAACTGCAAAGCTTTCTGGGTAACATTATGCAAATTAACAGCATGCCACTATAGGCAGGTTTCTCACCAGCATTACCTCCTAGGGATTTCCCAGTTTGCCTCTGAAAGATGAAGCACATTGCCTATAAATATTTTACCCTTCCTTGGGTTTCATGGGGCTGTTGCTTCAGCTGTGCAGGGGGGGGGGGGAATCAAGGTAAGGATAAATTGCAGGTTAAATTCCTCAATTAACATTTGTAAGGAACTAATCTTAAGATTTATAACTGGTTGTTGGAAGAAAATATTAAGGATATGCCAAACTGCAAAAGGGCTAGAGTGAAGGTATTGATAAATCATTAGAACTGCTAGAACAAAATGTTATACAGTGCTCTGGAAATCTCATTCATGCATCCATGCATTTGAGAAAATGGTTGCTGGATCAGGACTATCCCAGGATTTCAGGACCACATGAAATCACAAGTAGACCTTACTGATGGTAGAAGAGTGATACTACAAGGGACAGCCCTTAGTGATGTTATTAAGCATGATACACTGATCACTACAAATCATGTCTGCCCAAAACATGCCATTCAAATAAAAAACAACAACAAATCAAATATGGAATTAATATATATATCTTCTCAGCTTCCAAAATTCCCCTCCTTGCCCTAAGGACCAGAGAAGAGGATCTTGGCTCTGCAACTCAGGGCCAGACCCTGGGATCTAGTAAGCCTATCTGAGAAACAGATACTAGCATTTGGAATAGCTGGTGTTTTTGCTGTAGAAGTTGAGGCATTCTGAAGAAAAAAACCAGGACATGTTCCTTTTGTTTGGACAAAACCCCTTGCAAGCTTTTTAACAGGTGAATGATCAGATAACACTGTGCTTCTTTGTTTTTATGTATGATGTTGCTAATGGCACAGGAGTAAAGAAACCCTGGCAACTCGAATTAAAACTGGTACAGTATTTATATGCATTATTACATGCCCTCTTGAAAAATACCTAGTAAAGTTAAACTGTTTTCAGGTTGGGTGTACTGAGCAGGCTGCATGACACTATTATTATTATTATTATTATTATTATTATTATTATTATATATTTAAAATGAGACTTCTGCCTTGGTTAGTCATCACAATAATTTCACTGCTACTGTAGTCAAGCAAAATTGTTTTTATATAATCTGCATTACTAATGGATTTGCCCATTTTTAAAAGGTATTCAATAGCCAATGGTATTTTTCTAATTAATTTTCTGAAAATAACCTGAAATGTGATGGACTTAAGTTGCATGTACAATGAACATCATTAAGACTTTTGCTACTTAGAGAAAAAACCCCTCTCTTTCAGGTAAGTGATTTTTCTGAAAGTATCTTCAGTATGAACTGCTACGATATGTTTATTTTACTCACATAGTTCCCCCCCTCCCACTGTGTTTTAATTTTTATTTTCTAATTATATGTGCCAGTTATTTAAGATAAGAAGTTCTGGAAGATTCTCACATCAGGGGAACTTAGACACAACACAATTATAGCACTATGGTTCCAACCTATGAATTCCTGGGATCTGAATTTTTGAGAGGGGTACTTATCAAGAGAGCTCCTTTGGTGTCTCACCAAACTACAAACTTTCAGGATTTCATAGGATGTTTCCATGGCAGATAAAGTGAAAGAATAGCACTGTAATTGTGTAGTATGATGGGACATCTGTTTGTGCAAGAAGGAATACAGTTTTCACGGATCCATCCTATCCAATGTATCCTTGCTCTGTCCCCCACAAAAGCTGCTCCTCAGTCTTGTAAGACACACTGTGACAACATGGAATATGCCATGGAGAACTGTAGTCAATGGCAGAATGGCAAAAATTAGGCTGTTTGCATTGCATGAGGTGTAGTACTTTCCTTTAGAGCAAAGCCACAGTTATTATTGTATTTACAGGTTGAGTTTCCCTTATCCAAAATGCTTGGACCAGAAGTGTTTTGGATTTCAGATTTTTTTGGATGTTGGAGTATTTGCATATACATAATAAGATATCTTGGAGATGGGACCTAAGTCTAAACATAAAATGCATTTATGTTTCATATATATCTTATAAACATAGCCTAAAAGTAATTTTGTACCTAATATTTTTAATAATTTTGTGCATGAAAAAAGTTTGTGTACGCTGAACCATCAGAAAGCAAAGATGTCACTATTTCAGCAACCCATGAGGACAATTTTGGATTTTGGAATATTTTGGATTTAGGAATTCTGGATAAGGCATGCTCATCCTGTAATATAATAATCAATCAGTCAATCAAAGCAACAATACAAGACAGCAAAATCACAAAATCAGGACACACATATAGACTCAAGTATCAAAAATGGCAGCATAGAAAACCTCAGTCTAAAATAATTGGAGAAAGAATCAGCCTGATCACTATTCAGACTATTTGTTACAATCTATATAGCTCTATGCGGCTTGGGTCCAGGTTGTCAGTACTACTATATTGTTTCATATGAGTCTGAAAGGATTTTGGAATCTTAAGGGGAGGCTTTTCTCTATTGCACAGTCCTTACATTTGCTGGGAAGATGGGATGGGGCCTTCTTGGTGGCTGCTCTCAAGACTCTAGAATTCTTTTCCCAGAGAGGCTAGAATGGCTCCTTGCTTGTTCTCCTCCCAGTGGTGGATGAAGATTTTTTCTCTCTCTTGACAGTCCTTTGGGAACTGATTATTAATGAGGAAAGGTCTTTTAATAATGGGTTGTATTGTTTCTTAATATATATGCTTTAAAATTGCTTCTAATCATATTTAAACTTTTATATATCATTGTGAGATCAGTTTTTACTGATATTTCAGTCTTTTTTTTTAGCTTCCTTGAGTCCTATGGTTGGAAAAAGGATGAATATAAATAAACAGAATAATAACAGTAATGGTAATGAACGTGAAGCAGAAGGGAGTGAAAACATTTCACAGGCGCAGCAGTTCCAAAGTTTGGGTGTTATATAGTATCATAATTCATGGAATTTCTTGCAATTGGATCTAATCAGAATGATACTTAGTTCCATAAAAATGAGAGATGGAAATCTATATTGGGAGATGTATCTGTGGCATGTAACTGCATCTCCATAGCTACATCTCTTGGTGCTACTTGTCCAAACTCTGATGTCCCTGGGATGACCCTGCAGATGACATCCTTGCAGTATGTCCAACTACAAGTAAACAGCTGGATGCATTTCTGCTGACCCCCTACACTTCAATGACATAGAAATGGTTGTGCTTTGGGGGCTAGGGGCTGAATTCCTTAAAAGGTGAATTTAGGGGATTTTGATCACTGCATGGTTGGTAAAAGATTCTGACCAAAATGACAAAAAAGTGAGTTTCAATGCCACATGTCTGACTTACACTGTCATAATTCACCAAGAGGATTCTGGGTAAGATTTTTCTTTCATTTTTTTTTTTAAAAAATACTGCTTAACCAAATAATATTGGTACCAAATAATATTGGTACTTATAATAAATGGGACAAATGGAAACAAGAGGTTTTTATCAAGCATAATGACTTTTAAGCTTGATAAGAGTGTGAAAGATAACAGATTCAAGAGCATTCCCAGAAATACAAAATCATAAAATGAGTCTTCTCCATAAGAAAAGTTATCTCTAGAGGAAAACTCACAGCTCAGTCAGTCTGGCTTTAACCTTCTGTGCTAAAGGCAAACAAGGAAGGGTACAAACAGGTTGGGAATTAATTGGTGTAATTAACATTTTGTGATTATAATGACTTCTAATCAATACCTTATGCAAATATCTGTATTGATGTGTTGAACAAAGGTTGTTAGGTATATTTGGATTTTTAATGTCTAAAAAGAAGTCTTTTTCTAACTTTCAAGCTGTAATGAAATTCAAACAATTCAGTCCAGTTAAAAACCTGACAGCATATTTTTGAGGTGAAAAAGAAGATCCTTCTGTGACCTTATAAACTGAAATGGCTGCCTAATTAAAAGTTTTTTTCCCTTGTTAAAATTCTACCTTTCTGAAATGATCAAGGGCTTGATCTTAAGGTGGCATGTCTTTTGTATTGTTCAAAATAAAAGTTTATAAAATATATGAATATATGTGGTGTATTGACTCCTTTTTGATGGATTAACAGAGTGTGGCCCATGAGCTTCATGAACCCCTGAAAATTGTGATTCTTTTTCTACACCACCCTTGGTATATAGCTCCAATGAGCAAAGGAGGATGATCAGCAGCACACTTAAAAGAACATTTAAAATTTATTGAAATGATAGAAAAGATGGTGAAAAGCAATAAATGATTATAAAACACCAAGTAATATAAAATTTGAGGCAGTGGCAGTAATAAAAATAGTTACATTATAACAATGTAAGCAACTGCAACATGGCTGGCAAATAGGAAAATAATAGAAGTTACAGACTAAAGCACAACGACTAAAAATACAACAGCATGGATAATAAAGATTACTGAGCAAATGCAGCACAACTATAAGAAATTTGTTAAACCCTCCAGATTTTCTACCTTTAAGAACCCAAGCTTTAGATATAAAAGTTATTAAATTGTTGAAGATTAAATACAGTGTGCTCAGACACAGTCTTAATCCAATGTCTAATGTATGAGACAAAGTAAAACTCACAAAATTATAACAATTAGTAAAAATAAGCAGAAGAATTTGAGAAAGCAACCCTTTTAAAAATTAGCCTAGTCTGATTGGATCCTAAATATCTCAGTTATTTTGGGGTCAGTTCTGCATAGGCTTAGCCAAAGGCAAGCATATACAGGTTGAAAATGGAAAGTCTCCTAAACAAAATGTAAATTATACATATAACTACCAGTCTTGAGCTGTAGTGTCTCTTGATGAAAAAGTCACAAAGATGGAAGAAATAGGAACAATGAATTTACACAAGGTTATAAAGAAAGATATGAATTAATAAAATGAAACAAACCCATGTTCTTCCATCCCAAATATCTGAAAACTTTTCTGTACTTTAAAGAGAAATTTCAGGAGTTAGCTTCAGTCCCAAAAGTTAGGAGTTTTGCCTCTTCTTAAGAGAAGCCTGCAAATTTCAAATCCCAATGGAAATAGAAGAGTTAAAGAAGGAGCGAAGTGAAGAGAAAAGGTGTGGGATGAAGTGTGAAGTGTTTGAGTTATTTTATAATCCCCAATTTGTATATTTCCCAACTTCACACGGACGTTTTCACTCATTCATTTCTTTCTTATCTTATGAAAACTTTAAATCAAGTAAAAATTGGTCTGCCTGAATTTCTTGTTGCATTAAAAGTGTAATTATTTCTTTGTTTTCCCAGATTCATCTCTTAAATCTCCATTTAAGACATTTGATAAACTTCTGATCTAGGATCATAAATTTGTCTTCCTCATTTCACGTGTTTGATTAGCAAAAGGGTGTGAAAACAATTTTTACTAATACTAGCTATCAGCAAAACCAAAATAATTGATACTGATTAATCACACCAAAAAATAAGCTGCAACCAATTATTTTAGCCCCTTAAAATTCTGGCAAATTTGAAATAAGAATATAAAATTTCCTTGTTTCACTGTGTAGGAATAAAAGGGAAACTTATGCTTACTTCAAACATGCAGACATAAACAAAGAACTCATGAGTAAATAAATAAATATTCCTAAAGAGTTAGAGCCTTATTGCACAACCCCCCGCCTCCAAAACAAAGTGAAAACAGAGCTGGAGAGTACCAGCTTTTTCTGTGCCTTGTTGCATGGTTTTGTAGTGCTTCCATTCTCTTCCCATGGAAGATGTTGTAAAAGCATGTCTTTTGCAGAATGGATTTTTCCAGTTAGAAAAAAAAGTGCTTTTATAACCATCTCCTGCAGGAAGAGAATGCAAGTGCTACAATGTCATGCAGTAAGATATGGGGAAAGCTGAGACTCTCCAGCTCTGTTTCCACTTGGTATTCTTGTATGACAAGTCTGTTAGAAACAAATACTATGGTATACTTAATTTACTTAGTTATTCCCTTTCTTATATCAAGGTATTAACTCTAAACTTATGAAAGAAAATCAACTTATAGTATAATAGTAAATAAAATATCACTATAACAAAACATTAAAAAAAACATTACTAGGCTTTTGTGTTTATTCTCTGTATTATTTAACAGGCAACAGGACAGCTTAAGAAATATGTTTTTAATTTAAAATTTAAATTGAGAGTCTTCAAGGGTGCAACACGCGGGTGTCTTATCTTTAAACATTCTTTATTAGACCATCTTTAAAAAGTGATCCATCTTTCTGTGGTCCTCTTCCTAGCTGGCATCTGTAGTTCATCCTCAAGATCAGACTGACCTCTCCACTGTGGGGTCATCATAGCTGCAAAATTCCATCATAGAGTCTGAGAACTAAAGTCTTCTTGAACCAGAATATTTGTTCATTGGAGGCTTTTCTCAGGGGGGTTGCAGACTGCCAGAAATAGTGCAAATTGAGTCCACTTTTAGGGTTAGGGTTAGTGCTAGGGAATCACGGGAATTTTTTTTCCTGAGACATTGAGCCTTCTCTGTCAGAGAACTCTGGTGCCACAATAAAATACAGTTCCCATGATTCCCTAACCCTAACCCTAATCCTAAAAGTGGACTCAATTTGCACTATTTCTGGCAGTCTGCAACCCCTGATAGACAACTAAGGGGCTATGCAGACCGGTATAAAGAGCCGGCATGGGCGCAGAGTGGGGGCATGGTAACTGCATGCTGGCTGCCCTGACTCCACCCCCATGCTGGCATGATGCTGCCCAAGCAAACACACAGTGGGCGGCATCATGCCAAGTCTTCGGCGCAGCGTTTACATGCTCTGTGCTGAAGAAGCAGAGAAAAGCCGCTGCTGCTGCAGGTAGAGCACTTTTCTGTGGCGTAAAAAGCTGTGGAAAGCCCAGATCAAGGCCATGGCATGTGGTTGCCATGGCCCTGATCTGGCAAGGAAAGTACAGCCCCATCAGTACAGCCCCTAACTGACCACAGTGCAAACAGAAAATTGAACAAAAGAGGACTTTAGCCTGATCTAGCTCTTTTTAAGTGGTTGTTGTTGTTCAAAAATGATCCTACATTTACATCTCCAAGCCTTCTTCTGTGTCCCACAGTTTAAAAAAAATTGTCATAAAGTTTAGTAATAATGAATTCTTAATATGGAAAATGAAATAAAATATGTGCTTTGATCTATTTTATGCTTTTTTAAAAAACAACAACAACAACAATAATATTCTGCTCTTCCATTTAGGCCACACACCATAAGTACGCTGCCCTCAAGCATTTGAGCATGTAAGAAGTGGCATTCAGTGTTGTGGACATTGTCCACCACTGATGTACACAAGTTGAATGAGATATCTATACCATAGATGTTAATGTTCTATATACTTCTTCCTTCTTCCTGGCAATTCTGTTAGGAGGCTTGTGAATCACAAATGAAAGAATTCTTGGTACCTTTATGAAGCTGTGATTTTCAGATTTTTTGAAAGAAACTCAGACAGTTAAAGTGGTATAAAATAGAAATTTGTAGTACAGGCTCCAGTATAAAGATATATCTTTATATTATTAAAAACCAAAGTCAAAATCATTGATGCCATAATATTTCTGATTTCCATGCACTCATGTGAAAGCTGATGATAAAGAAAGTGATAGGAAGAAATAAACTAATTTGAAATGTGGTGCTGGAGGAAGGTTCTGTAGAAAACATGAACTGCCAAAAAGAGAAATGAGAAGTTACAAGAGCAAATCAAGCCTGAACTCTCAATAGAAATCAAAATGAGTAAACTGAGGCTATTGTACTTTGAACACATCATGAGGTGACATAACTAGCTGAGAAAAATGATAAAGCTTGGTAAAACTGAAGCTGAAGGCTATAGGAAGTGAATACTTCATTATAGATAGATAGATTCAATCAAGGAAGCCAATGGCCCTGAGTCTGAAAAACCTAAGCAGGGCTATTGATGATTGGGGCTTTTGGAAATCTTTCACTCATAGGGTCATGATAAGTCAAAGGGGATTAGAAGACATCTAGCAACAACTGCGGGTATGCTCTAAATCAGGGGTAGGCAACCTTTCCCCTTTAAGGGCCGAGGGACTTCAGCTCCCAGAAGCCTCAGCCATGTTTGCCAATAGTCCCATGTTGGCCAATAGCTCCTGGGATTCTGGGAGCTGAAGTCCCTCGGCCCTTAAAGGGGAAAGGTTGCCTACCCCTGCTCTAAATGCTCAAGTGTCCCTTTCAAATAATGATAATGATAATAATAATAATAATAATAATATATTTAATTTATACCCTGCCTTTTGCTGTGGCAATCAAGGTGGCTTCCAGCTAAAAAAGATACAGATCCCAATAATAAGCATAAACTTATTAAATTACAGAATTATAACAGTGTGACTCCACATTAACTGCCATGGTTTCACCTTAGGGAATCCTGGCATTTGCAGTTTAGGGAGGAGTTCTGAGAATTTTCAACCACACAGCTCTATTCCATCCCACAAGAAAAATAAATCCAGGATTCCCTAGGACACAGCCATGGTAGTTAAAATGGAATTATAGCACTATAATCCTGTAACAAGAGAGGGCCCATGGAATAAGAGGTCTGGTGCACCATGTACAGTAACACACTGGTTGGGGGCAAAATCATGTCCTTAGGCTCTGGAGGTGGAGTGTATTGAATAAAAATGATAGCTGGAAGCTTTCTGGTTGCTTCTAACATTTTGTTGTTGTGCACCTCCAAGTCTTTCTTTATTAGACCTCCAAGTCATTCATTATCATGGGGATTTCTTGGCAAGTTTCTTCAGAGGGGGTTTGCCATTGTCATCCTCTGAGGCTGAGAGAGGTTGAGTTGTCCAAGGTCATTCAGTGGGTTTTTGATGGCTTCCAGCTATTTTTGTTTTGAGAGTTTGGAGAGGGGCTTTGTGTGTGAATAAAGGTTAACCTCTGTTCTAGGAGCAGCATTTTGCTATTTTTAACTGTTTGGCTTGGAAAAATACCCCTCCACTTTGCAGGAAGGGTGATAACGCTTTTTTTAAACATGTGTGGATCTTAGGACGTTATCACACGTGGGCCAGTTTCGTTGTTAAAGAGATAATAAAGTGGAAATGAAGCATTCTGAAAAGAAAGCGAAAAAAGAGCTTAATTGCGCAAAAGCTTTTCACATGTAATTACAGTAATAACAGAATTAAGTTAAAAGCGAAAAAAAAGACGTTTTTAACTTTCATACACAAGTGAAAAGAACCCGTACATGTACTGGAAATGGGTGTGTTTTGTGACCAGACTCCTCCTTTTTCCAGGGTGGGTCCTGCATTTCCCAGGAGGAAATGTCTGACTGTCCTACATTTGGGGTCATGTCCTCCTGCACAGGTCCTAACCCCCTTCCGTTGGGGTTAGGACCTCTCAAGAGAGCAGAGGAGGAGGAGGAGGAGGAGGAGGAGGAGGCTGGAAAGGCAAGGCAAGGCAAGGCAAGGCAAGCCGAGGCAAGGGAGGGATTGAGATGGCTCAGCCTCCCTTTTCTCTCTCTTCTTTCCTGGCATTGGAGGCTGTCAGCTGCTGGGGAGATGAGCGAAGAGGGTAGGATCACAGGCAGAGCTGGCAAGGAAGGAGGAGGAGGAGGAAAGGGAAGGAAGGAAGGAAGAAAGAAAGGAAGGAAGGAAGGAAGGAAGGAAGGAAGGGCTGGATGTTCCCTGGGGAAAGCCAGAGCCTTGGATGATGCCCAGAAGAGGGGGAAACTGGAGGTAGCTCCCATGCCCCCCCCCACAAGCCTTTCCCCTTTGTAGGACCTTCAGGGCAGAACTTCATGGTGAGATGGAGCTCCAAGTTGCTCCACAAGCACACCCCACACTTGCACCCACATCCATCCACAGCTGCTGTGAGGGAAGCCTTCTTTCCCCTCCTTTTCCCTCCATCGCAAATGCCAAACTTCTCCTCCATCCAAAACTTCCCTCTCCTTGCCTTGCCTTGCCTTCCCTTCCCTGCATGGCAGGAGCCTGGGACTCTCCCTCCCTGGAGGCCCCTCCTCCTCCTCCTCTTGGCCCTCCTCCAGGTTTTAAAAGAGAATTGTCCGTGCGTATTTGCTTTTCACATTGTAGTGAATGCGAAATTACTGTAATTTCGCAAATGCATTTCCTCTAAACTCCCGAAATTAAAAAGATCTCGGATAATACCAGTTTCTGTCCAGTTTCTGACCAGTTTCTGTGCAATGTCGTGTGAAATCGTGAGGTGCAAATTCAGTTTTTGTTTGGGATTTGTGTGGATTAACCAACAGATTTCCCCCGTGTGATAACATCCTTAGGGAAGCTAAGAAACCATATGAAGCCATTGTAGGGAGCTTGGAAACTTTAGGCTGCATTTTGCCCATTTCTGGTCTACCTAAAAAAGAAAAAAGAAAGAAAAAAGGAAAAAGGAAATAGAAACCTTATGCATAATAAGAATATAGATATTATATTCAATACACTGACAAATCAACAGGTTCTTGTTGCAGTCTGTTGATATGGCAGGTCATATCTGTTTAAAGAGCAATTCATATATATCCTTCAACTTTCTGCAGTTCAGATTGGGGACATTTGTGATGTCACAAATTGCAACATCAGAGAGTGGTCAAGATGGCAAAAGTTATGAATGAGAAAGAACACACAAGATGGAGGAGGTTGCAGCAGTGTGCTTTTGCCTAAGCCTACATGCTCTAACTGTCCTGATTGACAGGATCAGTCCTAATTAATACTTTGTTACCCCACTTTTTCAGTTGTTTAAAGAATATTCTTTCTCCTCTCACATCCCTTCTTTGTGTTCTGCTTACTTCAGATGCTGCAAACTGAGTTCAAAGTTCCAAAGTAGTTTTCACTCAAATAACTTTGCAGGAGGGAGAAAAGAGGAGGAGGAGGAGGAGGAGGAGGAGGAGGAGGAGGGGAAGACTCTTGCCATTCCCAGGCGGCTCAGGTAAAAGCAAGCTGCTGCAGCCTCTTCTAGCTTGTGTGTTTTTCCTCACTGACAGTTTTTGCCATCCTGACCACACTTTGATGTTACTTTGGCTACATTATTTATTATTTTTATTTATTTGTAAGATTTATATCTTGCCTTTCTCCTAAAATGGGATTTGAGGCAGCAAGTGCCCCAGTTTTCATCTTTGAAATGTTGGATGTTATGTGAGCATACTGGGAAGGGCAGGATTCTGCCCCATCCTCTTTTCTCCTACCACACCAAATTTATTAATTAAAAACTACTTTTGCACTGTGAACTCAGTTTGTTGCAATTGAGGTAAGATGAGACTAGGGGGAAAGTAGGAGAGATAAACCCCAGCACATTTTAAAAGCAGCTGAAAAGGTATGATGATGGAGAATTAATCAGGACTGTCCATGCCAAACTGGGACAATTGGAGGGTATATTCATGCCACCAACATTTGGCTCCTGACCAGACTAATCCCTGAAAGAATGGATCCATCAACAGGAGAAAAAAAGATTGTCCACCTGTTTTTTAGAAGGTTTCTGGGGTGTGCAGTATGATCTTAAGATGTTTGCTGGGAAGGTATGACCTTTTTTACTTTATTTATTTCTCTAGATTGTTTTCATTTTGTCTTTGTCCTGGTTGCCAAACAGGTTATATAGCCCTTTCCTAGACTTATAAACATGCCACTTCCTGCTACTGTTTAATCTTTGAAATTTTATTCTGTCTTGTGGCCTGGGAAGTAGCTTGCATTTGCTTTCAAAGCACAACATAAAACTTCAGATGATAGTAGAGAGAGCCTTCCTGCTTAAGACTTTGAACCAGTTCTCATTCACTACAAATGTTTCAGAATAAATACAGTCATTGGCTGATCACTTTTTTGCTCCAGTCAAACTGCACGCCCCAGTTTATCAGAGCTTGGAAGTAATTAGTTACAATATCTAATCACTTGCAATTAATTACATATCCTTATAACTTAATGTGGAAAAGTCACTCTTTTTCAAGTTCTAGTGTAACTATGGTATTTCAGTTGCAATTATAGTTATGGGATGGGTGACTTCCCTAAATGGTGGGTGAGGAACATCACCATCATTCAAGTGTTGGCTTCTGTTGCTATCTCTGACTCAGCTGTGGGTCTTGCAGTGGTAATAAGCTGGACATGAGAGGAGTATTTTTTTTTAGCTCAGCCTAGTGGCTTATAGAGGCCAGATTTTTTTTTTAAAGAGAAACTAAAAACTAGCAAATTTTGAGACATGAGAAAGTAAAGACTTACTTTTGGACATTTTAGCTATAAGAGTAACTAGCTGCTTTGGGGGCATGAAATTATAATGGTAACTAATTACTTTTTAGTAGTGATTTTTCATGAAGGGAACAGCTGGTAAAAAGGGAAAGACCTATATGAGGAAAGGTTTTCCTTTTGATGTAATTGCCAAGTCATGTAAGGGGTGGTGCTCATCTCCATTACTAAGCCAAGGGAGCCAACGTTGTCAAAGATGATTCTATGATCCTGTGGCCAGTATGACTGTACAGAATGCTGTTACCTTCTCACCAAAGTTGTGCCTATTTATCTACTTGCACTTTAACATGCTTTCGAACTGCTAGCTTGGCAGAAGCTCGGACTAGTGACAGGAGCTCACTCGGTCAGGCGACGCTTGAGTCTTGAACTTCTGATCTGGCACCCTTGCTGTTGTCAGAGTCGGCATCTTAACCATTAAACCACTGTGTCCCTATAGCAACTGGAGTTCCATCTTTGTTGTCATAAAGCTTATAACTAAGGTTGTCAGCTTTCCTTTATAAATTTGCCACAGAATCAAGATATAAGGGATAGCAGCAGTATTAGCTTCACTTTTCCATTCACATCTGTTATTACCTGACATTGCAAGGAGTATGGACAAAAAGATGAGGAAGTGAGCATGAATAAAAGGAGCCACTGAGCCAAGCCATTCCATAGGTCAGTGTGATGCTGAAGGGGAACAGTTCAGAAATATGTATGTTCACATACATGGATGGAGTATAAAAATAACCACAGTGGCCATACTATAGTTTATTGGACTGGGATGAGTGCAAAAGGGAGACCTATATGAGGACAGTCCTGCTGAACGTGCCTTGATGTCTGTAGACAAGCCCATGGTCACTGCGTAGTGGGGTAACCCAATGGTAAACTGGGTTTTCCTGTCAATGTAGACATGACACCCATGTTTTTTATAGTTACAAATAGCTTAGAACTCTCTCACCAAACTAGCTACTCACATTAATTATTATTAGGTCAAGCCATAATATGCCCTAATTTCCCAGCAGAAGACTGTTGAAATTGTCAGTTATTCTAATACAGCCTTCTCCAGCCTGGTGACTGCATATGGAATATGCCAGATTAGGGAATGTTGTCTTAGTGGATTTGGCCCTCCCTTAAGCATTATTTTCTTTCTTCTGCATTTGGGCATACAGGGTTTGTTGTTGTTGTTAACTGCCTGCGTGTTGGTCTCGACCCATGGCAACCCTATGGATGAGACATCTCCAGACCGCCCATCCTCTACTGCTCTGCCTAGTTCCTGAAAACTCATATTCATGGTCTCTTTAATAAAGTCCATCCATCTAGCATGTTGCCTTCCTCTCTTTCTAATTCCCTCCAGCTTTTCTAACATTATTGTCTTTTCCAATGAGTCATGCCTTCTCATGATGTGTCCAAAGTACGATAGTCTAAGGGGCTGTACAGATGGACCCTAAGGGGTGGCGGGACACCACCCCTTTCCTTGCCAGATTGGGGTGGTGGCAACCACACATCGTGGCCCCAATCTGGCCTTTTCATGGCACAAAAAGAAGCAGCAAAAAGTGGCTCCTTTTTGCACTGCAGAAAGTGCATTTTATCTGCGGCGGCAGCGGCTTTTCTCTGCTTCTTCTGAGCAGTGCGTATAACGCTGGGCTGAAGACTTGGCGTGATGCTGCTCACTGTGTGGTTTCTTGGCCAGTGTCATGCTGGGATGGGGGCGGAGTAAGGGTGGCCGGTGTGCGGTTGCCATGCTCCCACCCTGTCCCCATGGTGGCTCTTTATGCTGGTCTGTATTGGGCCTAAGTCTTCTCATCTTGGCTTCTAGGGATATCTCTGGCTTGATCTGTGCTAGGACCTATTTGTTTGTCCTTTTGGCTGTCCATAGGATCCTCAGCACTCTTCTCCAGCACCACATCTCAAATGTGTTGATTTTCCTCCTATCCTCTTTCTTGACTGTCCAGTTCTCACATCCATACATGGTAATAGGGAATACAATGGCTTGTATAATTCTGAATTTTGTGCTGAGTTGTATGTCTTTGCATTTTAGGATCTTTTCTAGTTCTTTCATAGCCACCCTCCCTATTCTTCATCTTCTCCTGATTTCCTGGCTGAAGTCCCTGTTCTGATCAATATTTGATCCCAGATAGGAGAACTCTTTTACTATTTCTATTTCCTCATTGTCTAGTTTGAATGTGTGTAAGTTCTCTGTGGTCACTGTTTTTGTTTTCTTTATGTTCAACAGTAAGCGTGCCTTTGCACTTTCTTCTTTGATCTTCCTTAGTAGTTGTTCCAGGCCTGTGAGGTTTTCTGCTAGTATTACAGTGTTGTCAGCATATCTCAGATTATTGCTATTTCTTCCACCTATTTTCACTCCCCCCCTTCCATGTCCAAGCCTGCTTTCCTTCCAATATATTCTGCATATAAGTTTAATAGGTAGGTGATAAGATGCAGCCTTGTCTGACTCCTTTGCCAATTGGGAACCATTCTGTTTCTCTGTGTTCTGTTCTGATAGTAGCCTCTTGTCCAGAGTACAGATTCCTCATTAAGACTATCAGATGTGTTGTCATTCCTATGTCTTTAAGGGTGTTCCATAGCCTTTCATGATCTATGCAGTCAAAGGCTTTGCTATAGTCTATAAATCACATACTGATTTTCTTTTGGAACTCCCTGGTATGCTCCATTAGCCATTGTATATTTGCAATGTGATCCCTGGTCCTTTCCTGAACCCTGCTTGGGTCTCTGGGATTTCTCTCCCCATGTATGGTGGAAGTCTAATGTTGCAGTATTTTGAGCACAGATTAGTGCTATGGTCCTATAGTTGCTGCAGTCTCTTGTGTCTCCTTTTTTGTGGATGGGGATTATATTGATTACTTCCAATCTGTTGGCCATCGTTTTGTTTTCCATATCTGTTGACATATGTTGGTTAGCACTAGAGTTGACTCTTTAAGTGTGGATTGCAACAGTTCTATTGGTATATTATCTGCTCCTGGAGTCTTGTTTTTTTTAACAGGGTACAAAATGTATATCATAACTTTTAAAAAACTGTCTTGGAAGGGAATAATAGCTAGGCTGATATGCTTTGGTTGGTTGTTTTTTTAAAAAGTGCATACTATTTTCTGTTTGTATATGTGTGTGTGTGTGTGTGTGTGTGTGTGTGCATGCACACATGCCTTCAAGTTGCCTTTTGACTTATGGTGACCCCATGAATTTTGCGGGGTTTGCTTCGGCAAGGAATACTCAGCTGTGGTTTGCCATTGCCTTCCCTTGTTATATAGACCTATTTATAATATGGCAACAATTGTGACTGTTCATTGAAAACCATCCTATAGCCTTAATAGCTATTAAAATGAAGCAATCCTTTGCATTTTCTCAAGGTGAGGCAGCAGGAATGGAGTGAATGTCCAATGCAGCTATAAATGTACTTCTGGAAGGAATTAGTATGGATAAATAAGTCTGAAGTGTTAGAGAGTAAACTTCACATGAATGCCAGCAGTGAGGTAAGAATGTACAGTGCAACCCATAGAGAAAAAACAAAAAGCTTACATTGTACAGCATGGCATTGGGAACACATTGTTTAGATCATAAAATGGTCCCTTGTTCACAATCAGGCAGAAATAGGCACACATGTTTGCATGATACAGTTAAGCTGTGTACACTGGTTCTTTATGTATGAGATTGCTACACTTTTTTTTAATGAGGGGTAAGAAATGTTGCAGGCCACAAGGGAAATCAGTGTATGAGATCCAAACATGTAGTATGTGTATAAATAATAAAAGTTTAGCAGCTATATTTCACTTTTTCTAGGTGTTCCATAGACATTGTGTCTGATCAAGCATTGCATTGGCAGCAATACTGAAAGCAGAGCCTATGAAGACAATTTGCTATCTCAGAACCCCTTGTGCATTAAAACATAAGAAAATACCCTACCCCACAAGCTCCTCTGAACCCTGTACTACAGCAAAATACTTTTATTTTTCTATTGACATGATGTTGCCATTTTGAGATGGACTGCAGAGGAAAAATTGACATATTTGGGCTTGTTGTAGGGTACTTATGTGACCCACGGTGGGGGGAGTTGAGGGGAAATTGGCCTCTGGTCCTGATGCAGTTGCCTACCCCAACCTATTAAAAAAAATGTATTTTTGGAGGCTTCCAGGAGATGCAGTTCACCCCCTTATCCCTTTTTTTTTTTTTTTTTGCCAGAAAAGGGCAGGATGGGAGAGTCATGGCTGCAAAAACAGCTTGGGCCACCCCTGCTTTGAAACATACATGTCCACTATTTACATAACATGGATACTGTAGGAATATGGCTGCACCATCATGTAAATATACAGTTTTGTCAAGTGCCTGGATCAAGCATTGGCCTAGGGTTTTGAGTGTTTTGTATTTATTTCATGGTGGTTGTTTTGTTGTTGTTGTGCGCTTTCAAGTCATTTCCAACTAATGGCAACTCTAAGGTGAAGCTATCACAGGGTTTTCTTCACAAGTTTCTTTAGAGGGTATTTGCCATCATCTGAGGCTGAGAGAATGAGGCTTCACCAAGTCACCCAGTGGGTTTCCATGGCTGAACAAGATTTGAATCCTGGTCTCTCAGTGTCCTAATTCAATGATCAAAGCATTATGCCACTATGGCCCCATGGTTGTCTAGATTGTCCTTTATCAATGGATCCCAGAACCTTTGGGTGGAAGTAGGCTTACCTTTAGAAATGAGGTAGCTAAAGGTTTGGGGTATTTTTTTGACAAGTAGGAAAAAAAGACCCTCTTTAGGCTACCTTCAAAAGGACAGTGGCACCCTCTTTTTAATTTGGAAGGAAATGACTCATAGGAACAAGGCTACATCAGGATGTACAATCCATCCAAGGGGATTTATTTATTTATTTATTTATTTATTTTTGGCATGTGTGTGTCTAGGGAAGGAAACTGTCCATTTGGCAGCTCTTATCATCCCTAAGCCAAACCCTATTAGCTTTCTTTTCCATCTTGGAAATCTTTTCTTGTAGCTCTTGAGAGATGAAGAAAATATCTGTGGACACTCTTCTCTATTATAAGCAAATTCATATTTACACAGAATAATTTAAACAAATTCACAGTAGCCACAGTGACCAGATTTTAGAAGTTGCTACCTTTTTTTTTAAAGCAGTGACCCAAATTTGCTTCTCATTTTAGTGCATTAATACCAGTGAACCAGTTATGGCTGAGATGCATTATTTGGATGTGATGGGCCAGGAGAAGACAGACTATTTGGTTAAGAGGGTGGAGGTGGGGAGGAAAAATGAGATCGCTTTGGGGTCAAGGGAGTTAAAAAGTACAAATATTCTGTAAAAATTAATAAAATGTCAAACGACAAAGAGGAATGTTTTTCATGTTTTTTCAGCTGGTTGGAGTTTTATTTAACAATATTACTTTCCGAAGAAAGTGGTTAGTCCTGGGTCAAAGCTGGTATAGGTAGAGGAAACCTTTCATAAAGAATTGCCAACAAATGGGATTTAACACTCAAGAGGCTCGGATGGCCTATTAATTCTGGCTCTGGCTTCCTTCCAAAACAACTGTGCTTCTCTTCTAATTCATGGCTAATTTCTATCAGAAGTACCAAGAGACCATTTCTTTTTTCGACAGGAAGCATCCACATTGCTTAAGTGGATTCATGCGAGGGGCTTTAGCAAGCAGGCATTGATTGGTTTGTCTCAGGGGCCTAGCAAAGGCCTGATGGGTAGCAGTTTGACATAGGCAGTAAATGAAATACGACCTCCTGTAAACAGGCCTGAGCTTTTGGGCATTTGCAGAATCTGGGAGTTAAGGACCTTTCCAATCCCTTTTAATTAATGAAGTGATTTGACTTGGCCGAGTTTGTGCTTAATAAGATGAATTAAAAAGTAATAAAACAGCCCTGCCAAATATGTAGCAAGGAAGCAGAACCAACTTATGCAGCTGGCATGTACCTTTCTCCCCTTTCACACCTCAAGCCAACTATCTCATTTCTTAGGCCATGGTGTGTTTGGTCTTTAAACCTGTGGGCCTCACAGTATCTAATTAGCCAGAGGAAATAGGAGATGAGCAATAAAAATTGTGAAACTACTGTTTTATATCTTGCTGCTGAGGAGCTAGGGTGCTCAGGCAACATCAATGGAACTTTGCAAGATGCAAACGGCTGTGAAAACATATCCTGTCTCATAAGAAACAGCAGTGTGGCCTGGAGACTGGTGATTACAGACTAATAGGGTGATGAAAACAATAAACAAAATGGGAAAAGAAGGGACCTCTGATTTTCATCAAGTTTGTAGGTGCTAATTTTAGATTCCAATACAGAAATAATTATTTTTGAATAATTAAAAGTAAATGCTGCTTTGCACAAAATTACAAGACAAAGGGGCACCATGGGAAAGACTGTGACCAAGTGGCATCATGCTTCCTTGTCTCCTGTCCAGATGCTGGGCAAGTTTTAAGATCCCTCTGTCTCTTTATATACTTTTTAGAACTGAAGAACTCCTCAAACAGAGTTCCCCATTACAGATAGTGTGCGTGGTACATGCTCTAAGCCTTCTGTGATGAAGGATGGAAGCCTCAGTGAGCCATTTAATAATAATAATAATAATAATAATAATAATAATAATAATAATAATATAGCCTGCCCAATCACAAGGAATCTGGGCAGGTTACATCAATAAAAGTGCATGGAATACAATAAAATTCAAAAATTAGTCCCTTCCCAACCCACCCACCCCCCTTACAAAAAGATTTTTTTAACAGGGAGATAATTGGTTGATAGAGCCATGTAGATCACCTTATGCGGGAAGAGGAGCTAAGTTGGGAAGGCCTGCCGGAAGAGATCTGTCTTAAGAGCCTTTTTAAAAGCTGTTAGAGTAGAGATGTGACGGATCTCCTCCGGCAGGTCATTCCACAACTTTGGAACAGCGGTGGAGAAGGCCCTCTGGCTAACCGAAGTTAGCCTAGATTTTTTTCGGCTGTAGTAGGTTTATCTCCGAGGACCTTAGTGTATGGGACAGACAATACGGAAGAAGGCAATCCTTAAGTATTCTGCCATTTGATTGGCACATAACATGCAATCACACATTTTATAAATGGAGTGGCATTACATGCTTGACCTTTTTGGACATTGCAGAAGGACATATAAAATACCTCCTTTTGGAATTTCTCCTTTCCCTACAGATGACCACTTTCGATCACTGGTGGGCACTGCCATGGGCATTTATTTGCAGGGGTGATAGTGGCCAGAAGATGTCTAGGCAGGCTGTGGGTGTATTGACCCCAATCCAGGTTCTAAGCCAGTCCAGTCACAATACCCACCTTAATTAACTACAGTATAAGAAGTGACAAGAAACAGTGTTATTTCTCAACAAAATCTAGAAACAAAATATAAAAAAGGCACAGTCCCTGTCCCCCCTGAAGTTAAATTTTATTCTTTTTCTACTTCTGCAGATAAATATTTCAAAGATGCATACTGTCCTTTTTTACTACCTTACAATCTGCTGCCTCCCACACTTGACGATTCTTGTATCCTCTACTATGAATTTCTCTACTAAAGGGCCAGGAGCTGGATACCTGACAGGCAAAGAGGAAAGTAAAAAACAATGGGAGAGGGGAAATCCTCTCGTCCCCAACAGTTATAATTAGGAAATCAAAAATTAGGATTAAAGAAATCTTAGTCAGATAATACAGCCAGCCCTCCTTAGCTACAGATTTCTTATCCATGGATTCAAGCATTCACGGCTTGAAAATATTTTAAAAATATAGAAACTCCAAAAAGCAAACCTTGATTTTGCCATTTCATATAAGGGATACCATTTTGCTATGTCACTGTATATAATGGGACTTGAGCATCCACGGATTTTGGTATCCATGGGGGGTCCTGGAACCAAACCCCAGCAGATACCGAGGGCTCACTGTATCATCAGTTTCAGTTAAGTCATTAACCAAATAATCAATTAAATCTGCATTAAATTTGCATATGAAACCATCCTTGTTGTTAATTGCCCTTGAGTCATGGTGACTCCGTAGATGAGACCTGTCCAAGACCCCCTGTCCTTCACTGCTCTGCTCAGATCCTACAGGCTCAGGCTCACGGTCTCTCTGATTGACTGCAACCATCTGGCATGTGGTCCCCCTCTCTTTCTGCTGCTCTCTAACTTTCCTAGCATTATTATCTTTTCTAATGATTCATGCTTTCTCATGATATGGCCAAAGTACGACAGCCTCAATTTAATCATCCTGGCTTCTAGGAGGAATTCGAGCTCGATCTGTTCTAGAACCCATTTGTTTGTGTGACCACAGGGGTCTTCCTGCCAGTGCTCTGAGTTTCAACTTTTTATCAGAAATCCATTGGACTTGTGCCAGCAGGGCAAAACTGAGGGATGAGAATAATTTTTCCTTTGGTTTTCAGTGATTTTTTTAATTTTTGTAAGTGATTTGGATTTTTTTTAAAAATAACCAGACTGTATTGCTTCCCCCCTTCAGTTTTTTAAAAATTAAAAGCCCATTTTTTTCTACTCAGAGATTAAAAGAATTGCAAATTTTGGCATGTTCTTATTTCAAACCTGAAAGATTTATCCAATCTCTACCAAATTCCTTTCTAAAATCAGCTAGTTAAAGGTTCTAGCAGGAATGGGGAGAGGCATTTATATGTTGCCTACCTCTTTGCATCTTCTGGCTAAAATGGCAGATTTATCAACAGGAACAATATCTCCCATTATTGGGATGAAAGGACCTCAGGCTCCATTCACCCCAGGATCTTCAGCCTTCCTGAAACTGCAAATGCCCCCTTCCTCTCCACATGTGCTCTGACTACTCCATGAAAGCTCCCAGCAGATGCAACATCATTGTGGTGAGTTTTGAAATTATTTGCTCCTAGATAGCAGGAGAGAGAGGGGATAGAGACTGCTATAAACAAGAAAAAACAGTTTTATGAGTTTGGCATGAAGGGTGTGTGTGTTTGAATTATTGTGACTGTTAGTCAATTTTTGTAAGGGAAAAATGATTTTTTTGATACAGATTAGAACATCAAATGAGCAGGGAAGTCATATAAAAGCCTTAGGTGTGATCCTTTGGGAGCTCATTAAAGAGTAGTTTCACTTAGGGCCTCGGCAGACGACTAATAGAGTCGTCTTCCGGGCCTGGAAGAGGAGGGGCAGCCGCACGTTCGGCGTCCCTTCCTCTTCCTGAGGTCGCCCTGGAAGCTGCCGGCCCTCCGCACGGCCGGCGCTTCCAGGGCAACCTCCCTCCGCAGCGACCGGACGCGCTGCGGAGGATAAGTCAGGGAAAGTGCGCCCGCCGCTTTTAGGGCGCACTTTCCCTGAAATCTAAAAGGAGCACCAATTTGGAGCTCCTTTTAGATTCGCCGCAGGAGCGCCGCAGTGCGGAGGCTGAGCTCCGCTGGCGCTCCAACCCGCGGCGTCTCCGGGGCCTCCGTCTGCCGGGGCCCTTAGGTACCATTAGGTTTTTAGGATTACTAGCACCTTTGCAACAGGTGTAAGGAGCGGACCTTGAGCAATAAATAAAAAACGTTAGCCTGATGACTGGCTGTGGTGAATAACAGTCTTACAGCTCCTGTCCTGAACAGGAGATCACTGTATAGCGGGGACAACATTTACAGGTTTCTTTTAAATTTTAAGGTGATATGAGAATTTATCTAGCAATGGTGTAAGGTTCTCATGCAGCTTTTTTTTAAAATAGAAACTATTGTTTAAAGATAAATTACACAGTGCATTTTTTAAAAGCAAAGACTTTGCTCTATGGCAAAGGACTATTACATTAAATGTGATACTTGAAGTTAGTCCTATTCACATTCCCCCCCCCCCCCCGTTATTACAGGCTTTTGACTGTAAAACCTGTCAATTTTCCTGTCTCCCATAAATTTGTGAATTTAGGGAAATTCTAATAAAAATGAAGTTAAAACTCTCACCCATCCCCAGCAGAAGGGAATATGTGTCAGTTTTGCTTTCTGCCACATTTAAACTTTATATATTTTGGTATATTTTGATTTCAAAACAAACTGAAATTGAATTTTATTTTAGACTGTGGAACTATTTATTTATTGAAATAATTTCTAATTTTCTTTCTACACTGAAGTATACACACAGTGAACCAACTGTGGCTAACATGGACTAGCCATGGTTAGAACAGAAGAGGGGATGCCCTCCAGAAATTTTGGCCTACAGCTCATTGAATCTCTGGACTTCTGGCTGCACAAAACTAGTATTTTTTTGCACAGAAAGTATTATTTTTAAGCCAGAAATTAAGTTTTCTGTGTCGAAAATGCAGAGGAGAAGCATTATTTTATTTGCAGAAAATGCTGTTTTCTGTGTGGGAAACTTGTTTTAATTTTTTTTTTTTTGGAAACCTTGGAAATTTGTTTTCCTCCCTGCATTTTTCTTGCAGCAAATGACATTTTCTGTGCAAAACCACCACCATCACCATGCCTAGAATAATTTCTAACTGAAAGTAAAACTGCACAATATTTGATGACCTCCTTACAGCAAGGAGTGAATTGGGAAAATTGTTTATTCTTGTCTGTGAGAACAAAATTTATGAAAATTAACATCCCTATACTAAGGAATGAATGGCAGTGGGCAGATTGGTATTCCTAGGAAAGGCTGCACATGGAAAACCTGCCAAAGCTTGTAGATGGTACTCTCAGCCACTGCTACCACAAACCTAATTGTACCGTTACTGAACATTAATTGCACAACGAATAGTAATCCCCATTTCCAAGGCATATCCAACTCTATGGTTATGTTTTACTCTCATCATGATCAGGTATCCTTGGGACAATGTGAACAAACTGTATTGTCAATCTGGTTACAGTATTCTTAATAAAGAACATGAAGAGGGTTAAATTTTAGAATGGCTTCAAACCATATAGGAAATTAGTTTGTTGAGCTTAAATTTCTATTGATTCATTGCACTCCTGTTGCAATCTTTCAATTATAATTAGCATAGCTGGCATGATTGTTAATAAGGATTAACAGCAAACATTGACTGCTTCTGCTGTTGCAACTGCATCCAACATCTCTGGGTCTAATCCAGGCTTTAATTAATGTGTGTGCCACTTACGCCTTTCAGTTGAAATGGCAAGTGAAATACCATTGTATCAATTCTGCATCCTCTACATTCTCTGTCCAAACTCTGGAAGGTCAAAGGAACTTCTGGAGCAGATTTTGGATGTTGAGGCTGAATGGGGGGGGGGGGGGGGAGGGGGGAAGAAGGCAGGAAAATCCTGTTACTTGAACAAAAGCTAAATTGTATTGAATGTTGCTTAGTGGCTTCATAGTCTGGTGGTTGCAGTTCAGAGAAAGTTATATTTAAGTCTAATTGACATCAGTGAAAGCTCACCCAAGTTTCTTCTATATTAAAGGGATCTCAGTATAACTAAGAACTATGCTGAGGATATCACAATTTAACATATCATGAGATGACATGATTCACTGCAAAATACAGTAATGTTTGGTAAAATAGAAGGCAGTAGGAAAAGAGGAAGGCTGAACTACAGGTGGATTGATTCAATCCAGGAAGCCATGGTTTTCAAGGCCAGAAAAAGGCAGTTGATGAATAAGCTCTTGGAAGTCTCTCATTCATAGGGTCACCATAAGTTGAAGCAGACTTGGTGGCAAAAACAACAAAAACCTTTCTGCATATTGCTATATGGTGAGATCGCTAGAAGTCATACATTCTAAATACTTGTGTTTATGAGGTACTATCTTTGCTACCTGATAATTTGCCTCTTTTAGCCTTTTAGGAAGGTCTTAAAATACAGTGCACCTGCACTGTAGATGGACTTGCCATACGCAGCTTTGATCTTCCATGGACGGCAAGCCCTGGCAACCCAAATGGTGTGTGTTTGGCACCAGGTGCAGGAGCATGTACCCACAGAAAAACACAGGATTTAAGATTGCACATTTTTTTTCTATATGTGGGAGGATATGGTACAGATCCACTGCATATAACAAGGGCCCACTGTAATTGTTATTAGTTGCTGGATATGCTCTTTTTAAAGGCCTTTCAGTCACCCACCCCAGGTCTTTAGGAGTTAGAGCTATATTAATTCAGTAGGAATTACTTCTGAGTAGCAATACATAGGATTGTGCTTCACATCCCTGAAATTGGGATTATGATGAATGCATCTTGTTGTTTATTCCACATGCATGTCATGTGCATACAGATGACTTGTGCCTAAAATTGTCAGGTGTTTCTCAGTATAAGGAATGCCTCTTATTTCAGAGCCAAAAAAACTTGTCCCTTACCCGACTAACAGATAGCCATATTATAGGGGATGGTCTCTGTTTGACAGTTGGAAAGCTTTTCCTTTTATATTGGTTGAATGAGATGCCAAAAAATACTGTATTTTTTAATGTGGGCCTTCATAAAGACAGAAATGTGTGGCTCATTTAATTTATGAATGTGGACAATATATAGTTTTACAGGGAACTGCATTCCTAACTTGACTAAAAACAATATTTTGGTCTTTAGGTAGAACACAGACTTGTTAATAGTTACTTCCTGACTGTCAGTCATGCATGTCATGAAATCTGTCTGTCTCTTATTGATATTTTGAAAACCTGATAACACTACTTGTAGCACACAGCTTGCCACCTCATAGCTCATGTTGAACTGCTAGTAAGAGGCTATGGGACATTTGGCCAATGCAACCACAGCCACAGGGTGCCTCTACACTGTAGAAATAATGCATTTTGATAGCACTTTAAGTGCTGTAGTTCCATTCTATGGAATCCTGGGATTTGTACTTTTGCAAGGATTTGTACTTTTGCAAGCCTTCTCTGCCAAAGTGTGCTAGCACTTTGCAACACTACAAATTCTGTAAGATGTAGCCATGGCAAGTATAATAATGCTTGTCAGTCTGCATTATTTCTACAGTGTAGATGCCCCTGTAGACAGCACTAAGCAGGTGTGATTAAGCAACAAGAACAAGCTCCATACTGAATCTCTAAGGAATAAGTAGAGGGGAAAGATTATAGTCTTTAGCAATATGATATGTCATGGTAGGAATGGTCAGTCATTGATGACCATGATGTGAATGTGGCAAACATACACACATACAAACATACTTGTATGTATCTGTGGGATAATAGGTGAAGACATTTTGCTTTGGGCTTCACTGCCACCTGAAGCAAAACTACATTCTTCCTACTAGAGCCTTTCTGCTGGTGGATGCCACACTTTCTTTGGAATTCCCTCCTGGGTAAGTATATCAAAGTAACACTCTTTGAATCTTCAGGCTGCACTGCTAGCTTGGTATGGTTACAGCAGTGGTTCCCAAACCTTGTTCCTCCAGGTATTTTGGACTTCCATCTTCCATAATCTCCATCCAACTTTACAACAATCAGGAATACTGGAAGATGAAGTCCAAAGCCTCCTGAGGACCAAAATCTGGGGACCACTCGGTTAGAGGCTGCTGGGATTTTGTTTGCTGTTACTATTACTACTTTTATTATTATTTAAAAAATGTAGGTCTCCTTCCTTCATTCAGAAAGTACTGTCAAAGAGGGATACACCACAGCAAGTCATTCAATACAATGAGCACTGTTTCAACCAGCAAAAAACTAACTTTACATATACCTCAGCAATAATTTCTTTTTAAACTAGGTACCATATAGTATCCACCACGAATACTGTGGGAGGCTATTCCGAAATCAAGATACCTCTTCAGAGAAGCCTTCCCTTTTGTAGATGGAGAATGCATTTTCCGTATAAATGGAATATAGAAAATGTCCTCCTCCTCTGATTTATTTATTTATTTGATTTATATTCTGTCTTTCTTCTAGAACAGAGTTTCAAGACATTTTATTGCAAGGTTAAAATAAGTACTGTTAGAAAGAGAGCAAGAAAATGTACCAATAAAAATAGAAAAAAGTTGTAATGATGGCTTTAAAACATAGGCTGGCTGATGTGGGAAGAAGCAGACTTTCAGATGTTTGCGCTTCTGATATGGGAGGAAGCAAAACTTTTGATGTTTGGGCATTTAAGGGTTGAAAGAAAAGCACCAGCACCTTGAATTGGGGATGAGAGCAAGCAGGCAGTAAAACTATCGCCCTCATAACCAATGAAATATGACAACATCTTGTCTTAGACAAACAAGTCAGAATTCTAACTGTGGTATTCTATACAATTCAGAGCTGCCAAACGGCTTTTAAGTCTAACCACACATATCATTCATTGCAGTAATCCAACTTGGAGATTTCTGTAACATGAGATTTCCAGGAAAGTCTGCAGCTGTCAAACCAGATGAAGTTGAATTCAAAGACACAGCCATGTTAGTCTGGAAAATCAATATGCAAAGGGGTCTTGTAGCACCTTAGAGACTAACTGAAAAAAATAAATTGGTAGCATGAGCCTACGTCCTCAGATGCATATTTACTGTGGAAAATCCAGAGATAGATCTATAGACGCCAATTGTGTAGTGTGCTAGGAAACCATTATCTCTGTTCAACCCATTGCTGATGGACTGTAGTCTGTGGATACATTCCAATTCTGTTTTTCTTTCCAATCTTCCTTTGTAATTCTTTTGTTCCTTGGCTTTAGGCAACATCCTTCCTCCTGCCTCCCCCATATGATTGTTAAAATTGAACTTGCCACCTCATCTTCATACCCACTAGGTTTTGATTTTCAATTGACATTCTCACAACTGGCTTATATAGGTCTGTCTCTGGGTTCTCCACCCTACCTCACACACCTGAAGAAGTAAGCTCAAGCCTATGAAAGCTCATGCTACCTGCTTCTTTTTTCCAGTTAGTCTCAAAGGTGCAGCTGAAGTTTGTAAAAGGTACTCCAAGGTTACATAGGCCTTGGGTGACAATGTTGGCTTCATGTATACACCTCCTTTCTGAAGGAGAGTGCAAGCTCAGCTCAGAACAGGATGTTCAACTGCCCAGAGCCAAGAACCAGCTTACCACAAATGCTTCTATGTTGCCACCTTTCAGTTGCAATTTAATGGTCTTTGCCCAGTCCACTATGATCCTGGACAACAGTTCACCAGTTCTCTCCTGACTCTGATGAAAATATAAATTGAGCTAACTATCATCAGCATACTGAAGATACCTTACTCCAAGTTTCTGGATGACTTCATTGAGTGGCATTATATTGCTACTAAATAACATGTGGGATAAGATAGACCCGATGGAGTCCCTTCATGGCTCAAATGCCATGGAGATGAACAGTGTTACTTTCTACATCAGTGAGTAGAACTATTATGCCATTGTGGAACTCAACAAGACAGAGATTCAGTCAAACAAGATACCAGGAGCTATGGTGTTAACTAGGGAGGCGATGCTTCACTGATTTTCTCCTCTAAGCTAGCAATGAATCATTTTGGGAATTCTCTTCCCACCTTGAGAAATTCTTTGAAAACCATGCATTTTTTGAAGGCTATTAGCAGTTTGGTCTTAGGTAAAAATAAAGGTATTCCCTGTTGATAAGGTTATCAAGTCATGTCCGACCATAGGGGGCAGTGCTCATCTCCATTACTAAGCTGAAGAGCCAGCATTGTCAGAGACTACTCTGTGATCATGTGGCCAGCATGATTGCACAGAATGCTGTTTACCTTCCTACCAAAGTGGTACCTACTTATCTACTTGCATTTGCATGCTTTCTAATTGCTAGGTTGGCAGAAGCTGGGACTAGTGATAGGAGCTCACCCTATCATGTGGCACCTGGGCCTCAAACTGCCAACTTGCCGATCTTGCAATTAACAGAGTTAGCATCTTAACTACTTGAGCACTGCATCCTATTTGGCCTTACTGTGCACAAAATTCACATGTACATTTTCTGATCAGGAATTAAGATTTCTGCTTTGACATATTATTTCAAATGCAGAAAATGGTGCTTTCTGTGTAGAGAATGCTGCCCACCCATGTGTGAATTTTGCATAGAATAAGTGCAAAAGTGCAAAGATTTTCATCATTCCAAGATTCTTGTCATCAGGGTTTCTCAACACTCAAAATACATATTTTTGACCATTTTTAGAATATTTTCAAATATTCTTTCCTCACCTACTGTTAACTGTTATTGAATCAGTCTTACAGCACAGGTCTTAGAACATCAGTGTGATCATAGGTTTCGCCATATCAAACCCCATCTTAAATGTAGACTGAAATGAGTATAATTAGTTTAGCACTGGGTGTAGCCTTTGCAGACTGCCAGAAATAGTGCAAATTGAGTCCACTTTAACTGCCCTGACTCAGTGCTAGGGAATCACGGGAACTGTAGTTTATTCTGGCACCAGAGCTCTCTGACAGAGAAGGTTCAATGTCTCAGAAAAAAGTACAATTCCCATTATTCCCTAGCACTGAGCCAGGGCAGTTAAAGTGGACTCAATTTGCACTAATTCTAGCAGTCTGCAGGATTTGTACATGTTTTGTGTTTGGTTATCTCAAGTTATTGTTGTAGTTGGCATTTAGAAAAATAAATCATGCAGCTGATAATCACAGAAAGAACAGGCATGAATGAATTACTTTGGAATTACTTTGGAGATTAACCTGAAAAAGATTGACCATAGCATTAAAAAAATCTTCTATTTTTTAATGTATTCCCATTTTTCCTGTAGAAATTGATTAGATTTTTAATATTATTTACAAACAGAACCTTAGTTCCTTTTGCTGCATTGGATTTGCTATGTCACGTAATCTCCTTTCTCTCCTCTACACACAGGGCTGTTAATTAGCTGTTAATGAGCTGCCAACTACTTATGTAAAGCAAATAGGGCTAGACATAGAGGGTCTGCTGTTATCAATAAAATACCTTATGCAATCTCATGAAATGAATCAATACCTTACATTGCAAAGTTATGCAGGTTTATTTGGGAATGAGTCATGTTATATTAAATAGGTCAGTGTATATAGCATTTCAACAATATTTTTGTAACACAATGGATATTTAATAATCTGAATAGTCAGGTCTTCCCCATACCATTGGTACTAATTTATCTGCCCACAAATTGACAATACTGATACCTAATAATAAATGTATTGGGATTCCTTTTAGTAAAAATAAAACAAAACAATGGCTCTAAATATATTACAAAACACTCAGAACTGCAATATTTATTATCAAAATGAAGTCTTAAAGAACATGGTTGGGGCTTTCTTCTTATTTAACATAGAAATAAGAAAATGGTAGTTACATTTGTCAGAAATTCCTTGGCACAGAGAAGGAAATTTAAACATTTCTTTTCATCTTACTCCATTGTATGTATATGTGTGTGTGTGCGCACACATGCACACACACTATATGATATGATATGATATGATATGATATGATATTATTATATACTCTTCCATACTAGAATTCAACGTAGCACACATAGGGGCCCAGCCATCATCTTCTATCCAAGTAGCAATGCCCCTGAGTAACTGAGCAACAGAGACAGTATTAAACCTACACTGCAGAGTTAGCTCAGTCTGATACTGCATTAGCTGCCATGGTTGCATCCTATTGAATCCTGGCATTTACACTTTGATGACAGATGTAACATTCCTTGCTAAAGAATTCTACTCCTGTAGTTCAAGGGAGTGAACTATTGCTCTCCAGCAGAGAATTGCAAGTACTTCAGCAATGTACAACTCCCAGGACTTTGTGGGATGCAGCCATGGTGGTTAAAGTGGCATCAACTTGATATAACCGTGTACTGTGGACACATGCTGAGATATAGTAGCATTTGTTTTCCAATGTTTTTTTTTTTGCTTCTACTATTACATTTTAATAGTTTAATGATCCATTAGGGAATAAGCAAGTAGACATTGTTGTTTCAGTTGCCAAGTGTAAAGTAGAATTATTTCTTTTCTCTTTTCTTGGAGCAAACACATATAGAAACATTTCCTCTTAATTTCAGGTGCCCCTGAAATGTTTTATTTCAAAAACCAATTAACCTACCCTTTTAATAGTACATATGATTAGCAGGAATATGTAGACTGTTGATCAGTTAATTTTTTTTCCAATGGATGAATAAAATACCAGTTTCGGCTGATGTGCTAACTGTGCCCCTTCCTAAAATTGGACGACTAAAGATGGTAGTGCTTCCACTGGTAATCTCAAGGCTGGACTGAGCTACCCTTGTACCAAGTCCAGAAACTCCAACTGGTTCATAATGTGGCAGCTAGATCAATTATGGGTACATCCAGGAGTGATCATATTACATTAATCTTAAAATCTCTCCACTGGTTGCCAATTGGTTTCTGGACAAAGTATAAAGTGTTGATTATTACTATATATACTCCTGTATAAGTATAGAAATTTTAGTCAAAAAACTGACCCAAAAAAACAGGGTCAACTTATCCACAGGTCAACATAAGTACTATACTTTAAATCTTATCAAAAAAGGAACCATGCCTGGGGAAAGGTGAGAGATTAATCTCTTGTTGGAGCACCTAAAAGAAGCATCAAATCCCTCTACTATATCATCCATTTTAGTGCGAGCACATAGAGTTATGTCTGTCAGAACTTAAGACCTTTAGCATTGTTTCTTTTACTTCAGCCTTTACACAATTTGTTACATGCTACTAGGTTTTACCCTCGACTTATCCATGGGTCATGGATCTGTTATTGTGTGAGTTGAGCAGAGTAGATAAATCTTTGTGGACACCTCCACTGCTGAAGCCTTCCTCCACTGCGAGTTGATCTCCATGGCATTCGTCTCTGGTGCTGACCTTACCACCTAGGAATGCAGCCTTCCCATTAATCAGACCAGAGGCAGAAGATAACTCTAAAGAGGCATATTTTATTCTCCAGTTGCAGTAAATACAAAGTAACTATTAACAACTAGATCAGAACATCAGCAGGCAGGAACAAAAGAAGAATCATCAGAGCTAACCAGCTAACAAGCAGAAGAAAAAGACACAGCTCTACCCCCAAGCTGAGGGCTTAATTCATTTGTCGACACTTGCAAAACATCCTCAAAGTCCAGCCTCTCCTTGTGACTCATGGTCATGTGGACAATGGTTCTCACAAAACATGATGACCTAATATGTTTACACTTGCCATCCATGTTCCCAGACACATACTGTCCTACATACTATCTTCTCTTGTGATTGTTTTTTGTATTCTACCTTCAGGCAAACTTTCCCATGTTGTCATTTTACACTCAGACTACAATTCCCACATCTGTACATTTCCACTGAAGTTACATTTTCCAACAATATCAAAATTTATAATTTTGGCTCCGAAACCAATCCTTGACTTATTCATGAGGTTGACTTATAGTCAAGTAAATACGGTACCTTTAAAGCCCTACATGGTTTGGATCCAGGTTACCTATAGGATCACCTTCTCCTATACAATCTGCCCATTACACTCAGGTCTTCTGGGAAATGTTTGCTCCAACAAGCAGGAATAGATTTGCAATAGTTTCCCAGAAGACTTTTTCATCTGCTGCCCCCAGACTGTGGAATGACTTGCCAGAAGAGATATGACAGCTGAAAATGTCGACAGCATTTAAAACAACATTAAAGACACATCTCTTTCAACAGGCCTACCCAGTCAATTTTAAATAATGACTTTTTAATGTGCATATATATTTTTTTAAAATGTACTCATATGAGTGTATTTTAATCATTTTATTGTATTGTAGTTTGACTGTTGGTTTTATGTGTTTTCATTCTTGTTTTTTAAAATTATATTTTATATTTTCCCATGTTGTACCCCACCTCAAGCAGGATATATATATATATATATATATATATATATATATATATATAATAGCAGTGGGTGACATTATATGGAGTAGCAGAGAGTGTCTCAAAAGCTGAAGCTGGCTCCCTCAGATTCCTGGTTCATGATTATTAATGCTATATTGCTCCATCTGTTTTGATTCAGATGATCCGACTTAATTATGCTAAATTGTGTTTAATTATGATAAAATCTAAATAATGAAAAGCTGTTAATGATTCTGAGGTCAACCATCTAATAGTAAAAAGGGCATTCTACCAGTAACTTGGGGGCCTCCTTCTTGTTGTCCCATATTTTCCAGATATATCTCCAAAGCTTTGAAGCAAATGAAAAATTGCAACTCTGTTAGTCATGTCTTGTGATTCAGTGCACCAGTACACTCTGTTATTTCATAGGCTACTTCTACCATTTTAGCACATGTTTTGTGTTCAGACACAAACACAAGACCAGAACCACTCCGAGTCTGTAGCTCCTTTGTAAGCCTTTGATAGCACCCATTTGATCCTATAAGTAAGCTATGTAGTGGAATTTGTTGGGCTTTCATATGCATATCATGATTCATACCAGTGGTGTGACTGGAAAGGTGTGGGGAGTGTGAACTGCACCAGATGACAGGCTTGAATGACAGATAGTGGGCTCTCCTCCCACTGCGGTGGAGGGTTGAACATGCCCCTCATTGTTTTGCCACTGTCTTGGCCCTCTCCTGGAAGAGGGAACCAAGGTAGTGGCAAGGATGGCAGAGGGGTGAGAGCGCCCTTCATGGCTTTGTCACCTCCCTGGCCCTCTCCCCGGGAAGAGGGGGAGCTGAGGCAATGGCAGGGATGGCAAAGGGGCGAGCACAGCTCTTGTGGCTTCCTCGCTGCCCTGGCCTCTCCCTGGGGAGGTAGCCAAAGTGGTAGCAAGGAAGTGGAGGGACACATCTGCCCCTCATAGCTTCATCACTATCCTGGTCCTCTCACCAGGGAGGGAGCTGAGGCAGTGGCAAAGATGAGTAGTAAGGATGAGTAGCAAGACAGTGTAGGGGTGAACACGCTCCTCATGGCTTCATCACTGCTCCAGCCCTCTCCCTGGGAAGAGAGCTGAGGTGACAGCAGTGGCAGCGGACGGTGGCAGGTGAGCAAGGAATAAGAAGGTAGGGTAAGGCAGAATGTCCCCCCCCCCCAGCATCTCTTGAATGACTGGTTGTCACCAAGCCTGGTGATGCCACTGATTTGGATAACCATTTGGGCTATGGCTTTTGGCCCTTATGTATATCTTATAACGTTATCTGTTTATTGTTCCATTTTCTCAATGTGTGCATATGCTTGTGCCTATATCAGGGTTGGGCAGCTATAGTGAGTCCAAAGCCAATTTCCTGTTCCAAGGACCCTTTGTACTTGCACATGAGCTGCAAAGAATAATAAAAAAAGGAAGAAAACCTTGTAATGATTGGTTTGGAAAAAAATGATTTACGTTCCATGTTAAAGACTGTCTGAGGGGAGGGGCTGCAAATGGGCCCATTTGTACTACCCAGATAGAGGACTGTGATTGAGCCAGCACAGTGTAGTGGTTTGAGTGTTGGACTGCAACTCTGAAGACCAGGATTCAAATCCTGACAAGGCCATATGAACTCACTGAGTGCACTTTGGCAAGTCACACTCTCTCAGTCTCAGAGGATGGCAATGGCAAACCCCCTCTTCTTATGGTATTTAATTTGTACTAATATCTTCTCATAAAGGTAGACTGATTTTAGATCTTTTATTTTTTGTATATATGCATTTTATCCATTTTGCAATAATAAAACCATCAATGTAAAAACCAAACCAAAACAAGAACATATGTTAATACACTTGAAATCTTTACAGATGTTTCTCTGCTTAATACATACTTCCATGGCAAACCCCTTCTGAAGAGACTTTCCAAGAAAGTCCCATGATAAGTTTGCCTTAGGGTTGCCATTAGTTGGAAATAACTTGAAGGCACAGCACCACCACCACAGTTGAAGTTGATTTCACTTGAACTGCTGTGGCTGCATCCTGAGGAACTGGGATTTGCAATTTAGGAAGATTACATTAGGCTGATGCTTGCAAAACTAGTCTGGAGTTGGTGTATGTAGGTTGTCCCAGTTTCTCTCTCCTCCTCCAACTTCTTTGCTCCTCAGCTTACTGAGTTCAAAGTCAATTAACTGAGCAAGATACAGATGTGAAGAGGGACAGAATCTTGCCTTTCCTAGTAGGCTCAGCCAAAAACTGCTGCAACTTCACCACTTGTGCCTTCTCCCTCATTTATAACTTTGGCCATCATGACCACACTTCCATGTTGCAGGGCCACATGTTTCTGTTTTTCATCCATGAAATATTGGCAGATATTCACAGCATCAAAGAACAAGAGTTTGCTGTTGTTGTGTGCCTTCAATTCATTTCCAACCCTAAAGCAAGCCTATCACAGGAATACAAGATTTTCTGGGCAAGATTTGTTCAGAGGGGCTTTCCCTTTGTTTCCCGCTGAGGCTGAAAGTATGTAACTTGCCTCAGATTGCTCAGTGGGTTTTCATGACTGAGCGGGGATTTGAATTCCGGTCTCCAGAATCATAGTCCAGTGCTCACAGTACTATACCATACTGGCTCAGGAACACATTTTCTATGATGGTAGATATGCACCTCCATGGAATGATAAATTCCTATATGTTTTAGATGCCAATTTTAAATTCCCCCTTCGAAGAGAAATAAATGTAAATGCCCAGCCAAAGAGCAGAGAACCCAACCAAAGTAACCTGAATAGCTTATGAAATCCACCTCACTTCCTAATAAATCCATACAATACAGTGACTGCTTTAATGATAAGATGACTATTTTATTTCTATTCACATCGTGTGTCTTCTGAGCAATTAAATGTTTTGTATCTAAGGTTCATAACCCAGCTTCACAGAGCAGAGGTGAAGTTTCAGTCGACATTAAACAGTTTTTAGCATGAGATGCCGTCAAATACTACAACCCTACAAATGGACACTTACCACTTATTAAACTGGAAATAACTCCACTGAGGCAAAACCACATCATTTGGCATTCTGAATGACCGAGACAGATGATGAAGGGTAACAAAGAGGGAAACAGTGAGGGCAGGGTTATGGTTAAGCTAAAATGTTCAATGTGCTAACCTTTACAAAGAAAACAAAAAAAGAAAAAAGAAAATATGAGGCAGAAGATGGGAGGAAGGAAGAAAGTCTGGCACTGGTGGGGTGGTGGGGAGGAATTAGTGGAACTCCTGGCATATTTATGAACTAAATTTTCACTAAAGTGATGAAGAGAGAGGGTTTTTTTTTTTTTTTGTCAGTGGAGGTCATTCCCTCTAACCCTCTGAAGGAAAGAGGATTTTATAATGATAAAAGCAGAGCAGAATACGCTCTATGCACTTTAATGATTTCTTTGCTCCTCATAGATAGAAACTGAAACTCCATGCTATTAGCCACAAATGGCATTTTGAAATGACTTTTTTTTTTTGGACAAACCCAAAAGACATTGCTAAGATTTACATGTTCAAATATATGCTGACCTTTTTTTCTCTCTTTCTTTTAGTTCATTTGTCATCAGTATGTAATTGAATCAATATATTTCCTGATCAACCCAAAGATTGAATAAGGTCACGGGAAGCCATGTGTGGACATTAAAAATCATTATTTTACTCAGAATGAGCAGAGATGGCATAGACCATTCAGAGTTCCAAATGAAATTCTATTAGATTCTATTACACTTTTACAATTATAGAGACGTTCCAATATTACAAGGGGAAATGAAGTCATAATAAAAAAGCCCAGAGGTGTATTACAAAGAAATAGGCATACTATTTTTCTAGTTAAAAACTTGATGAAGGGAGCTCTACTACTTTCCAGTTGCTGAGATGTGACCTTGTTCTTAAAAAAAACACCAAAAACCCACACCAAGACTCTGCTTTCTTTCTGTCCTTACCCTTTTTACCTTTGTTTTATAGGAGATTTAAAACTAAACATGAACAATAGGGGATGCTGATGTAATCATACTAATCAGCTGAGATGCATATGTGTGTGTGTGTTGAATTGCATGTAAACCCATGAAGAACAGGTTATCTGATTGCTCTGGCATGTGGCCAAAATTACCGGGCAGTTGGAAATGAGGCATGTGCATTTTGCTACTACATATGTGCCAATGGCACATTGATAGACTGGCATCTTGTCAAGATTTCTGGTAAATGCAAAGCTGCTGTAGTGCTCATACATTCACTCTACATGTGAGCCAAAGCAAAGGGCTGTTCCAATTTTTTCACATATTCCACCCCCACATGTCATTTTTTGCTTCTTTTAATTCTACAAGTTTTCTCCATAGTGGTTGAGACCACAAGAGTTTTTGCAGATTTTTCTATGAGTTTTCACATTTCAGGACTTTTTTGGGGGAAAATTTTGCCTCAGCAAAAACATTGGGTTTTATTTTCATTTCTATAACACTAGTTGATATTTTGGACACAGGTTGGCTCTCATATCCACCTTATTACATCTCTGTTTTTATCCTTAGCCCATATTAAATACCCAACCAAGAACTTCCTCCACTATTTATGTTTATCTGCTAATCCTGGCTTTGTGTAGATTCTATTTCCCACTTTTCTCTCCTAGCTACTCTTTACGACCATTGATGAAACTGAACTTGTCACCCCATCACCATATCAACATGTTTTTTTTATTACTGTTCATACACATATATCCATACACCAGACATCCACTGGTATAAATGTCTGCCCATAGATTCTTCAATCCAGATATCTGATAAAGTAGACTGATGACTTTATCACATGAGAATGCCAAAGCAGAATTATAGCAGGATAGTAGTATCCGTGGCTGTACCTTATTACACAGTTCCATGTCTGTACTGTAGCTGCTTCCTCTTCCATCAATTTCTGAAGTACTCCTTTTCATTGACAGGCAGAACCCATCAATGCCTCCCAATTGCACTGCTTTTTCACTATTGATTCAGGTGTGATAATTTCTTCTTGCTGCAGTTCAGATATGCAGGCAGTCATGTAGTATGATTGTGTGTGATTATGCTTCTCTCCCCCTCCTCTCACTATTCTCAGACAGGCTGTTTTTCTCCCCCACCCCTAATTCCTTTCCTTTCCTTTTATTTTTTACTTAATCAATCAATTGCTGTGACTGTGTAACTGAAAATTAATCCAAAAGCTTGGTTGGCTAATACATAATAAACTTGAAATTGAACTTGAAAATAAAAAAATATAGACTGAAAGTATGCTGAGAAGGCCATACGGCAGGGAACCTAGGTAATGAAAGCTAGTGTGCAGAAGACAGAGCCCAGGACTATAATAGCATCATGGCACTTTTAAATAGTTGTGGAAAAATGATTGTTGCCAAACTGGTATATTTGTGTTTCCTGAACTCACATGATTCTTTTTTAGAAGCCTGTTGTGATAAAGTCCTTAGTCTAGGAAAGCTTATGGTTCAAAATTCTTTATTTGGTTCTCAAAATTATTGTAGTTGCTCAAGAGCAGATAGAGCCTCCCTCTACAGTGCAGTACTGCTCCCCTGCCATTCATTAGCTACGGGGATGCATCCATGGAGCCTTGGCACACCCAAGGGAAGAGAAAAAGCAGACTTTACCTCCCAGCTAGATCATGTCTAGGTGTATCCCTGTGACTAGTTAGTTGTGATGGTGCACCTGGGAACATCCCTCTACATCTGGTGCAAAGACATTGCTGAAGGAAGTATACTTCCACAAGAACTTTAAAAGTACTTATGTTGGCCTAGGATCACATATGCGCAATTTTGGAAATCGGACCATATACCAAAAGAAGAAGATTGGTTTTTTAAATTATTAGAGGCAGTTGCCCTGGATAAACTTACAGCAAGTTTAAGAAATATTGATACAAATGATGAGTGGACAGAACTCGAAACCTTAAGAGAAAAAAGGGGTTGGAAGAGTTTCTGGATCAGTATGATTAAAATACATGGACCAAATAAAAGAACTCAGTAAGTGATTGTAGATTCACATAAGGAAGTCATCATTAACAGAATATTCATGATATAGAACTATTAGGAACAGTTACGAAATGTTATACAATAAAAGATCAGTAGTATAGTAACATATGTTATGTAGGATGAATGGTAAGACTGTTATAATTTTTGAATTTATTTGTGGTAGATTGAATGGATGGGGTGGGAGGAATGGATGGGTAGGTGGGTAGGGATGGGTAGGGATGTTGTGTTCATGATGTAGTATGAATGTATTTGTAGTATGTAATTTTTGTATTGTGATTGCATTGTTGTTTTGTATAATAAAATTAAAAATAAATAAATAAATAAGTGCTTATGTTGGCATACCCATGGTTTATACTGGTGTAAGCTAGTTCCAGAATTCAGGCCTTCGTATGTTTGTTAGAGAGCTGCCATGAGAGCAGTACAATCCAGACTGGAGCCATGGCATGAGCAGTGTATGTGTCTGTGTTAAACATTTGCCTTACCATGTTCAGGGAGCCAGCATGGTGCAGTGGTTTGAGTCTTGGACTATGACTCTGGAGGCCAGGGTTTGAATCCCCAGCTTGGCAATGGAAACCCACCCACAACTTGAAGGCATACAGCAACAAGCAAAGCAATTTGCCATGTTCCCAATCCAGATTCCATTGGCATCAAAGGCAGGTTTCCTTATAAGGGAAATAGTATAGCATTTGTACAAGGGACCATTCCAATGCCCTCACTGTGAGAAGCATTACTTCATAATAATAATAACATGAAACCCCTGAATTAATAACTTCTGGGATTGGCAGAGTGAATAGGAAACCCTCTACATCACCCAAACTGGCTGAGTGATCCCTGAAAGAAACTTCTGTATGAAATGTGGTATATTTGCTTCTTAACATCTTTTATAATTTCTTAAAAGTAAAACTGTTCCAAAACGTTCTAAACACTTTTATTCAAATCTGATAGGGGTGAAATAAAATTGCTTTGCATGAAGCACCTTGGTCTAATTTATGTGTCCCAGGAATTGTCTCAGATATTAAGAGTGCTGGAATACCCTGAAATACTTTACAGTAAAAACTAATTTGGCTTACCTGTTATTATCTGAAACTAAACAAACAAGATAATTTTAAACCTTTTACCAAACCAGGAGCCTACTAAGGCAATAAAATAAGGCCTCTCAGTGAAGGTAAGTGACCAGAAAGAAAATATGTTTCAAATTGTCAAAGACCACAGGAGGGATTTTTGGTTTAAAATATTTTTCTACAAGCTTAAACAGTGGATTGCTATGGAAAATCCACCCACCTATTTGAATTTTGTCTAGTCCTGTTTTCATTTTTTATTTCAATATAATCAACTGTTTTCTTCTGTTAAGAGGTCCTGGAAGAATTTGTACATGTGTTCCTTTCCCAAAATTCTGCTCTGAATGAATGCAGTGACATTTGAAACCCCACATAGCCCAGGATTCTGATACTTGAAGGAACATTTCTCCTTACACAAACACCTGCCTGAGAATTGAGGTTCATAGGAGAGGCCTTCCTCTGTGCTCCATAAGTGAGAACAATAAATGGTGGAAGGACTTGAGAGAGGGCCTTCCCTGCTACTGAATTCTGTGCAATACCCTTCCTTTAAAGACTCAACTGGTACAAATACTGATGTTATTTCAGTGTCAAATAAAAAAGTAACTTTGTATTAAAGACTTTGGGGCCCAATTGAGTTCATCCAAATCTCCACATGTAGATGGATTTCAACTACTTTAACTTGTTACATGGTTTAGTATTATTTTGTTGTTGCTGTGTGCCTTCAAGTCATTCCTGACCCTGGTGACCTTGCTGCAGGATCTTCTGGGCAAGATTTGTTTATTGGGGGTTTGCCTTTGCTTTTCCCTGAGGCTGAGAGAGGGTGACTTGCCTAAGGTCACCTAGTGGGTTTCCATGACTGAGTGGGGATTCAAAACTTGGCCTCCAGAGTTATAGTCCAATGGTCAAACCACTACACCATGCTGGTTCTCTAATATATTTTTAGTGTCTTTAAATTATTTTTTATTGTTTTAAGTTTTAAATGGTTCAGAATGATTTTATTTGTACACCAACCAGAGATTCTGTGATACAAGGTAGGATATAAATATTTTAATTAAATAAATAAAACCCCTAAAATATTTTTAGAGTAAGGAGTAGGTGCTATGGTGGGAGGAATAGGAGCAGTGGGATGTTGAATTCAGTCTCTGTTTTCAGTGAAATGTTAATGAAGCTGACCAAGGTAGAATAGCTACCTTATCATTTTGGGCATCAGGTTCAGCATTTTGAATTGTTTTTGTTGTGTGCCTTCAAGTTGTTTCTGACATGGCAATCCCAAGGCAACTTTATCATGGAGTTTTCTGGGACTGCGAGTGTATGACTTGCCCAAGATTACCTAGTGGGTTTCCATGGCTGAATGGGGAATCAAACCCTGATCTCCAAATTTGTAGTCCAGTGCTCAAACCACTACACCATGTTGGCTCTGCACCTTGAATAGCTTTCTCAAAATTCAGGCTAAACCTCAAGAGTGAATTCATCACCCCACTAGCATGGTTTCCACCAGCTCCCAATGAGTGAAATTTATTGAAGCAGGAGCTACATGTACAGGTTAAAGTATTGTGAAACTAAAATGTTTTTATGCTTCACTGAAAACACACACACACGCACACACACAGAGAGGCTCTTAATAGTAGTAGTAACAACAACAACAACAACAACAACAACAACAACATTTATTTTTATCCCATCCCTCTGTGTAATGCAACCGGTGTGGCTTATAGCATTAAAATATACAACGAATCAGCCTACAGCACTTTTAACAGATATATTGGTCAGCCATCACTGGGGACGATTGCACACTTTACACTTTCACACACTTATAGCATTGATTCACATCATTAACACTGATCCACATAGATTGTACTACACTGGTTTTCATTCCAGGGATTGTGTAATTGAAGCTGAACATAACTCTGCTGGCAGTCATTTAGACTATGCTACAGTGATGTATGATGTTAGCCATCCCTGCTTTCCCTCACCACTTCTGCAGGATCCTGGAAAAAGTGCCACCACTACTGTAATCGGGTAACTGGATTCCAGCCCCCATTTCTGCTTTCCTTCTTCAGCTTCCTTCACTATCACTCTCCCTTCACTCTTTCATTTGCCTGTTGCACCCTTCACCTTTCTTTCTCACATCTCCTGGTCTTCTACTGTTGATTCTATAAAGTGGTCACTCCTCCCAAAGCCCTCTATCATGTTTAGTTTCCCAGGTTGCCTTTCACTCCTTGCATAAAAATGTCTCCCCACTAGATGTCATGGCACATAGGGCTGTAGCAGAATTTTTTGGCCAGGAAGACTTGTGCATTTGTGGAGCTGGAGCCCAAAAGAAAGAACATTCCTAAGTCTGGGGTCTAGTGATAATTTGAATAGGGTGCTCACAAAGAAAAATATCCATGTTTGAATTCTGGTGAGTAAAACAGACAAACAAAGCCCTGGTATACAGAGGATATTAGGAGGATGAAGCGAGCTGGACAATGACTAGAGCGCAAATGGTGGAAGACTCGACTCTTATCTGACAGAACTCGCCATAGGAAGCACCTTGATTCCTATCGGGAGGCTTTACGTGCAGCGCAGAGATCTTTCTGTTCTGCACGTATCGTGTCTGCAGAGTCTCGTCCAGCAGAGCTGTTTAGGGTGGTGGGGGAGCTGACGAAAGTTTCACCTGCGCCAAATCCCCTACTTAACCCAACGATGGCCTGCTGTGACGCATTTAACATCCACTTTGCAGATAAAATTTCTCGGATAAGAGCCGACTTGGATGCCAGTGTTCTGGCAGAATCCGTAGATGAGGTATCCAGCAACTCTGTTGATGGCAATTTACTGGCTCACTTTCAATCTGTGAGTACCGATGACGTGGACAAGCTCCTTGGAAGGGTGAGGAAGATTACATGCCCCCTCGATCCGTGTCCATCTTGGCTGGTCATCCGGGGGGGGGGGGGACGCACTGAAGGTGTTCCTCCGAGATACAATCAATGCGTCTTTTAGGGAGGGTTCTGTACTATCTTGTTTAAAGGAGGTGGTGGTTAGGCCACTCCTGAAAAAACCCTCCCTAGACCCCCTGGATAGAAACAACTATAGACCAGTCTCCTTGCTACCTTTTTTAAGCAAGGTGATCGAGAGGGCAGTTGCTTCCCAACTCCAAGAGGTCTTGGATGAAACCGATAATCTCGATCCATTTCAAACCGGCTTCAAGACAGGAATGGAATGGAGACTGCCATGGTTGCTCTGACCAATGACCTCCGCCTGGGCATCGACGGGGGTAGTGTGACCCTGCTGGTGCTCTTGGATCACTCAGTGGCTTGTGACATGATAGATCATTCCATCCTCTTGGTTCGCCTGAGAGAGTTAGGAATCGGAGGCACTGCTCTGCAGTGGTTCGGCTCCTTCCTCTCAGGCAGATTCCAGAGGGTGAGGCTCGAGGACAGTTGCTCGTCCAAAATAGAGCTTAATTGTGGCGTCCCTCAGGGTACCATTCTGTCCCCGATGCTATTTAACATTTATATGAAGCTGCTGGGTGAGATCATTCCGATGCATGGAGCGCGGTGTCTTCAGTACGCTGATGACACCCAGATATACTTCTCCATGACCAGATCATCGGCTTAGACTTCAGATGGCGTCTCTCCTCTCAATGACTATCTCAGAGCAGTAATGGATTGGATGAGGAAAAACAGATTGAAGCTGAATCCAGACAAAACAGAGGTACTGACAGTCATGGGACCAAAACCAGATTTGGGAATACAGTCTCCAGTCCTGGATGGAGTCACACTCTCCTCTAAGAACTGTGTTCGCAGCTTGGGGGTACTTCTAGATTCGTTACTTCACATGACTAGTCAGGTGAATGCGGTGGTCAGGAGTGCCTGTTATCAGCTTCGGCTGATATGCCAACTGCGCCCTTATCTGGATATGAGGGATCTGGAAACTGTGGTACACGCTTTGGTAACCTCACGTCTGGATTACTGCAATGCACTCTACATGGGGCTACCCTTGTGCCTAACCCGGAAACTGCAACTGGTACAAAACATGGCAGCCAGGTTAATTACTGGAACATCTAGGAGGGATCATATAACACCTGTGCTTAAATCCCTCCACTGGCTGCCAATTAGTTTCTGGGCACAGTACAAGGTGTTGGTTTTAACCTTTAAAGCCCTACATGGCTTGGGTCCATCTTATCTCAGGGACGGCCTCTTCCCGTATGAACCCCCGTGTGCCCTTAGGTCCTCTGGGAGGAACCTGCTACAGCTCATGAAGATCAGGCTCTCACAGACCTCCCAGAGGGCTTTCTCTGCGACCGATCCCAGACTTTGGAATGGCCTGCTGGACGAGATCCATCTTATTACCACTCTTGCTGCTTTTAAGAAAGCAGTAAAGATGGATCTCTTCCGGCAGGCCTTCCTGGAATAGCCTCCCGGCGAGAGGAGTCCAGCTACCTGCTCTGAGTCCCCCCAATGACTGTTTGACTTTAATTATATAATGTATTTTAATTATTCATTGGTTTAATTCAGTTTTAAGGGGTGGGAGGGTTAGGGATTGGGATGTAAGATGTTTTAACTTCTTTGTGTTTTAATTATGCTGTAACCCACCCTGATTGCCAAGCAGAGGGGCGGGCTAGAAATAAAATTATTATTATTATTATTATTATTATTATTATTATTATTATTATTCCTATGGGTTGTATCTAGATTTAGGTAGGTGGTTCTGGGTTGGTGGAGGTGGATTTGCTGTGCCTCCTTCCTATGCTTGCTTTTCTATACCTATCCAAAATGTCACACAGAAGGGTGGGGACCCTGCTGAAGGGGGGTCAGCTGATATGTGTTGGGTGAAGGAGGATTCCCCACCCCATTGAGCAGAAACACTTTTGATGCCAGTGTTTCTAACATTAGAAGACAGATCTTGGATCCAATCTAGGGATACAAGTCTTCACTTACATGGATAACAAAAAATGTGGGACCTCAAGTCCTGTTGTTTCCTATGGCAGCACAACATGCACACTTCTACTAATGCAGCCATGTTCACACACCTCCATTACAAACAATGGGGCTTGCCATCTGGAGAAGCTCAAATCCACAGATGGCAAGCTCGAGGATATGAGGAGCCCACAGTATTTCATTTTCACACATGAGAGTGAAAAATTTCAAAAATTTATATGTTTTTGGCAAGAGGTTTGCAAAAGTTTTGAAAATCATTTTCAATGGCTCTAAACTTTTGTGCATTTCTAATTATTTTTCATATTTTAGATCATTTTGTAAAACTTGTGAAGTTTTTTGTGTTTGCAAAAACTTGTTGTTTTGGGCATGATTAATGCTCCTTGTGCACAATTCAATTTTTTTGGGGATGCAAAATCTCTCCCCCTTTTTGGTGTTCTTGATGCTATCACCTCACCCCTGCCCCCCATGCCTGTCTCATGTAGGTATGCAAAGTCTGGTGATGGCTGACTATTTTTCTTTCAACATGAATAATTTTTTTCCCAATCCAACATGAAATGAGCAGGTTCTTGCCTCAATTCTGCCTGTATCCATCATTCATCACTTACCCTCAACCCCCCTGTAACCAAAACATTATTCTAGGATAGGCAGAGGTATCTCAGGTAATTGTAGCAAGTTCTCACTGCAAAGTGTCTCTTCCCATTGAGGACTCAAAATAGAATGACAAATCCCAGGGACCCTGCACGAAGCTGAAATGGAGTGTGTTGTCTGCTTTTTAGCCATGAGGCAAGCCCAGTGGGGATTCCTGGGTGTGTAATCTCAGTTATTGTAACTCATGGAACTGGAAGGATTAGAAGACTTGATGCAGTTTCAAAATATCCCATTGACTAACTCCAAAATCGTTGTAAGTTGCATCTTTTATTAAATACTTTATGAGAAAGTTTTAAAAAGGAACCAAACCATCCCAGACCCTCTGCATGTAAGTTGGGGGGGGGGGGAAGCATTCATTAATGAGTCCAGTCATTTCTAAAGAAATTCTTAAAATAAACTATTTACTGGAAGGGAAAGAACAGTGTATTGACTGACAGTTATGGTCAATTTCAGCACAATGCTAATGCTGCTTATCCAGTAGCTAGCCAAATCTCTCTCCTCCCTCCCTCTCTCTTTTTCTCACAAAATGATTTATGAGGCAAAAGAAACAAAGCACCCATGTATCCTTCCCACACTCTCACCTATTTTTACATCATTTGTTATTCCCTCTCTTGGTGTGTCAGTGGCACCCTCTTCTCTGCTCAAATACTGTTCCCTTAAAAGAGATTTATTCTATGAAGATTACTGATAATGACATTTCAAAGCTATCCTTGTGGACTCAAACAGAGAATCTTCATTTAGTGGAGGAGATATAAGAGAAACAATTCTCCCCTAAACAGTTGTCTTAGGGCCAAATGAAATATGATGAAAAAAAAAATGAGGCTTGAGGAGCAGTGAATTTGATTGAAATGTTTGTATTGGGGAAATGATTAACCCTCAATCCCTTAAATTCTTTTTTGTCCTATGGGAATATCCTAGTACCCAAAGGATCACATATTGCATCATGTATTCACCTAAACTTTGTTGTTGATGGCTTTCACCTGTCTACCAAGATAATTGTTCGGAAGACTTATAAGAAAGGGGCTTTTTGGTAGTGGCCCCCCAGCTGCAGAATGTCCTCTGTAGAGTAGCTGAGTGTGGTAGCCATCTTAATATTTTTTTGATGCCATAGAAACAGCTTTATTTATTTTCCTAGGCTCTTTGAATCCTGCTGCAGCTTTTAAATTTGTTTTAGATCTGAGCTGGATTCCCTGCGTTTTGGTGTTGTTTTTTTTTTTTAAATCCCTATATGGGATTTTTAATGTGACATTACTAGATTGCACCACTTTTTTTACTGTTGTTGTTTTGAACTTATGCATTTTTACCCTGTAAGCTTCCCTGAGAACTTTGGGGGGTTGCAGACTACCAGAAATAGTGCAAATTGAGTCCACTTTTAGGGTTAGGGTTAGTGCTAGGGAATCATGGGAATTGTTTTTTTTTCTGACAAATTGAGCCTTCTCTGTCAGAGAGCTTTGGTGCCAAAATAAAATACAGTTCCCATGATTCCCTACCACTAACCCTAACCCTAAAGGTGGACTCAATTTGCACTATTTCTGGCAGTCTGTAACCCCCCCCCCCCTTAGTCTTATAAGGCTGTCAATTAATATTACAAACATCCCCCCCTCACATTTAAGCTGGGAAAATAAAGCTCTGGGAAAGGGAACTTGTCTGAAAAAAAATGGTCTACAACTTTAAGTCCCTCAATGGAGGACGGGGGGGGGGGGGGCACATGAAGCTTGCAGCCTGCACTTTCCTCACTCCTGCCATAACAGTTTGCTGCAAGAGGAGAAATGAAGGATGTCACCTCTTTTCTTGGGATGGCTGTATCTTATTTCAGTACTATTAACAGGGGTCGGAGGGTGGGGGATTCTCTACTGCACTGAAGGGCAGCAAAGTAGATTGGGTTGCATGTGTGGCACATATTGCCCTGAAGTCCAAGATTTTTCACTCTCCATTATGCACCACCGTAATGAGCTGTCACTCTGCCCAATGGAAGAGCCAGCCCTGGCATTAGATAAGCTGCTCTTCTCTCAGCCTCATTTCCTTGTACAATAAAGAAATCATTAAAATGTTTTCTTTACATTTTTTTGTTTGTATGTTGTTTGCTATTGTTGTTGATAAAGAAAACTGAAATAACGTATATTAAATGTTTTTAGTACTGTTAATGCTGCTGTAATTTCCCAAAATATTAACAATAGTGTGAGCCAAAAGCACTAAAATTTCTGCCAGTGCTTCTGTGAATCCAAACACATTGATTTTACACTGTTCTAAAAGTAGTGCACAGGCACAGATTTCTAAGATGTGACCTTACTACAAATGATAAATTATTATTGCCAAACCTAATTGCCTCACTAATATGCTCCCACACCTGTCCCAAGTTTTTCCACTTAATTTTTCAACTTGCCATTGACAACAGCTGATCTCATTCCTTCTCTGAATAACTGCTATATTCTATTGAAAATCCAATCCAAATATTAGCAGATTTCCTTCTTGAGCATAAGAATATGATTGGAGGTGATCAGGTTATCCAAAAAGAATCAGTTAAATCTAAAGGCAGGGAACAATCAGCCTCTTGGCAATAGGTGAAACAGTGCAAATGAGCCACTGCAAGCAGAATTCTGTTATATTCACTATGAATAGCTGAATAAAATGCATTAGAAATTCAGGAAACTGCTTCATAGCAAAAGATCAGAAATGGAAATAAATTTTGTTGGATTCAACAGTCTCAAAGATAGTAGCATTTTCATACCTCCCAAGACTTCTTGTGAGAACATGAAGACTTTATCTTGAATGTTTGCACATTTGCAAACCTAACAGAGCATTTCCAAAACAAACAACCCCCCCAAAAAAATGCAAATAAAACAACATGCATATTTTAAAATATAATAGGCTAAAATATGCATAATTGCAAAAAAAAAATACATAGAAACATTTGTCAATAATAAAAAGTGCAATTCTTCTAAATGTGTCAGTCAGGAATAGTGCATAAAATATTGTGTCAGCTTTAGTGCACAAAGCAAATGCAAAGTCTTGCAGCGATGCAAGACAGAGACGGGAAGAAAGTGTAGATGAGTTTCACAGAAACTCAACACAATCAAGGCTGAAATATATATTTTTTATCCCTACACATCACTTGTCTATCTAGCTCAATATGGTCTCTCTTGATTGTCAGCAACTTTCTAAGGTCTTTAGGGGGAAAAAATCGTTCCCAGCTCAAACAGGTAATGCCAGAGATTGAAGCTGGGGCATTCTGCTACTGAGCAGAGTTAGCCAGATAATATTGGTCTGTAACTTGGTGACCTGTATACATCTCCCCTGACTGGGCATAGAGGAGTATATGTGTCATGAGCTTAGAGACCCTGGAACCATTTTCAAGGTGTGAGGGGGGCCTCAGCATTGGCAGGCAGATTGTTTTTAATCTTGCTTACTAGCAAGTCCTTGCAGGGGAAAACAAACTCTTCTTACTATATTTCACCACTGAAATATCCTTAAACATGACGATTTTTACAAGCACAATGTATTCTTATTCTTTACACCCAAGTCAGTGTGCCTAGGATAGACAGCAGGCAGTTTTTATCATTCTTCAGGGACATCTTGGTGGTTCAGGTTTGCCAGATCACTTCAGGAGGGCTTACCTTCAGCCTGGTTCTAGGTAGGCCTGACCCTCTTCCCCAGTGCGTTTTCAAGTATCTGGGCACATCCACTTTAATTTCAGGAATGACCAATGTGGTAGTATTGCCTTCCAATTTCCTATTGCCTTAATAATAAGGAGAGAACATTCTGAACATGTGTGGTGGACGACCTGTACAGAAAATTCCCCCATACTTCTGAGGGTGGCGGCATGTTGTAATTAGGATTTACATTTACTGATGATGTCCACCAGTTCCAGTGGGCTCCAGCTACCACTGTCAATGAGCTACATCCCTTCTTCATTAGGTGAAGCTAGAAACAGAAAGGAGTATAGTAGCATTCAACTCAAATTGCTTGAAATGTATAGTCTTTTTGAATAATAGAAGCAGAAAAGGGATCTATTTTCAGAACATATATTTTTCAGTACCTTGATTTTGATAAAAAAGCTAAGCATATGTTATTCATACAATGAATTGTATACAGTATGAAAGTATATGCTATCAAGGGAGAACTTAAAATGTGTACACTATGGAGGAAAAAACCTAACAGGAGAAAAAGAAACCCACAGTAGTTCCCAGCTTTGTCAATGATGAGTATCTGAACTAAGCATTGGTGGTGCATTTTCCTAAAAGGTCCAAAGCATGGTGTAGATTCTTTGATGTCATACAAGGAAATGGAGATAACCCAGAAAGATAGAGGCTTTGCAGACTGGCCTAAAGGGCTGGCCTGGGGATGGAGTTGGGGCAGGCCAGCTTCACACCAGCCGCCCCAACTCCACCCCGACACCGTCTTGATACTGCACGCCCATCCACATGGCGCGTGGCATCACGGTGCACAGTGTCAGGACACACTGCATCAAAAGGGTGCGGAAGACCTGTGGTGCCAGCTCTTAGGGTGGCCTTTTGCCACACCTAAAAGGAGTAGCATTTTGCTGCTCTATTGGGGGCAGCAAAAGGGAGGATCAGGGCCATGGCGTGCTGTTGCTGTGGCCCTGATCTGCCATTCCCAGGGGCAGCTCTGTGCTGCCCCAAAAGGCAGGTCTGTAAAGGCCCTCAGTGTTGCATTGATACATCAGATAGAACATTTGGCTTGGGTTTGGTTCTCTTTCTTTCTTATCTCCACCCAGTTAATGGAATTCAGAAATGATTAAAAGGTTAAGAGAGAGAAGAGAAGCATACATCACAATTCATTTGAAACTATACTCTTTCAGAATGCATGGGAAGAATTAAAATCCCATGTCTGAATGGAAGAGAATGCCTCACATCAAGAATTCCTGATGTTTGAAACAGGATGGGTTATGAACATTCACTTCAAGAACAAACAAACCTTTCTCCAACAATCATCAGACCCTTCAGGATGCAGCAAGGGCAGTTAGAGTGGAATAGCAATGTTTTAAGAGTGTAGTGTGATAATCTCCCACATTAACTAGGTAGTTACTGATCAACTCCTTATAAATCTTGATTTGCAATTCCTATTCCTTGCCAAGGTATTTGCTGATGCATGGAAGCACACTATCCTCTTTTTTTGGGGAAAACTAAAGCAAAATAGGAATTGAGCAGTTCTGCCTTTTCGGTGTGATATGTTAATATATTATCATCCTTGCTGAGGAATGGTCTGACCATTCCCCTGGTCATTTTCTTGTTTTTAACTATTTGAAGGGCCCTTTCTTTTTGCTTCCTGCTTCTCTAGCCAGTCTAGTCTCATTGTGAGCTTTAACTTTCCTTATATTGTTCCTGAAAGCTTGGGCATCTGTGTTCTTCCTTAGTGATTCACCCTTCCTTCCATTTTTTATAATACTATTTTTTTCATTTCACTTCCTCCTCAAGTTTACTGTGCAGTTAACTTTTTAGATGCTTCCCATTTTTGGCTTTTTCAGATGTTTCCCATTTTTCTTTTTCCATGAAGTTGTTTGTGATTGTGCTTCTAGCAATGTCATGAAATCACATATATAGCCATCAGTGTTCATGGCACTTCACAGCTATGGCTAAGTCAGCCTTTCTAAGGTCCACAGGGAACTTCAAACATGCAACTTCTGAAAGATTTCAGTTCCAGAAATTCTTTTTTTAAACACAGGAAATAATTCAAATTTTACTATGTGTTGTAAACATCACATAAGCAGACTTTTGCTTCAATAACAGGATTTCCTTTCACATGTATAAGTGTGTATGGAAGAGGAGGAGGAATGGACCAGTGTTGTCCATTCTTCTGTAGACAGATGCCATTGGATACAATTCCTAATGTGATTTTGGTAGCCCTATCCCTTAAATATGGTGGGACGTGGTGGTTCAAGTGGTTAAGACACTGACTCTGTTGATTGCAAGATTGGCAGGTTGGCAGTTCAAGACCCAGGTGCTTCATGATGGGGTGAGCTCCTGTCACTAGTCCCAGATTCTGCCAGCCTAGCAGTTTGAAAGCATGCAAATGCAAGTAGATAAATAGGTACCACTTCTGTGCAATCATGCTGTTCTGTGTTCTGTGCAATCATGCTGGCCCCATGATCACAGAGTAGTCTCTGACAACACTGGCTCTTCGGCTTAGTAATGGAGATGAGCACCACCTCCTATGGCTGGACATGACTTGACAACCTTGTCAACAAGGAATACCTTTACTTTTACCTTTTATCCCATATATATATATATATATATATATATATAGAGAGAGAGAGAGAGAGAGAGAGAGATGGAGAGACAGAGAGTTTTTTATACACCCTGGCATAGGCTGGGAAAGAAATCAAAATACATTTTCCTCAGACTTCACTAAAAGCTCTTTTGAACTTCTTTTGGGCTATAAATGTTGGAAGTGTTTGCGTGGGGTGAACAGCAGAAGCAAGCCATTTACAGTCAAATATATATTCTAGTCAATGTAAAATTTACATCTGAATGACACGTGGATAAAAATATGTTGGATTCATGTGCCAAACCTGCCTAGGGTGCCTAATGAGAATGGAAAGGCAACTTTACATTTTAGAAAGCCTGATGAGGTCCAGGCAGAAGCCAAACTGCCAATACCCTACAAGCCACAAATTTTAACTTGGCTATTTTCTTGAAATGTTTCTATTTGCTATTTCATTTAAATGATGTATGGACACATTTTCCAGACTTTCAATACTGTGTGCAAATAAGGTTGAAATGGGAAAAACAAAACAAGTGAAGAGTCAAGATAATTGAAAAAGGGAACCCCTTGAAACACTTCCCTTCTATGAACAGCCCCCATTTGTATTTTGCACATGATGGATCATTTTTAAAATTGGCATTTGGCGATGAATAAAGTATAGAAAATCTCTCTGTGCAAGCATGCATGTGCTTAGAGCAACATAGTTAGAATCCCCCAGTGCCAAAGCCACAGGTGGGTGTGAAGAGAGAATACATTAACTGAGACAGTGGAAAAGTAACTTATTCGTTTGGACAAAATAACTTTCCCATTTGTGAAGATGTTTAAATGTGCCTGCCAGAGCCGGAATCAACGAATGGGCTGGGAAAGCAATAGGAAGAATAGCAGAATAATTGTGAATTAGGAGCCAAATTATGCCAAGCACAATGAATAAGTTTGACTTTTCTTACTGACAGACATGTATATTAATAGTTGGCACTTATTGAACCAAATATGAATATTCATCTTCATTTATATTTCAAGGCCTTTCATTCCTCAAGGACCACAGTGCTTTTGACCAATTTTCATCCACATTACTAAAATGACAGCTTTCACTCTTGGGCCCTGACAGAGGTCTGCAGAATTCATTGGAGGTCCTAGGAGAAGGGAACCAGCTCCCGCTCCCAGCTGTCCACAAACACTCATTAAGAGAGGCAAATATCCAGCAGAATCTCTGTGAGAATTTTTAATCACGCAAAGGCTCTGCTAATTAGGTAGCTGATGGGGCATAGAGAGCACAAGGACGAATTCTTTAAACAAAGGACTAGAAACTTTAAGAGCTTTAATTACTTGGGCACAGAGTTCATTTCAGAACTTGGGAGCAAATTATTCTAATAACAATAGGACTAAGTGGCAGGCTGTGTTAGAATGGTGTAGAAAAGTTCAATTTCCTTGGGCTGTCACAACCGTGACTAGAGTCTACAGAAAATCAAGAGGTTATAAAAACAAACCATATTGTGGAACAGGTTCACTGGAGACAATTAGCTCCAGTGAGTCTTTGTCCAACTCTTCTTTGCTGTAGGTCTGGCATACACACACACACACACACACACACACACACACACACACTTGCTTTGTCAGAGTAAAACTCTGTCCTTTTCACTGTAAAGGCTGTGATCTGAGTAGGGGAAACTGTCCCCAAATTTTAAAGACCACGAAAATGTGTGTATTAGCACATGTAATGCATACAAAAACAGATGGATTGATCGATTTAGGTAATAATGGGCTATGCATGGGGTTTATATGACATTTGTTTTGGCTTAAGGTGTGCCAATTCAGGTATATTATGCAAGGTTGTGAATCGCTCCATAGAACTCATTCAGTTGTTTTACTTGTGGCCTCTACTACTACTCTGGACCTAAATGAAATACATAGGAACCCAGCATGGTTTCAGATGCTTGAGGAACATGTCTTTTGTGAATACTGATTCCCACTTAAAGTGTAGATCGGATATTAGTTATTCTATGGTTTCATGCTTGCTCTGTCTTCCAATGAAATTCTCAGCTCAAAAAATAAAACAAAACAAAATACCCAGATGCATACTTGAGAGAAAATATGTTTAGAAATCTATTTTAAAAATACATCTGGCATCCTGTTAGTGACTTATACAGGCTCAAGTGCAACTTAATCTTTTGTAAATCATTTTATTTGATTGTTGTGGAGGTTGGAATTTTCTACTAACTCCACACAATTACCAACTCTCTCCTCAACCCATCATTTATTTACCTGCTACAGTCCCTTTAATATGGCCATGAGACAGTGCTGTCATCTTCCAAAACCTTGAGAGGATGTCTCATCGCTATGTTATCTATTGTAGTGGGAGAGAAGATGTGATGTAGTTCCACTGGGAGGAATGTGAATTTGTGTTTTCCTGATTCAGGATTTTGGCCAAAGGATTTAAATGCAAATTTTCATATGATTTTTTTTTTAATAAATTGCAGCTTAGTAGTAAGATGGAACAGAATTACGTGTGAGCACATGCAGAACTGAAATGAACCAATAAATTCTTCCCTAGATAGGATGTCTAGGCTGACAAACAGTATCATTTCAGACTGCAGGTAAAGAGAAAATATTTTGTTTTTTCACCTTAAATGTGAAAATAGGACTTTGGCGTTGTATGTGTGTGTGTGAGACTAGAATCTTGTCCTTGACAATGGATTTTGTTAGGATGTTATTTTAAATGGGATAACATTCAGGAGCCCTGGTGGCTCAGTAGTTAAATGCTGGTACTGCAACCCAGGGCTCCAAGGTTGACTCAGCCTTCGATCCTTTTGTAGGTTGGTAAAATGAGTTTACAGCTTATTTGGGACAATTGGCTTGCAAATTGTAAACTGCTTAGAGAGTGCTGAGTTCACTGATAAGCAGTATACAAATGTAAATGCTATTGCTATTGCTTCAAGTGTGTCAAGCACAGCCCAGCAACAAATATGTCACTGGTAGGTATTATTGATTTCCTTTAGTTTTAGATCAAAGAAGGGAAATTCTGGCCCATGGGCATAATCTATGCATTGAAATGGCATTTTAAGGGTGAGCACTGGTGAGGTGGTCATGATACCTTAAGCATGATACCCTGGAAATCGACCATAGTTGCACAGAGTCTGCTGTTCAAATAGAAAACACCAAATCTAACAAATGAGGAATGTGTGTGTGTGTGTGTGTGTGTGTGTGTGTGTATATATATATATATATATATATATATATACACACACACACACACACACACACACATATATAGAGGGTGAGTCTGCACTGGCCAGAATACTCTGGGCTGCTCCTAGAATATCCTGGCCCCAAAGCTGCCCTGAATTTCCCCCATTACCTCCACATTCTGGAGTGCTGCTGCCACTGGCACTGGTCACTCCCTCTTAGGTCAAAAACAAGGTACCAAATGTTGATCACATTGCTGAGTGCCTCATTGTGATCTCAGAGGGAGTGGCCTGTGCCAGCTGTGGAGGGTGCCACAGTGCATCACTGTGTAAACAACTGCCCAGTGTTGTTCAGGGGTGCTCTGGATTTTTCCTGGAAAATATGGAACAGAGGGTATTTTTTTTAAACTGCTTAAGGCAGAGACAGCCCAGATTCAGTGCAGAACTGGCCTTGCCACATGAAGACAGTCTGCACTTGAATCAGGGTTTTAGCATTGTGTCATCTGGACAGGGCAAAGGGAAACCAGTGTAAATGGCCTGTGTAGACATGCATGTACACATTTTTCCAAGACAGCAGCCTTGCCCTTAGATTTCTCTCCCTCTCCTTGTGAAACAGAGAAGTAGGACCAGGCCCTGAGATCTGAGAACCTGAGTACCAAATCTGGGACTCAGCTAGCTTTCAAAGCTTGCGTACCTCTGGCTCTGTGTTCTCTCTTCATTTCCCCTGTGTGGGTATGGAGAGGTGGGAATGGAGCTAGCACTCCATCAGCCCACGTACTGGCTGTGAAGTCTCAAGTTGGCATTTTAAACAGACCACACCATTGGCATCATCCAACCTATAGGGAAGGGTTGGTTTGGGAAGGGAAGAACCCAGCCTGGGACCTTAACTAGGTTTCTACCCCTCCTTTAGTTTCTTACTGTTATTACAAACATTTCCTCTCAAAACTGTCACTTACAACAGGGATATGTGGTCTTCTGGATTTTGTTGGACTGTGGCTGCCACTAGTCCTAGCCAGTGGTGTGGTATGATGGGAATAACAGTCCAACAACATCTGGAAATCCATACATTTTCCATTGCAGATTTAATATGTTCCGTAAAGGTAAATGTAAATGTAAAGATAGTTCCTTGACATGAATGTCTAGTTGTAACCGACTGTAGAGGGTGGTGCTCATCTCTGTTACTAAAGTCAAAGAGCCAGTGTTGTCCGACGACTACTCTGGTGCTCGTGTGGCCAGCACCGAATGCTGTTACCTTCCCACTGAGAAGTGGAACTTATTTATCTCCTTGCATTTGCTTGCTTTTGAACTGCTACATTGGCAGAAGCTGGGACTAGTGACAGGAGCTCACTCCATCATGCTGCACTTGGGCCTCGAACTGCCAACCTTCCGATCTTGATCGTTAAAATCGGCATCTTAACCATTAAGCCACCACATCCCTTAATATGTACTTATGTGGATTCAAAGGCTTGCTTGCTTGTTGTTGTTTTTTGGTTGTTTATTTCTTTGCCACAGCTTTCTGTCTAAAAATGGGGAAAATGGCTTTCCACCTAAAACAAACATTAAAACATAATTAATGACTTACTAAACCTCATTAAACCCCATAAAAAGAGCAGCAAAACCACATTAAAAACTGCATAAACAAGTAACCAAAGAGAGTAGTTTAAAAACTGCTCAATATGTAAGAATGAGAGAATGGCAGAGTAAAAAGCTGACACAACCCCTCCCTGTTAACAACACTTCCCTTTGACAGTTCACTTCTGCAGTGTGGAAACTTTTCATTCTTTGTAAGCTCCTCAATGAAAAGGAAGAGGGGATATGTAAAAATGTCTTAATCCAAGAAAAGGCCCAACAGGTTTTAGCTGGGAAATATTGGTGCAGCCTTCTGTTTTTAAAAAGAAAAAAATTGGGGGGGGAGGGGGGAGGGATGTATACGCTAATTATTATAAGCAAGACAAGAAGTACAAAGGTTATATGTGTATATATGTCTCCTGTTAACTTTTCACACATAAAATAAAAACCATACAGAATAATATAGTAAACCAGATGGAATTATGTGCATATAAAACAGAACTCTTTATATACTGAAAAAATAAACCTACAAGAAGTATGTCTCTAAAACTTGCAGCTGGCAACTGATCATTTTCAGAGTAAGAGGGAAAAGAATTGTATACTTATAGGTTGTTTTCCTCTACAGATTACTTTTTTTTTTAACATTGAGGTAATTTGATAACAGCAATTTGGCTGAACTCTAAATTTGGGGGATAAACTCTAAGATTTCATTTCCATTCACTTGTGTTGGACTATTTCTTGGAACAAAACTCATTAAAAAAAGCACATCCTGAGATTTTGTATTTCCTTTATGTCAGCCAGCACTGTAGTGGTTTGATTGTTGGACAGTGCCTCTGGAGACCAGGGTTCAAATCCTGGCTCAGCCATGTAAACCCACTGGGTGACCTTGGGCAAGTCACATGCTTTCAGCCTCAAAAGATGGCAATGGCAACCCCCCTCTGAAGAAACTTGCAAAGAAAGCCCCTTGATAGGGTTGCCTTAGGGTTGCCATAAGTCAGAACCAACTTGAAGGCACACAACAACAAATGTCAGGTTTTACTGGATCCAGTTTCTTCTGTTTTTCTAGGCTGTCTAGTTGCTCTTCTACAATGCAGGAATAAAGCAGTTTGATACCACTTTTACTTTCTTGGCTTCATCTAGTAGAATTCTGGGATGTATTGTTTGGTGAGGTATTCAGCCTAGTCTGTCAGAAAGCTCTGGTGCTTCATCAGATTACAGACCCTGAGTCAGGGTAGTTAAAACAGTGTCAAACTACTTTATTTCTGCATTATGGATATGCCCTACCAGATAGTGGCAAAAACTAGAGAACAGAGCTTGAGTGTTGGGCTAGGATTCTGGGAGAGAAGGGGTTGAAGCTCCACTCAAACATGGAAACCTATTGGCTGGCCTTGGGCAACTCACATGATCTCAGCCTTCAAGGAAGACAATGGCAAACCTAAATAAGTATTTGAGAAGAAAGAAGTTTCTTTAGTTAGTCTCACAGACTTATTTCATGAGCTTTTGTAGATGTAAGTCTACCTCCTTAGATGCTTTTGAGGAAGTACACTTACGTCTATGAAAGCTCATGCTGTCAACTTCTTTCTTTAGTTAGTCTCAAAGGTACTACCAGATCTCTCTACATACTGATTCTACGGGCTAACATGGCTATATCTTGGAATTCTAAATAAGTGTTGACAAGGGTGCGGTGGCTTAGTGATTAAGACACCAGTTCTGATGATTGGAAGATCAGAAGGTTGGCAGTTCAAGGCCTGAGTGCTGCATGATGGGGTGAGCTCCTGTCACTAGTTCCAGCTTCTGCCAATTTAGCAGTTCAAAAGCAAGCAAATGCAAATAGATTAATAGGTACCATTTTGGTGGGAAGGTAACAGCATTTGGTGCAATCATTGTGGCTACGTGACCACCAGACAGTCCTTGGACAATGCTGGCTCTATGGCTTAGTAACAGAGATGAGCACCACCCCCTACAGTCAGTTACAACTAGATATATTCATGTCAAGGGACTACCTTTACCTTTACCTTGTCAAGGAAACCTTGTGATAGAGTGAATGAATGGGCATTGCAGACCAGCCTAAAGGGCCAGCCTGGGGGTGGAGTTGGGGCAGGGCAGCTGCACGTCGGCCACCCCAACCTCATCCCAATGCTGTCCTGATGCTGCGCAGTGTCAAGATGCCCTCCCAGCGCAGCGTATAGACATACTGCCCCGAAAGGGTGTGAAAGAGCTTCAACGCTGGCTCTTAGGGCGGCCTTTTGCCACCCCTAAAAGGAGCGGCATGTTGCCACTCTTTAAGGAGCGGCAAAAGGAATGATGGGGCCGTGGCCCCAATCCTCTGCTAGCAGGGGTGGCCTAGAGCCGCCCATCTGCGTAGCTCCAAAGTCAGATTTTTGTGCCTTTAAATTGTATGTTGAAATTACATAATAACAACAAACAGGTAAAACATGCTCCTCTATGTTCTCCTTTTTGTGTTCATTACTTCTTGAAGCAGGACATCTGTATATGGCTTTTATGTGCAGGAATTTCTAGTTACCTATCCACTCCCTGCTGGTTACCCATTTCACCCAGTGCATAGAGGAGGCCATGGATCAAACCTGTTCCCTGCATACCAGGTCCTTGAAGATTAGTTCTCTTGGCCTCTATCAGATCCTGGGATTGTGGAATTGCAGCCAGTCTATTCCCAGGATCACTTGGTAGCTCGGGCCTCCCCCCCAACACAAAACAGATCTTTTCTCAGTGCTGCACCACCCCTAACCACACTGTCCCTGTTCTCTCACTGGAGGGTCCCCCCCCCCCCCGTGGGTGAGCTGTCCATTTGGTGAAAGGTAATAGGATGCACCAATTTCTTGGTGTCCAGTTTTAGTTCTGCTACTATATCTGGATTTATGAAACATCAGGTGCAGCCTGAGTCTATAGCTGGCACCAAGCCTCTGCTTCCCCCCCTCTCAAGGTCCTCCACTTTAACTCTCAGGATGTAGAGGGGTTCCTCCACTCACCATCAGTGTGTGGCACCTTAAGCCTAGGGCCTGCCTTCTGCCACTGTCTGAGGGAGGCCAGAGAAGTTACCTGCTAGCTCTGCATTGTCCTCTGACTCCATGGTGTCTGAAATTACCTCCCATTCTGCAGCATCTCAGCTGGCCACCTTGAGAGCCCGACTGCCCAGTGGCCCAACTGCCACTGGTCGCCAGAGTGGGAGTGGGCACCTACTTTGGCATGGCTCCCCGAAGTTGGCTCTCAGCGATCTGGTGTTCCTTTTGCTCACATGCAAGAGTCCTAGTCTCACCTGCCACTGTCACTCTGATTCTTGGGCCTTGGCCCCTCTATTCTTGTTACAGGAGGGACTCAGATTTGGGTTAGTCCCCTTGCCCATTCCCAGTCTTTGCTGCCTCATCAGGCAGATCTCCTCCTTCATCATCTTGGCTTCCCCGTCCAACCGGATCCATTCCCTCACAGTTCAGGGATTGTCCCTCATCTGGATCCATTCTAGGAGGCTCCTCCTTGAAGTATTGCACCTTGGCTGTTTCAGGTCAGTCTGGAACTTGCACTGCAAGTCTACAAAATTCTACTGCATATTCAGTTACTGAGTGGGCACCTTGCTCCAGCACCATCAGCTTGGAGTGGGCCTTCTCCACCTGAAAAGGATCCTCGAACCAGGTCTGCAGCAAGTCCCCCATAAAGGTCAGCAAGTTTCTCAGTTCTGCTGCTTTTCCATCATATAACTGCACCAACCAATCTGCCACCTCGCCCTCCAGGTGTGTGGCCACACATATAATTTTTGCTTGTTCACTGAGGAAGGTGTATCCCCATTCATTCATGTGTCCCACTGCCTGGGCTAGAAATTAGGGCAACCAGCTCAACTTCTCATCGAATAGCACCCCCAGCTATTTTGCCACAGGGTTCTGGATGCATGGGACTGGGGCCATCACTGGGGCTCATGGTACCACCTCCCTCACTGTGGGTTGAATTGGGCCCCGAGGTCATGGGGTTGGTGCTGGTGCAAGGAATGCTTCTACTGTTCTAGCACTGTTGCAGACCTCTTGTTCCCCCAGGGTCCCCCTGCTCTGTGAGTCGGTCATCTCACGCTTCCCCTCACTCTGTGGGTCACCTGTCCCACCAACCTCCCGGTCCCTCCATGGGCTGATTGTCCCACCATGATCCTGGTGAGCATGTTTGCTAGTTCAGTTAAGAGGTCTTACATTGAGAACACCTCCATAGGCACCTGCGCTTACCCAGGGCTCCAGTTCTCCCCCTCCTGGGGGTCTATATCTAGTATGCTCACCACCATGATGTCCCAGCCCAACGCTCTCCTTTCTCGGATCTGCTCCTGCTTTCAAGTGGAGATCAGGATCTGGAACCACTCGTCCTCCTCTTCACAGCTCAGCGGCTCTTGCTGCACTTCCTCCCAGAGCCGGTCCTCTGCCCCTGCATTGTACTTGTTGTCCGGGGGCCAGTCCTCCATCATCATCAGGGGCCCATTCTTCCACTCAATCCCATGGGGCCAGTTGAGCTTCCTCCTGAAGCCCGTGCCTCCCTTGGCACCTCAGGGTCACTTGGTTCTGGCTCCCTGGCCAGGAACTGCACTCTGTTCCAGGGTTTGGGCTCCCTGACTGCTCTTCCTCAGAAGGCTCACCCCTCCGGAATGGGTGCACCTTGGCCCGAATACAGTTGCATCATACGAGGTACTATTGGGAGTTCCAACATGGTGTCAGGATCAATGGACTTAGTTCCAAATAACCAAGAGGACATCTTAGTGTGATTAAAACAAAAGATTTTATTCCAGAAATTGAGAGAGAGGTTCCTCTGTCCAGAGTTTGTGTTGGAACTGAAATGTTTTTCCTCAGATCATACTTAAGAGTCCTCATCATCCAGCCCCCCTCCCTGGCTATGATCCCAGGCCTTTGATCTGGATCAAAAGTGACCTTTCATGTTTCCTCTTTCCTTTCCTGCATTATCATTCAATTGCACTTAAAGAAGGAGAGCATCCCTGGTTTACAGCCCTGATCCACAGGATAATAAAACCACAAGTCTCTCTCACCTCTGGCCATTTGCCGCTTCACATCGTTTCCCAGGCTTGGCTTCCCACATGATTCCCATTCCCCTTTCAATAAACCAGCATCTTATCATAATGTTATATCACCACATCATCATATGATCTTATGATCATCATGACAGAACCATGCATATGAATCTGACAAACCATTTTTAATTTCCTAGAGAGGGAATGCTCAAACTGTGGATGGTTGACAGCTAGAGGAGAAAGTTGGTTGGGGAAAACAGTAGTTTCTTGAACACGGCAGTTTGGTGATAAGATAACCAACAGAAACAACTAGTCAGGCAGGACCAAAAAGTCACCATTGATTGTATTCTGTTGACAATGGTGGAAGTAGAGTTAAGTAGACAACATGTTTCTCTGAGCCTTGTATTTACATGTTGTGATTGCCCATTGTCCATTGTTTGTTGCAGTTGTGCAATGTATATTATGCATTGTGGTTGTGCTTCATGCATTGTGCAACAGCACCTAGTCATTAATATGTGTTGTGTAGTGTTGCTGTTTGTCATGGGGTTGTATAGTATTCATGTTGCTGCTATAAATCATTATGACCCAGCACCATGGGGATTGGGGCTGCATCTGTTTTAATTGCCATGGCTCAGTGCTATGGAAATCTGAAATTTGTAGTTTTGTGAGATAGTTAGCCTTCTCTGTCAGAGAGCTCTGGAACCCATGCCCTATGAGAAATGACTTAGGGAACTGGGTATGTTTAGCCGGGAGAAGAGACAGTTAAGAGGGGATATGATAGCCCTGTTTAAATATTTATGTCATATTGAGGAGGGAACTAGTTTGTTTTCTGCTGCTCCAGCGAACAGGACCCAGAACAATGGATGAAAAGAGATTCTACCTCAACATTAGGAGGAACTTCCTGATGGTGAGAGCTGTTTGGCAGTGGAACACACTTCCTCAGAGTGTGGTGGAGTCTCCTTCTTTGGAGGTCTTTAAACAGAGGTTGGATGGCCATCTCTCGGGGATGCTTTGATTTTGAGTTCCTGTATGGGAGGGGCTTGGATTGGATAGCCTTTGTGGTCTCTTCCAACTCTATGATTCTATGATTCTACAACAAACTACAAATCCTAGAATTCCATAGGATGGAGCCATGGATATTAAACTGGTATCAAACAGCATAAATTCTGTAGTTAGCAGCACCAAAGCACTAATAATAATCCACAACTAGCTGTCATATTTGCTATGTTCACATTTCATGGTAACTTTGCCTGTACCATTCCTTTGGATGTCAAAACTGCATTTCTAAATGCTCACCTGAAATCCTAAGCTATAGCAGTGCTAGAAATTTGAGGACTGAAGGAAGATTTAATCTTTTTTTGGGTGTGTGTGTGTGTGTTGAATTCTTATTTAGGCGTCAAAGCCCTCATCCCTAGTGGTATTCCCAGTGGATATTCTTCATCCTTATTTCAGCTTCATGAATAAAGTGTTTCAGATATATGTTGCTACTATTGTCTATTCCTACAAAATTATTTCAAGGTACACTTAGGCCTTGAGACTGGAAAGGAACTTTCAGATGTTACAGAGTATGTAATATCTTCAGATGTTAGTTCCAAGAATAGAGCCAAGCACAACCTTTTTGCAACATGATGGCATGTCCTTTGCATCATATACATAGTCTCTGACTCTTCTTGCTCCTCACCTGCATCAATTTTTTCCATCTTCTTCAGCATATGAAAGAAACTGGTATACATTTGGAAGTGTACCAAATGAGGAAAAGAACTGACCTGGCTGGACAAACTTTCCCTTTTTACATGAAAATTATAAAAATGAAGTGTCAGAACAGCAGAAACTGCTGATAGGAACACAACTTAGAAAATGAGACTGATTATACTAAGTATCATGAAGCAGACATAGTATTCAATTAGCCTTCGATTATCTCTCTCTCACACACACCCTGCTGCCACTTTGTTTGAAAATGAGTGCTTTCTGAGTCTCTTTGACAATGCTTAGGAGACTAACATCACAATACAGAACTTTCTTAGGTTTACTTACCATGTTGATAGTTTCTTCTGGTTTTGTTTTTAACTTTCCTCATGCTTCTCATAAGCATGCAAAAACTAAAAGGTGCTAGATTTCTTAGCTTGTGGTTGAATTTGTCACAAAAATTAACTTTAAAAAAAGTTTAAAAGCGAATTTGAACAGAAGGCTTCCCTCAGTTGCCTAGCTAAACTATTCCTTTACATTTGATAATCCCAAATGTGATAATTTTATGTGCAAAATCAAATGTAATGATTTTTTATGTCCCTGAATTAACTTGACTGTAAAAGGCACTAAAATAAAGCAAGTATCAATATATGTCCCCAAAATGTCAGACCTCTGCTCTGAAAAAAATAAGTTCAATATTTCTTGTATTATATACCCTCATTTTGGATCTTTATCCTGGGCAGATGAGATTCTAGACTATTGGGGGCAATAATTTGTTTTTTACAAAGTCAGTTAAAAACCTCTTTAGGGAATTCACCCCAACAACAGAACCCCATGGAAACCTAGAAAATAGAAGGAAGTCCAAGGAAAAGCTTTCCAAACCAGGAATGGAATTGAAGCATTACATTTTAATGTAAAGGCTTGTCATACTACAGTTACGGAAGTATGATTCCACTTTACCTACCATAGCTATGTCTATATAGCCCTAAAATTAGTAGTTTGATTGGTCATTAGATGAATCCTCTAGTTCAGAATTCTAAATGCCCCTCCATAAACTGCAAATCCCAGGATTCCATAGGATGCAACAAGGCAGATAAAGTGGAATCTTGGTGCTATAACTGTGTAGTGTGAAAGGACTATGCATTACATCTACACTGCAGAAATAATGCAGTTTGACACCACTTTATGTGATGTACCTCCAGCTGATGGAATCCTGGGATTTGCACTTTTACATGAGCTTTAGCTTTCCCTGCCAAAGAGTGCTGGTGCCTCACAAAGCTACAAATCCCAGAATTCTGTACGATGGAGCTGTGGCAGTTAAAATGGTGTCAAACTGCATTATTTCTACAGTGTAGATACACCCTACAACTAAGATCCTATTTGCAGATGTAACTACACTGGCAGAGGTTGAGGCAGCCATGTGGTGGTAGAGGAAAAGGGGCTGTGGGCAGTGTGGCAGCATTGAAAGATCTCTCTTTCTGGAAATAAAAGAGACATGTTGGCTCTTGAGGTTTTTTGCTCCTGTCACCCACTGCTGCTATGGCCTATAGAAAAGTGACTTTCACTCCAATCACCAACAGGATTTCAGCTGAAGACATATTGTCAAATCCATTCTCTTTCTCTGTTCCCTCCTTTCCCTCTACAAACTGATGATGCCATATTTATTTCAGAAATTGTAGTTGGCTTCATAGGATTGCCACATTTTGACAAGGTCACATTTGCAAACTCTGATAAAATGACAGCAATATGAACCTCAAGAGCTTAGCAGATGAACTTTGCCTAGGAGGTGAATTTTACCTAGCCTAGGAGAATGCTTCACCTACACATTTCCATGTGTCAGGCTACCCTTAAAGGTGTAAAAGGTAGAACACTAAACCAGCTGCACAGCAAATCATGGTTATAGAAATGATGAAGAGAAGTCCTAGAAAAACATTTGATTTATATCTTAGAATCTAATGTTTGGCAGTATTCAACTTAAAAACTGGGTCTTTTGACATTTTTTAATGCTCCTCTATAAAAAGTGTATTGTCATTCCTGCACTGCCACATAGGCACTGATGGAAATGGTGGCACTGCAAAGGGTTATGACATCCATTCAAGATGAGCTGGCTGTCCATTTTGTCACTGGGGTGGGTAACAGATCAGAATATGGTAATTGGACAAAGGAAAAGTTCCAGTGATATTCCAAAGGTGGCAGGTGAAACTATCTGGCAATAATTGAAAGTTAATTATCTTCACCTAAATATTGTCCTTTAAGTACTCAAAACTCTCCCAAAAGTCAGAAGTGGCCAATAAAATAATAAAAGAAAGTTGGTATGGGATGAAATATTTAGCATACAGTTTATATTTACCCGAAGATTTCATCATGTTTGTTGTTAAGGGGTTGTGTGCACTGTGGCACGTGTTACGTTACAAACACAATTTCAAAGCTGTGAGGCACTGGGGAATCAACAGAAGTGTCTGTTTTAGGAGTTTCAAGTGGAATTCTCTCACAGAGAGATACATAACCTGCATAATCAAGTACATAGTTTTAATGCTCTATTAATTAGTATAAACAAAATGTTCCCTTGGTTCTCCACTAACAATTATGCTTAAAGTCATGTTCCAACACTACAATATTCATAAAGTGCTAAAAGGGAGCATCTGCCCTTTTCAAATAAAAACTTGGTTGGTATAGGTGATTGCAGGGGACACACTGTATCTGCGGGCTCCATACTCACAGATTCAACCAAATTCAGACTCAAAATATTAAAACATAAAAACCCACAAAAATACAGGGTACCCTTACATATGGAAGGAGAAGAAAGGAACCCAAAATTCCCCTTGCCCAGTGGCTCTCCCGTTCACCTCCAAAGCCTGGTTGGTTGGTTCCAGGGCAGCAGTCAGACACACAGTTTTTGGACTCTTCCATTTCTGAGAAGCCCACTAGCTGCCCACTTCCATCTTGCAAATATACAAGGAGGAGTGGTGCAGCTGCCATCTTAAAGGTGGAAATGGGTGGCTGGCAGGTCCCCTGGGAGTGGGAAAGCCCCAAAAATGCAAGTCTGGTGGTTGAGGCATGCCACCACTTCCACTGCTGTCTTGGGACTACTTGGCCAGGCTGTCGAGGTATGCAGCAGTCACTGGGCAAGGTCAATTTGGGTTCCTTCTCCCTCCGTATGTGTGCATGGTGCATGGGGCTTGCCAATGTTTCTGTTGCTGCTTTACACCATTTTAAAGACTTCAGCATCCATGTTTTTTGGTTATCTGTGTGGGGTCTTGGAACCAAACCCCTACAGATATGGTGGCCCCACAGTACAAAACCAAACCAAACCAAACCAAACAACACATAAAAATGTTATTTAAAAATAAATAAAAATAATTGCCTCAAAATTGTGGATTTCCTTAAAGGATCAGCCTTGTGGTAGACATCTTAACTAGAGGGCTGATGACAGATGGCAGCCATAGTTACTTGGACCTCACAGTGCCTCTGATGGCCTCTATGTTGTAGGGATGTAATTCTTTACTAAGTTTCTTCATGAAGCAATAAGCAATTTCAGCATTTTTCTTCCCATTGTGAGGAAGTCTGAGAAAACCAGTTTCCAAAGACTATTTGCAATTTGGGACTCAATCTGCACAGAATTTGCATGTGGTTGTTTTGTATTGGAAACAGCATTTTCTGCACAGGAAATAGTTATTTTCTGTTTCTATCCAAATCAACCATGTGCAACTTTTACATAGAGTAAATTCTTAATTGCAGCATTTTGTGAATAGAAACCAGCATCTTCTGTGCAAGAATAAATATTTCTGCACTGAAATAATCATATAGAAAATGCTATTTCCAGTGGCATCCCTAGGGTTGGTGTCACCCGCTGCAGTAACTCATGGTGTCACCTCCCCCATTGACTTCCCCCCATTTCACACCATACAGAATCCTTAGTAATGCTTTTTTGCACTAATGTTACTTGTAAATTGTAATTTCCATATTCCATTGAATGTAATACTAATAGTTGTGACATAAACAACTAGCAAAATTAAAAAATTACCTTCAAATTATAATATCATATGCACACCCTAAATGTAGTTACATATACATAGTGAAGATTTGGTTAAAATGTGATGTTTTCAAAGAAAATTTAAAAAGAATAATTTTAATTTCAAAAAATTAATTTTGAAATTTTAATTTCAAAAAAATCTGGGACCTCTCCTTTCTCCTTCCACTAAGTTTCACCCCACTCCCACCATCTCTTAAATCATTTTAAAGAGAAGCAGGTGAATGCCATAGCCTAGTTCTGTCAAAACGTAGGTGTTTGAGGAGCAGTGGTGTCATCCCCCCTTAGGGCATCACCTGGTGTGGTCCACACCCTCCTAGTGACACCACTGGTTGTTACCTGACAGAAAATGCTGTTTTCTGTGCAAAATAATTGTGTGCAAATTTTAAGTCCCAAACTGCAAAGGTTCTCTTCATGCTATCATTCTTCTCGTAATGGTTTCTTAGCAATTGGAAAAACATGTTTTTCAACCATCTTTCTAACATTTTCAAATATTCTTTCCATCTCCATCGTGTTGATGGCATGATGGGTCCACTCCAAGCTTTAGTCCTTCAGTGGGTCATCCAAGGTGTTTAACCTATTTGGGGGATAGCACATGGAGAGCTCTTTTAATGATTGTTCAAGACTAGAGTGGATTCACTGTTTTATTGATACAGATGCCATCAGCTACCACCGAGCCATGGATGGCCGTGGCTGTCATTTTGGGTAGGCAGCATCCACTCTTCCTGACAGACCCAACCATTGTTATCTCTGAACCTCTGCCTGATTGGACTGGATGCAATTAATGTTATTCTGGTGTGCTAATAAAATTAGATGGCTGGAACTACAGCTTCCAATGTTTTTGTCAATTTCCCTAGCAAAGACAGCAGAACATGTTCAAACAAACATGGCAGCCTGACAAGACTCTGTGGTATTGTCACTGTAGAGAAGGTGTTTGCCTGTCACTCTGTTAGTGTCAGGTGACCACAAACACTGAAAGGGAAGCATCTTTGTACTCAGCATCATAGTAATTAAAGTTTTCTTTTTAAAGGCATAGAAAGGATTTGTTACTTCTTTTCATATCCAGTCCAGCAGTAAACCTGCTCTTCACATAGCTGGACTTCATGCCTTTTGGATGCTGAGGGTGTGGTTATGGATAGGGGACAAAATGAGAGCATTGATCCCCCCAAATAATAATTCTGCCCTCCCCAATAAAATTAAATTTCCTGTAAGTCCCCAAATGTATAGCATGATAGGGAGGAAAACATTGAAAATTATTCATGCCTATATTTGCTGAGCTTGCTTTCCCCTGGCAACTTTGCTTGCCCCTTTCCTTTGGATGCTTAAACTGTATTTCTAAATATTCAAGAAATGTTGTGACTGTAATGCTAGAAATTTGGGAGCTGGAGGAAAATTTTTATTGGGGGGCAGAATTCTTATTTGGGGAGCATTACCCTCATCTTGCTTGCTATAGTTACACCCTTGCTCAAGTTTTTCCCTTTCAAAAGCCATTTTAATTGGGCTAAGGAATATGTTTACCTTTCATTTTATGAAAAGCAAACAACTTCCTTCTTTCTATATCACTGGTATAGCACTGGAAAAGAAACCTAATGCTTATTTTAGTCCAGGATAGCAAATGTGTTTTGGGTGTCTTCTCTTCCTCCTCCTTTCCCAGTCTCTCTCTCTCTCACACTCTTTCTCTCTCAGCACTTAAGGCACTTAAGACCCAGATATTTGAAAGTACATTTCTTCAGCAGATTGTTAGATTATTTGGAAGGGGGAGTGGAAAGAAGTGTAATTTGGTACTATATTTGTGCATGGTTCCTCCCTCCCCCAGTCATTCCAATTTTCTTAATCTGTTCTCAGGTCTAGCCTTGGACATGCAGCACATAGCCAATGAAAATACATTTTCCATGCAATTATGATATAGTTGCTGGAGTTTTGGATCTGTATTATATCATGGTAAAACTGTTCTTCAGTGCCTGTAGTTGGCAAAAGTATTAGAATCAGATGGAAATGATGTCCTTTCTTATAAGAAACTGTACAAATTATGTAAATAGACATACTGTACACGATCCAGCTTTTCTGTGCTTTGCTGGCCATGAGAAGAGGTTGGTGGATGTCACTGTGTGCCTTCTTGGCAAAATTTGTTCAGAGAGGTTTGCATTTGCCTTTTGCTGAGGCTGAGAGAATGTGACATTACCAGATAAGCCCCATTCTCTCAGCAATTGTGCTTGTTAAGGAAAAAAGAGACAGGGGGAGAGGAGGAGACACTGATATCATGTGACTATCAGTACTGCAACTGCTACAGCAGCAATATTTCACACCTGAGGATTAATGGGACTTCAGCATGATAGGGAGCTTATTGATAGGTTTTCTCAGGCAATGAAAAGGGACACACTAACCACACTTTGGAGACACAGCGGCTATGGGTTGGAGGCAATATTGTGTAACAAATATCACCAAAAGCACTATTTTCCAACTGCAATTGTGATTTAGAAACCACATTTCATAATCTCTTACAACTTGCCCAAAGTCTTTATGGTTGGGTTTTTATGGCTGAGCAGGGATTTGAATCCTGGAGTTCATAGTCATAGTCCAATACTCAAACCACTACACCATGCTGGTCCCCAAGAAGAGGTTTAGAAATTTTTTGAAAACATCTTCATTCCTCTCTTTGAAAAAAAAAGCAAGCAAAGATTTACCATTGTTTGTATCAGATAAGTATACCTTTGAGTTTGATGGGATGACTGCTGCTCCCTTTTAAGGATAACAACCCCCCCCAGGTGTGTGTGACTCCACCATATGTGAAATGCTTTCATGTTAAATATTTATTATTTTATTTTATTTATATCCTGCCTTTCTCCTGATATAAAAACTCAAGGTTGTTAGCAACAAATTTAAAAACATACAAATTGGAAGCAATACAAAAACAAAAGTATAAATATAAAGTTTAAAACAATGAAACTATTTATAAAGTTAAAAGCACTAAACATTTAAAATATTAAAATGTTTTTAAAACTCTATACAAACCTTAAAATCTGAATCCAAGGACATAGCCATGTCAGACTGAAAAATCAGTATGCAAAGTGGATCTTGTAGCACCTTTGAGATGAAAGAGGTTGGTAGCATGAGCTTTCATAGACTTGAGTCACATGCATCTGAGGAAGTAGCCTCAAGTCTAAGAAGCTTATATTACATTTCACTCTCAAAGGTGCTACAAGATTCCTTTACATATTTGTCAGTTTGAAAAAGCTTGATGCCACAAAATTGTTTTCACCTGCCACAAAAAGGTCAGCAGGGATGGGAGGGAATTCCAAAGTCTGGAAGAAGTGAGGAATCTAAAGAGGATATTTATCAAAGAATAATTCCAGCATTAGTAAACTGCATAGGACTGATGGAAATGGAAATTAACCAAGCAACAGATAGAATTTTCAGAATCAATTCAGCAGTCACCAGAGAAAGAAAATTACCATGTGATGTGGTAATATGTTTTACAAGAACCAGGATAAAGGATATTGTGATTCAGAGAAGCTATGAGGAGGATTTAATAATAAACGGATGGAAGATAAGCATCTTTAAAGATACATCTCTTGTAATCTTGAAGAAATGACAGGAATATAAATTTTTGACTCAACTTTTACATAAATACGGTATAAGATATGCTTGGGAAAAGAATGAAGGAGTTGCATTCACCTAGCAACAAAGAAGATATAGAATAAACTCCATACAAAAAGCAAAAGACTTCTGTAAAATATTTCAAACTGAAATGGAAAAAGACAAAGAAGAGAAAGGAAAGAGGAAGAAAAAGAGAAACCAAAGGAACAGAGAAAACAGGTTAAAGCTATAATGGAAACTAGAAGTCAAAAGCAAGTGAAAAAAGTAGAGGAGGAAACAGAAGAGGGTGAAGGAACTGATCCTTTCTCAGATGACAGTAAAGTACAGGAACAAACTGATGATGATGATGAAGAAGAAGATATAGATTATAGATTATAGATAAAAAGATAAAATAATAACTTTAACTTTTAAAATGGTTCATGGAATGTTAAAGGACTAAATTCAAAATATAAATGTAGCAAAATATTTGATTATTTAGAAAAGAAAAATCAGGACTTTATTTGTTTGCAAGAAACAAAGATTAAACAATCAGACATTAGATTTTTGCGAAATCCTAAATTAGGCCAATTATTTGTATTAGCAAATGAAAAGAAAAAAGGGGTTGTGATTTATGTGAATAAGAAATATGAAGCAAAAGAAATATTTACAGATCAAGAAGCTCATTATATTGCCGTAGAAACAGTTTGGCAACAGAAAAAAATCTTGTTAATTGGTATCTATGCTCCAAAAGAAAATAAAGATTTTGTTTTTAGGAACCCGAGTAAACAAATAGAGAAATTTGATTATGAATATCATTTGTTAATAGGAGATTGGAATGGAATAATAGACCCTAAAACTGATAGAATCACACAAAACAAAACAAAACAAAACAAAAAATCAAGGAAGGCTCCCCAAAACTTTTTTTTAAATAATTTTTATTAATTTTAAAATATACATATATACAAGTAATTCAATACACATTATGAACAGTAATATTCTACTAGAGAAAAGAAAATAAAGTATAAAAAGAGTTATTACATGATTTAAGGCAACCACAGTTAATCAAGGAATATTATTTACAATCTTCATATTGTTCCCCATACCCACATAGCATTCTATATATTATTCTACTTATTACATAATTATATCTACTTCCATAAACAAAAGGAAATCTTATTATTTCCACCATTGGCACTGATTTCTCTGCTTCTTTCTTTGTTCTTCCTAGGTTCTAAATTCATAGAGAGAAAAGAAAATTAAGAAAACCAAGCGAACATTAGGTTTTTATAAGCAACTATCTATATATATGGGTATACATATATACAATTATATCTGTACATCTGTCTATATGTACGTAAAGTTATCCCCAAATTCTATCGCAGTAATTGTATAAACATTTCCACCTATCTATTCTATCCTTTTTAGAGTTCCCCTCAATATTATTACTGGCAATATCTATATTTGAGATTTCAATCATTTTTAGTAACCAGTTGTCTAAACTTGGGACTTCTTCAGTTTTCCAAGTGCTTGCTCTCATTATTCTTGCCACAGTCACCATATATAATAGGACATTCCACACTCTGTATCGATCTTTATCATTTATACCCTGTATCATATTGAGGAGATATATTTCGGGAGATCGTTCAAATGTAATATTCAAAATTTCACTTATTAACTTATGTAAATGTTTCCAAAATTTCTCTAATACTGGACATGTCCACCACATGTGGTACCATGATCCGCATTCCGTATGACATCTCCAGCATTGGTAGTTGTCATTTTTATAGATTTTAGCTAATTTAACTGGGGTTAGGTGCCATCTCACCTCCATCTTAAAGTAGTTTTCTCTCATGAGTTGATTTTTGGTAAATTTGTATGTGTTCTGTCTCGCTTTATTCCATTTATCCAATGTTATTACATTACCCATGTTCTTAGCCCATTTATTCATGTGCTCTTTAACTATCTCTTCCTCTAATTTCCTTGATGTTATAATTTTGTACAGGTTTGCTATTTGTTTTGGTTTTTCTGTAAGCAAGCAAGTGTTTAATTCGGTTTTTGTCAAGTGTATTCCATATTGTTTTACATCTTTCTTGAATATTTCTTTTAGTTGGTAATAGTGAAACCAAGTAACATTTGTTTCTATAGCCCTGATATTATCTAAACTTTTTAAATCCAAAGTTCCAGATCCATGTTCAACTCTTATTATTTCTTCATATTTTAAACAGTTGTTTACGCTTTTAAACCTGTTTAATAAGGCTTCCTGAGGTGACATCCACCCAGGAATTCCTTGGTAGAACAATGATTTGACTTTCTTCCATACATTAATCAGGGCTCTTCTAATCACATGGTGACCAAATGTTTTATGAATCTCTTGTTTTTCGTACCAAAGGTACGCATGCCACCCGTATCGAAGATCAAAACCCTCGAATTCCAACAATTTCTTATCTTTTAATAATACCCAATCCTTAATCCACATTAAGACACACACTTGGTAATAAGATTCTATATCAGGCATATTACATCCTCCGTTTTCTTTCTTATCAATTAGTGTTTTCCACCTGACCCGAGGTTTCTTACCTTCCCATACAAATCTCTTTAGTTCTTTATTCCATTCTATAAAGGGTTTGCTATTATGTATTATGGGGAGGTTAAGGAAGAGATACAATAGTTTTGGTAATACAACCATTTTTATGAGTGAGATTCTTCCGAATAAAGATAGTTTAAGTTGAGCCCATTTCATTAAGACTTTTTTAATTTCATTCCATGTCTTAGTGTAATTAAATTCAAATAAATCCGTGTTCCTTTTAGCTATATTAATACCCAAATATTTAGCTTTTTTAACAATCCGGAAATGAGTTTTTTTAACCAAAGTTTCTTCCTCATTTACGGACATGTTTTTTGTAATGATTACGGTTTTGTCTTGATTCACTTTGAGCCCTGTACAGCATCCGAAATCGTCAATTGTTTTTACAACATGATCAATGCTTTCTGTTGGATCATTAATCAAGATTATTAAGTCGTCCGCATATGCTCTAATTGTATATTCAGATCCTTTTGAATTTGGACCTCGTATCTTTGTATTTGTTCTAATATTATTTATAAGCAGCTCTACCACCACAAGGAACAATAATGGTGACATTGGACATCCTTGTCTTACTCCTCGTTCTATATTGAATTCTTTAGATTTTTCCCCATTTATTACTAATCTTGCCTTCTGTTCCGTATAGATGCTCTGGATCCATTTATTAAACTTAAATCCAAAATTCAGTCTATCAAATATATATAACATATTATTCCAATTCAAAGAATCAAATGCCTTTTCCAGGTCCAACAAAATCAGACCTAATTTTTTATCATTATTTTTTTCGTAATATTCTATTGTATCAAGAACAATTCTTAAGTTATGTCTGATCTGCCTCTGTGGCAAAAAGCCAACCTGATCTTCCTTTATTCTATCATTTAATATGGTTTTTAGTCTATTGGCCAGAATACTAGCAAATATTTTGTAATCAGCATTCGTAAGGGATATTGGCCTATAATTTTCAACCTTAGTAATATCCCGTCCTTCTTTTGGGATCAATATGATATCCACATATTTCCATGTATCAGGAATTCCGTATAAAATGATCTCGTTAAATGTAATTCTCAAGTAATCTACTAGGGTTGCTCCAGCTTTAATGTAATATTCTGGTATAAACCCATCGGGGCCCGGTGATTTTTTTGGTTTAAGATCTTTGATAGCTTTATGAATTTCATCATTTGTTATGTCTTTATTTAATATTTCATTGTCTTTTTTATCCAATACTAAATAATCCATATTTCCCAGAAATATATCTATCTTTTCCTTGTCCCTATCATCCTTCTTTTCATTTTTATATAATTTGGAGAAAAATGTCACAAATTATTTTTGTATGGGCTCTTGGTTTGTAGCTTGACCGTTTTTGTCTATTATTTGAGTGATTGTTTTACTATGGTTTTCTTTCTTTATCCTGTTCATTAGCCATTTTCCTGATTTGTTGGCCAATGTAAAGTTTTGTTGTTTTATCCATGCATCTTTATGTGCAACTTCTTTTTCTAATATTGCAGCTAATTTGTTCCTTAGATACTTAATTTTATTTGCAATATCTTTTGGTTCTGATACATTTAGTAATTTACTTTCCTCACTTTTTATTATTAATTCTAGGTCTGCTATCCCTTTTATTTTATTTTTTTTAAGTTCACTAGCTTTCTTAAGGAAGAACCCTCTTATAACAGTTTTGTGAGCATCCCAGATTGTTTTATTGGGAATCTCCTCAGATTTATTTTCTTTAAAGTAGTTATGTATATTCATTTTAAGCTGTTCCAATATATTCTCATCATTTAAGAGTTCACAATTAAGTCTCCAGTTAAACTGTTTTGAACCAGTCACAATTTCTAACACAATAGGATTGTGATCCGATTCAGATCTCACTAATATTGACATGTCTTTAATTTTTGAAAAAAAAGAAAAAGATACAAAAAACATGTCAATTCTGGAGAATGAGTTAAATTGTGGTGCGTAGAAGGTAAAACCTTCTTCTTTTGGGTATAAATTGGACCAGACATCATAGAGTTCATGTTCCTCCTTTAGTCAGAAAAAGGAGCTAGGTAGTTTGCCAAACTTCTTATTATTATTATTATTATTTTGTTTTTTACTGGAGATACATATTCTATCTGTTTCTGGGTTTAATACCCCATTCCAATCTCCAATAAACAGCATATTTTCATGATCATATTTGTCCAAATCTTTCCGAATTTTGTTAAAGAAATTATATTGATCTTGATTGGGCGCATAAATTCCTACAATCAATGTTTTCTTATAACTTATAGTTGCTTCTATTGCAATGTAGCGCCCCTCTGCATCCTTGCTTATTTCTTTTGCTGGTATATTATTCCTAATGTATACGGCAATGCCTGCTTTCTTTTTTTCATTCAATGAGAAAAAACATTGTCCAAGTTTTCCATTTCTTATATAATAGTTATCTTGTTTTTTAATTTTGATTTCTTGAAAACAAATTATGTCATAATGTTTCTTTTCTATATAGTGAAAAATTCTTTTTCTTTTGTATATTGAATTAATACCCTTCACATTCCAAGAACATATTTTAATAGTTTTTTCCATAAAGGAAAGATGTTAATGATATACCGTCTATGTATGAAATAACAAGGAAGGAAAGAACAACAAAAACAACAGAAGGATTTACCTGTCAGCTCTAAATTTCGATATAGGACCTTTTCCTTTTATTGAGAAACTCCTACTTCTTGTTCCTTGTCCTCGTCTTCTACTCTGTCTTTATCCGGAATTTGTCTTCCTTTTGTTCCTTGAGTTTTTTTATTTGAGTTCTTTACTTTATTATTTTCCTGATCTGCCCGATTTTCTCTCTCTCTCTTTATTGAATTTCTTAATGAATTCCTCTGCTTTCTTTTTATTATTGATTCTTATCCTTTTCTGATTCTGTCTAAAAATGACTCCCTCGATTCTATCCCAAGAATATTTAATATTGTTCTTGGACAGCAAGTAGGTTAATTGTCTGTATTCTTGTTTTCTCTTTAAAATGAGAGCAGGTATGTCTTTAAAGATCTTAATTGAACATCCTTCAATTTGTAAGATGTGATTGTAGCTTCTCTGTAAAACTTCATCCCTAATTTTTGTTCGGGCAAAACGGATTACCACGTCTCTAGATAAATTGTTTTCTCTCGCTATCTCTGAGTTTATTCTGAATAATTTATCAATGTCCATATCCAAGTAATCTTCTTCTATGTCCAGATATTTTGCCACTGCTGGGATTATAATCCCATATAGATCTTCATTTGGTGTTTCCTTTATTCCTCTAAACTTCAAACACTTCTCCCTATATCTTAATTCTTGTAGCAAGATTAAATTTTCACCAGCTTTTTGTTGCCCTTCCAAGTGTTCTACAATTTCATTTAGCTTTTCTGTCTTTTTTTTATTTGTATATGCTCTATTTTAATGTTAGACAATTCCCTAGTAAGATCGTCTAATTTTTTATCAAACTTCTCAAAACCTTCTTGCATATTTTCATTAACCTCTTTCCTATGATCTTTTAGTTCTTGTTTAATTTCTTTTTGAAAGTTTTTGAGCATATCCTCGAAGATAGCCAACATTTGGGTCTGATCTTGTGGTTTAGGAGCCATTTCCAACGAGCCTCTTCTATTAAATTGTTGCTTAGCACTTTGTAACCTAGTAGTTACATTCATAGTATGTGCTTTTAACAATAATTATTTCTCTCTTCTTTTTCCTTCCTTTTCCCTCTTTTTTTTAAAATTTTCTTAAACAAGGTAAGGTTAGGTATCTAATTACAATTAAATCAATCCCATACGAGAGGGGTTAACCATAATTATTAGATTAGTCCCTAGGTATACAACCTTTATCTTATATCAAAGAAAATTTCTGGTTTGCTTGCTTAAATTGTGCCTCTCATGCAAAGTAAATCACAGAATAACATATAGCCTCTTTCTTAAATCTTATGAATTCATCCTATGTACCCCAGGAATTATGGCTGGGAGAATACAGCTTAATCCTTTAGTAAAGGGTGGTTGCCTCTACAGGGTGAAAATGGAAATTATATTATCCTCTTCCTGCCCTCCTATAGACCCCACTTCTCTCCCTCTTCCCAGAGGGTGGGACTGCCACTAGCTGTTACCTGCAGATCCCTTACTTAAGGTCCCATAAACAGTTGTGAAACAAAAGAAAACAAATTATCTCACAATCCTATTTTATGGTCCTGGGTATACATAAACAGACATTAACTATGTGGTTTTATATCTGATTATAAATGGAAAAAAAAAGATAAATAAAGAAAATTAATTTTTTTTCTGTGTTGCCTTCAATATATCAGTGGAGCTTAGCTGAAAAGCATCAGCTTCAGGAGAACTTTTTTTGAATTACAAGAGAAATTTTCATTAGAAGATGTTTGCACCAGACTATATAACAGGACTAAAGGTTTTACCTTTTTCTCGGACAGACACAAAACTGAATCAAGAATCGACATGTTTTTAATCTCTAAGCATCTCTTTCAACAAATTAAGAAAATGGATATTTGGCCAAAAATCAATTCAGATCATAACCCAGTTCAACTTAGTCTTCTGGGACAAAAACATCAATATTCATGGCATCTGAATGAACATTTAATCAAAAAGGAAGAATTTGTAAAGAAAATGAAGGAAGAAATAAAATATTATTTTGATGAAAACACTACAGATGAAGTCAAATTGAAGACAGTATGGGATGCCAGTAAAGCAGTAATGAGAGGAATTCTTATTCAGAAAGGTGCCGAAATGAAGAAAAAAATCACAAGACGAAATGAAAAAATTGACAGAAGAAATACGAGAAAAAGAAAAAGAATTCCAAGATCAACCGACAAAAAGAGAATTGAAAAATGAGCTTAAAATATTACAAGCAAAATTGGATGCAATATTAATAAAAGAAGTAGAAAGAAAGTTAACTTACATAAAACAAAAACATTTTGAATCAGCAAATAAGACTGGGAGATGGTTGGCAAATAGGTTGAAAAAAGAAAAAGAAAAGAAATTAATTCAAAAAAATAGTTGAGAAAGAGACAACTATAACAAATCAAGAAAGAATTAGGAAAGTATTTATGAAGCATTATGCAAAATTGTATAAAGAAATAGAATCAGAAGCAAATCAAAAGACGATAAAAGAAAAGATATTGTCAAACTGGAACATAAAAACAATTTTGGCGGCAGATAGAGAAATGCTAAATGCTCCTTTTACAATGCCTGAAATAGAACAAGCAATAAGAAGTCAAAAATTAAATAAAATGCCAGGACCAGATGGCTTTACAGCGGAATATTATAAGACATTTGAGAAAGAATTAGTAATACCATTAAAAAATATGTTTAACATAATTAAAGAACAAGGAATACTGGATTCATGGCAAGAGGCTAACATTACGTTTATACCAAAAGAAGGTAAAGACAAACTGAAAGTAGAGAATTACAGACGTATTTCACTATTAAATGTGGACTATAACATTTTTATGATGATATTAGCCACGAGATTAAAGAATACATTGAAAAAACTAATACATGAAGATCAAACAGGTTTTCTGCATCAAGACATATGAAAGAGCATATTAGGACAGTTTTAAATGCAATTGAATAGTATGAAAAAAGAATGAAAAAAAGCTGCTTTGATATTTCTAGATGCAGAAAAAGCCTTTGATAAAGTAAAATGGGACTTTATGTTTAAAGTGATCAAAAGAATGGACTTTGGAGATAATTTTTATGAATGGACAAGATAAATTTACAAAAAATAAAGTGAAAAACTAATAATCAATGGAGAGAGGAGCGTAAAATTTGAGATACAAAAAGATACTAGACAAGGATGTCCTTTATCTCCACTTTTCTATATTATGGTATCAGAAGTATTAAATAACAAGATTAGAGAAGATTTGGATATAAAAGGACTAAAGGTTAAAGGACAACATTGTAAGCTAAAAGCCTTTGCAGATGATGTTGTAATATTTCTGGAAGAACCATTAAACTCGATAGAGAAACTACAGAAAATTTTACTGGATTTTGAGAAAATCTCTGGTATAAAAGTTAATAAAGAAAAGACAGTGATGCTTACTAAAAATATGACAAAAGAAGAAGAAACCAAATTACAAATTATATCAGGATATAAAATTGAGAAAAAAGTTAGATATTTGGGAATTTGGATTACAAAAAGAAATGCTGATATATTTGAAAACAATTATGCAAAAACTTGGAAAAAGTAAAAGAAGACCTTAACAAGTGGACAAATTTAAATTTATCATTATTGGCAAGAACAGAAACAAAATGATGGTATTACCAAAGACGAACTTTTTGTTTCAAAATATTCCTGTAATTTTAAATGATAGACCATTCATACAATGGAAAAAAGATCTTATAAAATTCATCTGGTCAGGCAGAAAGCCCAGAATAAAGTGGAAGACATTGATTGATAAGAAGAATGCGGGTTGTAACTTACCAGACTTAAAGATATATTATTATACAAATGCACTTACTTGGATCACAGATTGGGCAAAATTAGAAAAAGATAGAACTCTCGCTTTAGAAGGATTTAACTTGAGATATGGTTGGCACGCATATATGTGGTACGACAAGATGAAAATACATAAAGAATTTGAACATCACTATATAAGAGGATCATTAATTAGAATTTGGTTACAATGCAAAGAATTTTTTTATAGAAAACTACCTTTATGGGTGTCACCACAAGAAGCATTCTTTGGAAGATGGCGAGAAGTACCAGACTAGTTGAGATACTGAGATATTTTAAAAAAGACAAGAAAAGGATCTTATGAATTAAAATCAATAGAAAATTTGAAAGAATTGGACAAAAATATACATTGGTTTCCATACAAACAGTTGGCGGACAGATTTAAAGTGGACTATAAAAAAGTAGGATTTGAATAAACCGAAACGGAACTAGATAAAATGATAAAACAAAACAGAAAAAACACCTAACTTCTAAATAATATGAGATCCTGCAAGAAAGAGAATTAGAACAAGATGTAGTAAAAGAGACAATGATTAGATGGGCAAAAGATATTGGAAAGGATATTGACTTAGAAAGTTGGGAATGGATAAGAAAGAAGATACAAAGGTTTACTCAATGCCAAGATCTCTCACCACCAGCATAGTATATGCCTAATATACATTAGAAAATATATACCTACTATACATTAGAAAATAAATTTGGAATGCACACATTAAAAAAAAAAATGTGTGGAACTGAATCCACTGTAACATGCAAAAAGGACAAGCCAGAGAATTCTTCACTGAGAAAAGTTTTATAGCTCCAGCTACACCCTGGTATTTACAGACAGCTGGGGGGGGGGGGAGAGCACAAAAAAGAGTCACTACCTCTTACTTTAATATATCTCAGAGGGTGGTTAAGAACATAATTGAGCTAAGCATAACTGTACATGAGAAGGTGATGATTGGTAAGGTAAATAACAACAAAGCATCATAGGATGTATAGATCTGTGTCTGTAGCCCACAGAATTGCCAAGGATTCATGGATATTAGCGACTGAGTTTTGTTTGATCCTCCAGGCACAAGTCTGTTACACACTGAATCTGAGAGTTTGCAACAAGACTTTCTCTTTTTCCTCCCTGCAAGAGGATCTCATCCTTGAGGGCACTGCTTTAGAGGAGGCTGCTATAACTACTTCTATATAACTGAATGGTCCTTATCAATTCATATTGGAGGAAGAATAACATGTGACTGGGGAAATTATCGCATTAGCTTCACTGCCAGGATTGACCTGAGATGTAACTTTCTTAAGGCAGATCTTATCACACTCACTGATCGCTGGGCAGTATGCAGCCCATATGCAACCTGGGCTTCTCCGAGCCTGTCCCACATCTTTTCAAGAATGGAAAAATTGCATTCTTGAAAAGCTGCAAGAGAAACCGGGGTCTAATATGGGCTGCATACTGCCTGGCAATGGGTGAATGCGATAAGATCCACCTTAAGAAAGTTACATTCCAGGTCTATCCCAGCAGTGAAGTTAATGCGATAATCTCCTTAGTTTCCACTCCATATTGTGTATGGTCAGGATGCAAATACTATAAATGCTTTCTTTCCCTATGGTACCTGTTTTACCATCTGTGCAAGCCATAAGGCTTTCACAGAAACTCCTCACAATAGGAGTAACAGTGTACAACAGTATTATATATTACTACAACACCAAATCTTGGCTGAAATACTATTCTGCTCATTTAAATTGACCTCTCGAAGACCTCTCCTTTATTGATATTGATATATGCTGTTTTAACAAAAAACAAACAAAAACACACAAGGTGTCTGTCAGAGCGCATATGTAAACATTTGTCAAGTTTTACATCAAATGTTTTGCAGAAAGTGCTCATTCATCATGGTCACCCTTGTCTAGGGAGGAGATCTATAAGAAGTGAAGCAAAATCATTAATTCGGACCTGTCTGTATCTGTGTGTTCCAAGAAGATTCCAGCATGTATGGAAAGAATAAAAGATACAAACTAGACAAATATCTATGCAAAGGACAGCTAAAGCACTTATAAAGTGTGGCATAAAGGCCCTGTACAGGTTGCAATTGAGATTGGTTAGAAGGGGAATGAACATGGACAATGCTGTGGTCTATGACATGTTTAAATGCAAAATCTACAGAGCAAATTTATTGTTTGCCCATATCCTATTTCTTCAGAATGAGAACAGAGGATGTTGAGACATCCAGGTTATTTTCCAGAATATTTTAGTAGTCCATATAATGAGAGGCACTGTTAACACATATTCTGACAAACTGCCAGGGCTCACAGTTCCTAGTCTTAAAGCTGGTTGCTGAGCAGTGTTCTCACAAGCTTTATGGAAGGGTCAGCAATATATGATGTCTGCTGCTTCAGATCTTCGTGAGGTTAATATATGAACCCTATCATATGGAATCAGTGGAAAACAATGGATTATGTGTGGTTATCTAGTGTTGCACCTGTACAATTGTAGATCAAATCTCAAATCCATCTGATTCAGTATTCTAGTTACAATAGGCACCAGCAATATGCCTCTGGACATCTGTCATACGGGCATGGAAATTATAGCAATGATTTCAACCCAGTATGGAAATTATTTGTTGAAATGAATTTGTTAATCACAAGTTGTTTTACAATGTTCAAGAATTCTTTTAAAATATATTATTTAAATTGTTAAATGACAACAATATTAATAGGTTGAATCTGCTAATACTTTCACAACATTTAGCAACCAATTAAATCAATCAAGATTAACAATCAATTAAAACACTGATTGGATTTAATTGATTTCAAAGCATCTGTTTGAAGCTTGTGGTACTATTACAGGCCATGTCCACACAGGCCAAATAATATGTCCTCCCCTCATCCTCCTGGCGAGCAACCCAGATGATGCTGGGGCAGTTCAGCACTGACCCTGCTCTATAACACCCTTACAATGGTTTTAAATAAATCACCTTGGCTCTGGATTTTCTAGGAAAATCTGGAGCATTATGATGCTGGATGGCTGTTTACAGTGTGCCCTGCTGTCCCTTGTGGGGCCACCACTGCTGGCATGATTCACTTGGGCTGAGGTCAGGATAAGGTGTCCAGACATGTGATCAATGCTGGGCACCTCGTTCTGACCTCAGAGTGAGTGATTTGTGCCAATGACAGCTGTGCTGGGCATCACAGTAAGATGTGCATATGAATAGCTTACAATGGAATGCCCAAGGGAATGGGGGGGGGGGGGGGGACATTGGTGCAACTTCAGGGGCAGAATACTATGGTCTGCTCCTGGAGTATTCTGGCCTGTGCAGACACCACTGCAGTTAGTGGGTGGCAGACTTCTTCTACAACTAGTGCATAGGTTTGAGATGATACAGTTTGAAGCTGTATTTCCCAAGAGGCAGATCTATAGGGTTGGCTACTATTTCTTCTTGTGGGGCAGCTCTCTCTTGCAGGAGGGTAATCCCCCCCCCCCATATGTGGAGTATTCAGATTCCTCCCTCTTGGGGCTGTAGAGGGTGCTGATGGGGTGATCATAATGCCTCCAATTAGGGCAACTGCATACCTTTGTTTTGAATTCTACAGTGTATCAAATGGGGCTAGCCCAAGATGTGGACAGTTAATTAGATTTTTTTTAAAAAATAGTTCAGTACTCCTGAATAATTTGCAATCTACTGTTGTCTTTGAAAATAGTCCTCAGGAACTGGTCATTTATAATGTCACCTTTTATAATGTAAAAGGTAAGTAATAGTAAACTAAAATTGTTTAGACTGGAAAATTAGAACTTTTTTAACGTTTTTGTTTTCATTGTTCCTTTATATTGGTTAAGTGCTTTATATTGTTTACATGAAATATTTACATCTCACTGAAGGTCTAAAATACTGCTATGATTGCACTGAATAGCTTCAAGCTACTTCATTAGCATTTTGTTTAAGCAAAAGTTTGAGCTTTTATTCCCCTTGCCAGCCAAGTTTGTTCTTCTGCTAGAATATAAAAAGGATCACTGCTAGAACTAAGATGGATTTGGCATTGACTAAAGTGCAATTATGTGTCAGAGATGGTTCACACTGTGTTTTATGCACACTTCATAGGAGCTTCCAAATAATACTGTAGATTAAAATATTAGTTGAGCCTTAATGCTAAATCTACAGTATGTGTATGTGTGTGTGTTGATGGGTACAATTAATGTGGGTGCAGCACCAGTAAGTTTAATATAAAGTAATAAAAGCTCCAGAATCTCATTGGTTTTATCAACTGTCACTTTTGTAAAGCTAGGGATGTTCCTATTACATTTCATTTTCTGTCCATTTTTAGCAAAAGCAATATTGCTTCCTACACACTTTACTGTGTATGTGTCACACACATTATTTCATGTGAAGACACTTCATAGTGACTGACAGGTAATTAAAGAAAGATTTTTCATCTTCATTTCAAAAATACTCTTGAGGGAGAAAGTAGCCACATTAGTAGAAATTCATTTAAAGAATTATGACTCCTTTTCTGCAGTATTTTTATAGACATTAAAATGGGAATAGCCTAGCCTCCAGCAGACGGAAACAGTTTATAAGGAAGAGGCAGGAGGTTGATCCTGGTGCCCCTAACCTATGTTAGTAGGGCAGTCACCTCACTTGGTCCAATGTTAGGGACAGCTGTGCTTTTTCATCTTCAGGGCAGAGGAGGCTGCAGACAAATCTCAAACTCTTTCCATTTTGCAAAAATTCAGTCCTTTCCAAGGTGAACATAGCCATGCCTCTGGATTCCTAGGAGGAACTGCTGTTTTCAAAAAGTCATCTTCCCATCCCCAAAGCATCTTTAGACTGGTGGTCAGAAATATATTAAACAAATGTATGTTGATGGATCCAGACCTAAATACCCTATAAGGCACCAGATTCCAAATCTGATCTTGGAAGTTAAGCAGGGTCAGCCCTGGTTAGTACTTGGATCAGACACAGGCAATGAATACCAGGTTCTGTAGGCTGTATTTCAGAGGAAGGAATTAAAAACAACAACACACGCCTCTGAGTATTCCTTGCCTAAAAAAAACTCTATGAAATTATTGGGATCACCATCTAAGTCAACAGACAACTTGAAGGCACATACACAACATGTTGATGGATAAATGAACACATAGTGCCTCACTAGTCTCAAAAGATGGGTAACCTACTTAAAGGAGAGGTAAGACAACCAGTGAATGACTACTCTGGGTCACTGTTAGTTCATTTGACATCCATATTCCAAACATGGAATAAAATTTACTATACCAAGGGTGATGCATTATGATTCCAGAATTTTGTTGTTGTTAGCTGCCCTCGAATTGGTTCTGACTCATGGAGATCCTGTGGATGAGACATCTTCAAGAATCCCTATCTTCCACTGCCTAGATGATGGTGATGCTAATAATAATAATAAATAATAATAATAATAATAATAATAATAAATCACCACCATCATAATCACATCATCATTTATTTATATAACACCATACATTTAAAAGGTGTTTTACAATAGAACATTACAAAATAGAGTCCTACCAATGGTGTACAAGGATGTAGCAAGAGAATGTTTATGGGAAGGGCAGGGGCAAAAATGGAGGGTTGGCTATCACTCAGTATAAAATAGGTTTCAGTGGGTAAAGGTTTTCATAGGTAATGACAAAAATAACCCCATATAATGCATTTTATTTATAAAGTAATTTGTGAAGCTTCCAAAAAACAAAACAAAAACAAAACACCCCCAAATCATTTTGAAATACAATATAGGAGTGAAGGGGGGATGCTTGCCAGCAGCCAGAAGAGTGGAAGGGAATGCTTTTACTCTTTTTGGGGGGAGGGGAGTGGGTGCATCTGCTAAGTAGAAATAATGTACTTTGACACCACTTTAAGTGCTGTAGCTCCATCCTGTGGAATCCTGGGATTTGTAGTTTTACAAAGTCTAGCCTTCTCTGCCAAAGTGTGCTGGTGCCTGACAAAACTACACATCCCAGGATGGAACCATGACAGTTAAAGTGGAGAGTGGAAGGGACTGCCTTTACTCTCAAGGGAGGGGCTTTTCCCCCTTCAAAAGTCACTGGCCTACAAGTCTCCAATCATAATCTCTGCCCATCCATTCTTGAGCATGAGAGAGAAGCCTGAGTGACAGCTCTGGTCAGAAGCTGAATCATGTGATATTCATCCTCCACCATTTAGTCAAGCCACATGCCAAATATGATAAAAATAACTGAAATGTTACAGTTACACCATAAAATGAATGAAGTTATCATATTTGTAATGTAACATAGGTACTGTCTACAGTCAAACTTAGTTTTTACAGAGAGCTGTCCAAATGACATATGGGATGATTGCGTCTGAACCTTGGCCTTTTTACCACCTCGGGGGCTTTAATCTGAAGGAAAAAAAGTGGGAATTAGCCCTGTTCTGAGCAGAAAATTTGGATATTCACACGTGTATGAGGACTGTCCTCCACAGTGATATTGGTTTGAGGCTGGGCTGGGTGGAGTTCAAAAATATGCACATTTTCATGCATGGGTCTAAAGGGAAAAAACCTGGAGGAGCCACCCATTCATATTATAGTTTATCAGATCATGATGTCCCTATTACCCCCTGCTATGTAAATTTAGCATTAAGACTTAGCTAATGTTTTAATTTAGAGTATTATTTGGAGGCTCCTATGAAGTGAGCATAAAACACAGTGTGAAACTTCTCTGATACATAATTGTACTTTAGTCATTGCCAAATCCATCTTCATGCCACACAAGCTTCCTGGGCTCTCTAAACCAGTTTGTAGCATCAGATTAGGCAGCTGCTGATCCAGACACATCCAGTAGATACAACGAAGAGCACTATTTTGTTTTGTTTTTTCTCGGTCAACACAATGTTTTGGCCCAGCCCTGTGAAGGCAAGGAAAGAAAGCAGCAGAGGTAAAAGTGACTACAAAGTTCCCAGTTCTTGGTCAAGTATCTATTTCAGTTGAGGTCTAAGATTAGAAGTTCATACATTCATGGTGGAAAAGTGATGTGGGCTATATCATAGAGAAAAGAAGAATTGGTAGCTGCTCACCATACCCTCCAGGAAAGCCCTTGGTGGAAAAATACCCATCAGCACAGGAGGAATTACACTTTGCTGAGGGTCTCTTAAAATTTCCAGCCAGCTTTATAAACCACATTTCATTACACTTTCCTTCCTATTTTTATTATTTTTATTTAGATTTTCAAAATATATAAAACAAAACAGTAACAATACATAGAACAAGAGAAGAAACCCAGAAATTACTGAGAGAGTAGTGGAGTCTCCTTCCTTGGAGGTCTTTAAGCAGAGGCTGGATGGCTATCTGTCGGGGATGCTTTGATTGGGAGTTCCTGCATGGCAGGGGGGTTGGACTGGATGGCCCTTGTGGTCTCTTCCAACTCTATGATTCTATGATTCTATGAAATTTCCCCCTCTGCATCTTCCAATTGCCCAACTTCACTCATGTTATTCACTAATCTAAATTTCAATCCAAAATTCTCAAAGTCATTTTTCATCAATATACATTCCACCAGTATCTCTTGCCACATTGCTGAGACACAATTGGTTGCAACTTTAAATCAAATCTTGGCATACAAAGAGTTAACACTTCTGTATCTACAGCAACTCCTCTGATACAATGTAGCAATAACACAGCCCTGTGTTTTGTTATTCAGACTGCTTTCAATGAGATACCTTTCCCAACCAAAACAATTCTGTTTTCTCAAAACAAACCAATCTCTTTCTTTAGTCCATTTTTACTTGCAAAGCAACCAGTCTTCCAGCTTTAATATTTACTTCATCATTTCACTTTACCGTGTCCTTAGTCCACATAGAAACTTATTTTTTCTTCTTTTTTCATCCAGTTTTATTAAACTTACTTATTTCAGTTTGCAAACTTAGAACTTCTTGGAAACAATCCACAAGATCTCCCACATTCATAGAGAAGGCAGGAACTCACTCAGGTATTGGTGATCCCACTGGATTTAAGATTTCTTTTTTGTTCAATAAATCCAGTTGTTATAACAGAATATAATTAAAAAAAGAAAGTGTGGTTGCTGGCTTAGGGGGGTTGCAGACTGCCAGAAATAGTGCAAATTGAGTCCACTTTTAGGGTTAGGGAATCATGGGAACTGTATTTTATTGTGGCACCAGAGCTCTCTGACAGAGAAGGCTCAATGTCTCAGAACAAAAACAATTCCCATGATTCATTAGCACTAACCCTAACCCTAAAAGTGGACTCAATTTGCACTATTTCTGGCAGTCTGCAACCCCCCTGAGTATTCATAAAGGCTTGTGTGCAGCAGGATGAGCAGATGAAATTGTCTCATGCTCCCTCCCCACTCCTGGTCAACTGCTACAGTCCTGTGAGCTTGGTGAGATTCTCTCAAAAGTGTGGGTGATCTCCACACTCTCCCCTTAAACTGGGAGAGAAACAGTTATCTGGGGAGAGAAACTTCTCAGAAGCAGAGATCAACACTGCTGCAGGTTTCCCTTCTGTGGAGACCTATGAAAGGATGTTAGTCAGCCATTATTACTGTATTTTTCATCTTATAAGACACACATTTTCTTCCCCCAAACGAGGGTGGGGAAGTTGGTGCGTCTTATAAAGCGAATGTCAGTGGTCCCCCAACCCCGGGTCCATGGCCCAGCCCTTCTGTGCAGCGGGCAGGGCCGGCGGGAAGGAGAAGAAAGAGGAGGAGGAGGAGGAGCAGGAGGAAGAGCAGGAGGAAGGAAGCCTCCTGGATGCCTTGCCTTGCCTTGCTTTGCCAGCGCCAGGGAGAGATCTCCTTCCTGGACTCCTTGCCTTGCTTTGCCTTCGGCAGCGCCAGGGAGGGAACTCCCTCCTGGATTCCTTGCCTTGCCTTGCTTTGCCAGCGCCAGGGAGGGATCTCCCTCCTGGACGCCTTGCCTTGCCTTCGGCAGTGCCAGGGAGGGATCTCCCTCCTGGACTCCTTGCCTTGCCTTGCTTTGCCAGCGCCAGGGAGGGATCTCCCTCCTGGACTCCTTGCCTTGCTTTGCTTTGCCAGCGCCAGGGAGGGATCTCCCTCCTGGACTCCTTGCCTTGCCTTGCCTTGCCTTCAGCAGCTTGTCCTCCAAACATCCTCCTCACGAGGGCTGCACGAGGAAGGAGAGAGGGAGGAAGGAAGCCCCTCCTCCTCCTCCTCCTACTTCTTCTTTGTGGAGCCGGAGTGGACAGGTGCCCCTTCTTTCTCTTATTCTAAGGGCCTAAGCAGACTGCCAGAATTGAGGCACTGCCCTGGCTCAGTGCTAGGGAATCATGGGAACTGTAATTTATTGTGGCACCAGAGCTCTCTCACAGAAAAGGCTCAATGTCCCAGAAAAAAATACAGTTCCCATGGTTCCCTAGCACTGAGTCATGGCAGTTAAAGTGGACTGGTGGGCTGGATGGCTGGATGTGGGCTGGATGGCCATCTGTCGTGGATGCTTTGATTGGGAGTTCCTGCATGGCAGGGGGGTTGGACTGGAGGGCCCTTGTGGTCTCTTCCAGCTCTATGATTCTATGACTCAGGGCCTTTGCAGACTGCCAGAAATAGTGGAAATTGAGTCCACTTTAACTGCCCAGACTCAGTGCTAGGGAACCATGGGAACTGTAATTTATTGTGGCACCAGAGCTCTCTCACAGAAAAGGCTCAATGTCCCAGAAAAAAATACAGTTCCCATGGTTCCCTAGCACTGAGTCATGGCAGTTAAAGTGGACTGGTGGGCTGGATGGCTGGATGTTGGCTGGATGGCCATCTGTCCTGGATGCTTTGATTGGGAGTTCCTGCATGGCAGGGGGTTTGGACTGGATGGCCCTTGTGGTCTCTTCCAGCTCTATGATTCTATGATTCTATGACTCAGGGCCTTTGCAGAGTGGCAGCTGGGAATCATGATCTGACGCCTACTGGGAAGATAAAGAGGCCCACTATCACACAAGTGTGTGAATGGGTTAAAAGGTCATGGGACTCCATGAAGGAGGACATTGTTATAAAATCCTTCAAGAAGTGTGGCATTAGTAATGCCTTGGATGGAACAGAAGACGACGTCTTATTTGACACCAGTGAGGAAGAAAGTGATACCAATGACTGCGTGGATCTGTCCTCATTCATTTCTGATAGTAGCGAAGAAGAGGAATTCTTGGGGTTCGAATAAAAACATCACAGCCTTATTTTTGTTACTTTCACTGTTTACTGACTTTACTGACTGTTAATGAGAGTAAAGATAGTTCTTAATATGTTACATGGTTGACATAAAATTGTTATTAAACTGCTGTTAACTTTATACAGTTGATATAAAATATTTTACTACAGTATTTGGTTAAGAATCTTTTTCCCTAGATTTTCCTCCTTTAAAATTGGGTGCGTCTTATATGCTGGAGCGTCTTATATGGCAAAAAAATACGGTGACACCCAGAAGTCATAATGCTTTCCTTCTGACTGGTAATTGAATACCTGAATGAAATCCAGAAGGTAGTTTTACTGTTTGGGAAGATGAATTACTGTCCATCTAACCCACAACACCCTTTCAAACCAGTAAGAGGAGAGGAAACAAGATGTGTTTAGATGCTTCATGTGAAGAAGATGAGGAGCACATAATATGGACTTGGCTTCACTGCTGGTGACCCCCTTGGCTCTGTCTCTTGCTACCTCAGACTCTGTCCCACCACTTTCAAGAGGCATCAATGACCAATGATGTACCTTAAAATTTCCTGTGTCTGAGAAGATATGGAAGATCTATCTGTTGTGCTAGACTCTTGATAGCTGATTAGCCCATGCAAATAATCCCGTAGTGTTGCGGTGTTCAAGTGATGAATCTTGACCTTCATAATAGCCATAAGTACTATGACAATCTATTCATCCACTGTCATAGAAAAGCAGAAATAAGTGCCATTTAGGGGAAAAATTAATATTTTAAATCTCATTAAATCTTTAAAATGCCATGGATAGGCTACTTTAATATGACTTGTAGCTTATTGAAAAGTTATAATATCTTTTAAAAAAATGATTAGCTCATACCTTGTGGACATAATGTGCTTGGATACTCCCCTGGGAAAGTCTTGTTGAAATAAAAGGGAGTTACACAGCACTACTGCTACATTCTTGGGCTACCATGAGAAATACTTCATACCCAACACATTGTTCTTTTAAGTATTCTGAGCATATAATATTAAGGTGTCATCAGGACAACAGGAATTGGCAGCTTGCAGCCCTAGGGCAGACTGTCACCCATGGCCTAATTTCACATAGCAGAACTTGGAAGAGTTACTTTTTTGAGCCAGCTCATGTGGTTATGCTGACTGGAGGATTCCGAGGCTCATAGTCCAGAAAAGTAACTTGTCTGAGCTCTGTGGGCTTCAGCCTAATTTTAAAAGCCCTCAACAAGTGATCTGATTTGTGGCAAGAGTGATCTTGCTCACTGGCAACCCACTGGATGGGGGATGAAGAAGATAAAGATTGAAGCAGGGGATGTAGGAAAGGGAGACAGAAATAGGAGAGGGAGTTTGGCTTCACCCACTGTAGCTCCCAACAGACTACTGCTCTGCACCTCTCCATAGAATAAACATTTCCACTATGCCCTACAGCAGAAATTTCCAAAATGGGTTGTATACCCCCCAGGGGTGGTGGAAAGATTCAAGCGGGCGCTGAGGTGTAAAGGGAGCAGCAAGGGGGTGGTGAGGGGAAAAGGGGGCAGTAAAGGGACCTTCAGTTAGAGTATTGGTGCACAAGAAAGACAATGGGAACCAGCAGCCTTTAGGACTATGGTGAAGATGACGGTTGAAAGAAACTTCTTTTCAGGCTCCCTTAAAATCACGATGAACCCTCATTTTGTGTGGTATTTCCTGCTCTCCACCTGCCTGTGCAAGCTCACTCTCTTATGTGTATCTTTCACTAGTAGTGGTGGGAAACTCTTGCAAGGGTTGGGTGCAAGGCATTATTTCTGTTGTTTGGAGCAGCACCATTTTGGGATAGACTCACTGACAGGAACAAGGAGTTACAGCATGTGGCAGTGTGAAAGAAACAGCAGCAAAAGGAGCTTTCAATTTTGAGACCATGCTTAAGCTTTGTGTGCTCCAGCCTGCTTCTCCTTTTTTTTATCAGGTTGAGAGAAGAGGTCTCCAATCCAGAGCACATAGCCACTGTAAACCCACTGTACACACACTGAGATCAAGCTTCTTGCCCACACTGGCCTTTGTGACAAAGCTGGAATGGATGAGAGGATTCTCTGTCACTGCTCAGCCAACTGCATGGGTACTGCTCTGATGGTGACCAGTTGCAAAGGGTGTAGCGACTAAGCAACCAATCAAGCAGCAATTGGAAAGCCTCTCGCATGCACTAGGCTTTATCACAAGGCTGGTACAGGTGGGATTCTTCTTGGTAACTGCTCAGGGGGCTGCTTGGTTACTGCTCCCAAAAGAGCTAGGTGCACAGAGAGCAGCAACCAAGATTGCTTGTTTTAAATTTGCAGCAAAACAGTAGACATCAGAAAATTGGTGTTGGGGGGCACTAGGGTTGTAGCCCAAGAGGAAAGTGGGTGGTGGCCTGAAAAAGTTTGGAGACCACTGCCCTACAGCAACAAAAGAGGGATTAGGAATGTAAATCTTTGCTTATTTGATGAGAATGACATGGAACATATATTTTTACAGTTTTTTAAAAATTAAATAATTTAATTTTTTCCCTCCCTATTGGATGAGATCATGAGAATGGTGGATTTTTCAGTGGCTTTTGGTACTTCAGGACTTATTCTGAATGTCCTCAAACTAATATTTTTAGACAGAAAATGGTATATTTTGCACAATGCACATGGTATTCTGTGCAAAATAGTTGCTTTTTATATTTAAAAAAACCCAAAGGGTTTTTTGCATAACAAAAACCAAGCAAGGTATGTGCACAAATAAATTCCTTGTAACATCCAAAATGATCAAAAAAATCTTAATAGTAGCTGGCCATTTTCTCAACAGAACATTATTTCGTACTGAGGATGATAAAATGGGTGAGTATCTTTATATTCCAAGGCAGGGTATTACTATTAGTTCTCTACTATAGCTAATGTGTTGAAGCTGGAAGAGTGTGGGCTTTCCAATGCACTTTATTGAGTTCATGTTATTCAGTTCATGCCTGGAAAGAATGTGTGAGATTCATGAAAAGGATCTTTGACATTTTAACCACAAACTAAGCAGAAGATGACCTAAATGCTATTGTTAATCCTGGGTAGAGGAGACCCATTGAATCAATGAGATTTACCTATGTGTTGACCCATCATTCAATCTTGCTTCCATGTTGTCCGAGCTCAGTGCCTCTATGGAGAGTGTGAAGGAGAAAGTCCTAGGGAACTATACCTATTGTGTTATAAGATATTTAGTAATCCACAAAATCTTTAAAGACCATTACATTTTATCACCTAAAATATTTTAGAATGAAGACGCTCTCTTATCTTCAAGTCCTCTGATAACAGTGATTCAAGTGAGTATGTGTAGGTCTCCCAAGTTTGCTGTAGTAGTGCACTAGTTAAATTATTAGATTTTAAATGACAATAATTAGCCCATTAGGATGATTAATGCTTATTCAGGACATTTTAATTTGCATGCTATGAACGTGTATGGGACAGCTAATTTGAATTTATGCCAACTAGAGTATTTAGTTTTCATATACAATGCTTGTTTGGCTTCCCAGTGTGGAATAATTGACAAGAGTAATCATAGCTGAGGAGTGAGGTCAGCAAATTTTCTTTTCTTTTCTCTCCGTGATGAGTTACTTAGTGAGCAAATTGCCAAGAAAAAGTTTACTCACATTAAAGAAGTCTAAGAGAAATTCCTGAATTATATTTAATGGAACATTAGCCAAGATGCTTCTTCTGTCACTCTCTCATCCAGGTGAAAGCCATCTGTTGTAGGCTGATAGTGTGTCTTTCCTTTGCAAAATGAAGATGGAAGCAAGGTCATTCATCTGCATCTTGTGATCAGGATGGTATTTGTATATTTATATACTAATTCATGAAAATCAATTAAACAATCATTAAACCACTGGACCCGAGCCATAGGTACAGCACAAAAGATACAAGAGCTTCATGAGAACAACCAAAGCTGGGGTAAAGTTCTTGAGGGAGAGGGCATTTTCCCTCTCCCTCTCCCTCTCTCTAATATTGGTAGATATATTCTAGCACTGCTGGAATTATCATAAACCACCAGATGCAAAACACTCATCTGCCCTCTCCGCCCACCTTTCTGGCAGTGTCTTGCTTGGATGATGCATAGCTCAAACCCCAGTTTTTGTGTGAACATTCAAGATGATGTCCACCATATTCAGCACCAGAACTGGGGAATAACTCCATTAAAACAAATTTTTAAAACTCATCTCTTACTGTGGATCTTCTGGGAAGAACAGGAGCCCTCTGTTCCTGTGCCAGGATGGCTGTCAGCTTGATGTCCTGCTGAACCACTCAGCATATCTGCCGTTGTTGTGGGTTGCTCACTCTGAGGTAAGAATGAGGTGCCTGGCCATGTGATCATCACTCGTTCTGACCTCAGAAGTGAGGGACCCATGGCAACAGTGGATGTGCTGGGCAGCTCAGTGGGATGCCTATACAGACAGCGACCCTGGCACAGGAACAGAGAGCCAGGTAATGGGGAAGGTCAAGGCACCCTCAGGATCAGGATACTCTGGGCTGCCCCATGTGCAGACAGGGCCATAGCTACCAAAATGGAGTTTTTGAACTATTATAGTTCCCAGTATTACAAGCTTGAATGGCTACTAGGGGCCCTTTAATTTCCATCCTTCTTATATTAGAAGGAGGAAGGTAAAAGTCCACAGTGAATGATACTCTGACTTCATTCAACCAGAACTGTTTTTAGAGACTGAGGGGCTATGCAGACGGGCAGCTCTGGGCTGCTGCAACCACATCCCATGGCCCTGATCCTCCCTTTTGCTGCTTCTGAAAGAGCAGCAAAATGCTGCTCCTTTCAGGGGTGCCAAAAGGTCGCCCTAAGAGCTGGTGCATGGCTCTTTAGCACCCTTTCTGGCGTAGCGTGGGGTTGGGGTGGCCAGCGTGTGGCTGTCCCACCCCATCTCTGCCTCCAGGCTGGCCCTTTGGGCCGGTCTGCAGAGGCCCTGACTTGTGGGCCTAACTTCATCCAGAAATGTTATGGAATGGAAAACATTTTACACTCTTTTGTACAACACTTTCATCTCACTGCTTTTTGCCTACCAGTCATGTGATGGAAACTGTACTTCATGTTGGCTGTACAGGAAGCTTTCACATCCTGTAGACCCCCACCTCAAGCCCATCACCAAATGCATTTGCTGTTCCTCTCTGAGAAACACATCCGGCACTACGGGGGTGAGTTTTGCTTGCTGTTCAGAGGCAAAGTTTTAGAAGGCTCTTTCGATGTGCGCTATGGACAGGTTGCAATCTAAAATGCAATCTTGACAAATTGCCTATGATAATTTAATTTTTAAAATCTAAATTTGTGCATGTCTTCTTGATTTTCTAGTTATTGAAATACCACCCCTCAGCCCACACCCTCCCCACCTCCTCCTCCTATTTTTTCTGTTAAGTTGGCTCACAGACTTGAGACTCAACTTGACTTAAGACTCAACTAGTAAAGACCTGAGTATCCCCTGGGATACAATGGGACAGCAGGAGTAGGGGACTAAAGTTGCTCTTTACTGTACCTGTTAGGCAAAAAGAAAGAAAGAAAAAAGATTATATTAATTATAATATTAACATAATTCTATGTTATTCTATTATGTTAATGATTATTTTGACTTTGGATGACCTTAATGGATGTCAACCTGTAATATATGCCACCTACAATTCTTTATATAAGTCTCTAGTTCTGAGCCATTTCTACCCTATTTAAAACCCTGAGTGCTGGGAATTCTCGCAGAAACTGAAGTTTGGTTACAGAGCTTAAAACCTGTAGGTCTGTTAGAGGCATTTCTGGTCTGAAGATTGTTAGGAGCTCAAGGTTTTACAATAGGATTCTTTTCTCAGTGGGTTCTGGCCTGCCACATTCTGCTGCTTTCCTTGAAAACGCAGCAGGTTGGGAAAAGTCTGTTGTTGTTTGGGCCCCATTCTTTTGCACCAGGAAAAATGTTAAGAAAGAAAAGAAAGAAACCACCCTAAAGGAAAGGCTTCAGTGCTTTGAATGGAGGGGGTCTGATTGATAAGCTAGTTTCAGCCAAACCTGCTTTTGCTAATTGTCTTTCAAATGCCCTCATTAATCAAACTGAGGAGCAACTCTGATGGGAGGGCTGTCAGTGTTTTCATGATTTCCTACCTCTCACCTCACAGTGTGAAGCCTGGCTGCCTACCCAAATCATGGCCTTTAAAGCAGTTCTAATGCTTGTTCACCACAGAGCACACCTGGCTTTGGCGGGATGGGGACTTGCCCAACTCTGAGGCATGATCTGTCTCTGGAGACCAATTTAGCAGTTATTTAATGATTCATAGCTTGATGTCTGGAAATGAGTGCTCCACATGATAACATACATAAACAAATTTAATTAGTTCCCCCTTTCTTTTTGCATAAGTAGCCACTAGTGTATAAAAAGCTGCAAACAAAACCAGGTAGACTGCTTGAAAAAAAAAAGAGTAGTTAACGGTGTGTGTCGGATTAATGCTATTGTGATTTCTTTTATTTGCCATTGATCTTACTTGGTTTCCTTTCTTGAATTGGCCACCTTGGTTTAACAAGAAACTGGTTAGCAGATACCACTTTAGTCTTCTATATGAAATACTACCTATAGCTATACAAAATACTACAAACAGCATAAATTATTGCACACTCATTTAAAGCACACAGTAGCATTTATATTGCATCAGAACCTGATTTATGTAAAATCAGTTGTACAAAATATAGCACAAATAGTGCAATAGTATTGTATACAATACAGATCTCCAAAATATAAATAATAATTATATGATCCTTCTGAATAAAAGTTTTATAGATCCATTCAGTGTAATTCTTTGTCACCAGCACTCTCATTTATCTGGATTTTTGCTTATGCAAATCTCTGTATACAATGCAAAGATATGTCCATTCAATAGGAAGACATTCTGTTGCCCTCAGTGGGACTTATATCTAAGCAGAAGTGCCCAGGATTACACTGTTAATGTATCAACTAAATATTGTTATGCTATATGCTTATATCAATTAACCTACAATATATATTAGTGGCTACAGTTTTTTGCATCATGAAAAAAAAAGGCTTTGCTATTATTATGGCTGAGATCCTTTTTGACACTTGTGGAGTGTAAGGCCCCAGAAGATCAGGAGGCAGAAGTCTCTCTCTTTTTCCCTAGCAGGGTAACATCAGACAGACAGTTCTGGAATTCCCACTATACAACCAATTAGGGGCCATTTGGGCTAGGCAGGTGGACTTTGTGACCTGGTGCTGTTTGCTACCATTACACAATTGAGGAAAAGTGGTTGCGCAAGGAGATACTATATACCTCCTTGTGCAATGTATGAGAAAGTACCTTACACTGGCATAATTTGGGGCTACCCCAGAGTAAATAATCAAAATGATTCTATCCATTGTAAAAAGAGATGGATGATGACTGACAGGTTTTCCACACTGCAGAAATAAAGCAGTTTGACACCACTTTAACTGTCATGGCTCCATCTTGTGGAATTCCGGGATTTGTAGTTTGGTGAGGCATTTAGTCTGGTATGTCAGAGAGCTCTGGTGCCTCACCGAACTACAAATTCCAGGATTCTATAGGATAGAGATATGGCAGTTAAAGTGGTGTCAAACTGTTTTATTTCTACAGTGTGGATACACCCTGTGTTTCAGTTTGGTTTTCAATTTGGTTTTTGAGTACAGGAGAAAATGAAACAGATTTGTCCAGCCCTCGCTGTAAATTCATCAGCAACTTTTTTCTGCAAGAGAAATGTCTTTGTGAGTTTGCTAAAGTTTGGTCTTTCATGTTCCATGCTTTTAACAAGAATAAATCCCCTGATACGTTCACGTTGCCAGGATAGACATTGTACTATTTCTGAAGTTTGTGAAAGCATGAAAAATAATGAAGAATACATGCCTAGAAAGGGTTGGGAGGAGATGGAAGACATATTTAAAAGGCAGGCACTTGGACTGTTTTGTGAATGTCAGGCAAATTTCTGATCAATCTGTAATGGAAAACAACATATGAAGTACAAGCTGCTGAACCTTGTGATCTCAAGTACACAGTTCTTAATTATGCTATGCTTGGCAGGCCACAAGTACAATCAGGAGCTGTACAAGATGAAGGAAATGCCACAGAGACTGACTCGTGTCCCTCCATCCCAACCTTCCCACCTTCATCTCCCCATCTGCTTTGCCCTGGAACTAACCTGAGGCCTGCAAGAATAAACAGTGAAGATTGCCACTTCTTCATTTCTCTTGTTCTGAAGAGAAGGCAGGAGAATGAACATTGCTCCCTGTTCCCAGTGAACAATACTACTTTGTAAAAAGTACCATGAAGTCATTTCTCAAGACTTTTTTTTTAATCTGATAGAATTCCTCAGAGGAATGTGTTCCATTATGATAATAGTCACACTGTGTGTAATTAAGAACCAACCATATAACACTTTTTGATTCAACAGAACCCAACATATTTGCCACTAATTGTAAGGAGATAAAGACACAAATATAGCTACATAGTTTATTTGAGTAGTTGGTTTCTAAATCATGCATTTGTAGTTAACCCTATAGATAAGAGACCTAGGGGCATTGCAGACCACCTTTGGGGGTGGAGTTGGGGCAGGGTAGCTGCCAGCCGGCAGCCCAAACCCACCTCGACACCGTTCTGATGCCATGTGCCCGTTTGCACAGTGTGCGGCATCAGGACGCCCTCCCAGTGCAGCGTGCAGACACGCTGCACCAAAAGGGCAGGGAAAAGCTCCACCGCTGGCTGTTAGGGTGTCCTTTTGCCACCCCTAAAAGGAGCAGCATTTTGCTACTCTTTTGGGGTGGCAAAAGGAAGGATCAGGGCTGCCACGGCCCCAATCTGCTGCTAGCATGGGCGGCCTAGAGCCGTCCATCTGCATAGCCCCTCAGTCATAGACATACTGTTGAATACAACAATTGGATCTTAATAAAGGAGTGAAATTTAACTGTGTTTCAGCCCATGGACATGGTGTGGTGTGATTTGGTGTAAGGCATTTTCATATCAGTATCATACCTTCCAACTGTCCTGATTTGGCAAGTAAAGTTCTGATTGATCCTCTGTTATTCCATTTCCTTTCAACTGTTTTAACCTTTGCCATCTTGACCACAGTCTGATGTTGCTTGGCTATATGTATCCCTGTTTTCATCTGTGACATGCTGGAGGGTGTGTGGTATGATACCACTGTGATTTCACTAATTCTTCTAGAATTAGTTTCTTTCACTGGGACAGTTTGTGAAGCAAATTATGGAGATTATTGAACCGCTCAAATAATCTGTTTTACCTCTTCCAAACTGAAGTCTAATTTGGGAGGTAGCCGGGTCCTATTGCAAGGATTTTGCCACTGAAGCTGCCAGGCGAGTCCAGCCCGGCTGCAGCCCAGGTCCCCAGCATGCTTTAGTGGGCATTTTTTCAAATCAGAAAGCTCCCGGTTTTGAAATGAGGCTCCTGAAGCATGCTTCAGCGGGGCTAGACCTGTCCAGCAGTTTCAGCAGCAAAATCTTTGCAATAGGACCTGGCTGCCTCCTGAATTAGACTTCAGTTTGGAAGAGGTAAGCCAGGTTATTTGAGCCAAGCGATAAGATCCTATGTATGTATGTCTATGATGCTGCCTTTCACTACTAGCTGGAAAGTTCAGCTTGAACTTGACTGTCCAGTTACTGGTGTGTATGTGTGTGTGTGTGTGCTGTATTTTTGAACAGTAAAGCCTGTAACCATTTCAAACTTACATTCTTATCTACTTATTTACTTACTTATTAATTCTCTGTCTTTCTCTTAAGAATGTCATTCAATAAGAATTCTAATAAGAATTTTTATTCCCTTTTATAGCCATTAAGTGTCTTCATCATTATTATTTCCCCTCTTTCATTTCACTTTTTTAAAAAAATTTGTTTGTTTGTTTGTTTTCTATTTCTCTTTTTTTCTTATCTTTTTTTTCATATATTCCAGAACCGGTCTCCATTCCTCTTCCATTATTTCTTTTTTTGATTTTCCCTCCATGCTTCCAGATAAGACGTCCATATCTATTGCTTCTCTCAAGCAATAGACATTCTACCTACAACACAGAAGTAAGTTGCCATTCTAAATTTCCCATAATGCCATTGATATGGCATTACTCTGAGAAACTGTGGGAAATTTTAAACAGTGGTTCAAAGATCTGGCTATCTATTATAGCATACCCTCCAACTGAGCTGAATTGGTAGGGATTCAGACTCTTACCATTAGACAAGACTTTTCACTTACTAAATTGGCCAAGGGACCCCAAAGCATAGTAGAAAAGAGCATTTTGGAGCAATTTTGTTTTTAAAAATGAAAAATAATTGTTTATCCCTTGGGGTTCAGAGGGCCTCTAAATGTGATGGGAATGCCTTCCATACCCCTAAACTGGGAGGCATTTTGGAGCCGGTACCTGGCTCTTAAGGTGGGTGGGTGGGGCATTCACATAACTTAACAATAAAACTACATAGTTTTACTGAATACAGATCAAATCCATAACTCTTAAGTGAAACTATAACTGCAATACTGAATACTAGCCTACATTTCTTAGGTGTACTTTTGGAGCTTTTTTTGTTTGTTTGTTTGCATTTTTTTGACCCAAGGAGACACACTTTACGCATCCTTAATCTAAAGGAATGGGAGCCTTGCCCTTTATTTCATCTGGTATCCTTAGTCACAATACAATGGTCCATTACGATCACCGACACTGCTTTTAGGCAATAGTGAAATATTAAAACATAAAAGATAATTTACAGTCAGCCCTTCATATCAGCAGGGGTTCTATTCTGGAAAGCCCTGAGATGCCAAAAACTGCGGGACCTCAAGTCCCATCGGTATTAATGGCAGCATGCCGTGTGTGTGGCTGCGGTGGTGCAGCTGTGTGCACATGCCACCATTGTGATGAACAGGGTGGTGGCATCCACAGGCTTGTTACAGAGCAGGTGGACTGTACTACCCTTCCCTTGAGGGTCAAAATGGAGGCTGTAGCCACTAGGATAGAAAATAAAGATATGAAGAGCAGCAATTGATGACTGAAGACATGCAAACTTCCACTGATGGACAAACTTATGAGCAAGGAAAATATAGAACATATCCTGAATAATTGAATGATTTCTAAGAGACGTGGCATCAGGTAAACCAAATCTCTTCAACAAAGTCAGAGGTTAACCCCCCACCCCATTTTTCATATGGACTTCTGGAAATACACTTTAGGATGACTGCTACTACTACACAGTACCAAATAACATTAATGTAACATGGTTAGATGCTGAATTAATGTAATATTGTCATTTTGAATTCACATATTATTTTAAATCAAAATTGTTGGTTTTTAAAAAAAATCATTTTATTGGTAAGGATTATTTTATTGTGACAATTTAAGTGCCAAATTTGATGGGCGGCACTTTACATATGCAGTTTAGTTTTCAAAATTAAGACCACTGAGTCACACAAAAAGAAACAGAACAGTGTGTATAGCAAAAGAGAACATGGTTCTGCATTCCCTTCACCATGCAGCCATTCAGGCCTCCTAATAGTGATCAAGCCCAATTACAAATGCATACAAAGTGCCTGATGTAATCTGTCAGCAGGGTTTCTGAAAGAAAATAACTTGCACCAGTTCAGTATTGGTCATTAGATAATAAGGATTGATAAAAAGTAGGGGTCAAAATGTTAAAAATGCTACTATCGATTAGAACGTACTTTAATAATGAAACCATCGGCCTGGGGACGAAAGCCATGGATCATTTTGACAATTCAGCCTTAGACTGTGGATGAGTCCAAATGGGGACAATTAATCCCTCAGAGTCTCAAATCGCAAATAAAGCAATTGTTGCTCATTATAGCCCGACCTTGCTAAACCGCACCAGTGACTTTCTGGGAGTTGAAAAGTTTACAAAGCTCCATGGAGAAATGATTGTTTCAAGATAGATTTGGAAATATCTTCTCTGAAATCAAGCTGATCAACAGGTTTTTTTTTTTTTGGTTTTTTTTTTTTAGCCACACCACTCCTGTAGGAGGGGTAAGCAAGCATTTGTACAACATTTTCTGTACCTTAATTTTTTTTAATTAAAAATGGTAAATAAAAAATAAAGGCAGAGAAAAGTCCACTGACATTGGAAAGCATGTGATTCCTCAGTGGGACATCACTTGTTAGACAGGTGAGGAGAGAGATTTGTTGTTCTATGCTGAAAAATCACTGAATCAGGGCTCTTATGAATAGCACAGTAAATATTAATTCCCTTCTGGGAGAAAGGTGGCATGTAAATGAAATAAATAAATAAAATCATGTGTAGCTGCTGCATAGTTACAGCTGGAAAGATGGGTTGTGTAGATTTTAGGAAATCCTGTGGATTTTAATGCATTCAAGACCTATTGCCAGGTTCACAGGTATGGTGAACTTGTAATGTGTTCTACTCAATTGACCTGATCTTTTTTCACTTCATTCCTACTATTCATTCTTGCTGGGATCAAGGACTGGGAAGCATCCCTGAGAAATAGTTGCCCAACACATAACCAGACGCATGCAGTGACAGAAAACTTTTTATTGCCTATACTTTAATTTCTATCTTCACCCATATTTCTTTCAACACAGAAAACTGTTATAAAATGGCATTTGTACTGTGGTGACAAAAGAAGGATTTTGCAGGAATCTAATACAGAATATCTATAGAACCCTAGCATTATATAAATTCATGATAGGGAGAGGGACAAAGTGGGGAACATTTTTCTTTGACTGTTTTGCTCCTGACACCCCACATTTCTTTTCTGGTGAAGCCATATGGCTGTTGATTCTATTGAGTCAAGATAGTTGTCATGTAGTCTCTGTATCTTAATGATTAGATGTGTCTTTAGATTATTGTATGTAACCTATCTGCTTGTGATCCTGAAGGACAAGGAATGCATATCCAGGGTATCATTAATACAACCAAGTAATTGTTACAAATAAGCAGTGAAACTTAGAATTGGACTGAATAATATGATTCGTTTTAAAATAAAACCATTCAATGATTTCATGTATTGAGTATAACAAAGTGAATCTTACTCTGTGTAATTCAGTACAAAGTACTCGCCTAGAATAATTAGAGATAATATTTGTCCTTTTAATCTCTTTTTTGTCTTAACTGCATGCAGTTAAATGCATCTTTAAACAATCCTAGAGATCACTTACATTTTATATCTTTACACTTCTTTACATGTAATTCTATGTAATCACCAAGAGAGACTTTAGTTGAGACAGCTGTTGAAGTTGTACAGGAAGCATACAGAGAAGATATGGGAGCCTTTCCTCCCAGCTCTTTCCTAGCTGCTGGATTAGGCAAAAGTGGTCCATTCAGTTGCTGATTGGGGTCCAAGGAGGATGGCATTTGCATCTTTACACCTTTGTTGCAAGTCCTTGTCACAGGGTCACTCACTGGTTGGAGGAGAGTGGAAATACCATCCTTCTTGCACTCTGATAGGAAGCTGAATGGACCTCCTTTGCCTGATCCAGTACCTGGCTCTTAAGGTGGGTAGGGGTGGTATTTACATACGTGAACAGTAAAACTACATATTTTTACTCAATACAGATCAGATCCATAACTCTAAGTTATAAAAACATAACTGCAATACTGAATACCAGCCTACATTTCCTAGGTGTACTTATGAGTACATAGAGAATGAGGAGCTACCTCTTCCTATTACTGTCAACACCTCAACCAGCAACAAGATTAGCAGGCAGGGCAGAGGGAAAAGGGTCTTGGAAAATTGCCTATGATGGAAAGGGGGTGAATTCTTCTTTTTCTTAGATTAAAATCTAACCCAGGGAATAAATTAAACCATGCCTCCTCAGTTTTTATTTGTGAGTCAGTAAATATTTGGCTCAGTCAGCATTATATCACTTCTTGAAACAGCTGAACCTCATTTCCCCCCATAATACCAGTGACTTCTTATACAAAGGGGCTCAAAAGCTTAACGTTATGGCATCCATGAGTCGAGACTGACTCGAGGGTAGTTAACAACAACAACAAAATGGAACTATTATTTACATGAAGACTGTATAGTTTTACATTGTTATGAAACCAAAGGATGCCCATTATAACTTAGTAATAAGGTAAGAGGAAAAATCTAGGACATTGTTCAGATGTGCATTTTGGATAGTGGAGGTTTGGATTGTGGCAATCAAATTTCCATTGCCAGTGACAACACCAAGTTGTACTGTTCCATAGTTATGTGTTCCATTATTTCCTTTTATTGCTGATTTGCATTGCTTGTACTGGGCTGATGGTTGTTTGTGTTGCTATTACAGTATTTAGATATTTGTAATTTGAGGCATTTGGCAAATTTCCATAGTTTCAAGTCATGCTTTTAGATCTGTGATATATAGATATTTGGATTTTACGATTTTAACCTTGCAGTTTTTATGCAGATTGTTAGTCACACTAAGTTCTTATGAGAAAGGATGAGGAATGTATCAAAAATAATAATGTTTATTTCATTAAGAATTCTAATTATAAGAGGGAATCCTAAGTATCACAGAGAGCCTTGTGTCTGTATCAGTGATACATCACATTTACCTGACTTTTTTTTTTTTTTGGCTTGGTTCTCACTTGTACATCCACTCATCTAGCATCTAATTGTCTAAATTCTGTGTTCTAAAAGGCAAGTGGCTCCATTCAGAGTTATTTTCCAGTACTGAGCATCTTGCATCTTTGTGTAATAATACTTCAAGTCAGTAGTGCAATTGCTTTGTGTGTGTGTTGAGGTGGAAAGGGTAGTAATCCACAGTTCTCTTTCTCTTTCTCTGGGAAATGGAAGCCATCTTGTCCATCAGCATCTGAAGAACAAGCTCTTGTTTGTGTCCATTGCTTTCCTCCTGCCTTTGATGCTATGGATTGTACAGTCCCATTCCTCTATCTTGGGAAGTTCAATGTAGCCTCTTTTTTTTGAGAGCACCTTGAGATGATGCTAGGGTCATTCACTGCTTCCTTTGTTTGATTTACACTATACAAAACTGAAAGATTAAAGTTCCACAATGCCCAAACTGCAACCATTTCAAATCTTTGTTCTTGGTGCACACTGGTTTGTTTCTTATGTGTTTCTGAGGATAGTATTTCTTGTCCCAGTATAGGAAGAGCAAGACTGAAAGAGTGATGAAGTGATATTGGCTTTGCACTCATGGAAAGATGCTTACAGCCTGCGTTCTACAAATGCTTTCATAAAAATTCTGAGTTTAGCTTTCTGAACAGGTTTTTGAAATCAATACAGATAGAACCGCTAACAGGAGGTAAACTACAAACCACCGGCGCTTTCAATAGGATAGCTCTTTTTATATAACATTTGATATCATTTTCACAGCATGATCTCTACTTTCATACTGTGATGGCTTTTACCTGGAGTTTAGATGATTCATTTTTGTAGTGGATACTTAACTTTTATATGAGGAAAATGCAAGAGGAGCCAGCACAGCATTAAATGAACTATAGTTGCAGTATTAAATGAACTATGGTACAGTAATAAGGCAAGGCTGCTCAGATCTTCGCAATCATACTGGGCTAGATTTGTGCACAACTTATTGATTCTTAAGTGAGATGACACACAAGAGGTGTTTTTTTTTTGCCTGCAAATTTTTATTATACTTCTCTAATTTTGGAAGCAATTTGGAAGTAGGGATACAATAGCCATATCTTTCTTTGACATTTTGGTTTCAATGGGAGATTTTTAAGCATGTGGTATACTGTTCCACTGGGATCAATGGATTTTGATTCCACCACCAAGATGGTTTGGTTTGTTGTGCTCCAGATTAGATAACTATCACCTTTACTTATTCATTCAGATTTATAGAAAGAAAACAAGCCACTTCTTACTTGCATAAATCACACTGTGTATGTTGAAAGCTGGTGTCTTTTGTCTTTGAATAGTAATATACTACAACAGGAAAAAAATCATTTTTATGGACATTCCAGTGTAAAGCAGCATTAACCTTTGGTTACCTTAAGGACTGCCTCCACCTATAATCACCCAGCTCCTAATCTAAAATCTGCATCAAAGGATCTGTTTGTGTGCCTGCCAGTTCAATTGGTAGGCTCATGAGACAGGGTCTCCATTTGGTGACTTCATAGCGTTTAGAGTGTGAGTTGCTGAACTCTTCTCCAGTTAAAATTGGGTTGGCCTCATTCAGTTTTTCATCCTCTCAGGTGAACTGCATGGTCTATAGTATGCAAAGAGATTTTGTAGCATCTTTGAGACTAAGGGCCTTTACAGATTGCCAGAAATAATGCAGCTTGAGTTCACTTTAACTGCCCTGGCTCAGTACTAGGGAATCATGGGAACTGTAGTTTATTGTGGCACCAGAGCTCTCTTTAAGCCTAAGAAAAAACTACAGTTCCCATGATTCCCTAGCACTAAGCCAGGGCAATTAAAGTGGACTCAAGCTGCATTATTTCTGGCAGTCTGTAAAGGCCCACTATGTCTGCTTTGTGCTTTGATATCAGTTCTAAGATCCCATTATTTCTCTTTATATGTTGCTTCTAGCCTTACAAAGTGACAAATAACTGAAATAAATAAACAAACAAAGATTTCTCCCCCCAACATTTTGAATGCAAAGAGACGTGAATTGCTTTGCATCTGCACTCTTTGCAACACTTCACCACAAGTTGCTGTTTCCTGCTTCTGTCTCCATTTATTTATCATTACAGGCAGGGTGGAAGTGCTAAGCAACAGACTGTACTCGGGGTAGAGGAAGTCTGACTTTCAGCCCCCAAGAAGGATAACCCATTAGTTTCAAGACAGTCATGGAGGGCGGGGGGTTCAGGGGAGGCGGACCGCACTGGGTGACACCCTAGAAGGGGGCTGACACCCAGCCAGCCCCCCCAACCCCCCACTTTCCATCTCCTGTGAGCCCTCCATCGCCCCCACATGCACACAGCACTCTTTCCCCTGTGTGTGTGCCACTCTGTCCCCCCTGTGCACGCTGCTCCATCATCTGTGTGCACACTGCTTTGTCACCTGTGTGAAACTGTACCCCCATTTAGTATAAAAGGAAATTGAATCTATTTTTTAAAAAGGAATGGTATGTAGGTAAAATTTATTCCTTCTAGTAAGTGAAAGTTTGGTCAAATTTGGCACTATTTTCCATTTGGCTTCTCATAAAGGTAAAACCTATCTCTCTGCAGGCCCTTGCTTTCAGCTTCCTTGAGATCTTCCTGAACAAGAGAGTGGGGCCTAAATCCAATTACCAGTCCCAGCAACAGAAGACCCGGTGAATCAACAGCCAAATGGTAAATGACTACTGATATAATTCCCGTTAATTCAATACATCCCCATTAATTCAATGTAATTCCCATTAATTCAGATCTATCTGGTATTAGGAATTGGATCTAGGCCTAAGATTTACCTGTCCTATTTCTGGCTGTTTGTCCTATGTCTCTCTAGTACATTTATCTGGCCACTTGCAAAGAGTCCATGGGCATTCAAGGTGCTTTTGTAAGTTACAGATAGGGAGAAGTAAATTGGGGCAGGGTGCACACTATTCACCATGAGCAGGCATCTGTTTCAGTTCTACTTTCTTGAGTGTCTGCCTGCTATGTCATTCTTTAAAGAGCAAAGAACCACCAGATAGTGGAAGACTCCCTTGATGGAGGGGGAGACCCCCAACTATTTAAAGTTTGACTCTGCCAGTGTTCTTCCCAGCAATCATGGGATTTTGATTATAAATCCCCAGACTCCATTGCAGTAAATGAGACTAGTGACATAATTATCCTCTTGTATCCTCATTTTCACTTTTTAAACCATGGAAAGGAGTAGAGGGCCACTGGATCATTCCCATTTGCGAAAGCATCTGTTATTTGTCCTACCTACCTTCAAGGTGAGGTCCTTACCTAGGAAATGAAAACAGGATAGGAGATTGCAGGAAAGAGGGTCCATGTAGGGTTTGAATGGAATTCTAGAAGCCCTTCCCCCAAATTTATTTTCTGGAAGAAATACAATAGGGGTTGACATACTCTGGATCCTAGAAGATTGTACCAGCTGATTTGGAGTGTCTTTGGAGCTCTGGAGGCCAACAACCACACCATCTAGTTAACTTGCTTTTGGGGATATTTGGTAGGGTATCCTTACTGTTTTAAGCCTTTTCTATTTTTTTGGATCAAAATCAACTTTTTTGGGGACAATTTTTTGGGTGGAGTTAATTAATAATAATAATAATAACAATAATAATAATTTATACCCCACCCCTCTGAGAACAATCGGGGTGGCTGACAAGTTAAAAATACAGTACATCCCAATCCCAACCCAACCCACTCCCTATCCCCATAAAAGAATATTAAATCAGAAAAATTAAAACCAATAGAATAAAATACAGCAATTAGCTGCAACAATATTAATAACAGGAAAAGAGAGCAGAAAACAGAGACCTTGTGCCACTTTACATGAGATACTAAAAGGAGTCTCTAGGAAGAGTTCCTGGAAAAAAACCTGAGAATTCCTTAGGCTGGGATAAACTATTCTGAAAAGGCCTGCCAGAAGATATCCATCTTGACAGCTTTTTTAAAGCTGTCTAAAGATGTCAATTGGCGAATCTCGTCCGGCAGGCCGTTCCATAGTCTGGGGGCATCAACAGAAAAAGCCCTCTGGGAGGTAGTCGAAAGCCTAGATCTTTGTGGCTTGGGCTTTGTGGCAATGGGAGCTTGGGTGATATCATTGGGATCCTAAGAGTTACACTGGACCTCTCCAAAGCCACATAGTTCCAACTACTGGAATATAGCCTTAAACCCACCCATTTGTAGTATAATGTCTGCCCACAGGATCTTCATCTACTAGTTTGATAGATGAAGGGAATGCTGTGGATGTAGCATATCTTAATTTCAGTAAGGCCTTCAACAAAGTCCCCCATGATATTCTGGTAAACAAGCTAGTAAAGTGTGGGGTAGACAGTGCAACTGTCAGGTGGATTTGTAATTGGCTGAATTAACTGGCTGAAACAAAAGTGTGCTCAGCAATGGCTCCTTTTCATCCTGGAGAGAAGTGACCAGTGGGGTGCCACAAGGTTCTGTCCTGGGCCCAGTGCTATTCAACATCTTTATCAATTACTTGGATGGAAGAATAGGGAGCATACTTATCAAATTTGCAGATGACACCAAATTAGGAGGAGTAGCTAATACCCTGGAGAACAAGATCAAAGTTCAAAATGGCCTTAATAGATTAGAAAGCTGGGCCAAAACTAGCAAAATAAATTTCAACAGAGAGACATGTAAGGCACTACACTTAGGCAAAATAAACAAATAAATAAATAAAATAAAAATGATATGCACAGGTATACTATCTGCCCCCTTCCTAATAATACCTGTTTGCCCTATTTGGTTTTTATCATTTTGCAGCATCAACTGTTTTTAATATTGAATTAGTTTAATTTAGTTTTAAGGGGTGGGAGGGGGAGAGAGTGGGTTGATGGTTTTAACTATTGATTGTTTTAATTATGCTGTACCCTGCCCCGGTTGCTGAGCAGAGGGGCGGGTTAAAAATAAAACAACTTCTTCTTCTTCTTCTTCTTCTTCTTCTTCTTCTTCTTATTATTATTATTAGGATGAGGGACACACGGCTAGACAATAGTACATGTGAAAGGGAGCTAGGAGTCCTAGTAGACCACAAGTTGAATATGGGTCAACAGTGTGATGCTGTAGCTTAAAAAAGCCACTGCAATTCTAATCTGCATCAATAGAAGTATAGTGTCTATATCAAGGGAAGTAATAGTACCACTCTGTTCTGCTTGGTCAGCCCCTCCCCTGGAATACTGTGTCCAGTTCTGGGCACCACAATTATAAAAGGATGTTGACATTAGGAAAAACTTCCTGACAGTAAGAGCTGTTCAACAGTGGAACACACTCCCTTGGAGTGGTAGAGTGTCCTGGTTTGGAGGCTTTTCAACAGAGGCTGGATGGGGTGCTTTGACTGTGAGTTCCTGCATTGCAGGAGTTGGACTGGGTGGCCCTTATAGTCTCTTCCAACTCTATGATTCTATGATTCTACATAGAGACTGGACACAGGTAGAAATTAAGAGGGCATGTTTAGGGGCTGGGTCGACAGGCCTTGAATATCCATACTTTCCCTAAATGATCATTTGTCCTACAGAGATCATAAAGCATTATAAGGTAAGATAATAATGAAGTAGGTCTGCACCTAGAAAAGCAACCTAATTGTGGCCAGCCCAGTTAAGTGAGCTAAAATGTTCTTATTTAAGCAGGCATTTATATATTCCAGCAGGCATTCATATATACTCTCTCTCTCTCTCTCTCTCTCTCTCTCTCTCTCTCTCCATTTGTGTGTGTCTGTTAAAACACACACACTCATATATACTCATGTATAAGTCTAGAAATTTTAGTCAAAAAATTAACCCAAAACACCTGACTTATCCATGTGTCAATGTAAGTACTGTACTTTGATTCTTATACAAAAAGGAACAATCTTCTGCTGAAAGGCAAGAGTGTAATCTGTCATGGAACCACTGACTCCCTTCTGCTCTGACATCCATTCAGCCTTTATGTGTGAGGAGAGTTACACCTGCTGGAATTTTGTAATTTCTTTGGCATTGTTTCTCTTTGCTTCTTTCTTTAGATCCTTTGTTACCTGTCCTTAAGTTTTAACCTCGACTTATCCATGGATCATATCAAAATCCATAATTTTGGCCCCAAAACCTGCGCTCAACTTATACATGAAGTCAACTTATAGTTGAGTATATACCATGATTATACCAGGGTAGCTTTTATGGAGTATGAGTATTTTAGTTATGTTTTAACTTTTGTATATTTTAAATGTAATTTAATTTAATGTTTTTAGGTTATTTTAATTGTTTTGAATTTTACTGTGATGTTATTAACATGTTTTTTTTGAGGCATCTTGGATCCCTTCTGGGAGAAAGGTGGCATATAAATGAAGTAAATAAATAAATAGGCTGAATACAAGAAGAAGCACCTACTGCTGTAGGATTAGGCAGACTGTCCAGATGGTAGGCTGCCACCGAAGCACCGTGGGCCAGCCATCGCAAGCAGTAAAGTTTGGGTGTTATGAAAAAGCAGTAAAGATATACTTTAATGTATTGTTATTTTTACAATAGAGGCAGGCGGAAAGGCATTCATGGGATTCTCTGCCTTGACTGATTTAGATGCTATGTATCTATGGGGGGTGGGGGATGGGGGAAGCGCACACTGGAATATTTGCTACTTCATCCCAAGTAGCAAAATGTCTTGGACCATGCCTGTGACACTTACCAAGAATCAACAAAACAGCCAATTCAATGTTTTGTTAAAAAGTCCAGTTTAGGAAGTGAAACAGGATTGGATTGGATTGGGTGGCCTGTATGTTCCTAAAGCATCTAGCTTTTGTTGATTACCTCCAGTGCTTTCCTTGACAGAGCAACATACTAGGCAAAAATCAATATTTCTTTTGCTCCATGAGGTTCTTAATTCATGCTCTCATAAAGCATCACACTTGATATTCCCTAGAACATACAGAACACAACACAAACACACACAAACACCTATTTAAGGGCTCAATTTTCCATTTCTTTCTTCAACAGTTCAGCCCAATACGGTGAGTGATTTGAGATGTGCTTTGGGACAATGTCTATCTGAGATTCTCCTCTCCTCCTAAAATTACCTTTGGAGCGATTGACTTCCTTTTATCTAATGGCAGAGCTCAAAAGAGGCCAAAAGGTATCCCAAAGGAGCATTTTCAGGACAATGATCAGATAATTCCTGTGCTTTCTGTTTAAGAATTGCAGATCTAAAGTCAGCTGTGTCTTTGGAACTCAATGAAATAACTCACTTTGAACAGGCTCCTTACATGATTACCACCATAGAAAGAGAGCATGGAAAACTAGGATGAAGCCAGTCTTCTGCTTTTGTTCCTTTCCTGTAGAACTTTTATCTACTACAAAGTTGGTTGGACGTAATATTATTTTAGGCATTAGACTCAACATCTGACGCTGTCACTGTACTCATGGAAGCAATAGCTGAGGGTTAGCAGGAAGGAACAATTCCCTTCCCCCCTGCATCTAGAGGCAAAGATATGAGGAGGCAAAATAAGGGTATCCCTCCCCCCCCAAAGAATTCTGAATGTCCCCACCCCAATGAAATTCTCTTTCAGTCCCCAAATTTCTAGCTTTGCAGGAACTTAAGACTTTATTTGAACATTTTGAAATACAGTTTTAATCATCTAAAAAAAATGAGCAGGCAAAGTTACCAGGGGAATGTGAGCACAGCAAATATAAGAGTTTTAAGTGTGAATGGTTTCACTCTTTGCAATGCTAGAAATTTGGTAAAGGAAGGAAAAGTGCCCTTATTTACACCCCCCCCCATAGGCATTTAGGACACCCCTGCTTCAATGTATCCTAAAACCCACAAAAACCTGCTTCAGACATCTGGGAAGCTCTCTGGAATAGGCTTTTGGAATTGTAGAGGACAAGAAATGGAGGAATTCAAAATCCTGCACTACTATGAATGCTACATTGTTTTAAAGCCATGGGATTAAAAGCTTGACTATACATTAGTGGTGTGCTTTTGATTCACTCCCAAGGACCTGTATCCAGTTCTGGGCACCACAATTCAAGAAGGATGTTCATAAGCTGGAGCATGTCCAGAGGAGGGACACCAAAACAGTGAAAGGTCTGGAAACCATGCCCTATGAGGAGTGGCTTAGGGACCTGGGTATGTTTAGCCTGCAGAAGAGAAGGTTACTGGGTGACATGATAGCCATGGATAAATATTTGAAAGGATGTTATCTTGAGAATGGAACAGGTTTGTTTTCTAGGACATGAAGCAATGGATTCAAGCTACAGAAAAAGAGATTCCACCTTAACATTAGGAGGAACTTCCTGATAGTAAGAGCTGTTCGACAGTGGAATGCACTCCCTTGGAACGTGGTGGAGTTTCCTTCTTCGGAGGTTTTTAAATAGAGGCAGGATGGCCATCTGTTAAAGATACTTTGGTTGTGAGTTCCTGCATGGCAGGGGGTTGGACTGGATGATGCTGGTGGTTTCTTCCAACTCTATGATTCTATTATTCTATGACCAAATTGTGGCAGAAGCTGAAAATTGTACCATCTGATAAAACATTGCTCTACCTTATAGTAGTTCTGTATGGTAGTAGTGTTCTCCAAATGTGGTACTCGGGGTCAGCTCCCTGAGGCTGGAAATCTATTGTGGCGTTACATTAGTATAACTGGGAGTTGAGGGCCAGTGTAATATATTGGTGTGAGTGTTGGACTAGGATTCTGGGAGACCAGAATTTAAATCCCTGCTCAGCTATGAAACCCCATTGGCTGATCTTGGGCAATTCCTACTCTCTCAGCCTCAGAGGAAAGCAATTGAAAACCCTGCTGAAGAAATCTCACTGAGAAAACCATATGATAGGTTTAATATATGTTGGAATCAACTTGAAGGCACACAACAACAACAACAACAACAACAACAACAACTTTAGAGTAATAGCCTGAAATAGGATTATATGTAGGATCCAAAACTAGCATACTTGAGGGCAAAACTACATATTACACTACAGCTGTGTGTGTGTGTGTGTGTGTGTGAAACCTACCTAGCTTAGGCCTCTTTCTGTTGTAAAATGCTAACACTGTAGGGAGGAGGATCACATTGGAAAAAGAATGTAGTGGAACCAGCATTCATTATCTATGTTAAATATAATTATAGAACTGACAAATTAATGCAGGATTACTATTAGAAATATGCTTAGGGACAGTGGTGGTAAAAACTACCTTTGTGAGAAAAAAAGAGGATTTTAAACAAAACATGTTAAAGAATCATGTGGAATTAATGATTTGGTCATGTAACAATCTTGCATACAATTATTATAGCAAAACATAAAAAAATATAAAAGCAAAAATTCTACAAGTTCTTGGAAAAAATTATTTGTACAGTGGGACCTGAGTATCCATGGAAATGCCATCCGCAGATTTGAGCATCCGCAGATGGCAAGCCCACATTGTTCCCAATGGCAGCATGTGCATGTGGCCACATCACCATTAGGAATAGTCCCTGTTGTTCCCAGTGGCACTGTGTGCACATGGCCATACCGCCATTAGGGACAACGGGACTTCACCTGAAGTCTTGTTGTCTCTAGTGGTGGTTTGGCCATGTGCATGTGGACTTGAGCATCTGTGGATTTTTGTATCTGCGGGTGTGTGTGTGTGTGTGTGTGTCCAGAACAGATGCTCCACAGATACCGAGGTCCACTGTACAGTCTTAAATCAGGGATTAGAAAAATGGAGGAAAAATGGAGAGAAACAAGAGGGTGAAGCAGAAGGATGGTTCGGAGCAGCCTCTGGCCTCTCCAGCAGCAATTGGCCCAGGATCATGGCAACCAGACAGCCCAATTCCAAAGCGGGCCACCACCAGAGCCCCAAACAAGCCTATGGCAAGGTTTTTTTTTGGCGCTCCTTTTGCCAGTGGTTGCAGGCTGCCTCAGACCAGCTTCCAGCCATGTCAGTGGCATGCGTCATCTGCATGTGACACCCCTGAAGCAGCCAGAAGCCACTCTATTTGGCTTATCTGTTTTTTTGGGCCAAAGGCAGCTGACAGTGAGATTAACTAGGATCAAAACCACTGTAACTTAATGGTATCAATAATTGTAAGCTGTCCACATGTCTCTATAAATATCCCAATGGAAGTGACAACTATAGAGCACACATTTGAATATAGGTGCAGATCATTGAATGACAGAGGATGAAAGGAGAATACCTATAAGTATAGGTCTTTTGGCAACTGTAAGGATATGAGGACTCTATTTCTGCTATCTGTCTGTTAAATGCTAACATTTGTTAGACATTAATATTGATTAATGTGGTGGTTAATGTTGAGATCATACCCTTAAGTGCAGACGGGTTTTCATGCACATAAGAAGAGGAATGGGTGAGCTCCAGACAAGGTTGGCTAATGACTGTGATGTCTGTGATATCTGGATTTTAGTCCAAATGAACTACTAGGAGCCCTGGTGGCGCAGTGGTTAAATGCCTGTACTGCAGCCACTCACTCACAAACCACAAGGTTGCAAGTTCAGTACCAGCCAGGGCTCAGGCTCTACTCAGGCTTGCATCCTTCAAAGGTCGCTAAAATGAGTACCCAGCTTCTTGGAGGCAATTAGCTTACAGTTGTAAACTGCTTAGAGACTGCATAGCACGGTATGAAGTGGTATATAAATTAAGCTGCTATTTCTATTGCTGCCCAAGATGCTGAACCTATTTTGGGGCTAGGATTAGGCCCCTTGGATAGCATTTTTAAAGTCCATATTAAAAAAAACCCAGAGAAAATTCAGTGTTGCACCAGCCAACCCAGCAATCCCTCTTTCCTCAGATAGATAATTTCTTACTTGAATTGCCTTTGTTCCTTTTTGATAGGCCTGGTTCATAGGTCTGGCATAAAATCACTGTAGCCTTTATCAAGATACACATATATTGTGGCAATTATTATGTGAAGGGGATAGTTGGAGTCATGTTTGGCCTTTTCAGCAGTGCAGAGAGCTACCCTCAGAAGCCTTCCAATAAACCAGGATCCCTATGCTGCTAGTTTCCAATTAAATTCAGATTCTTATTGTATCCCTAATCAGTGCTTATGAGCCAAGAATCATACTGTAGATGCCTTCCATCTTATTCAATGCAAGTTAAAGACTTGTGTTAGCAGTTAACATATTCACTGAATATTAAAAAATGACTTGACATTAGGTTTGCTAGAATGTAAGCTGTAAAGGCAATGTGACTGACTGGTAAATGACACATTTTCTTTGTCACATTTCTGGGATATTGTGTGCATAGTTTTTTGTGGGTTTTTCGGGCTGTGTGGCCATGTTCTAGAAGAGTTTCTTTCTGACGTTTCACCAGTATCTGTGGCTGGCATCTTCAGAGAAAACTGAAATAGAAGAGAATGGGTCTATATATACTGTGAGACCCTGGGTAGGGAGGAATGGTTCCCAGGTGAACTGTGTGTTGTTCTGTGTTGAATAGGTATTGTTCTGTTGTTAATGGCATGGCTTCCAGGTGAGGATATGCAGTCAAGAAGATTGTCTGCTATTGTCTGCTGGGAAAGCCCCTGACCCTGGTTGGTTTCCCATTTGCATTTGCTGAGTGCTGATTTTCTTATTTTGTAGGATTGGTAGCCATATCTTGTTTACTTTAAGGGTTTCTTCTTTCCTGTCAAAGTTGTCCAAGTGTTTGTGGATTTCGATGGCTTCCCTGTGCATTCTGACCTGATGGTTGTTGGCATGGTCCAGAATTTCAGTGTTTTCAAACAGCATTTTATGCCCAGGATGGTTTATAATGTGTTCTGCTACTGCTGATTTTTTCTGGCTGGCCCAGTCTGCAGTGTCTCTCATGTTCCTTGACTCGTGTTTGTACACTGCGTTTGGTGGTCCCTATGTAGACTTGTCTGCAGCTGCATGGTACGCGGTAAACTCCTGCGGCTGTGAGAGGGACTCTCCTGTCCTTTGCTGAGCGCAGCACTTGTTGGATTTTCTTGGTTGGTTTGTAAACCATTTGGAGGTTGTGTTTCCTCACTACTTTCCCTATTCTGTCTGTGACTCCTTTGATATATGATAAAAATACCTTCCCTTTGGGTGGCTGCTTGTCTTCAGTCCTCTGGGTTTTTCTGGGTCTGGCAGCCCTTCTGATGTCTGAGCTGGAGTAACCATTTGCCTGTAGAGCCCGGTCTAGGTGCTTCAATTCCTCTTCCAAGAAGTGGGGTTCACAGATGCGTTTTGCCCGGTCTACCAGTGTTTTTATTGTGCTTCTTTTTTGTCCTGGGTGATGGTTAGAGTTCTTGTGAAGGTATCTGTCTGTATGTGTGGGTTTTCTGTATACTGTGTGTCCCAGACGTTGGTTTGGTTTGTGGATGACTAGGATATCTAGGAATGGCAGTGTTCCTTCCTTTTCTTTTTCCATAGTGAATTGGATGTTAGGGTGGATGTTGTTCAGGTGATTCAGGAATCTTCTTCTCCATGGCTCCAAATGGTGAAAGTGTCATCCACATATCGGAACCAAGCGGAACCAGTCCTACAAAATAAGAAAATCAGCACTCAGCAAATGCAAATGGGAAAGCAACCAGGGGCAGGGGCTTTCCCAGCAGGCAATAGCAGACAATCTCCTTGATTGCATATCCTCACCTGGAAGCCATGCCATTAACAACAGAACAATACCTAATCAACACAGAACAATACACAGTTTACATGGGATTAGCAGACAATAACCTTTAGTGCATTTCCTTCCACCCTGGAGCCATGCCATTAACAACAGAACAATACCTATTCAACACAGAACAACACACAGTTCACCTGGGAACCACTCCTCCCTACCCAGGGTCTCACAGTATATATAGACCCATTCTCTTCTATTCCAGTTTTCTCTGAAGATGCCAGCCACAGATGCTGGCAAAACGTCAGAAAGAAACTCTTCTAGAACATGGCCACACAGCCCGAAAAAACCCACAAAAAACTATGGATGCCGGCCATGAAAGCCTACGACTTCACATTGGAAATCTCTATTGTGTGCATGTTAAGGAGAATTCAAATATCTTACTGGATCTTATTTTACCTCACAGGCTCATAGGGAAGATGGCATAGTGCTGTGTAGTAGTGCCACATGTTTACTGGAGAAAGGTTGGAGAAGTTGAACAGTGATGAATTGATATGAGATAATTTAATAAGTCGAAACTGAGGTAATGCATGTGCGTGCATGCACCCATATACACAGGGACAATTTTAATTTAGTTTTTCCCCCTCTGGATAATTTCTGAGCAGCTGGGTAACATAGTATAGCATGAAGCGAGGCCCCTTTGAGCAGTCTTGATTTCAAAAATTAAACCTTGTTGTATAATTGGACAGAGCCTTGCCCTTAGGAAGATTTGATGGCATAAGAGCTATTGAGGAAAGGCATTGGCCCATTTACCACAGAACAGACCAAACGACACATCTGGCATGGATTCTGGCAATTCGATGACATGGCATCGTTTGTCAAGAAGCGTGCCTGCTTTTGAATTGCCTGCCATTTGTTGGTGCATTTGAAAGTCTCCATGCTCGTCTTAACCTAGAGGAGTGTTTGAATAATGAGATGCCTGCCAGGGAACAAGCTTTAATGGAAACACCCTGAGCACTGATAATCAGGTTGGTTTCCAATCAAAATTAGGAAAGTGGTCATTAAGGGGAAAGGAAGGGGGGAGGTTTGCCCATTTTAAATTTCAGGAAGAACAAACCCTTGCCTGCTTTCACGCAAGGAAAGTCCTCCCTTAGGCAGAACAGCTGAGAGAGACTCCTTAATCTGCTGATTTTGATCCCTGCAGCATCCTGGTTGAAGGATTCCTCCCCCCCCCCCAAAAAAAAAGGAACAGGCATATCTGAGTATTAACAAAATGGGTTTCAACACTTGCCTGGATTTAAAATAGTCTTTCAAAAGATTTAAGCACAAGCAGGTGTTTATGTAAATTATGAGACTTTGATTTGCCTAATAGTGCTATTTTTCTCCCTACCCCCTTTCCATTATTCGCCTTGCTGTTTAGCTTGTGGCTTCCAGCAATGATCCACATTTACAATCTAACCATTGTTTTTCATCAAGTTCATCTAAAGGTAACATTTTATCTAATATCCTTCCATAAAGACATGCACGTTTTTCTGTTTTACCCACCCAGGTTTGGTAAACAGGAGAGAGTTAGAAAGAAGAATACTGGAAGATGAGTTACTGGAAGAGTAACAGGAAAGATGACCTGTCAGGATGATGTGTTCAGGAGGAAGAAGAAGCTTAAAATGGGCTTAGTGGTGGTGGGGACAATGAATGATACATTGAAATTGAAGTTAACCCAAGTTTCTCTGAAGTTTCCTTTATGAAATAAAGCTAAAAATTTCAGGATTCTGCACGTATACTTTTACAGGATATGCTGCTCCCTAAGCTTTTATGTTGTCATAAAAATGAAATGGCCATCTGTGTTAGTTTTAATGATAATCAGGGAAATTTTCTTGTTTATGCAGATTTTAATTTAATGCACACAAATGGGTTGCCTCCATTGAAAAGCAGGGGCCTGTGGAAGAGCTCAAGAGCTAAATCCAATACTAAGCTTGCAGTAGTATCAAGATTTTCTTCTCTTTGTCCTCCCCGAGCCTCAGTAATGTTGAAAACCTGCTCTGTAGTGTTTCTTAAGTTTGGGAAGAGAAAGTAAGGTGGATTGCCACCTTCCACTTCAACCAGCTTCACTAGCTTTCATCAATGGAAGCAGCCCACTGGCCCAAATCCCCTAAATCCACCTAATGATATGGATCACCAGAAGTTGTTAAACTCCAAGTTCCAGATGTTAGGAGTTAGCAATATTTGCATGCCTATACATACTCACTAATTGCTAGTTTGCATGTTTGCAGACTTGTTTGTTTGCTCTTACCATTCTCCCTCTCTTCCTGCATGATCTTCCTCCTCCTCCTCCTCCTCCTCCTCCTCCTTTTTCTGTGCTTTAAAGTCATTTCTGACTCATGGCGACCCTAAGGCAAACCTATTGTGGGGTTTTCTTGGCTAGATTTGTTCACAGGGGGTTTTCTTTGCCTTCCTCTGTGTCTGAGTGTGTAACTTGCTCAAGGTCACCCAGTGAGTTTCCATGGCTGAGCAGAGATTCAAGCCCTGGTCTTCAGAATCATAGTCCAATGTTCAGAACACAACAGCACACTGCCTCTGTAACCTACAGCCTTTTTGTCTTCTCTCTCTCTCCCCCCTCCATTAGACCATGTGTTCAATTTTACATAAGTCATGTGTATGTAAAAATTATTTTGTATGTTTTACAAAGAAGACGTAGTGTCTTTGCAGACTGCCAGAAATAGTGCACATTAAATTGAGGCACTGCCCTGGCTCAGTGCTAGGGAGTCATGGGAATTGTATTTTTTTCTGGGACATTGAGCCTTCTCTGTCAGAGAGCTCTGGTGCCACAATAAATTACAGTTCCCATGATTCCCTAGCACTGAGCCAGGGCAGTGCCTCAATTTAATGTGCACTATTTCTGGCAGTCTGCAAAGGCCCTTAGCTTATTTCTTTTTCTGCTAGACCCTGTGGGTGAATGAGTGGAGTAGGCATTGGACTGATTATTCCTTAGCTTTTGCCGTGTCAATTCGATTACTCTGCTTGAACGATCCAGTGCTAACTCTGACAATTCCTAGCACCAGCAACCATAGCCAACATAGGCAATGATGAGAAATACTGGGAATTACTCCCCCCCCCCCACAACATTTAGAGGGCTGCACTATAAGGGCCCTGTCTGCATGGACCAAAAGACCTACCCCTGTTCTGGTGTCATCCTACTTGAATGATTCACATCCCAAACCCTGGCTCTTGTGAGAGCAGTTTGGAAGATGTCTGGCACAGTCCTCACCAGAACCAGGGTTTAACAGCCTTAATATGAATTTTAAAAACTTACTTGTTGCTCCAGAACCTCTGGGAAGATACAGAACCCTCTGTTTCTGTGCTGCCGTGGCTTTCTGCACAGGCATCCTGCTGAGCTGCCTGGCACATCTGCCACTGTGGCAGGTTACTTGTTCTGAAGTCAGAATGAGAACGCAAAGATCTTCCAACACACAGGGCCTCTGCAGACGGCTAATTGAGCCGTCTCCGAGACCCGGAAGAGGAGGAGCCACCGCACGAGCGGCGCTCCTTCCTCTTCCTGAGGTCGCCCTGGGAGCTGCCGGCCCTCTGCATGGCTGGTGCTTCCAGGGCAACCTCCCGCCGCAGTGACCGGACGCGCTGCGGTGGAAAAGGCAGGGAAAGTGCACCCTACGCGTTTAGGGCGCACTTTCCCTGTCTCGTAAAAGGAGCGGCAATTTGCTGCTCCTTTTAGGGTCACCACAGGAGCGCCATGGTCCGGCTGCCACGGTCCCGTCTGCATCCCCCCACAGCCACCACAGGTATCTCAGTTCTGCAGTCAGAACAAGGTGCCCAGTGATGGCCACATGCTGAGATAAATATTTCTCTCTACCTGAACAATTCACTAGTTAGATTAGGATTTAGCCTTTTATGTAAATATAGATTAAAGCCTTGTTTTGAAAAAGCAGAAGAAGCTGTTGCTTATATTTACTCGTCTATAGATCCCAACATTACATCCCATATCCAAGGTTTAACTGATGTAAAACAGATATGGGACAAACTACAGAAAGTGTTTGATTCTCCAAGTACTTCTAATCAAACAGCTGTCATGATCAAACCTGTTAGCACAAAGTTGCATCACCCTCAATTTTTGAATCAGCATATTAATAGCTTTATGACACTTTGTCCTGAGTTACAGCACCTGGAGAATCCTTTCCAGAACATGCAAACTTGGACTGTTTTTGCCTAGCCTTCCAAAATATTACTCTCCAATAATTAATGCTTTGCAAGTTAAAGATGTTTCTTTGTATGGTGCTGTTGTTCACATTGTTGAATTCCAAAATAGGCAAACGTGACAACTATAATACAAAAGCAACATACAGAGAATTAGGTCAATTTGCTGCAGAGGATTTGCAAAAGGCCTCTTTTCCTCCCAGGTCAAATATAAACAGTCAAAGTCAAGAGCTGAGCTGCAAAAGCTGCAAAGCCAGGGGCTGAACACCAAAAGCAAAAACAACTTTAAGAAAGCAGTTTTAAACCTTAAACAGAAATCTTCCAGCCATATTGATATTGGTTTGATTCAAATTGTTGGAGGTAAATATAAAAAAACAAGTTTTCATTGATAGTGGAGGCAATGTGTACTATCTCAACAGCAAAGAATGGTTTGTTGATGTAACTTTTCCTGTCTATCTTGCTAATGGTCAAGACGTTTTTGCACAGGGAAAAGGAACTGTTATTTTGCAAACAAAACTTGATCCTGACAGAATAGGAACCTTACAAATCAATAATGTTTACTATGTACCAGATTTGCAAGCCTCCTTTTGCACTGTGCAAACCACAACATCAAGAGGCAACTGTGTCAGTTTCAGAAAGCAATCTTGGCCTCTACTGCCAAGATTTTGATCCATGCCCTAGTGGTCTTGCGACTAGATTTTTGTAACCACCTTCTGGCAGGGCTTCCTCTTTCTCATCTCCATCCTTTAATTTTGGTCCAGCATTCTGCTGCATGCATTATCGCATCTGCTCACCGTTCTGACCATATTTCTCCTTTACTGTCATCCCTTCACTGGCTCCCCATCCCTTTTCATATTCAGTATAAGCTTTTGTTGTTGACTTTTAAAGCCTTGCATGGGTTGGCCCCACCTTATTTATCTGAGCTTCTTTCCCCTCACCGTCCCACGCATGTCCTCCATTTTGGTAATCAAGGTCTGCTGTCTCAGCCCTGGATTTTTACTGCTCCATCCCGGATTCATCCCTTCTCACTTGCTACCCCTCATTTCTGGAACCTCCTTCCCCCATGAGCACAGGGCATCACTTCTTTAACCAGCTTCAAAGCTGTAACTCATATACTGTTCAGGGAGGCGTTCTCAGGCATTGCATGATTATTATTTGATGTTTTTAATTTCTTGCCTCCCTTGTATTAATATATATTATTTTATTATTCTGTAGAATGTATTATTATTTTATTATTATTATTAAAGTTTATTTCTAGAGCGCTGTCAGTGTACACAGTGCTGTACAAAAGACAATCAAGGATAAAACAGAATAAAACCTGCCAGAGGTGTACAATCTAAGTAAAACAATGAGTAAAATAATAAAAGTCAATTAAAACAAAGACAATTACAACAATTAATAACAACATCAACTGTAAACCCAAGTGACAGAACAAATAAATGTTCTGCCATTGGAAGGCTTATCTTTATCTCTTTTTAATCTATTTTATTATCTGTATGTACAGTGCTGAGTAAAATATGTAGAATGCTTGAAAGTAAAGGCCACTAGACCTCCACACCCTTCAATTACTGAGAGGCAATCCAATAAGGCATTGGATCTTTTACATGCTGATCTTTCTGGACCAATGAATCAATGAATCAAAAGTCAGCAGGAAGCAACTCTGACTTTATGACTATTATTGATGATTTCAGCAGGTACACATATACTTACCTTCTCAGAGAGAAGAGTCAAGCCTTTCAAAAATTCAAAGAGTACTTTAATCGAGTCTCTAACAAATTTGGCTATAAACCAAAGAGCCTGCACACAAACAATGGAACTGAATTTATCAATGCTGAATTTGATGAATTTTTAAAGGAACATGGCATTGAACATCAGACCACACAGGCTTATTCTCCAGAACAAAATTGTGTGGCAGAGAGAATGAACAGAACTCTCAAGGAGATGGCAGTCACCATACTTTTGGAAGCTAATGTGCCTAAGCACTATTGGTCCAAAGGCATCAAGACTGCTACTGACCTGTGTAACCAACTGCCAACTAAATCCAAAGATACAACCCCATTCCAGTTATGGCATGGAGTTACACCTAAATTAAACCATCTGAAGGTTTTTGGAAGCAAAGCATTTACCTATATTCCCAAGCAAAAAAGAGGTAAACTTGACTGCAGAAGTGAAGATGGAATTTTTGTTGGTTATGCTAGAAATTGTTATAGAATTCTAAATCCAGATGGATGCACAATAAAATTAACAAGTGTTGTTTATGTTGCTGAAAGACCACAGCCCAAATCTAATCCAAACCAAGATGTCTATCCAGATTTATTTACAGTGGAAGACTCCCAGCAGCAATCCATACCAAGATGTCTATCCAGATTTATTTACAGTGGAAGACTCCCACCGGCAACCAGAGTATGTGAAGTTCATTCATCCTCCAGAGGTCTTGCATCCTGAAGGGGTTACATCTGCAGTGGACCAGTCTAACGATGAGGAACTGGATGGCTTGCAAGAAGCAGAGCCAGGTATCCAAATCCAGGTGAGAAGGTCAGAATGCTCTAATAAAGGTGTGCCACCTGACAGATTCTCTTATCAAGCCACAGAAGAAAGAATTCCAAAACCCTCTGATTGGAAAAAGATCAAGAGACTGCCAATGACAGATTCTGAGATGTGAGTGCAAGCTGCTAGTGAGGAGATGCAATCTTTATATATATAAAAAGACATGGACTTTGTCAAAATTGCCAGAAGGAAAAAGAGCTATTGGCTGTAGATAGGTCTTTACCACAAAGCAAGATGTAGAAGGGGAGATTCAGAAATACAAAGTAAGGCTTGTGGCTAAAGGCTATACTCAAAAGTATGGTGAGGACTACAACAAAACTTTTGCTGGAGTAGTTGCACACACAACCATCAAAACTCTTCTAGCTGTTGCAGCCTATAAGAAAATGAATGTTCAAGATCTGGACTTCCAGACAGCTTTCCTCTATGGCGATCAGTCTGAACAACTATATATGGAACAACCTCCAGGATTCCAAGTACTTGGAAAGGAGCATCTTGTATGCAAATTGCAAAAGAGCATTTCTGGTTTAAAAAAGGCTGCCAGAGCATGGAGTGAGAAATTGAACCAGCTTCTTATCAAAGAGGGGGTCATTCCAGGCACAATTGACAAATGTGTGTACAAGAGATTCAGAAATAATAAATGGACTTATAGTACAAGTTATGTTGATGATCTGATCCTGTGCAGTGAGGACAAAGCAGATAGTGAAGAGATAATCCAGAATCTCAAGAAAGAGATTGATATCAAGAATTTGGTAGACATCTCACACTATCTTGGAGTACAAATACAAAGAAGTAGTGATGGATGTTTCTTCCTGAATCAAAAGCAGAAGATAATGGATCTTCTAGACTGTCTTGGCCTGAAAGATGCAAACTCTATGCCAACTCCAATGGAAGTAGGATTTTTAAAGGTCTCTAAGAAATCTAAAATTTTGAAAAATGGAGAGAAATATAGGACTTCAGTTGGAAAACTCCTATACATAGCCAATTTCACCAGACTCGACATTATCAATCCTGTTAGTATCTTATGCAGAATGGTCAACTGTCCTACTGAAAGAGATTTCATTGCAGAGAAGAGAGTTGCCAGATATGTAAAAGGAACTGCAAATCGCAGGCTGATGCTGCCAGTCTGTAACCAACCACAGCTTCACCTGTGCAGATGCAGACTGGGCTGCAGACCTGGCAGATAGAAAATCAACCAGCAGAAACCTTATCTTCTATGGTGGAGGAGCTGTAAGTTGGACAAGTAAGAAGCAATCCACAATTACAGATTCTTCTACTGGTTCTGAGTGTGTTTCAGCAAAAGCAGCATGTGATGAAATTAAATGGCTGCACAACTTGCTTCTAGACTTTGGGATAACAGAGGCCAAACCAACCATTTTGATGCAAGATAATCAAAGCTGCATCAAGATTTCTGAGAGTAAAAAGCCACTCAAGAAGAATATTGACATTGTCTGTCACAAAATGCAAGAGATGTGTAAAAATGGACCTGTCCAGTTAGAGTATTGCAACACTGAAGTGATGATTGCAGACATCCTTACCAAGCCTCTACCAAGAGATCAGTTCCAAAGACTTAGGGCCTCTACAGATGGGAAGCCGTGGGCTGCCCTGAGAAGCCACGGATTGGGACGCCTCGGCCCCGATCCACCCTTATGGCACCTCTGAAAAAGAGCACTAAAATAGCACTCCTTTCAGAGGAGCCAAAAGGGGCACTGGAAGAGGCGCCAGGTGCCTCTTCCATGCTCCTTCCAGCTCAGCGTGTCTGGACGCTGAGCTGGAAGGACATCATCGGAGCGCCCGCTGTGTGCAATGGCGGGTGCTCTGATGATGTCCTCAGGAAGGGGTTGGGGTGCCCAGCGTCTGGCTGCCCCTCCTCTTCCTGGGCTTCAAGACAGTGCTTTTTGCCATCTGCATCCCCCCTAAGCAAAGGGATGAAGATCCTTGATGTTGGTCCAAGAGAATGAGAAGGGGATTGTTGGAAGATCTTTGCATTCTCTTTTCCCCTCCTCAGATAGATAGGGATTCCTGCTTGGAAACTCCTCACCCTCTCTCTCTCATTCAAACTAACCATGTGATGTAGGTCACTCACTCTCTTTGGGACTAATAGTCTTTCTCTCAAGATTTTCATCTGAGCATTTCCATCTTCCTGCTCTCTCATTGTTTGGAAAGATGGTGAGATAAATTTTTCTCTCTACCTGAACTATTCACTAGTTAGATTAGGATTTAGCTTTTTATGTAAATATAGATTAAAGCCCTGTTTTTCAAACTACAAATTACTTGTTTGTTGTTTTTGAGTCAGTATGAGTTCTTAGGGAAGCATAGTTAGGCAAAGTCACTTTTCTGCTACTCTGCTGTTTTAAAACCAGACTCAGGCTTGGCTTTTATATTTGGATATTTAAATATTTTTTTCCTTAAAAAGCCTTAGGAAACTTAAATTACCCCACACAGTGGATATGACTAGTGGCTTGGCAGGATGCCTGTGCAGACGCCCATCATGGGGTGGAAATAGAAGCTAAGATAAAGGGAGCACATCAGGACAGCTTGGGGCCACAATAGTCCAGGCCTTGCTAACAAAGCTGTGGTGTCTAACACAAGTTTGCTTGGATTGTAGCTGGGGAGATAAGAGAGAAAATCAATTAGTATATTTTGTTCACTTGTGCAGTTTCAAGTACATCTGCTGGGCAAAACAACAGTCAAACTAACTGAGGACTTGCAGCAAAATGTTTGGCTGGGGTGCAGTGTGTCATCTCTTCCCTGCCAATGGGTAGTGGCGTATGATGGAGTGAGCAACTGGGGAAACCTAGGGGATCCCATTTGCCTCCAAGGAGACTTTGGAGGACTGTACCCTCCCCTCAGTGCACCCACTCTTGAAAGCAAGGCTCCTAAATGGCCTCAAATGCTCTCTAGGGGACATGGGGAACATTCTCACAACATTTTGGGGGGCATTTTAGGCCCAGAGAGGCCTTTTTGAAGAACAGGAAGTGAGTAGAAGCCACTTCCTGTTCACTTTCTATTTCAAAAAAATCCCCTCCATGTCATAAATTGGCCCAGTCCCCCCCCCCATGTGGTGTAATTGCCCCCACAGCTCTAGATTTAGGATAAACAACTTTTTGAAAAAAACTTGCAAATAGTTTTTGACTGCTAGGGGGCCCAGGGGGCCTCAAAATGTGGTGGAAATGCCCTCTACACCCAAGCCATTTAGTATTTTAAATGTTATTACCAGCACCTTGAATTCAGACTGGAAGTGCAGCGACAACCTGTACAATGTTAGTGCAGGTGGAAGACTGAGTCCATACGCAGAAGACAGCCAGCTAGGTAAGAAATACCACTGGAAATTCTGGAAGTAGTTGTAGGCAAAAATTCCTACAACTTTTTTTTTTAATTCTGAAGACACTTTTTTTTTGAATTCTGAAGACACTTTTAATCTTAGGGGGGATGCAGATGGTGAAAAGCGCTATCTTCAATCCCAGGAAGGGGAGGGGCAGCCGGATGCTGGGCGCCCCATCCCCTTCCTGAGAACGTCATCAGAGCGATGGCCCATCCACATAACGGGCACTCCGATGACGTCCTTCCGGCTCAGCGTCCAGACACTTTGAGCCAGAAGAGACACCGAAGAGGCGCGCCATGCCTCTTGAGGTGCCCCTTTCATAGCTTGTAGAAGAAGTGCTATTTTAGCACTCCTTTGGCAGGCAGCGAAAGGGAGGATCGGGGCCGAGGTGTCTGGCAGCCTCGGCCTCGATCCTCCGCTTCCAGGGGCGGCCCAGGGCCACCCGTCTGCATCCCCCCATAGTTGCAGCAAATATTTACAAGCACAATAGAGCAATATTTACACCATCCAACATATTGCTCCGCCACCATTCGACATCCACCTAACCACAATGCATTGGAACATTCTTCCTTATATACACAAACTCTGGCTAGGATTCTGACCCAACCTCCTGCCACTGTTTCATCATTTTCCTGTCACATATCCACAGTGACTGTGCAGTTTTGAACTGTTACCACACAACTTCCTGCTGAAGTTTCATCAGCTTCCTCTGAGTCAGCTTTTCACTTTTGTGCACATTCATCTTTGAACATACTGAGCTCAGGGCACCTTTCACTTTTGTTCCACATTTCATGCATCTGCGACATTTTAGAGTCTGAAGCAAATTCTCACTGACATGCAATTCATGTGAAAAATGAAATAGTGCAAATTCTTGGGAGTTGTTCTATCCTCTTTACTCTCTTTTTTTCTACCCATTGGAGGGCCAATACCCACCCCTGTAGTGGGTATTGAGATGAGTTATCATTCAGCCAACATGGTTAAACAAACAACCTGATTTACCCTTGGACTAATACACAGATTGGAATGTAGTCACCCTTCAGTATTTGTATTTTCAAAATTTTGCTATAAATTTTTTGGCTCAAAAATCATACCAGGATGTGTCCAAAAATGATATTTTGTGGGGAAACAGTGCATATTTTCATGGTTTTCTTTTTTAAAAAATCCCAACCAACCCTGAGGATGATGGAGAAATTGGATATAATGAATTTATGAATTTATGTACTGAATTCTGTGCTCTCTCTCCTTCTGTGTCTCTGCATCATAGACTTCCTCAGCTATTTCTAATAGCTGGGCCATGTTCCTCCCAGCAAAGCCCCCTTGTTTTAACAGTTCTCTTTTAATTTCTGGGGAACTTTGACTCACAAGAAACATCTGTATCATGGTTTTATTTTGCTCTGGGTCAAAAGGCGTAAACTTCCTGAAAGCTTCACACAGTCTTTCCAGAAAAGCTCCTGGGGATTCTTCTGACCTTTGCTTCATTTCTATAATCTTAGACAAACCCACCATGGTTTTATCTTGCTCTACCCTTCTCTGGGAGACTAGGCACTTTTCTTCACTGAAAAGAAAAGGAGACTGTCTCCAGCAGATCTCTGTCAGGGCAGTAAATTTCTTTTAGGTCTCTGCACAATTCTCTTTCCAATTTCCTCAAAAGTAGATCCTGGAGAGGGCTCAAACATGGTTTTTGAAGACTGATTACCTCCCATAATCCTCCCCTTCTGATTAGACAAAGACAGACACAATAGGTTGAAAATAAAAAAAGGTTTGAGGTTGCAGTGAAGGAGGTCTGCTTCCTCGGAAGGGAAAAGAGGGATTTTTACACTCACAATTTCACACCACTGGCCCAGAGCGTTGGATCTCTACCCTAAAAGCAGGTCAAGGCTAGGTACCTTAAAGTCACTCGTGGGAAGATCTCAGTGGCCTTTCCACAGGTGGGCTGCCTGCCACACAGACCCACAACCGTTCACACACCTAACCCTGGTCTTGCCCTGTGGCAAGAGACTGAAGACTAGTTTGTCCCTCACATAGACGCACCAGCATCCATACACGACAATCTACCTCCCACACCCGGTTTCAGATTCCTACCTGAATTGGACCTTAGTTTCTGGGTTTTCACAGAGTCTCCCCCGGCCAGGAGCTTGCTACTAATCCAGAAACTAGAGGGGGTGGCCTGGACCCCTCGTTGCCCACTGCTGCGGACCTTCCCCAAGGTCCACTGACCTGCCTACCTGTTTCCCAGTTTCTAACTTTACTACTCACCTGATCCAGAAGAGGCCTGCCTCTTGTTTCTCCCGTCTGTGTTTTCAAACCACTGGCATCTCTTGCATGGTCCTAGATTGGAGTCTGCTTCCCGCTTCAGGCAGAAAGAAATTCCCGGTCTGCTCTTTCCAAAAATGTTGGAAATGCGTGCATGAGCTTCAGTCGATCTCCTCCTCCCGAATCAGGAAACAGCCTTCAGCAAAGAGGGAGATATCCCCACCTTGCTCAAAAGAATCTGAGTCATGGCACCAAAATATGTAGTGGAAAAACAAACTGTAGCAAATTAACTCTCAGCATCCAGGGTTCTTAGGCAGAGTTGAAGCAGAACAGGGGACCTCAAAATTAGTTTAAAAACACAGATTTATTGCCAGCAAGTCCCAATGGAATTAGCATTCAGATCATTGGGCCAAAGACAAGCCAAAATGTCTGTAGGTTTATACACTGACAAAGAAACTCAAAGCTGACATTCTATTGGACACTTTAAACTCTAAACATATAGAATCCTGAGCAATGAGAGTAAAGATCTATGCATACATTATAATCTATTTAGGATACCATTATTGCCATGCCCACTGCATTCTGGAAACCTCTTATCTGTACCACGAGGCCTCTAACCCAGTGTCTTGGTCTGATTTATTATGGCTGTGATATTCACCAGGCACCTCTGCTAAAACATCAGGGTCACAATGTACTCCAAACATTTCTGCTATTCTCTGCACATTCCTTGAGTTTAAACCTTCCAGCATCTTCCTTAGAGGCCCCACTTCCCAGGATCCTCTCTGCATGGCTGCTTGGCATTTGCTTAACCTCTATTTTCTACACATATTTAGTAACACACATCTCTAATTTAGGCATATAAAACATCAATTAAAGAAATCCTCCTGCCTCACTATAAGTCCTTTTGACTCCTGATCTCTGGGGGACTCCTATGCCAAAAGTAAATTTTTCTTTTGGTCTGAAAATGTACTGCTACACCTCCAAAAGAGTCCAAGACTCCCTGCTTGTGGTGTTACTAGTTCAAAAGGGATTAAATCCAGTTTTAGGCCCAAAATAATGGGATTTTTCCCCCCAGAACAAAAGGTAATTTTTAAATTGTTTCTTACTTTGAAATTTTTTCCCTAAAGGGTAAAAAAAATAGACAAGTCTGAACAAATGAGGGCATCTTCAGGAGACATTTAAAACACAACATATTATTCATCCTCTGTAACAGTGGGGAAGATATGCCAAACTACAGATGCTATGATGGAAAAGGCTCACTTCTCACCAGATGACATTAGTGCCTTTGCAGATCTATAAAGAGAAAGGTAGGCTTCTAGGTAATGTGAACCAGAGATATTTAAGTTTTTATACGTTAATATCAGAGAGCCAATGTGGTGTAGTGGTTTCAGTGTTAGACTAGGACACTGGGACACCAGGGTTCGAATCCCTGCTTAGCCATGGAAACCCACTGGGTGACCTTATGCAAGTCACAGACTCTCAGCCTCAGAGAGGGGTAAAGGTGAACAAATCATGCCAAGAAAACCCTGCAGTAGGCTCGCCTTAGGGTTGCCATAAGTTGTAAATCACCAGAAGGCACACAACAACAACAAATCAACATGTTAATAACAAGACCTTGAGGATGGCTTGGTGGCTAATAGGTAGTCAGCAATTGAAGAGAAACAGGCATAGTTTATATCTGCTAAGGATTTTTCATCAGCATATCATGAATTTGGGTGATTTTTGTTCTCAGCCAACTCTTTGCCCAAGAGGATGAAACTGAAGGTCATCAGATTAGTTGCCTATGTTTTTGTTTTCTCTATCTTCAGCTACACAGTTGTGTAGTAAGATAATGAAATATGAAGCCACAAAATAGACTTTGAAGAATCATGAATAATTTTGTAGGCCAGAAGACTGATATTCAGCTACTGCAACACCAGTGTTTTAAAGTTATTTTTTACTATTAATCAGGGAATCTATAGACTAGCAAGTCAAACATTATTGCTGACCCATTTAGTAAAATCTGAACTGGAGTATGGGGTATGTTTCAGCCAAAATCAAACACCTTTTAAGTGTCAGTGAAAGGGAGCTGATCTCAACTCAAAGAGCTTTGGCTTGATATGTCCTTAATGGCCCTATCTGAATTGGCCAGGATACTCCAGGGGGAAGCCCAGAGTGTCCTGGCCTTGGAGTTGCCTTGCCTCAACAGAACAATACACAGATTTGCATGCTAATCTTCTCAACAAAGTGTCACACAGTATATATACCCCACCCACCTCCATGCCACCATTCTCTGAAGATGCCAGCCACAGATGCAGGTGAAACGTCAGGAATACATTCTTCTAGAACATGGGCTCACAGCCTGAACCCCCCCCCCCCCCCGCCCATAAAACTACATGAGGATCAATTTATATACATTTATTATTTATTATTTGAAATGTTTCAACCTGTCTTTTATGCCAATGAATTCCAGGAAAGAATACAATCGCACACATTTGTGGTTGTTATTTGTCTTCAGTCTGACTCCAGTTTATTCCAATGATCTCACAGGATTTTCTTGGCAAGATTTATTCAGTGGAGGTTTCCCAATCCTCTAAGACAAATAATCATATGATACAATAAAATAATCCAACACAACACACTTAGCATTAAATCTAAAGACATCAACACAATAAAACCTCCAAATAGAGCAAGGAGCAATGAAACCAACTAAAAATTCCCACACAGTGAGAATGTCTTAATTTAGCCCAAAAAGTTTGTAATGTCAGTGCCACAGGTATATGAAAATTACTGTGCCGTCAGAGAAACTGACCTTTAGTTTGTACATATATAATGTACCTCACCAGTGATGTCACATGATAAAGAGCCACTTACTGATCTTAAAAAAACAACAACAAAAAACAGCCCTGGTGGCGCAAAAAAACAGCCCTGGTGGCGCAAAAAAACAGCCCTGGTGGCGCAGTGGTTAAATGCCTGTACTGCAGCCACTCACTCATAAAAACAAACAAACAAAAAACCACAAGGTTGCGAGTTCAATATCAGCCAGGACTGAGGCTCGACTCAGGCCTGCATCCTTCTGAGGTCGCTAAAATGAGTACCCAGCTTGTTGGGGGGCAATCAGCTCACAGTTGTAAACCGCTTAGACACCCCATAGTGTGTATGAAGCGGTATATAAATGAAGCTGCTTTGCTTTGCTTTGCTTAATGCATGGGTAAGGTAATGTGGAAAGAGGCCTTCCTTACCACATTTAGATACTAATATGCTTAGGGTGTTTGAAGTTTACCAGCATCTTAAATTGGAATTAGGAACAAATAGGGGACCATACGTTTAGGTGGCAACAGTGGTTGAACGCTAATGGGAACAATGGCTGACTGAGGGCCTTTGCAGACTGCTAGAAATAGTGCAAACTGAGTCCACTTTAACTGTCCTGGCTCAGTGCTACGGAATCATGGGAATTGTATTTTTTTTTCTGAGACATTGAGCCTTCTCTGTCAGAGAGCTCTGGTGCCACAATAAACTACAGTTTCCATGATTCCCTAGCACTGAGTCAGGGCAGTTAAAGTGGACTCAATTTGCACTATTTCTGGCAGTCTGCAAAGGCCCTGAGTCAGGGTACAGCACAAGGAGGGCACCAGGACGTTGAAGGATATGTGACAGAAGAGGCAAGGAATTGAGTAAGCTCCATAGTTTAGATCAATTATTCCCAAATTTTGGTTCTACAAATGTTTTGGATTTCACCTCCCTGAATTCAAGACAGCTGGCCAAGCTGGCCAGGACTTCTGGTCCAATGTCCAAAACACCTGGAGGACCAAAGTTTGAGAACCACTGGCTTAGATGCATCATGATCCTGGTATTCTAATACCCATAGATAAATCAGATGGGGGAGTGCAAGAACCAGAGGTTGTGCAGATATATGGCTAAAGGAAATCCAAAATACAGTTTATCCATCATTGCCTTGCCATGAATTGTCAAGGATGTGAACCCAGAACTTGTTGTACAATGGACCAGATGGTTCTGAACCTCCCTGAGTGTTAAGATCCCCAGGGTTTCTTAACTCCCTCAGAGTTAAGATACTCTCCATCCCATCACTTACACAGTATATTTGGTGAGGACATGCTGTCTCAGTTGTTGTTGCCAGGCTGTGGAATTCTCTCTCACAGGAGACTAGGCTGCCCCTTGCTTAGCTCCTTTCACCATCAGTTAAAGTCCTATTCATTTGAAGAAACATTTGGTTAACTATGGGCCGATGCATACAGCCCATAAGGGGCAGCTCTGCGCTGCCCTGGGAGCGGTGGATCAGGGCTGCAGCAACCACACGCTGCAATCCTGATCCTCCTTTTTGCCCCCTCCCCCAATAGAGCAGGCAAATGCCGCTCCTTTTGGGGGCGTCAAAAAGCTGCCTTTTGAGTCACCGTGGTGGCTCTTTTGTGTCCTTTTGGTGCAGTGTCTCTGCACACTGCACCAAGAGGGTGCCCTGATGCCATGTGCCATGCGGACAGGCGCGTGGCATTGGGGCGGAGTCAGGGTGGAGTCAGGGTGGCTGGCGTGTGGTCGCCCCACCCCAGCTCCACCCCTAGACTGCCCCTTTTGGCCAGTCTGCATCAGCCCTATGTGGCTGTGTTGAAACAACTTTAATGGGGGGTGGGTGAGTTGCGCACCACATTTTAGTGGTCTTATGATGATTTTAAATTGTTTCAAAGTATTAATGTTTTAATGTGGTATCTGCTTAATTTTTTTAATTTTATTTATAATTTTTAATTCATGTTGTCAACCAGTTTGGGTCAGGAGAAAAGCAGGACATAAATTAAATAAGTAAAACAAATGTTTTAGACTCCCACCATCCTCAATAATAATAATAATAAAATCAGGGCGGCTTACAACAATAAAAACAGTACAATAACCCAATCCAACCCTCCCCCCCTTAAAACAGTATTAAATCAGCAGAAATTAAAATCCACAATCAACAAAACAATTAAAACCCAATAATAAAACCCACAGCAGTAATCCTTGCCATCCTTAGATGGGGCCACGTAAGGATCACTGGGGTGGGAGTGCCCGAGGCCGGGATGATTTAATCTGGAAAGGCCTGCCGGAAGAGATCCATCTTCAGACCATGCTGGTTGGGGATGATGGAAGCAGGAAACTAGCAACATTGGAAAACCACTGTTTCTCCATCCCTGAAGAAGATAAGTGCCAAAGTTGCCTTGAGCAAGAAAGCAGCTGCTGAATTTGACACCTTCCTGTCTCTTCCCTCCCTTTTGTTAATGAGTTATCTTCAGCTCTGCCCATTGTATGGTAATGGATAGTTTTGTTGGGAAATCCTGGAAGGCAGAGGTAGTTTCATGTTTCAAGCAATCCCTTTTAAGCCCTCATATACGACTGATCAGAAGTAAAATGGGAAGCACTATTAACAGTGCAGTTGCTCCCACTGGTAGTAAGCAATGATATCTAACAATGCCCCTAGGAGCTAGTTAAAAAGTGCCTCACACACTTCAAAAAGCTCCTTAATGTAACTGCGTTTGAAAGCTGTCAGTTGCTGGTAGAGCAAAAGGGTTTCTGGACTGGAAGGGTGATTGCAACTTTTCTTTCTTGGTAATTTGGAAATCATAATAAAACAGTGCTTAATTTTGTTTCTCCAACCACATGGCTAATGTTTTTTTCATTTAAAAAGAAAACCTAGGAAACAGAATTTTGCAGTTGCATTTTCCCCTCCTAACTGGGTTGCCAGGGGATCAATACCATCAGCATTTTTATACACCATTCCTGAAAACAGAGGCTCAGGGAAATAGAATACAGCCTAGACATGGTCTGCTTTAGCTCCTGAGTTATCTGGTATGTTAAGCTAACTGAATTCCACCAAGTAGGGGGATTTTTCTTTCAGTGTTCAACATCACTTCCATTCTTAGCCATTTGAACAACAATTGGAGTCAATAAATTGGGTCTGGATTTAGACTTGCTTATATGTGGAATATGAATAGGTGTGGTGTGTGTGTGTGTGGAAATCTGACAATTTCACTTTCTTCCACATTTGAATTTTTTTAAACCCAAGAGTCTTACATCTGGAGGTTTATAAATTTTGGCAAATTATTCAAAAAGGAATTAAAGCAACATTCCCCCTTCCCATTTGCACAGACCAAATTCAACTGGGACAATTATTTTTAGCATTGGGAGTAACATGTTGTACCAAATTGCCCCCCTTATGTTAAAGCTGGGGAGCTCTGGGGGGGGGGACCACCAATAGATGGCAATATTAATTCATAATAACCAAACTTCTGAATCCAGACTTTTAAGAATCAAGCTGTCAAAGCCCTGGGTTTAGGTGAGTAAACACTTTAAGTTCTTTTCAACCCAGATATGAATTTAAAATTTTAGTAAATTCTTACCAAAGCAAACTGAAGCAGAAGTCTCGCCTATTTCACCTCATTGAAATCAATAGGAGTTAAGGCAGGAAGTCAAGATCCTTTTCAGTGCCAGCACATACACAGTTGTGATTTTCTGGACAAAGTTCTTTTGATATTTTGAGCATGGCTGTCAAGAGCATGGTGTTGGGGCCATTGTGAAAAAAGTCATCTTAAGTCCCACTGATTTCAATGGATCTGCTGTAAATACAACCACAACTGAATCTAGCCCCACAGGCTTGTTTTTGAACAATTTCTTTGTGGTGCTTTCAGAAAAGACTTGAATAATGCAAGTGTGGGCACCAATGTGGTTCACCTAAACTGGATTGCATTTACTAAGCAAATGGATGGGGATACTAGCTTGGGTAGGACAGCCTCTGCTCTTTATTTGTCCCTTTACCCAGGTTCTGCATGATAATCCTAGTCCTATAAGAGCCCACCTAGGAATGAAAGTACACTGTGTAACATTAAAACACCTGTATGTTCTTTTTATGGCTTCTATTTGTGAAGGAGATAAATGCACATCTACCAGAATAAAACATTTTTTCTGATTATGACAAACGGTGTGTTTCTTTTCCCTTGTGGGATGTAATAGGAATATCAATGTTTTACGTTTCATATAAAAACCCAAGTTTGATAAAAGATGAAACACATTTAAAGAAGTTGTTATCTCAGTTATAGGTAAAGTACCATTATACTAAAATTCATAGGCTCAGGATTGTAAGTGCTGTGGATTTGCTGGCTTGCTGTGAATCTAATCAATTCTAAATGTATGACACCCCAAATCCAAGCACAATGGGCAAGAAAAAATGTTATTCATTACAGATGAAGATCTTTATTTATCAGTCCATCCATCCACTCATCCAGCCACCCAACCTTTCACTTTAGGCTTGGCAGAGATAACAGCTAAACCTGCAGTGTTTAACTAACTAATAAGTTCAATTATGCAATTAAAACCTCATGATTAACTAAAATGATGGCTCCAATTAAATAAGTAGCTTTTTAAAAAAAATCAAAAAAGAAAAGGTGTATTTTTTTAAAAAATAATTACATATAAAACTTTAGAGGTCAAGCAACTTTGTAAAAGAGACATCTCTCTTACCTCACAGAGAGAGGAATGCTTCTTTTAAGATGGTGTCTTCAATGACTGAATTAAGCACCAGTCAAACACCAAGGAACACCTATTGTTTTTATCCACATGTACATTTTTGAAACTATAATCAGTTTTCAATTGACTGACTCATGAATTGAAATGGAGAATTAATTTGAGATTTCTTTTAATTGGGTGACAAATCTGGTCCCAATCATCCTAAAATCTAGCAGTAGTTAAAATTCTGTATGTAATGTGTATACATACCAGAGCTTGAAGCTCTCCTTTTAAAAGATAGTACATTAGAGCCACTTTTCAAAAAGGAAAGCATTTGTTGTTACATTATACCTTGACAGTAATGTGTTAGGAAAACAGAACTAACATTTGGTTTTGTGATTTCATTGTTTTTTAAAACCTTGAAAAATGGAAAATGAATAAAAAAATACCTCCAGATCACTCTACTACACCTATGCTCTTGTTACCTCCCAAAGTAACACTGTATGGACGTTATCACATGGGGTCTAAAGCAGACAGAACCCTGTCCCATCCCTGTCCCATTGTGGTTCCTTTGCTCCTGTGTTCACATGACGTTGCACAGAACCCCGCCCATCCCCGTCCCATTGCGGATCCTTTGCCCCTGTGTTCACACGACGTCACAGAGAACCCCCTCCCATCCCCCTCCCATCCCCGTCCCATTGCGGCATCATCCCCATTGTTTTGCATGCCGGTTTCATTGGGAATTACATTTGCGCGACCAGAAGCATACCGGAATGATGCTGCTTTCGTTCATTCCGGAATGATGCTAGTTGCTAGAGACCCGCGTGTGAAAACGTCCTATGACTAAGGTAATAAAAGCTGGGCTTCAGCTACTTTTCTAACACTTTACTCCAAAGCTCAACCTGTATCTTTGCACCTGTGATCTATACTACTTTCCTGTGTTATAGAAAGTCTTTGAAATAACTAAATATTCCCAAGATCTGCTCAGGCAATTTTACTGCCACTAATTTCTTCCTCATATAGTCTTCTAGTTGGGTCAGGAACACTTTGGCTCTTTTGTCATCTGGTCACAGTTATTGTGGTTAAGGGTAAAGTATTATGGGAGAAGTCAAGGAGGTAGGAATCCCTAAACCGTATCATAGGATCCACTGAATACTTTAAATGGGCTTATTTATTCATAGGTGGAGAAAGTTGGTTGGAGAAAAAGATGGAAAAACAGAACATGTCACACACATAACTCAGATGTAGAAGAGTAAGAAATTTGCTACAATTTCTGTCTATGTTGAACCTCAGGAGCATTTGAAGAATACTATCTATATAAGCAGATATGTGTGAGAAATACTGGCTTAGACTGATTCCTTTCCCTTTTCTGTTTATCTATGGCCTCTCTCAACTGTGTCAGAAGTGTGGCTGTGTGTGGGTGTGGGTGTGGGTGGGATTAGTATATTTCTTCCACAATAAGAATTCTGCCTTCCCCAAGAATTTTTCCTGATGTACCCACATTTCTAGCATAAAATTACAGGTTCAAGCCAATAGGAGGGGGTGCTGAAAAGTTCTCAGTCCAGCCAAGAAGGGAATGTCCTGGAGTCATGAAGCTTACATGTTATTCCATATATTCACCCTGAAGTTCAACACACTTGGCATATCATTTCCCAAGTTTCTTTAACCCTTCCAAAAAATAAATGGTGCTGCCTGGTCACTGAAATACTGCTCTGTTGCTGCTATCATCTCTGAATGAGGAGAGACTTAGGGAGCTGGATATGTTTAGCCTGAAGAAGAGACGGTTAAGAGGAGATATGATAGCCCTGTATAGGTATTTGAAGGAGTGTCACCTTGAAGATGGAGTGAGCTTGTTTTGCACTGCTCCAGAGAGAAGGACATGGAACAATGGATGGAAGCTACAAGAAAAGAGATTCCACTTAAACATTAGGAGAAACTTCCTGAGAGTAAGAGCTGTTGACAATGGAAATTGGAGTGTGGTGGTGCCTCCTTCTTTGGAGGTTTTTAAACAGGGGCTGGATGACCATCTGTCGAGGGTGCTTTTATTGTGAGTTCCTGCATGACAGGGGGTTAGACTGGATGGTGTTTGTGGTCTCATCCAGCTCTATGATTCTATGATTCTATGAATCATCCAAAAGTTTCCTTCTTTTCAAACTCAAAAAGAGAAGTCTGAAGACAGGAAATAGTTAGATGGAGCAAGATCTGGTGGGTAGGGTGGATGGTCTATGCACTCAAGCACCAAATTCTTCAAATCATCCATTATCTTGCCAGCCTTGTGAGCAGGTGCATTGTCCTGCAAAAAGAGAAAACTTCTCTGCAGCTTCCCTCACCATTTTTCCTTCAATGTCCCCTTTAATTGGCACAGAAAGTTAGAGTAATATTTTGCTTTAACTGTTTGGCCCTTCTGAAGATAGTCAATCATCTAAATACTTTCCTTATCCCAAAAAACTGTGGCATGACCTTTCTTGCTGACTCTTGAGGCTTGAATTTCTTCAGCCATAGAGAACCCAAGTGCTGCCACTGCAAGGACTGTTGTTTGGTCCCTGGATCATAGTTATATAACCATGTTTCATCAACAGTGTGGAGTCATTCCAATTCCCCCCCCCCCCCCCCCCCCAACTACATCACTCAAAATGTTGCAAAATCAACTTGGAGGTATCCACTTGATTTTATTTCTGGTCAGCATTCAGACATTTCAGAACCCACTTGGCTGACAGCTTCTGCATAGCCAACTGCTCATGAATTATAAACCCAGTGCATTCCCATGATATCTCTAGTGTTTCAGCAATTGTTTTAACTGAGATTCTCCAATCTGCCAAAATCAGTTCTATGAACAAACTCAATTATTTCAGGAGCTGATATTGTTGAAGCCCCTCTCCCCAGACCTAGCTTCATCTTCAGTCTCAAATCTCCATGCTGAAAGTTGGCATACCACTTCTTCACAGGAATTTATAGTCAAAAAAGTAAGTTTCTGAAGCCCTGGTCCAGCTTTTAGATTGTTACTGGTTTTATACAATTTTATGTTTTTTGTTTGTAGGCTTGTAGGAAATATGCTTTGATGCATTTGAATATAAATATAATAAAACAAACAATATTGTGAGTGTATCTGAAGACAGCTAGCATGTGGGAAGTCAGAAATAACCATCAAAACAAAATACCAGGTTTTGCTCATTTATAAAAGCTGAAGACACTAGAGAATATGGTACAAAGGTGACAACCTATTTTCACATTGATGACACAATGCTGTTGCTGAAAAATCATTGGCATGATCAACAGAATCCACTCATAGAGGATAGAATGTTATGTCTGGAGGAAAAGTTACATAAGTGGGGAGACTGGTGGGTGGAGGAGAGATTTTGTGAAAAGAGCAGTGAAGCAGATCAAGAAAATAAAATAATCTTGGGGACTGTGTCCAATTTTTCTAACATTTATAATAATTGACTTCACTGGGATTGCCTGGGTGTAGCTGAAGTCCAAATTAGCCTCCAGTGAGTCTTGAATAGTGTCTTAAGTCGATGGGATTTTTAGTACTGTAAAACAGATATGACAAAATATTTTCTTTGATGTGGGATAGAAAAATAAAATGGATCCCAGACGGATATTTCCATTTGCCTTTTCCCCTTAAGCAGTGGTCTTTAGTTTGCTTTAATTTCACGATGGCTTATGATCCATTATTGTCTAATAGGGGAGGGAAGAAATCTGCCAAGTAAAAGAATAAGATTGCAAAATATATAGGAAGTATCTTTAGATTCATTTTAACCCCTTTAGAATGCAGTCTTATGCATGTTGAAAAAGAAGTAGGTCTGAGCCCCATTGCATTGGTGGGACTTGCTCATGAGTGAGTGTGTTTAGGGTTGCCACTCTCGTTGCTACAAGAGAATCCTTACATTATGATTTTCATCACTAAGAGTTCTGCCGTTCTCAGTTACTTAGATGTGTCAACAGAAAATCTCAGAACCTGCATGCAGGCCTATGCCCCACTGTAATCTATAGGATCTGCCAGCATGATGTTCTATTCAGGAGCCTCTTCCTCAACTTGGTGCTTTTCAGATGTCTGGATTGCAACTCCAGTCGATCCCCATCAGAATGGCCAATGGTTAGGAATATGGAGGCTATAGTCTAAAACATCTGGTGGGGACTAGCCTGGGAAGGACTGGTATGTATAGTATTGGAGACTTAAAGAGGACTGTATTTCAAAATTGTGAAGAGATACAAGAGAGCCAGCATGTATAGTGGTTTGAATGTTTTGACTAGTATACTGGGAGACCAAGGTTCAAATCCCTGCTTGGCCATGGAAACCCAATGGGTGATGTAGGGTAAGTCACATGCTCTTAGCGACAGAAGAAGACAAAGATAAACCCCTTCTGAACAAATTTTGCCAAAAATGTCTGATGGGTTTGCCTCAGAAATTCAGAAATGATTTGAAGACACATAACATTTATAAATTTTTAATTATTTGAAGGGATGTCATATTGAGGAGGACACTAGCTTGTTTTCTGCTGCTCCAGCGAACAGGACCTGGAACAATGGCTGAAAAGAGATTCCACCTCAACATTAGGAGGAACTTCCTGACAGTGAGAGCTGTTTGACAGTGGAACACACTCCCTCGGAGAGTGGTGGAGTCTCCTTCTTTGGAGGTCTTTAAACAGAGGCTGGGTGGCCATCTGTTGGGGATGCTTTGATTTTGAGTTCCTGCATGGCAGATTGGGGTTGGACTGGATGGCCCTTGTGGTCTCTTCCAACTCTATGATTCTATGATTCTAACAATAACAAAGATATAGATACTGAACTGAAAATCTGCTCTTAGGCTAGGTTTTTTGGTGCAATTTATGCTCAGAGTGTCATTCTTTTGCAGATTATTGGTAACCATGGATGTCTATAAACTATTCAGAAGTAAGATTTCAATGGGGTCTTACTTTCAGGTGACTATAGGATTGAGTTTTATACATTTAAAACCAATTGCCAAAAGTCCACTCCCTCAGCATTCTGTCACACACTCTAATGTGACCAAGAAACAGAAACCAGAGCTATGCATGTGAAAGGATCTGCAGTTAATTTTAAACAAAGACAAAGTTTCGAGTTTATTCTCTATAATCTCTTCTTAATACAACACTTCACAAATAAGTTCCTTACAGGACTCAAGGGAACTTAATATGGAAACAATGTCTAACAGTCATGTCATACAAGAGTCTTGCATCAGAATTGATTCAATATCCATGGAGGTTTTTAACTACTGAAATTATTTCAACTTCTGTCACACAGCAGGCCTCAATGCCACACCACCCTATCCTAAATGCATTTAAGATTATCTGTATACCATATTTTAAAAACACTATGTGGGACCCACTCTGCACTAATTGCATGAGGCAGCTGATTTCATAATGGACCAGTAATCCTAAGGAAAATGTAGATTAGCAGTTTCTGTACCTCTTTCAAGGTCTGGCCAAGGATTGTTGTTTCCAGATTAAACTTCTGCCCATGAAATAAATGGCTTTGTAGAACTTTCTGCCTAAGTAGTGCTCAGTGCAGCTCTGTATGTGTGTGTGGGGTGGGTGGGTGAGGAGAGCATGAAGACATTGTTCCTCCAAATAAGAATTTTAACCCCCCTGGTGAAATTTTCCTTCCATTCTCAAATTTCTAGCATTTAGAGGGTGAGACACTGATAGTTGTTTGCATTTAGAGTGCTTATATTTGCTGTATTTGAATTCCCTTGGTATTTTTTGCCTGCCTCTTTTGTGTGTATGTCTAAACTGTATCTCTAAATGCTCAACTGATATTTTAAGTTACTGCAAGGCAAGAAATTTAGAGACTGAAGGAAAAATTAATTGGGGGACAGAATTCTTATTGGGGGGGGAATGCCCTCATTTTGCTTGCCCCCAATGGCTACACTCCTGGTAGTCCTGCTTCTGTAAGATTTTCTGCATTTGTGTTTCTTGAAAATATATAAAATATATATGGAATATATAAGTATATGTCATGAAATATTATTTCTCACATAATGACATGCAATCAGTGGTATGTGTATATACATGGGCAATGGGTCAACTCTATGGTTCTATCATTCCATAAGGTGACATTAAGAAAAACTGGACGAAATTGATATTTGCACATCCCCAGTACCCTGGAGTTCTCTTCAAATATCCATAAAGAACATAATAACAGTATTTATTGTAAGCAGCAGCTGGTAGCACCAATAGCAGGGCATGCTGCATCTGCTTTGGGTTTAAATCTGAACTTTAAAGGAACTATCCAAATTTCTGAAGCCTATACTCACCACTGTGAAGTCGAAGGCTTTCACAGCCAGCATCTCTGTTTTTGTTTTTTTTTTGTGGGTTTTTCAGGCTATGTGGCTGTGTTCTAGAAAAATTTATTTCTAACGTTTTGCCAGCATCTGTGGCTGGCATCTTTCTCTGAAGATGCCAGCCACAGATGCGGGTGAAACATCAGGAATAAACTCTTCTAGAACACAGCCACATAGCCCGAAAACCCCACAAAAAAAACCCCTTGTATATTCACCACCTTGACTATCTCCTTTATAAATTTTTGAGCAAATTTATGAACTCTCTGGGTGTCTCTTTGAAATAAAATAGATCCCCCCCATTCATGCATTTATTTGAAAACTGACCCAACAGCAAGCTTCTTTTTCATTTGCATCTCTCTCTCAATCTCATTTTCTCTCTCTCTCTCTGTCTCAGTCTCTTTTCAGATTCATTTATAAAACATCTACTTTTTGCAAATAAGCAATGTAAAATATGCAGATTGTCACTCAGTCACCCAGTTTACTATAAACAATAATATAGTCTTAACAAGATGTGAGTGTCATTTTACTATGTAGTAGTAATGATACTCCAGCATGCCTGTGATCTTCCTAGGAAATGACTTGCAGTGCATGATGAATGTGAAATGTGAGTGATGTGCCCCGACTACAAATGGGCCATTATCTATTGTGACAGTTATGTGACTCCAATGATGTTGCCAAGCTCCAGGACTTTGAAGTGGCTTTATTGCCACAACTGTGACATTGCTTAGATGTCACAGGAAACCCTGTCATTATTTTATAGGCCAAGTTTCACAGAAAATGTGAGGCTGATGGAGACTTACTTAAGATCTCCTAAGGGAAAGTACTGGTGGAAAATTTGGATTCTGTAATATTCTAGCAACTTGAAAATTGTTCTTTAAATTAGTGGGAAATTTGAGGTTTATTTTTTAAAAAAAGGCATTTTCACCTTTTGATATAGCATAGTACAGGTAGACAAGAAGTGCAATTTTTAACATTAAAGATCTCTGTAAGTCATTTCAAAAATGAATTCAAATTATGTATCAAAAACAGATACACTTTAAAGCTTTTAAATTAGTTTCCATAGGGTAAAAGACAGTGGCACAAGAAAGCATCCTGTGCCATTTTAAGGCTGTCACACTTTATTGTGGCATAAAGTTTTCTTTGCATTTGAAAAATTAGGATCTGGTGCACAAAAACACATGCCATAGTAAATTTGTGAATTTTTCATCCTTATCCTAGCAGGACATTTTAATTCTTCAGTGTCATATTTTGTTGCAGAATTTAGAAAGAATTAGATCTACAAAGCAGGTGTTTACAAGATTGTCACCTCAAGAGTTGTTAAAAATGTCTCTGAATTTGACCTGCATGCTACCTGCATTTTTTCCCTAGTGGACAAAACCTATCATGGAAAAAATCCCCAGAAATCTATTGCATATGATGTATGGTGGGGGGGATTGGTCCACTGCCATTTTATGGCTAAAAGAAGATGTAGGGAAATTGGAATGAGCCCTTGGATAAGAAACAACTCTTCCCACTACTCAAAAGTATGATGGCAGGAGGTACACACTCAGTTGCTCCTGCTTGGATCAAAGGAAGGTCTAAACGCAGATATTGATGTCATGAGAGGGAGGGATGGAAGGACCTGGTGTGGACACCCACAGATAATTCAGTATAACCACCCAGAGACATCACTAGTGATAAGAACACCTTCAAAACTGTGCTGCCAATATAGGCATCCTCTGGGACCTCCTGGAACTCCCTCAGAGGTCCTGGAGGCTGATGTCATTCTTGTACATCTGGTTATCAGAACATAACTGCCAATCCTTGGGTGCCCACCCCCTTCTCCCAGCCACTACATGACCATATCAGGTTGCATAGGAAAATAATGAATCTCTGGAGTTGGGAGAAAGGAGGTGTGATGCTATGTCTCTTTGATGTAGTATCTCAGGGTTGCACTTTCTTATTGGGCTATGGCTTGGACACGGTTCTCGTCAGAGATTCATGACTCTCAAGAAACCCTTATTTGCCCCTGCAATCAAGTATTCCTTCCACCTCTAGTCCACCCAAATGTAAGTGAGCCTTCCACCATCAAATGGTGCCTGCACTTTTGCAGATTGATTACCTTGAAATACAGTTGTGCCCTTTATTGTCCCATACAATTGTCTGGTGTATTCCTTTTGGCAAGTTACCCGAGCAGCCTATTGCAATGAACTGATATGGAATGTTAACTGAAGTCCTACTAAAAGTTTAATATTATGGGCTAATTTTATCATTAAAATAATTACAATTACAATTAATAAATGAATTATAATGCATTCACATACTCCAATTCATCAACAATGAGTAGAACAAAGACAATGGCTTCTTACCACACTACACATATTATAACACTGGACCTTCTTAGCTAGTTTAACCAGGGCCCCAATGTACTTAAACAGCTGATAGAGAATACAGGCCATAAACTGTCACATCTCTGAGACTTGAAACATATTTATTTATTTATTTATTTATTAAAAAAAACTTTTATTAAGATAAAATAAACATAAACACAAACACAAAACATACCAGACATACAAATCACATACAAACAAACAATTCACTAAAACAACTAAACAACTAAACATACTATCTTCCTAAGCAGGTCAGAAGGATGAGAAAAAAAATACAATTCAATAACTACATTATATCCCATCTGTGAAACATCTCAGACGTTACTTGCAATGGTCAGCAAGGTTTAATCTTAACCAAATCTGGTTATTAAACAAATGAAACTTTATCTGTCTAGGCCTCTAAAAAAATTATTAATACCGATAAAGTAATCACTGCGTAGTATCCCTTTTCTCTCTTCCCCCTCCTTTCCCCCTTCCTCTCCTTTTACATATCACATACTCTCAATATCGTTAATCCACCAACATTATACTTCGTATCTTATTGTTTACTACAATTTTTTCCACATATTGATACCAAGGTTTCTACATCTTGTGGAAATCCATTAGAGTATTAAACCTTAATAAATGTGTTAGTTTTTCCATTTCATAAATCTTATTTCTCCAATCCTCCAAACGGGGGATATCTTTCCTTCTCCAATGTTTTGCAAAGATCATTCTTGCTGCGCTTGTTAAGAAAAAAAGTAGTTTCCCGTATTTCTCATCCAATTCACCTTCGGTGCTGCTTAGCAGGTATATCTTTGGGTCTAGGTAAACCTTTATAGACATAACATCCCTTATTTCAGTATTAATTATTTTCCAGAATTCCTTGGCCAATCTACATTTCCACCACATATGCAGGTACAACCCAGTTTCGTTCTCACATTTCCAGCAGTTTGGGTTACAATTATTAAACATTTTAGATAATCATAGTGGAGTTAAATACCAACACTGCATTGACTTATATAAATTTTCTCTTAAATCCACATTGAGTGAATATTTAAATCTTTTCTTCCATATTTTTCCCACTCATCTAATTTAATTATTTGGTTTAGATCTTGGGCCCATTTAATCATATAATCCTTTATACTATTTTCCTCAAGTTCCTAGTCTCTGATTGCCTTATAAAATTTAGATATCAATTTTATAGGATCTCCACTAATAATCTGTTCAAAATTTTTATTTGTGGGACCAGTTAGATCTAATCGAGAATCCACTTTAAAATGCTCCAATAACTGTCTGTACATAAACCAAATTACCTTATGTCCTTCTTGTATCAATTTTTCCTGTGTTTTAAATACTAATTTTCCGCCTTCCGATGTTATCAGATCCATATATTTAACCCAATTCCCGTCACTGTATAAACCCTTTAACAAAATAGCTTCCTCCGGGGAGGCCCAAAGGGGAATTTTGGGACACCATTTTTTACTATACTTTACCCATACCCTCCAGCAAGCTTTATAATGATTCTTAAAATTTCCAAAATTTTGAGACTTAAAACATTTTTAGACAGCCCTGTGGTAGTCATGTCAGAGATGAAATCCTGAATCATGCACAATAATGAGATCTCAGTGGGATTTGGAAAATGCTATAAAGCTAAGTATGTTGCTGTCCCATCACAATATCATGCCATGCTTTGATATTTGGTCACATTAAAAGGAACTCCCGAAATAGTAATGCTCCTGTTCCTGCACAAGCTGGATAAACACACCTGAGTACAAGAAAAAAGGTAAATGTCCCATTAGAATGCTTGCATCTCAATTAAGGTGTGTGTGTCTATGTGCCTTCAAGTTTCTTGTCAATGTATGGTGACCCCATCAATTCCTCAGGATTTTCTATTCCAGGAATACTCAGAGGTGATTTTGCTAGTCCCTTTCTCTGAAATCTAGTCTACAGCATCTGATATTCATTGTCAGTCCCATTTAGTACTAATCAGAGCTAACCTGCTTAGCTTCTAAGGTCAGTCAGGATCTGGTGCCTTTGGGATATTTAGGGTAGGAGATGCCACTTGTTCATGAATCAGGATAATGTATTTTTCCTTATTTGTCTTTCTATTGCTGGATACTATATATTGAATAAATGCCAAAGAATAATCATTTTGGTCATTTGCCCTGCAAATTTTGTATTTTATTTATACATTTTACAAACTATACCTCATTTGAAATTATAAGGAGAGAACTGGATGGGGAAACTTTTTTAAAAGCGTTGTTTAATATGATATTGTTTAATTCATAATGATGTGGAGAAAATGATTTTTTTGCATATTGTTAAAATATTATTTTTTAAAAAACATACCAATGCTATTTGGAAATCTTCATCCTATGCCATTGATTTCAACATAACAGTGTCCTAAAAGGCAATGGTTTTGTAAAGTTTTCTGTAAGGATAGATGTTCCTGGAGGAGAATAAAGAATTGCTACCAAGTTCTTCCCTTCTCCCTTTTACAGTTTGTTTTGCTTTCCACAGTTGTGCTGTGTTCATTTGTTGAGATCTGCATGTATCTGACCCAAGGGAGAAGCTCGTGGGAACGTGGGGGTAGGTCATTCTCAGCTCCAGCCTCTGGAACTCACTCTTGCCAGATATGTGTCTGAGCCAAACTGTGACTTAGCTTTAGAAAGTATTGCAAAAAAAAAGGAAAGAAAAGATAAGAAAAGAAAGAAAAGAAAAGAAAAGAAAAAAGAAAGGAAAGGAAAGGAAAGGAAAGGAAAGGAAAGGAAAGGAAAGGAAAGGAAAGAAAAAGAAAAGCAGCTTTGCATTGTTCCAGCCTTCTATAAATGGCAGGCACTGAAATTTCACTTGGCAATTAGTATCCTTATAACACTCATTTAGAAGAGTTCTATAGCTACTTTCAGGAGTTTGGATGGAAATTGTGGAATTTATTCCCCTTTTCTTTGGCTAGCTGAATTATGCAGCATGCCCATGGGTACTGTAATAGTCAGCAAATAAACAAGCAGAATACTTAGTTTGCAATTCTGTTGGTAGGTAATTTTTGTAGAAAATGTCTTTCAGGTAGTCTATTTTTTTGGGGAGACAGTAATTTGAACAAATCTGGATACAGATCATATCACTGAGCTTTGTAACAGTAGATTCTCAGCTGATTCTCTGCCCTCTCTTTTCCATTATTGCTTCATGGAAATACCAGAAGATGAAAAACTTTTAATGAATCAATTAAAAATTAACAATACATGATCAATTTCTCCAATTAAACGAGAACAAAGGTGTCCTGCTGCAGTTTTCAGCAGCCTAATTGTTGAAGGTGACTTTCTGTCTGAAGACCATTGATAATATAAATATAAATTATGTGACCTGGAATTCTTTGGGGCTATGATGCAGATGTAGAACTCCAGACTAAAAGGGGCTGCCTTATGCCAGCATTCTCCAGGTTGCACACCCACTCCTATGGCCTTGTGAAAGCACATCTATATACACTGACATAGTGGAATAAGGGAACATTCAACACATGTATAGGCAAATTAGTGTGTAATGAATAATCTACCATCCACTAGATTTCTCCCTTGATATAAGTTCTTATTGATTCACTAATGTAATATTGAATGTCAAAAAGGAAAGAACTGGCTAATCCACCTCTGAGTATTCTTTGTCTAAGGAAATAGTATGAAATTCAAGGGGTCACCATAAGACTACAGGTAACACACACAAATACATACACATGACCCATGCTCTAGTACAGTGATTCTCAAACTATGGCGTTCCAGGTATCTTGGGCTTTGGCTCTCAGAATCCTAGGCCATTGGTCAAGAAGGCTGAGGCTTATGGGAGCTGAAGTCCAAAACACATGGAGGACCATAGTTTGGGAATCACTGCTCTAGATATACAGAGTTGCAAAATCCATTCACTTCAGTCTTCTCTAAATATGATGCTTCTAAGCTTTTAATGAGCCTTCTTCAAGGCTTAAGATCAGAAAGCATGCCCACATTTGCAATGGTGAGCAAAACTGGGAATAGTGAGTACAGTGGTCCCTCTCAATTTGTGGGGATCTGTTCCGGAACCACCACCCCCCATAAAAATGGCAGCTTGCAAATATTCAAGCCCCATTGAAAATAATTGCATGTGCACGCCCCATTTTGTCCCCCTCTGTTTGCTGCCCACCAATGGGCAAGGGACACAGATTCCAAGTCCATGAAAATGGAGGGGTGACTATAGTTACAAGCCAGAGCAAAGTTCTCCTAAATTTGGGGGTCATTTCATAAATTCTAGCACTATTACTGCCTACTACAGAGGACTTCCATGCCACTGCTCTCTCCCCCTTTCCTACAACTTTCCCTTACATAGGGTGGCATGAACAACTGCTATGGAAAGACTCCACTAGTGTTCCAATCTCACCTTTAAAGCTTAGACACTGGTACTGAGCATGCTTAGATTATTACTGAAGAGAATAGGATATGGAGTTCATCTTAATGGGCTAAGCTAGGCATCACAAAGAGCTCTATTTCACAGGCTCCTCATCAGGAAGTCTCCAAATCAGTCCTTCCAATTGGTGTTTCCCCTTGCCATGGCATGTTTTGAAAAAGCAGGGAAGGATCAGTGGGGAGGGCACAGACAAAACTTCTGTTTTGGTATTTCCATTTCCCCCCCAAAAAAATCTCAGAAAGACTAGTGTTCTTCCTGAAACCAGCTACAAGGTGGAGCTAAAGAGAACTCTTCCATCATTACTCCAGACATAAAGGAATGGCACTTAAATTATACTTTACCCTGAGAAGCAATTGGCAAAACTGCCAAATGCAGTTGTGGAGATACATACTGTAACAGATGCATATAAACATCTTTTCATGAAGTGGATGTTCAGATGCACATTTTAGTTAAAAATGAACATTGGGCTACAATGGCTGTTGCCAGCCAGATAAACCTGTGAGGTTTTCATGAGGAGTTCTTCAACCAATTATCCAGATTTTGGAAGGTAGAAAACTGTCTGAAGTTGCTACTAAGGAGCAGGAGAGCATGACAAAGTACTCAATGAATGTTTGAGAATCAAATTACTTGGTTTGGATTCAGTTTATGCATTGTGACCCAAATCAATTTTGGTGTGTGTGTGTGTCGGGGGAAGAATAGAGGAAAGACTGTCATTGACTTAAATATATTTATCCTAGGAGTTTTCAATAAACACATCTTTCAAAATCTTAGTTTGATATGACCATGGGGATGTGCAATGTTGTTTTCCTCTAGCATATACTCTTATCCTATTTAAATTTCACATCCTTTCTCCTGGGTGCTGCTCTTTTATCTTCTTTCTAAGGTCAATTTTGCTCCAGCGAATCAGATGCCTGTATTGTTTCTTACTCCATCATGTAGCATCAGACAACAATTCTGGAATCAGAATGTGCTTTTCGGTTATCTTGCTGATTTTGATGGATTGTCATCCAGGAGTTTGACTTTGCCGAGTTGAAAACATAGCATTAAAGCATTGTTGGTGTTTTGTTTTGCTTTTAAAAGCAGCTAACTAAACAAACATGCCAGAAAGTTAGACAGAAAGGTCATTGGAACAGTGTGTGATGAAGAAAGTTGTTTTTGATATTTTTTTGTAGCCCATTTTTTCCCCAGACAGTTGAATGGCATATCATTCCCATGGTTAGCAATTTATAGTGCTAGAAATTATTTAATCAGGGGATGCATATAGTTTATATGACAATCAAGTGGATGGAAATTCTGAATGGGAGAAATCATTCCCAACAGAATGACACATATTATATGCCATGTTTATTGGGAGATAATGTAACTTCAGTCTGGCAGGCGGTGTCATCCACAGATTTCTTACTCTACACCTCATTTTAAGCAGAAATGCTTAATATGTGTTGACAGTAATTTAGGGCATATTGAACAAATAAAAGCAAAATAGAAGATCTCAAATCTTTGACAATCACTTCTTGTTACAAGTTATGCAATTTTCCAAAAGGACGTTTGCCAATGTGATGCTAAAAATGTTAGGGCAATGAAATGACCTTTCTCTGTTAACTAGATCCTGGACCCAAGGAGACACAAAGAGGTGCAGTAATAAAAATCAAGATGAAATACAAAGGACAGAGATGTCAACATCACAAGAAAGGAACATAAATTTAAAAGCAAAGAGTGAAAATGTAGTATCTCTGGAGACCTCCTCTACCATTCTTTCCCCAAAGAGTGGTACTCATTCCTCTTTTTCGTCCCTCAGATGTCATTGCTGAGCTCTGGAACTGAGCTTCACTCAGAGGATGACTTGGCATTCTTGATGCTAAGACTATGATTTCCCTCCCCTGCAGTGGGTCCAGGGGAGGGCTAATTTTCTGCCTCCAGGGCTTTCTATGAGGTATTGGCCAGAAATAAAAAAAACCCACCAAAATTCAAAAAGCAACATTTTAAATCTACTTATGAATTTGAAATGTGGATACACACACATATTGCATTGGGACCCTGCAGTTGTTTAGAAGGTGATTTGCAGTTCCTGGAAGATTTCAGGAGAGAAAATTTATTTTTTCTTTGGCCACAAAAGGGAGGAGGGAAGTTTAGAAAGTTTGGAGGAATCAAAGGCCTCAATAACAGTCTTGGGCAGGGGTCCCCAAACTACGGCCCATGGGCCGGCCCCAGCCCACCGAGGCCTTCCTACCGGTCCGCCACTGCTGTCGCTCATGCCCGCTACCGCCGTGCCACCGCTACTTGTACCCACCGCCTGACGCCATTTTGTCTTCCAAAATGGCATCTAGAGTCATGTGCATGCCCCCAGCATTGCACATGCATGTGCAAGACTCTGGGCACCATTTTGTCTTCCAAAATGGTGCCCGGAGTCATGCGTATGCACGCACGTGTGCCTCTGGCCCCCTGGAAGATCTGGGGCCCAGCAAACTGGCCCCCGGATCAAAAAGTCTGGGGACCCCTGGTCTTGGGGCTCACTAGCCAAGCCTGAAAAGTGGAGTGGGGGTAGGATTGAAGGTGCATTGTGAGCAGAGTCAAGACTCTACTAGAAACAGATGGTGGCCATTCTAGTCTTGTTTGCAACCATTTGAGCTTAAGCCTGTAAATTGTAAACTTGAGCACCACTGCAAAGAATGCCTGACCCATCCTTAGCATCACTGAAGCAAAAGATTTGCATAACTATTGCAATAACAGCATCATCCCCCTTCCCCTGCACAGCACTTTTGAAGTACAATTATTCTTGCTTTGTTCATTCCTTGAACTTAGAAAAGCAAGGTATACTGTGATGTAGTTCCTTGTTAAAGGATGTTTGCATGGAGCAGCTGCAGATTATCATCTGCTCCAACTAAAACTGCTCTATAGTTGCTCTGCTGTTTTGTTCTTACAATATATATCCCAACGGGTTACTTTTTCTAGTCTCTAGTATCCCCAGTATCTCCAGTATGTAATCCTTGAGATAATAGCAATCTCTAAACAAATAGATGATGATTCCAGTTGATTTTCTTGGATCTAAAATGGGAGAATTTTCTCCTGTATTTGGCTGGCCCTCCTACCCTCCTCCTGCTTCTTCTTCTTCTTCTTCTTCTTCTTCTTCTTCTTCTTCTTCTTCTTCTTCTTCTTCTTTTTAAAAAAGGCACTTGAAAATGCAAATATGCATTCATACAACTAGAACTGCAGAATGCTAAGGTTTTCTTAAGGCTAAGAACAGTGTGTTCTGCTTTCATGCCCCCCTTCCTAGAGGAAATTTATTACAATGAAAATATACTCTTTTAGGAGCAATTGTTTCATAAAAGAAACATGAGTTTGTTCTGGTAAAGTTGTCTATGATTTATGTTTCAGTCTGTAAACTTGGCCAAACCATTTCCCTCTTTCTGATTGTAGAAGGCAGTGGATGGCAGTAGGCTGGGGCTGGGGAGCTACAGGGATAGCATCTGTTCTTGAAGCAACAGGATTATGTTTATTCATAAAAGGTTTATGCAGGGAAAATGCATCAAAGAGTTTATTTGAATTTTTTGATAAATTTGTCTTGTAAAAAAAAAAGTCTTTTCTTAATTGGACCTTATAATAAAAATCCAATGATTGCAAATGCAAATGAGAAATAATAAGAATTTAAAGAGCCTTTTTTCTTCCTGAAGACCACTGGAGTTTGCAGTGGAGAGGGTTCTTCTTATAAGAATTGTTCTTTCAACTTGGCCTCCTGTACAAATGTAGCACCCCTTTTTAACTACCCAGTGGCTTTCCACATATAGTCCTTCCATATACCTTTGCTTGAAAGCAGGAGATAGGTTTATAACTATAAAACTCAGTAACCTTCTTTCCTTGCTGACTTTCTTATGCTGAATGGGATTTTCCATCAGTTTAGTGAATGTCACTCAGTGAGTCAGGTTTCAGCCTCTTTCCCCTTCCATTAGTTTTAGCAAGGAAGAGGGAGAAATTGAAGAAATTGACCCCAGTATCTTTTGAGACATTCTTAAAGTTTCTTTTGAAAAAGCTGCTTGGGTTTTCCATATAGCCTAACCAAAAAGCCTATCAGAGGATGTCCACAGGATTTGAGAGGAGACATGGCAATATTGCTAATGTCTACAGTGGTATAATATCAAGAATATACTCCTACCTCCATCCTCCCCCCCCCCCCATTGGTTAGCATTCTGCATTAGAAGTTTAGGCATTGCTTTAATCTCATCTGAATTTTCATATGCATTTTCAGTTTCCAGTCAAGTGTTGCACTCTTATTCCAAAATAGATGTGGATAGAATCAGAATATGAAAGTTACTTTTTCAGTTCTTATGCATTACGATGGAACATCTTGTTGTAGAGTTACATTTTGTTCCAGAACCACATGGAAGCAAATGTATCAAGTAGGCATTCTGGGCCACTGATAGCAGAACAGATGTGAAAAATGTCTCCCAGATTTCAGCTACTTGCCATATACAGTTTTTTAAACAAACAAACAAACAAACAAACAAAAATAAAAACAGAATAAAGCAAAATAAAAATCAGTCACAACCCTGACAAAAAATGAAACAAAACAACTTGCCCCTAAACCCCAACAAGTCTATTATTTTTCCCTGTTGGGCTACTTTTTCAAAGCACTGGGACAAAAAACAAAAAAGTTCCATGGCGTTATGTTGGTAAATCAGGATGCAATGAATAGTGACATACTCTTCACTGTCCACGGGTTAGACTCATTTGGAAATGGAGCTTGCACACTGGAATTTTCATTAAGGTCAAGAAACACAAGAAGTGCATATCATGTCCTCACCCTAACTCTGATTCTGAAAACGATTAAATTCTCACTGTAGTCAGAAAATATCCCACATCTTATTCAATGCCACCATCTTCTGATTTGATCCCTCTTTTCCTTAATAACTCAGAAGGCAGCTACTTTTGTGATACTTTCTATCTCCAATGAAAAGACATTCCTTCCTCCCAACCCTGATAAGGAGATGAACTGAGCAAAAGGCACATGAAAAGGAATGTGTATGAGAGAAGTACTTTTAAAGAAAAGGCTTTATTCTAAGTGAGAAATCTCCAGAGCAAAAGGATATCTTTTTACATGAAGAGCCACCTTCCCTCCAGACACACTTAGGAGTTACAGTCACAGAACAGATTAGATCATTTCAGCCAAGATCACCAGAATAACCCTAAGCCCTGATACAAGCTGATTAAATAGTTCATAGCTATTCATGATGCAGATGGATTTGTAGTCCTTGATGTTCATGTCCCCATGAGTCTGGAGTCTGCTAGCTAGGAGTCTAGACTCTTTTCTTCACTCTCAACCAGCTTTCCCAGGTGGGGCAGAAGCCCCTGTGCCAAAGTTCCCTGCCTTGTTGTCACTTGGGTTTTTTTTATAACCTCTACTGAGAAGGATCTTGAAGGATCATGCTTCTGTTCAACTGGCCATTTGATTGAGCAATTGCCCTCTCTTCACCTATGTGATGCTCAGCCCCATTAAAATCTAAATAAACCTCATCACATTATTTAACCCTTTGTTACCTGGAAATAATCAATCATAGAATCATAGAGTTGGAAGAGACCACAAGGGCCATCCAGTCCAACCCCCTGCCATGCAGGAACTCCCAATCAAAGCATCCCCGACAGATGGCCATCCAGCCTCTGCTTAAAGACCTCCAAGGAAGGAGACTCCACTACTCTCCGAGGGAGTGTGTTCCACTGTCGAACCGCCCTTACTGTCAGGAAGTTCCCCCTAATGTTGAGGTGGAATCTCTTTTCCTGGAGCTTACATCCATTGTTTCAGGTCCTAGTCCAGGGGTAGGCAACCTTTCCCCTTTAAGGGCCGAGGGACTTCAGCTCCCAGAATCCCAGGAGCTATTGGCCAACATGGGACTATTGGCCAACATGGCTGAGGCTTCTGGGACCTGAAGTCCCTCGGCCCTTAAAGGGGAAAGGTTGCCTACCCCTGTCCTAGTCTCTGGAGCAGCAGAAAACAAGCTTGTTCCCTCCTCAATATGACATCCCTTCAAATATTTAAACACGGCTATCATATCACCTCTCAGCCTTCTCTTCTCCAGGCTAAACATCCCCAGCTCCCTAAGTCGTTCCTCATAGGGCTTGGTTTCCAGACCCTTCACCATTTTAGTTGCCCTCCTTTGGACACGTTCCAGTTTCTCCACATCCTTTTTGAATTGTGGTGCCCAGAACTGGACACAGTATGACCAAAGCAGAATAGAGTGACACTATTACTTCTCTTGATCTAGACACTATAGGTTATTTGTGTTGTTCAGATAATGGAAGAACCCCCATTAACCCAAGGAGAAACTCAACAAACCAAGTTGTTCTCACCTGAAATTCATAATACCTTGGGTTTGTCAATCCTAAATTTAACAATGTAATAGAATCATAGAATTATAGAGTGGGAAGAGACTACAACGGCCATCTAGTGCTAGTCCAACTCTCTGCTATGCAGGAAGACACAATCCAAGCATTCCCAACAGATGGTCATCCAGACTCTGTTTAAAAACCTCCAATGAAGGAGACAAAGCCTCCAAAGAATGAGACAAACCTCTTGTCACATTTCCAATGATGTGTGATGAGGTGCAATGATGAACCTCATAAACACCCCAATCCTTCCCCTTCTTACAAACTTCATCCATCTGGTAACAGCAATGGTAGTGGAAGTGACAAGGAGATCGTGAAGGTCTTTATATGAGGGCTACATCCCTGGCAACTCTCTCAGTGCAATGGCAGCACTCCAGGTACTGACAAACTTGAAAATGTGACCCACACTTATATAGTTTGCATGTTGGGCACTTTCCAAATTACATATTCCAAGATTCCTTTGTCAGCACCATCTCACATGCAAAAACAGTCACAGGCTGTCTAAAGTCTACAATAATGCTTCAGTTGTCCTAGGGAATCTTTCTTTCTAGTTTCCTCCGGTCCTGTCATTTGGACAAGAAAGCTCTGAAGCTCCAGTTTGGTTTTCCTCCACGTCAGAAAAGGTGGAGGTGGGAAATTCCTGTCACATCATAATGCAAGTAATAGTTATGACTTTGACTAGTGCATATTGCTTGGTTGATTGTGTGCCTTCAAGTTGTTTCCAGCTAATGGCAACCCTATCACAGGCCTTTCTTGGCAAGATTTATTCAGAAGAAGTTTGCGTTTACCTTCCTCAAAGGCTAACAGTGTGACTTGAACAAGGTCTCCCAGTGAGTTTCCATATTCCAGGGAGGATTTGAACCCTGGTCTTCTAGAGTCCAACACTCAAACTACTACCTCATGAGGGTCAGATAACTTCATTGACAATATATATGTGCATTTTTCAAATATGTGCATAGTAATGCAGCTTTAAATACCAATACCAAGGTGGGGAAACTGCAGCTCATGGTGCTCCATGTGCCCCTCTGGGCCTTTTTGTGATCCTATCCTAACAAGGATGACCTGAGGAGCCCAAGCCACAATACCCCTGAAAATGTAGGGGACAGGAGCAAAAACTGACCCAAACTCATCAATTTCTATTCCCAGAGGTCTCTAGGAGTACTAGATACCTTTGAGGAAATTCCCCAATGGAGCAAATTGGTTGAAAATAGCAAAACAAACAAACAAACAAAAACCTCCTTCTGTTTTTTTGTTTGTTTTGTTTTGGCTGGGGGTGGGTCCAAAAACATGACACTATGGGACAAAAACTAACCCTCTCCCACCTTCTGCAGTTCCCCATCCCCAAACTGTATGTTTAAAGTATTTGAGCTTTTCACATCCATTTTGACCATTCTTGTAGCTCTTGCAAAAAAGAAGCATCAAGTGAAGGCAAAGCATCAAATATGCCCTCCTACTCCATAGCCCTGTTTTAAGAGCTTAGAGCATGGCCAACTTTCTTAGATTGGTGACCAATTAAATAGTAAAGACAGAGGAACAGAGGCCTTTTATTTGATTGCCAAGTATAGAAGCTCAGGTTGAACATTGCCACTACTGTGAATGCAACTCTTTATTTCCCTCTTTTTTTACTTTTAGCTTTTGCCCATGCCAATAAAAATCAAAACATTCCATAAATACATAGGAACTTCATATTTCTGCAAGAATGGGAACATTTTTGCTCCTACTGGCAGTTTGTTTAAAGGAAGCAATTGCTTTCTTCATTACTTTCATTTTCTTTATATCTGTCAATCATTCTCAGAATCATGGAGCTAGAAGGTACCATGGAGATCACTGAGTCAAATCTTATGCTGTGTATTGGAGGGTGTAGTTACAGCATCTTTGTAATTTTTGTTTTCCTATAACAATAGGACTGTTGACAGTCCTTCTATGTTGCTCTTTTGCTGTTCTTGTGAGGGATAACAGGGTCATGTCCTTCCTTGGACCTGTCCTCCACAGACATACATGCAGAGTAGACAAGAGTCCAACAGATTTCCAGTTGTATGTCTGTAACATTTTTTTCATAATCAGGAACTATGTATCACATACTGGGACTAAAGCCCTGTCCTCATGGACCAAATAAAACATCTTCCTATCATTCCCACAGTGAGTAATCCTGATGCTACAGGACCCGATCCCCGGTTCTGGTACAAACTGTCCAGATGATCTCTAGCCAGTTCAGTACTGAACCTGCTGTGTACCCCCCTTAAAACATTTTTTTAAAACTCACATTTTCCTCCAGATCTTCCCAGAAGATTTTCCAGGCTGCTCCCAGAGTATTCTGGCCTGTGCCAGAATAATTATATGTGTCTATAACTATAACAACTATTTTCATTAATGCTGAACATGCAACTACTGGGGTTACAGCCAACAAACATGTTGGGCATTAGAGGAGGAGGAACAGAGGACATGAACCTTCCTTGTGCATTGTGTGAACATTTGAAGGACCATTCTTTGTTTATAATGCCCTGCTCATCGTTTCCTATGTATGAATAACTAGTTCTAAAGCAGGAGAGTGTATAACTATGTAGCTGAAAGAATTCAGATACATAATTGTGTTAGTCTGGAAAAGCAATACAAAAAGGGATCTTGCAGCACCTTTGAGACCAACTGAAAGATAGAAGTTGGTAGCATGAGCTTTCATAGACTTGAGTCTACTTCTTCATATGCATTTGGTGGAGTAGAAAGCTCAGGGAATGACTTATATAGTAGTCTCTGTGTGAGAATGTCCATAACTTTGAGAATGGTCATAAGCAAAATTTTGTGGGTGTGGAGATGAGGTGACCAATTCAGTTTTAATGATGGTTCTTGGGGGCAAGGCAAGGATGTTGCCTAAAGCCAGGATTTGTAAATAACCATATAAATGAGTACTGGGATATAGCGTGGGAACCAAAATGAAGATGTGATGAACTGGCCAAGAGAGGCCCTATGAGGCTGGGGAGGTTAGCTAGATTATGTAATATGCCAGGAAACTCATTCATATGGTTATCTATAAATCTTGTCTTTAGGCAACATCCTTGTCTAGTCCCCCAACCACCATAGTTAACATTGAACTTGTCACCTCATCTCCATACTCACAAAGTTTTTCATTCCTATGGACATTCTCGCACAGAGACTGCTATATAGGTCTGTTCTGGACTTTCCACTCTACCCTATGCATCTGATGAAATAGACTCAAGTCTATGAAAGCTCATGCTACTAACTTCTCTCTTTCAGTTAGTCTCAAAACTATCTATATAGCTGGTGTCACATGTTTAAAATACACAAATATTTTTAAAGTATTTGTAACAACTCTTTCCATTCAGAACATTTGTTGTTAGTTCATAGTGGAAGGAAGGAAGGAAGGAAGGAAGGAAGGAAGGAAGGAAGGAGTAATTGCTCAGTTATCACACTTCTGTCTAATTGGCTTGATTATTTTATAGAAAGTTGGGATATTCATTATCTGTCTAGAAAAAAGTGAAATAAATCAATTTAAGTAAAAATAACATAGCCTTGCATATCCTATACAAGAAGCACATAGATGGTGCATAACCCACACCTTAATTTAGCTTCCTTTCTTAATGTTTGTAATACATAGAAGGAAGATGGGTCTCTGGTTCACTTTGCTCCAGTGTGAGGTGGGACCAGGAGATATGAAAAGACTGGGTTATAATGGTTCAGTTGGTGAAAATGATCTAAGCTCCAGTGTTTGGGGGAACACTTGGAGGCCCAGGACAGTGAAGAGGTGCTGGCTAGTATTGCAGGGAGTGACTGCTGCCTCTCAGAGACCAGGTCTGGCCTGACTTTGATTTGCTTTGTCTTTCTCTTCTGCCCCGTTATGGCAGCATCCCATTATGTGAGGACATACCCTTCAAGAAGGAAGGGGAGAGGAGGAATGATGGGGAAATATCTCTGTATTTGGGTGAATGCTTGCCCTGCCCCAATCCCTGCCTCAGTTTTGCACTCCGCAGGGCCCCTGTGCATACATGTGTTGACCTTCAACAATATGGTCATAACCCCCTATTTCCTGCTGCAATACCTCTGGTAGCACTGGACTGTCTGACCTTGGCTGCATCTGCACAGCAGAAATAATGCAATTTGACACTGCTAGACTGCCTGACCTTGGCTGCATCTGACATGGGCACAGAGGGAGCCCTGGTGGCATAGTGGTTAAATGCTGGTACTGCAGCCATTCACAGCCATAAGGTTGCGAGTTTGATCCCAGGGACTCCATGGTCCACTCAGCCTCGCATCCTTCCATACGAGGTCACTGAAATAAGTACCCAATTTGTTGGCGGCAATTAGCTTACACATTCCCTCTTAGGGAATGTTTAAGTGCACTGATAAGTGGTATAGAAATGTACTTGCTATTGCTATTTAATTGCCATGGCTCAATGCTATAGAATACTGGGCTTTGTCATTTGTTGTGGCACCAGAGCTCTCTGAAAGAAGGTTAAATATCTCACAAAGCTACAAATCCCAGAATTCCATAGCATGGAGCCACAGCTGTCAAACTGCGTTATTTCTGCAGCCTATAAAAATGTATGCTACCAACCTCTCCCTTTCAGGCCTTGTCTGCATGTGCCAAAAGGCTTGACTCCCCCCCCCCTCCATTCTGGCATCATCTTGTATGGAAACTGCATGGCCCACACCCCCATTCTGGTGGGGGTAGTCTGGACCATGTTCAGCATGTCCTGTACCAGAACCAGGGCATAACACACTTACAACAGAGGGGAAAACAACTGTGTCTGTTGCTCTGGATCTTCCTGGAAGACCCAGAGCCCTCCAGCCCTGTCTGAATGGGCATCCTGCTGGGCTACCTGGCACACCCATTGCTGTGGGTTGCCCGTTGTGAGGTCAGAACAAGGTGCCCAACATATGACTGTCACTGGGTGCCTCATTTTGACCTCAATAGCAAGTGACACACAGCAGTGGTGGACTCACTGGGTGGCCCAATGGGATACCCGTACAGACAATTGCTGTGGTGTGGGGACAGAAGCTAAGATAACAGGGGAAATGGGCAGTTGCAGGGCTTGCCCTGGAGTATTCCTGACCAGTGCGGACAAGGCCTCAGTTTGTCTCAAAGATTCCTTTGCAATAAAATTAAGAAATAATAAGTATGACCTTTATGAGATGAGGGACATAGTGGCTTAGTGGTTAAAATGCAATTTCAGATGATTGCAAGGTCAGAAGCCTGGCAGTTAAAGGTCCAAGTACCACATCATGGAGTGAGCTCCCGTCACTCGTCCCAGCTTTTGCCAACCTAGTAGTTTGAAAGCATGTAAAAGTGCAAGTAGATAAATAGGTACTACTTTGGTCGTGCTGGCCACATGATCACTGGAGTAATCTTAGGACATTGCTGGCTCTTCGGCTTAGTAATGAAGATGAGCACCAGCCCCTAAAGTCAGTTGTGACTAGACATTCATGTCAAGGGGAAATTTTTTATCTTTTACCTTATGACATTTAATACTGGAAGAGGAAGCTGGGACAATTTTGAATTGGGGACATATATGATCAGTTAACAAATGAATTCTTTGGTGGTGATAACTGCAGAAACAGGATTTATTAACATCATAGACAACTACCTAAGATAAGCAGATGACACCATGTCACTAGTGCAAAACATCTTGGACTTGGAACAATAACTAAGGAAGGTCAAAGAAGAAAGTGCAAAAGCAGACTTAATGCTGAATATAAAGAAAACAAAAGAATATAAAGAAAAAATGGAGGACCTACAATCTTGACAATGAGGAAACTGAAATAGTAAAATAATTCCTATATCTTGGAACAAACATCAATCAGGAGGGTGATTGCAGTCCAGAATTCAAAAGAAGACTAGGACTCAGAAAGGCAGCTATTAAAGAACTAGAAAAGATACTAAAAAGTAATGATATGTAACTGAACACTAAAATCAGAATCATAAGCTATTATAAGCTAGTTAACCCCCACCTCGGACATAAGCAGCCGCACAAATGATGTCCCCTACGTGGTCCCATCGTTAGATGGAGGGGATCATCTAGTAAGGCTTAGTTATTCTGTTTGGATCTTAAATTTTAACTATGCTGATTTTAATCCTGTTTGATTTAATACTGTTTTAAGGGGTGGGTGGGTCTTCGTGTGTTATATGTTTTATTTGGATTGTATTTTTATTCTTGTAAGCCGCCCTGATTGGGTATCCATTGGGCGGGGTATAAATAAATATTATTATTATTATTATTATTATTATTATTATTATATTCACTATATGTGAGAGCTGGACAGTGAAGAGAGTGAATAAGAAGAAAATCAATTTATTTGAGATGTAGTGCTGGAGAAGAGTGCTGAGGATCCTATGGACAGCCAAAAAGACAAGCAAATGGGTCCTTGAATAGAACAAGCCTGAAATCTTCCTGGAAGTCATGATGATCAAACTGAGGCTTTCGTACTTTGGACACATCATGAAAAGGCATGACTCATTAGAAAAGAAAACAATGCTAGGAAAGATGGAATGAAGTAGAAAGAGAGGAAGACCACACACTAGATGGATAGATTCTATTAGGGAAGTCACGAGTATAAATTTCTAGGACCTAAGCAGAGCATTGGAGGACAGCGAATCTTGGAGATGTCTCATTCACAAGATCACTATGAGTCGGGATCAACTCAAAGGTGGATAACAACAAGCAACCACAAATAGATTTCAGTGACTTAATGAATGAGTTTGCAGAAGTACAAACAAGGAAAGTTCATTTCTAAGGTAAAAATAACAATTCGATTTTAAATTTTCTTTAGGTAACAACATTAGTAGCTTGAATGCCAGAACATATACATCCTTTTTACATGCAGGCATACAGAATGTGTGTGTGTGTGTGCGCGCGCGCGACTGCGTGCGTGCAGGTGTAGGAGCATGCAAAATTTTTATACTTTGGATTTTATGCCACTGTCTAGGCATTTATATGATCCAGGCCAAAAGTCAAATAAAAGAAACAGGAGGACATTATCTCCTTAGGATTCACTTATCTCCTCTCCAAGGGGAAAAAAATGATAAAGGGTATGTAAATTCCAAACACTTTTTATCTTTAAAATTCCCACCTTGCTGGCTGTATCAAACCTAAGCCAACTTCATGACATATGTGCTTATAGCAGCTAACTATGTAAACAGACTCATAAGCTTGGAAGTAGCTTGTTTCCAGATGTAAAACTGTATGAGTGTGTGTGTGTGTGTGTGTGTGTGATATGCCATTCAAGTTTAGTCCAGTGCCATGATGTGTTTAACAAAAGGAACATCTCCTCAGTGTTTTCTTTTTTCCTTCAAAATTTGTGCCTTTGAGTGACCCTGCATTTGACCTAAGACCAATTGCTTTGCTACTTAGTATTTTCTCTCCCGAGGAAGCAAAAATATTACTAGTTTTCAAACTAAAGCATAGATTGTGATGAATGTGATCAAGTGTTTATGGTGGATTGATTTGACTTCTTTTGAGTTCTTTTATGTTCCACCTGATTCAAGGGCACTGACCTCTGATCTCTCATCACCACAGTAGAAAATTTTGCTTCTTCCCTGTATGGCCCCTGTCCCTTGAGCAACTACATGAGCATTGCCCCTACGCATCAGGTAACTAAGTAGAGCTTTCATGGGATGCTTCATCATTGTCTTTTCACAAGAGAGCACGTTTGAAAGCACCAACTCACTAAATTATTGTAGGTCAGAGGAACAGTTGCCAATCTCAGTCCCCTGAGTGTTAAAAACTGCTTTGGGATCCAATCATTATTCTGAAGCAGGTGTTGATAAGAATGTTTCTGTATTTCAGGATCTCTTGACCTTTCCTCAGGGCACACATAGCATGTCTTAATAATGAACAATGTCCGCACATTGGCACTAATTCAAACTTGAGCTCTCCCAGAGTTTGAAATATGCACAGAGAAAGTTGATGCAGATGGTCCTGAATTCTAATATAAGAAAAGTCACAGTGAAACAAAGTTAACTTTTAAAAATTCAGTGATAAATCACAAAATGGTCGTTATGATTCTCTGGATGTCTTAATTAAATGCATTTCTCTCTCCTAATTTGATGTGGCTCAGTGTCAAAGTAGAATTAGCACTGTCTCTCCCTTCTAATGCTTCATCTTGAACCATTTGCTATGAATCAGAAATTATGGGCAGTGTGTTGGAGTTTAGGTAATTACCCAGTCCCCCCAAACAGAAATGTAGCTCAAAATCTTGAATTGGGTTAAATGGACACCACTGGGTCAATACTATTAAGTGCTTGTTCTCACCAGCACACAGAAAAGACCCAGTGGCACAACAGATATAAAGCACATAGGTGTGATTCATCAGCAAGAACCCAATGGTAGTTGCCAATTCATATCCTTTCATATTAGAGATGGGGAGGATCAATGGATAAATGCCCTTTCACTGGACAGATAATCTTTCTTACCAAGGTTGCCCAGCTGCAGTATATCTACCTATTACTCTACCCAAGAGGGGGAGTGATGCCAATCAGTTACATGGATTATTTATGCTTCCCATCCCATGGGATGCATGAAATAGACTCAAAAAGTTGCCTTTTAGTGCCCAGTGTGGAAGCCCTAGAAACAACAACAAAACTTGAGTGAAACACTATAAAAACTAACCTCTCATTCCTAGCTTCCCTTCCAAACTAGTGACAAACTCTACAATGCTGCTACCTATTCTGGGACAGGGTGAAGCTTTTGCTTCTCTGATAATATTCTAACTTGGACCAAATTCTTATGTTGTCCCCTAAATCAGTCCTCACACATGTGTCTGGATAAAGCACTATTCTTAGTTCAGATTTATAAATGACTATTTTTTTAAAAAAGCCTTGTCTGTCTTTATAATTTTATTGACTGGTACTTTTTCATATCTTAATCTTATCTCTCTGCTCAGCATGGTGTGTGATTACATTTTATCAATAGGTGTCTGAACCAAAGCTATTTTCAACAAAGAGATACCAAATTCTGCAAACAGAAGTATTGAAATGAGTGCTCACAATGTATATTACTCATTCTTCTCTTCTTTTCTTTTCTTTTTGCAACTAGAGGTGTCTTGGACTGATTGCAGTGTACAACTCCTGGAAACAGAAAAGGGGATTTCCAAATCTGACATGGAATTATTTTGTGAATATGCATACCAAAGTTTTCCCCCACCTATTTGCCTTAATCTTCTCTCAAAAGGAAAACAATGCTCAGCCTGGTGAAAGAAGAATAAATGATGCAGGGAGGGGGCTGTAGTCTACAATAGGTGTAAAAGTTGAATGGAACACTTGGGCCTTGTTTGCACTGGCCAGGATATTCCAGGAGTAGCCTGGAGTATCCTGGCATGCATCTGCCACTCTTACCTTGGCCTCCATTTCTGCACTACAGCCACTATCTGCATGGATGTCCTGCTGAACTGTCTGATGCATCTGCTGCCACCACAGGTTTCTCATGTCTAAGGTTGGAGCAATGGTCACATACTGGTTGCCTCATTCTGAGGTCAGAAGAAGCAACCCACAGTGGCTGACACACCATGTGGCCCAGCAGGATGCCCATGCAGACAGCCACACAGGTGCTGGAACAGAGTGCTTTGGATCTTCCTGGAAGATCTGGAGCAACAGGTAAGTGTTTAAAATCTGTGTTAAACTTATTATGGCCTGGTTCTGGTGTAGAACCTGATAGATGTTGCCAGACTGCCCACACCAGAACCAGGGTTGTGTGCTGTCCAGACAGGATGACACCAGAACAGGAGGGATACAGGCCTTTTGGCCCATGAATCATAGAATCATAGAGTTGGAAGAGACCACAAGGGCCATCCAATCCAACCCCCTGCCATGCAGGAACTCAAAATCAAAGCATCCCCGACAGATGACCATCCAGCCTCTGTTCAAAGACCTCCAAAGAAGGAGACTCCACCACACTCCGAGGGAGGGTGTTCCACTGCCAAACAGCTCTCACCATCAGGAAGTTCCTCCTAATGTTGAGGTGGAATCTCTTTTCCTGTAGCTTGCATCTGTTGTTCTGGGTCCTGTTCTTTGGAGCAGCAGAAAACAAGCTAGCGCCCTCCTCAATATGACATCCTTTCAAATATTTAAACAGGGCTATCATATCCCCTCTTAACCATCTCTTCTCCAGGCTAAACATACCCAGTTCCCTGGTTCGTTCCTTGTAGGGCATGGTTTCCAGACCCTTCAGCATTTTAGTCACCCTCCTTTGGACACGCTCCAGTTTCTCCACATCCTTTTTGAATTGTGGTGCCCAGAACTGGACACAGTATTCCAGGTGGCGCCTGAGCAAAGCAGAATAGAGTGACACTATTACTTCCCTTGATCTAGATCAGGGGTAGGCAACCTGCGGCCCGGGGGCCGGATGCGGCCCCATGAGGCCTTTGAACCGGCCCCAGGCCGGTCCTGCCCCCCCGCCATGATGATATTGATTATTGTTGTTATTACTTGTTCTTGGGGTTTTCTTGGCAAAATCTCCACAGGGGTTTTGCCATCGTGGCTTTTCTGGGGCTGAGAGAGTGTGCATGCATATTTTTAAATGTTATTTTATTTTATTTTTATTATTTTTATTATTTTATTATTTTGCTTCGGCCCGCCAATTGTCTGAGGGACAGCAACCCGGCCCCGAGCTCAAAAAGGTTGCCTACCCCTGATCTAGATACTATACTTCTTTTAATGCAGCCTAAAATTGCATTGATCTTTTTGGCTATGGCATCACACTGTTGACTCATGTTCAACTTGTGGTCTATTAGGACTCCTAGATCCCTTTCACACATAGTCTCCTTAAGCCAGGTGTCCCCCATCTTATATCTATGCATTTCATTTTTTTGCCCTAAGTGCAGTACCTTACATTTCTCTGTGTTGAAATTCATTTTGTTAGCTTTAGCCCAGCTTTCTAATCTATTAAGATCATTTTGAATTTTCATCCTGTCTTCTGGGGTATTAGTTATTTCTCCTAATTTGGTGTCATATGCAAATTTGAGAAGCATGCCCCCTGTTCCTTCATCCAAATCATTGATAAAGATGTTGAATAGCACTGGGCCCAGGACAGATGAAGAGAAGGGCCTGGTTACATTAAATGAACCCATTTCTCCCAGGACAGATGAACTGCATCCAAGGTGAGAATGGAAAGAATATTCAAATATTCAAGGGGAAAAAAAGGAAAGAGGCTTTCTGTGTATCCAAAAACCCTAATGAGAATTCTTCTCAAGCCCCTTTCTCCCCACCCCAACCCCCAGTCTTTGGATAGACTTCAGAACTACTAACTTCCACTCCACCCCAGACTCACCTGTTTCCTGTCTTGCCAAGCCAGGAGGGCAGGGGGGACTCAGTAATGAGCATTGTCACCATGGGCTGTGTGCTAGTAGCCAGGGCACAAGGACTATAGTCTGTCTTCTTGGCAACCAACTATCAGAACACAGGTGGTGAGGCTATTGCTTCCCTGATCATCATCTGGCTTCCCCCTCTCACCTTCCCAATGTTGTGCAGGGGACAGGCTGATAGGAGCCAGAAGAGGATCATGGAAATCAATAGCCTCCCTGATTCTCCCCAGCTCCCTCAACCCTCCAATGTCATGCATGGCAGGAGGGACCAGGAGAGGATCCTGGGAGACTACAACCTTCTCAATTCTCTCTCTGTGTGTGTGGGGGTAAGCTCAGGAGAGGCCCTCCCCACCATGCTAGAAGAAGCTTTCTTCCCACTGTGAGATCTCTTTTAAAAAATGACATCTGGCAGTGGGGCAAAAAGTGATTAAATTATTTGTTCTTGCTTGTAGAAACAAATGATTTAACACAGTATATCCCTATTCCAAGGGTATTAAAGAGACTTTCAGGAGTAATCTCACAACCTTTGTTGGTAATCTTTGAGAACTTATAGAGAACCAGTGAGGTTCTTGAAGGGTGGAGGTACACAAACATTGCCCCCATTTTCAAATGGGGAAAAAAGAGGACCTGGACAGTTTGACATGAATACCAAGAAAGGTTCTTGAACAAATCTTTTAAAACAGGGGTAGGCAACTTTTCCCCTTTAAGGGCCAAGGGACTTCAGCTCCCAGAAGCCTCAGCCATGTTGGCCAATAGTCCCATGTTGGCCAATAGCTCCTGGGATTCTGGGAGCTGAAGTCCCTCGGCCCTTAAAGGGGAAAGGTTGCCTACCCCTGTTTTAAAAAGTCAGTGGTGGCATGAGCAAGTAGAACAGAATGTTGTAAATAGTAAGAGCCAGCATGCATTTTTTAAAAAGAAGTCATCCCAAACTAATCTTGTCTCTTTTACTCTATCTTGATTTCAGCAAGGCTTTCGGCAGGGTTCCCCCATTATATTCTTGTGAAGGTGTTGAGAAAATGTGGACTAAATGAGTGCCCATCAATAGTAACAAATAGGGAAAGGTAGTATCAGTATCCAGATTCAAGACGATCTTAATAGAATGGAGAACTGGGCCTAACCTAACAAAATGAATTTCAAGCAGGACAAATGTAAAGTTTTGCACTTAAGGAGGAAAATTTTGATAAATAAATATAGGATTGACATCAATACCTGTGAAAAGTGCATAGAATTGTTAGTAAACCACAAGCTATGAGTCAAAAAGGTGGTATAGAGTGTGAATGGGGAGAGAAGGTTAATGCTGTTATAAGTTGCATTGATACAGGTATAGTGTCCAGATGAAAGGAAGTAATTGGACTATTCTATTCTGCCTTGGCCAGAATTTACTTGGAGTACCCCATTCTGGGTACCACACTGTAAGAAGGATACTAACAAACTGGAATATATGTAGACTTGTGTAACCAAGATAGTGAAGGATTTGGAAATCCAGTTCTATGAAGAACAGTTGAGGGAGTTAGGGAGTTTCTTCTTCTAGAGAAGAAAAGACTGAGAAATGATATTAATATGGTGGGTCCCTGGTATCCACTAGGATTTAGTTCCAGGGCCTCCCAAGGATACCAAAATCTGTGGATGTTCAAGTCCCATTCTAAACAATGGAATAGTAAAGTGGCATCCCTTATATAAAATGGAAAGATCAGGGTTTGCTTTTTGGATTTTTTGTGTGTGTATGTGAATATTTTCAAACTGTGGTTGGTTGAATAAGTAGGTGCAGAACCTGTATTCTGACTATAGTCATATTCAAATATCTGAAGGACTCTCACATGGATGACAGAGGAAATGTGTTCTCTCTTACTCAATAGTGTAGAACCTGAATCAATGGAGTCAAATTATGAGGACAGAGATCCCACCAAAACATTAGGAAAAACTTCCCAATTATAGGAGACATTTGACAAGGATACAAACTACCTTGGAAGCTGGCATACTGTCCTTTACTGGAAGTTTCTGAATAAGCTGAATGCCCATCTGTTAGGATTTTTTAGGTCAGGATTCCTGCATTGATATGGGGTCCAATTAGCTGACCCTTGAGATTCCCCCCCCCCCCAATTCTGGTTATATTCCACTTTTTCTCAAATTAAAACACACAAATACAACTGAGATAATACAATTAAAACACACAAAAGGTTGTTGTTGGTGTGTGTCTTCAAGTCACTTCTAATTTACCCTATCACGGGATTTTCTGTGACTCCCCCAATGTCACCCAGTGGGTTTCCATGGCCAAGCAGGAAATTGAACCTTGGTCTCCAGAATTGTAATCCAATGCTCAAGCTACTATACTACGTTGGATTTCATCCAGGTATCAATAATATTAAAAACAATTTAAATCATAAAATTCAAAATAGAAAACCTCAAAAACAATTAAAATATAATTTTAAAAAGTCAAGGTAAAGAGCTTTGTTCCTGAGAACAGGAACAGGGAAACATTTTGGGACAGGGAAATAGGCAGGCCTCAAATTGGATGTACTGTTAGAAGCTTATAACCACTAAGGCTGCCACACCCTTGGGAGATTGCCTATCTCTAATCTTAAATTAGTTTTTAGATGTATAACTCTGTATACTACACATTCCTATAAGATCTTCTCAGAGAATACTAACCAGGTACATACAATAACATCATTAAACACTTTAGTGCCTCAGGGTTACAGACTAGGAGCATCCTGCAAAGAAGCACTTAGAGGCATTAGGCACAGGTACTGTCACCTTGCAGTTTGTTATGACCGAATATCCTGGGAGTTCAGAGAGCATTAACATGCACATGAATGGAAGCAAGTCAGCCAGAACCAGGCTCTTCACCCATGATGAACCAGTAAGTCTCTACATATGAACAACTGCAATTCTTCATATTCCTTAATTATTTTCCATTAAAGGCTTCTGTACATGATGACATATGGGTGCCATCTTTTGCTAGAGACCAAACCTATACTATTTTATTTCATCAAGATGCTAAAGATGCGAAAATGCTCTCTCTCTCTCTCTCTGTTTGTTTGTCTGTTTTCTTTGCTGATCCGGGGGGAGGGGGGATCATTTGGAAAGTGATGATACCAGGCTGGGAGGATGCATTTCCTTCCATGTATCTCATGTGAATATGGAGTTATGTGTTGATTGTCCTATGTTACTCATTCTATTGAATGGGAATAATGTGCAACAGAATGAGTAACTGACAAAAACCCCTAACAAAGAAACTCCTTTTCACACAATATTTTAACACCTACCCACCCATCCTTTTTGTTCCTTGTCTTTGTTTTGCTGGAAGTTATGTAGCAGCATATTTTTTAGGGAGATGAAGAATGAAGGCTGGAAAAACACAAGTGTTTTTTAGTGTTTTAGTGTTTGTCAGGCAGCAGCAGCAGCATTTTTGCAGTAAGCAATGAAATAAGCTGGGGAAAAGTGAGATGCTACTCTAGTTGATCCTACTGAAGGTCTGTGTGTCTGCCAACAACAGTTGAGGAAAACAGCTCACCTTTGCTGAGCATGCATGAACAGCTCAATAGAGAGAAGATGGGAAAGCAGAAAACCTTGTCTCACCAGCTCCCCACCGGTGTGTTAAAAAAGTATAGATGTAGTCACCAAAAGGGGAATCATAAGAAAAGGGAAGAAAGAAAGAAAGAAAGAAAGAAAGAAAGAAAGAAAGAAAGAAAGAAAAGATCCCTAAATGCATTATGGAAGAAAAGTGGTCTCTAGAGGGTTCAAAATGTTTTTTGTTTACTTCGGCAAGGCTTATACAGAATGGTTGTTTGATTTCACATGTGCATATTGTTAGTTTTGAATAAAGGTTTGCTGAAACATGTTGACCTGCTCTTCTTTGTAAAGGTATAAGAACCTATCCCTAGTCTTTCCATGTTATTTCTGCCTCTGGTATCAAATTTTGTGTTAAACAAGTAATATCCAGGAACATATTTGCTTCATTAACGGAGATATATCTTTTTGCAACTGAATGTACAATTGAATGAACAACTGAAGAGTACTAACACCAATTTTAGCAGAGGCTGATAGAGACGCATAGGCTGAGAATGCATACTTGTATTGCACAGTGATACAGCATGTGTGCAACTCTACTTCTGCAAGCTTGAACTGAATGTGTGTCTGTGGCATACCAAACAAAAATGTTCATCTGCTTCTATAATGAAACTTATGCATGTGAAAATACAAACAGGATTCTGCCAATGTCTTCCAGTGTCAAACTGGGCAGTGTGCAGTCAATCTAGAGACCTTTATTATAAAAACAAGTACTGTGTGTGAGTATGTCATCCCTTCTGCTAAATCCCACTTTCTTTGCTTTTGATTGCTAGTGCTGTGCCAGCAGTCTGCAGCAGAGAGACTCCTTTCCTTCTTGGCACCTGGGATGAAAGTGCAATGCCATCTCTTCTTGCTTAATGCCCTTACAAGATGGTTAGATCAGATACTGTATGCTAAGTGTGCTGATGACCTGTGGATGCACCCTGTCACTGATCCAGCCACTTGCCACTGCTGAGATTATCTTCCATGCCATCAAATCACTCCAGGACAACACAAGATGTCTCCCCTTCACATGTGGCATTTTATAATAGGATTAAGCAGTCAGGTTTGACGACACTTCACACAAGTACTGTACAGTTTGCAAACATACCATTCTCTCAATCAGATTAGCTGACAGTATGAACTCTCACCATGGAGCACGTTCTCATTTTGATATCTGATTTGACAGTTTAAGCATGGAGGAAATGGGATTCTTTTCTAAAACTAAATGCCCCCCTTTTGTTTAAAGAAAAGGTCTAGTGAAATAACCCTGTTTCCACCTGCTTTTTTTTTTAAAAAAGATTTGTGATATATAATTTTGGTGGATGGACTGGGTGATAGAACTGGTAAAACTGAAGTGTGCACACAATAGGCCAGAAGGATCTCAGATGCTAGTCTGCAAAGCAGAGGTGAGGGTCTTTTTTGGCCTCCAGGCTAAATTGCAATTTGGGAAGAGTCTTGGAGGTCTGCATCTAAGTGGTGAGCCAGGAATGAGTTGGGGCCCAAGGAGAGGTCAAAGCAAAGCATTTATTTTATTGTTGTTGCTGTTATTTATTTATTCTTTGTCCAGCTTGCTTTGATCTATGGTGACTCATAGTGAATGAAAGATCTCCTAGAGCCTGGTCATCAGCAATCATGCTCTGGACTTGCAAACACAAGGGAGATTATCACACTTATAAAAATTTTGACTGATCCCCAACGGGATACAGTTGTATTTCAGGTTGCTACCAGGTATTATCGCACATAATTCACCACTGCTGCCACCGGGCGAGTGAAACCCAGCTGCATCCCTGGTCCCAGTGGTGCTTCGGAGGCTGCTTTTCTCAAACAGCAAGCTCCTGTTTTGGAAAAGCGGCCTCCGAAGTGCCACTGGAACCCAGGATGCAGCCAGGTTGCACTTGTCTAGCAGCAGCAGTGGCAAATTACATTCAATAAACCTGGTAGCAACCTGAAATACGACTGTATCCCATTGGGGATCAGTTGCATTTTTTGTAAGTGTGATAATCTCCAGGGTTTCTCTTATTGTGTCAATTTACCAGTAAAGCAGTCTTCTTCTGCAAGTACTTTAACTTTGTCAACCATTATATTTTCCCCAATTAGTCATGCCATCTCACTGATATGTTCAAAGTACCATAGTTTCAGTTTAATATTTTGGGTTTCTAAAGATAGTCCAAGTTTGATTTGCTCTCTTTGACTCATGTGTTTGTCTTTTCAGTGGTCCACCATGGTATCTGCAGACTCTATTCCAGCACCACACTTCAAATGAGCTGATCTTTCTCCTGTCATCTTTCTTCATTATCCAGCTCTTGCAGTTTCTGAAACATAGCAATCAGAAATACTATGGCATGAATGACTCTGACTGGTATTTAATGATATAACTTTATACTTGAGGAACTTATCTATTTCCTTCATAGGTGCCTTTCCAAGTCAGCCTTCTTCTGAGTTCTTGGCTACAGTCCCCAATTTATTAATGACTGAGGACTATAGAAAGTATAGAAACCCTTTAACTGTTTCAGTGTCTTCATCATCCACTTTAAAGTTATGTACATCACCAGTTGTCATCCCTTCTGTCTTCTTTGTCAGGGATGATGGGAGTTGTAGCTCTTCACCTCTGGCTCTAACTCACCACCTTGTTATGCAGCAGAGCTGACCAGCTTTGATCAGTGGTTGATGCTTCTTTCCCAAGCAGCAGAGTTTCAGAGAATAGGCTGAAGACCCTGACAAACTCTCCAAGCCTTCTCACTCTTCTTCCTGAGATGTCTTCAAACTTCTCCAGGATTCCTCTGGCTCTTGTATCTTCCCTCAAGACACCAGACAACTCAGTAGTCTTATATAAAAGATCTACTTTATTCTACTATATACATAAATACTATATGCCCTACAAATCACAATCTCTACACTTCACAATATCTCCAAAACTACTCCACAATATGCATTGGCAAACATTGCACTTATAGCCATTGTTAGTCACTACCCACTAGTCAGTTTCCACCCAGTGGGTGTGTACATTCATTTTGATTGGTTTACATAGATCATCCCATACTTAAGACCAACCCAAGTATTTCATCATTTTACCTTGACTACTTAATGAATCTCAGGTGTTTGCAATCTATAACAGGTGTTTTCAATATACACTCTATAACTTTGTCCTTGGCTCTCAAGGCTTCCAAATTACATTATCCTTTTTCACCTGTGTAGCTTCATGATTGCTCCTGCTTAATCACTGTGACTTTCACATACACATTTTATTTCTATTACTGTAAGTCCCATGTTGCATTTTCCTTAACATTCTTAATATTTGAGTCTAACCTGATTTTGTATTTTGTTCCTTAACTTTCACATCATTTAAAGCAGTGGTTCCCAAACTTTAGTCCTCCAGATGTTTTGAACTTCAGTTCTCAGAAGCCCCAGCCAGCTTGGCCAACAATCAATTATCCAGTTTGGAAACTGAAGTCCAAAACATCTGAAGGGCCAAAGTTTGGGAAACACTGATTTAAAATCTTTGCTATTTTCTGCAAGTAATATGGTGTCATCTGAATATCTTAAACTGTTGATGTTCCTTCCCACAGTTTTTACATCTATTTCCTCTAATTCAAATCCCACTTTCTGTATGATATGTTCTGTGTATAAATTAAACAGACAGAGTGAAAAAATGGCAGCCTTGTCAATTGTTTCTATTATATAGTTCCTCAGCATATTACTTGCATCTTTTATTTTATCTAAATCATACAATGTCTTCTGTTGGTCATATATCATCTTTACACTTTGTTTGAATGTTCTTTCAATTTCTCTGATGTTGTGGAAGATATCTTTTGTTTTACCATTTTGTTGGTTTTCTTCTACTTCTTTGCATTTTTTTTTATAATAACAGTTCTCTTTATCTTTGCACACAAGTTGCTGAGCAACTGTCTGAATGATTCTGATGTTGTTTATTTTGCTTCTCATCTGCTTTTAACTGTTTGAAGAGTTTCATCAGTCACATGATGAAACTGTTCTTTCTTTTTGTCTATAGATAGATAGCATCTTTTTGCATTCTTCCCTAATCATGTCCCTGGTTTTGATCCAGAATTCTTCTGTTTCCCTGTCCATTAGCTCATTATCATAAATATTCTCTGAATTCTACAGTACTTCTTCAGCTTTATTCTAATTTTTGAAATTAGAAGTTCATGGTCTATGCCACAATCTGCTTTTGGTCTTGTTTTCACAAAGATGATAGAACATCTTCATATTCTGTTTCAAATTATATAGTCAATTTGATGTCTGCATTGGCCATGTAGAGATGTCCATGTGTTCAGTTGCCTCTTTGGCTACTTGAAGTGATTGCATTGAACAAACTGTTGGCCTAAAAATTTATTTAAGTTTCTTTCCTGCTTCCTTTCTTGATCATGGGCCAAATTATTCTACAATATTTGATACTGCTCTGTTTTCTACTTTTGAATTTCATTATCACCCATTATTATCAACATGTCCAGTTTTGGCATATGATCAATTTTCTCCTGGACAGAAGCACAGAATTTTTCAGGTTCTTCTGCTGCTGCTTGTAGTGGGATCATAAATTTGGATTATGGTTATATTGATAGGTTTTCCATGCAATCTTATTTGTATTAGCTGGTCAAATTTTGCATCATATCCCCTGACTGCTTTTGCTACATCTCGTATCATTATTAATGACAACCCATTGGTTTTTAGATTATAATTTTCAGAACAAATCACTGTGTAATCATCTGATTGAAAATGTTCCATTCCTGTCCACTTTAGCTCATTCACACCAAATATTGCTATTTTATTTGTTCCATTTCTTGTTTTATGATTTCTAGCTTTCCTTGATTCATGCTACTCATATCCTATGTTTCTATTATATCCATTGTGTAGGTTTGGACTTTTTTCTTCACATTTGAGCATGTTAATAGCTAAATTTACATTCAACTGTAGTCCAGTTGAATCATTAGACGCAGCATAACTTGTGCTTATACTTTCCTTTTCCTTAGGAAAGGAGAAAAATGAGAGCATCAGTGTTCCCACCAACAAATAAAGCTTCCATTTGGGTGTTTAAAATTCCTTTTATAAATACCCTCTTGTCTCCCAGGAATGGTTTTTGTACTAGTGTGTTTTCTGAGTTAGTATTTGCATTGTGGTATAAGCCACTGGAAAGTCCTGTTAGGGCCATTGCAGATTGGCCCAAAGGGCTAGCCTGGGGGTAGACTTGGGGTGGGGCAGCCACACGCCAGCTACCTCAACCCCACTCCGACACCGTCCTCATGCTGCACGGCCATACGCATGGCATGCGCCATCAGGATGCCCTTCCGGCACAGTGTTTAAACACACTGCACTGAAAGGGCACTGAAGAACTGCGGCGCTGGCTCTTAGGGTGGCCTTTTGCTGCCCTTAAAAGGAGCAGCATTTTGCCACTCTTTTCAGGGTGGCAAAAGGGAAGATTGGGGCTGCAGCATGGGGTTGCCGCGGTCCCGATCCACTGCTTCCTGGGGTGGCTCTCTGCTGCCCCAAATGGCTGGTCTGTATTGGCCCTTAGTTAATGAACTAAGGCCTGAAACAGATGGACCAAATAGAGTAGTGGGAGACCACACTGATGCCATTCGCACCAGGACTGCAGCAACTACACATGCCCAGTCCCAATCTGGGCTGCTGCTATGTTCCTGAACTGGGCCGCCAGAAGGAGTGGATTCTATCTGCTCCTTCTTGGCCCAGTGCTTTGCAAATGACAAGGCCTAGGTACAGCTTCAGGCCATGTTCGGGGCATGCATTATGTAAATAGCATGCCCTCAATATGGCCTGAAGTTGCACCATTTTGCTCATGTGTTTCGAGCCTAAGGCAGATCCAAAAATGAATTGTTACTGTTTAAGTTGATAACAGCTACAGATTCCTGTGTAGAGACTGCCATAGATACATGGTATAAGCAAGATGCAAGCCATGCTTTGTGTGAGTGTCTGTTTAGTATGGAGGATCTTGTTGTAAAATCTTATTTAAAAATCAACCCAACATCTATGGGCTTTTTTACATGCAGAAAACAACATTTTCTATATGCAGAAATGTTAACCTTTTAATACGATGGAACGTTCCAAAATACAATCCCACCACCAAGTGGCATCACTAGGGGTGTGTGGGATGTTTGGACTGCACCAGGTGAAACTCTAAGGTGAGTGACACCGCTTCTCCTCAAATATCTAATTTTTGGCAGTAACATTTAAAATGCTTTAAGAGATGGTGGGAGTGATGTGAAGCTCAGTGGGAGGAAAAAGGAGAGGTCCCAGAATTTTTTTTAAATTAAAATTTCAAATTTCAAATTAATTTTTTTGAATTTTTTTGAAATTTTTAATTCTTTTAAAATTTTCTTTAAAAACATCACATTTTAACCAAATATTCACTATGTATATGCAAATACATTTAGGTTGTGCATATGTAATATGTAATTTGAAGATATAATTTTTAATTTTGCTAGTTGTTTATGTCACAACTATTCACATTACATTCAGTGGTGTATGGAATTACAATTTACCAGTAACATTAGTGCCAAAAGCATTCCTAAGGATTCTGTATGGTGTGAAATGGGAGGAGGAGGTCAATACAGGGGATGTGTGACACCATGAGTTACCACACAAAGTGACACCAATTCTAGGGATGCCACTGCCACCATCCACAATTGAAGACTCCCAAGAATTATGTTATTGTGTGGCAAAGATGGGAATCACAAAGTCCTCAAGATGTTGTTGAATTGTAGCTCCTTGATTTTTTTCACCATTGGCTGTGTTGGCTAATACTCCTGGGAGTCACAATCCAAAAATGACCTCACAATACTGACCCTTGATTTATAGTGTGGGAACTGTGTCAGTATTAGGGCTTCTGCAATGCTAACATGAGAAAACATTTGGGTGGAGCAACCAGCACCATAGACCCAGTTTCTGGAAGGAATCTAGAGTTTCTTGTATTCCCTAAGCAGTACAAGGAGCATAGGGGAGCTCTCATGAATTAGACTGACTCAGTTTTGAGCTGGGCTGACTATATTGTCAATCATCCTTTGAAACCACAAGGAATATAATCCTAAAGGCGGGGGTGGGGGGTGGGGGTGGGGAGAGATTCTACTACTTCTTTCACCTTCTCCATGTTTTCTCATGAGTTCACATTTCCATGCTATTAAAAGGTGATCTGAGTGGTGTCCTGTTGGAGATCAGAGTTTGATTCCCTCCTTGGCCATGAAACTCACTGAGTAAACTGAGTCACATGCTCTCAGCCTCAGAGGAAGGCAATGGCAAACCTCCTCTGAACAAATCTTGCCAAGAAAACCACATTATACGTTGGGGTCACCATTAGTCAAAAACTACTTGAAGGCACACCACCACCACCACCACAACAACAACATCTTATTGATGGGCCAACAATCATATGACATGATAACACAAACTTCCATGTAATTTGATTGTTTTTCCTCCCCTTACTGGTGAAAAGAAATCAGTTAATGAAACAGATGAATTTAGCCTTAAAAATGATTTTAAAAGAAAATTACAGGGGGTAAAAACATGTAAATTTATAAACTCTCACTGTTAATATGGTATTTATCCATATAATAACAGGATAATCTCAGTTGACTTCTTTCCACTACAATATATAACTAGCTTGCTCATAGTTTTTCTTTTAACGTTTGTTCCCACTCCTCATAAAAACTATGATTCACATTTGGCGAATAAGTGCAGAATGCAAACTATAACTGTCTGTCTAAAATCTATTTCTGTTTGTTAGAATAAAGACATTGGCATATTCTCTGACTCTCATGTGAAATGTTTGTTCCCCATTATATCTGGGTTTGTCCTTTGTTTCCTCAGGGAGTCACCCTTGGTACCTGGAGAATCCAAGTATTCTCAAATACACTTTGATTTTTAGCAGAGATGAATTCAGTTTCATACCCTTTACTGTAATGAACAGTTGATTTATGAGTACCCCTTAGTGTGAATGACTTTGTCCTATGGAGATGGTGCTATACAGCTTTAGCTCAGGTGCTTTTCATATGCAATTTTAATAAAGACGACCAGATCTGATGGCTTACTCTTGTGTACTTGAAATTTCCAGGAAGGACTTTTGAATGGTATTTGGTCTACGTATTGGCAGATAGAAACAAATCAATAACAGAAACAGTGGCCAGATTTCATTTTCTGGCCACAAAGGCGTGGAGAGGAATTTCCTTCATTTAAAGCAATCCTCCTTTGCTGCTGTTTTAATCAACTATACATTCCAGTTCACCTAATCAATTCAGTCATATTATTTACTTTTAATTCTCACATCTTAAGATACTGTGCTGTACATCATATTTAAGATATGCTTTAGATAATGGTTGGCATTCTGTATTGCAGTTATGGATCCATAACCTTTAGTTATGGATCTGTAACTGCTCCATATTCAGTAAGACTATGCATTCATAATCATGGCACTATTGCCATGAACATTAATGCCCCCCAACCTATCTTAACAGCCAGCGACTGCACTGAGTGGTGGAAATCTGTTCTGTTGCCAGTCGGGGTGCAGGGGGATACCATTTCCAGCTTTTCCCACAGCAAGTGAGGCTGCAACAATCAAAACAAGATCTAGATTGCAATTTTTCATTGCAGCCTTCCTTGCTGGCAGGAGGGGGCTGGAAAATCATTTACTCAAATGAGTACCAGCTTGTTGGGGGCAATTGGCTTACAGATTGTAAACTGCTTAGAGAGTGCTGAGTTCACTATTAAGCAGTAGAGAAAATGTAAATACTAAATGCTACTTTTATCAGACCAACCAAAATGCATAAAACACATGTTGCAAGCTTTCAAAGCTTCCATGGCTTTGTGAGAAAATTAGTGGGATCCTGTTAATGACATATGCAGATGTGAATGTGGCTTATACACATGTGTGCGTCATATTGGATGCGGTATATCCAAAATATCCCTCCTGGCAGCTGTCAAGCACTGGGAGAGGCTTCTTCTGAGCGGAAAGGCAGAGATGATGAAAACACAGCTGCTCTGGGTTCCTAGGGGAAGGAACGGAAGACACATTCTTCGTCTTCAGTCTCTATTTCTAATAATTTTTATATATCTTTCCAATTAATTTAGAATTCTCTCCACATATAATTTTCTCTGTTTCTGTTTCTATTGATTCTAAACCAAATATCTTTTGATCTAACAACCAGCGTTCATGAAGTTGCTTACAGGCAAACCATCCTGTATTGAAACCTATCTGCTGTAATTCTTCCTGTGATTTTAATTTATACTTTCCCATATATTTTAATTACTTTCTTTTCCCTAAACATTTTCTTTCTGTATAAGGCCTCTTGGGGAGATAACCAAATCGGAAAATTATTTACTATTCTTTTCTTATATTTTTTCCATACAGTCATCAGAGGTTTTCTAATACATTGATTGTTTATCATACTATTAGCCTTTTCTTTGTCATATGTTAAGAAAGTGTGTAACCCAAATTTCAGCCCTTCCAATTCTAATAGTCTCTTATCTTTTAGTAGTATCCATTCCCTTATCCATTGGAGACAACTGGATTCAAAATATAATTGTAAATTCTGTATTGCCAACCCACCTCTTTCTTTGGTGTCTTGTAAAATTTTTAATCTAATTCTCGGTCACTTTCCTTGCCATATAAACCCCACTATATCTATATTCCAAATCTTAAATATATTTTATTATTTATAATAGGAGTCATTTGAAATAAGAATAAGATCTTTGGCAGAACAGACATTTTAATTACCAAGATTTTTCCCAAGAAAGTGAGGTCTAATTTGTTCCATTTTACCAGGTCACTTTTAACTTCATTCCATACTTTTTTATAGTTATTTTCAAATAATGTATTTAATTTTTTTCCTGTTTTTATTCTCTTAATCTCTTAATCAATTCTCTTGATTCTCTTAATCAATGCATCTAAAACTAGGTGAAATAGCAAAGTGGATAGTGGATAACCCTGTCTTGTACCCCTGTTTATTGTTATTAATTCTGTCTTATCACCAATGATTCTTATATATATGCTCTTTGGCTCACATATACCTTTTTTATCCATTCTTTAAATGTTGATCCTACATTTATTTTTTATTGTGTAAGTCCTAAGAAAAAAGACTTATACAAAATACTAGAATAGAATGCTAGAATAGTGATTTATAACATTTAAATATTAAGGAAGTAAGAGAAGTAGTAATGGATGATAGAGTAGCAAGTAGCAGAGGCAATAACTAATGGATGAAAGCAAAGTATAAATAAGAATGGGAGGTGTAGGGGGAATATAGTAGATAAGATTAGGTAGAAGTAGAAAGTATTAAAGTTAGAATAAGCCTGAATGAACGAATGTGTAACTAGTTAGCTTATCTGTATGTAGCTGTATGTATTAAATCTTTTAAAATTATATAGATTCTAAATTCTATATATAGAAATTGAATAAACATCTCTGTGGGCAGTCTGTGGTACATGGTGATCTTTTCCCTGCCCCTTTTCTTAAGGTTTGAGTTAGGCTGAGGAGTTTGGATCAAAGGAGTGGCATGGTGTTTTCTTTAGTCACATTTAGGTTAAAAATGGCTCTACAATCTAAAAATTCAAGATAAAATAAAACGAAGATTATGCCAAGAAAACAATAATAGTATTAGAATGAACTAAAATGTGAAAAAGACTAAACATGCTAAAAGCTATCAAGAAACAATGGAAAGCATTACTAATAAAATGAATTAGAAATTCACAGAAATATACTTCACAAGACCTCAAAACCAAGCCTCTGCCTCCCCAAGGACAGAAGATGTAAAATCCACAGAACTCATAAATTACAAATAGTACTCTAACAGAGATCTGTGGGACAGTAATACTGAAGCATATTATGTGGTGTTTTAATACAAACACCACTTTACTAAAACAACTGATACATAAAAATGAAAACACACACACACACACACACACACACACACGAAATGAAAAACCCATTAGCATCACAAAATGCCCAGTACTGATAACAAAAAAGGATGGATAAACTACAATATAATAAAAATGTTTTTCCAGAGCTTTTGTAAAACAAAAGTGCATAGACACTTTGTTTAGCACCCACTCTCTTGTCACAGCCAAACCCTACTGGGAATGATGTTAAAGTTTCCGTATAGTCAGTCTTTCCCTTTACACACAATGAAGCACATTGCCTTGTGGCACTGTCAGTTGCTGTGTTGGGCATCCAAAGATAACTGGCTCATCTGCTCCTGTAATGCCCTTAGATGGACCTAGGAACTGCTCCTAGGTATACAGGTAGATGCTATAACAGTTAGGGTAGATGGCTTGCCCAATGCATCAGTCTCCACTTATTGGGTTTCTTCTCTAGTATATAAAAGTGTTAACTTTTCATATCGTACAAGGTGCTCTTCACTGATGGAATTTCTCTCTGGCATAACTTTCACTGAACCACAAAGCAAAATTTTGTAGGACTGCTGTGGTTTCCACTTAAAAAATAGGTGTCTGATGATGACATTGGCTTCAATTTCAAGCTTGTCAAGAAGGATACTGACAACCTGGAATGTGTCCACTGGAGGGCAACCAAAATGGTCAAAGGTCTGAAAATCAAGCCTTATGAGGAACAACTGAGAAGGCTGGAAATGTTTAGGTTAGAGAAGAGAAAACTGAGGCAATATTATAGCCATCTTTAAATATCTGAAGGCATGTCATGTAGAAGATGGGTGAGCTTGTTTTCTGCTGCTCCAGAGACTAGAACATAAACTAATGGATTCAAATTGCAAGAAAAGAGATTCCACCAAAGTATTAGGAAGAATTTGACTGTAAGAGTGTTTGACAGTGGCATGGACTGCCTTGGAAAGTGGTGGTCCTTCCTTCTTTGGAGGTCTTTAAACAGGTTGGATTTGGAAGTGCTTTATTCTTATTCAAAGCATGCAGCTTCTTTTAAAGCAGAATTTTTACTACTATATCACATACCTCAAATCATTTTGCAAAGTTACTACTTGGGACAAAATATGGGAGCTGTGGAAATTATAATAATGAGCTCACAGTGACTGCTGTGTTAATCTTGACAATTTTGCCATTGAAACAAGATAGCACTGCCAGAATACTTCCTGCATTTCCCAGAATACATAGGGGAACACTTAGCATATTTTTACTCCTTGAATGCTTGGAAGATGTTAATTTTTTTGCCAAGGCATTTGAAAATGTCATAATAGTGGCCAAAGCACATTTGTATGGCTTTAGTCCTACCAAAGCATCCATGGGCACATTATGAATCAGATCAAGGAATACAAAAGATTGCAATAACAAATTGGAAAAATGAGGAAGAATTGCAATGGACAAAATAGCATTACTTAAAGAATATAAGAGCCTAGATCAGGGGTAGGCAACCCTTCCCCTTTAAGGGCCGAGGAACTTCAGCTCCCAGAAGCCTCAGCCATGTTGGCCAATAGTCCCATGTTGGCCAATAGCTCTTGGGATTCTGGGAGCTGAAGTCCCTTGGCCCTTAAAGGGGACAGGTTGCCTACCCCTGGTTTAAACCAAAGACCTATCTAGCTTTCTGGTTCCAGCATGACCAGATAAATTCCTATGAGAAGCCTACAGTAGCTGGTGGTCTCTGAAGAGCTTCCAGGAAAGAAAGAGAAAATTGTAGCTGATGGGCACAAATATGGGCCTGGTCCCTGGCACATTGGCTCCCTCTTATTCTCCCAAGCTATCCTCAGATAGCTGGAGGAGCAGTGATCTAGAATATGCCCCCCGCATCAGACTAATGGCTGTGCTATGTTGTAGCTGTCCAAGCTCCTTTAACCAGGGGTAGGAATTATGAAAAAACCCCCCCCAGATGTTGCTGAACTACAACTTCCAGCATACCTCACCATAGACTATGCTGGCTAGGGTTGGTGAGGTTGTAGTTCAGCAATATTTGGAGGACCACACAATTTTGTCTGCTGGTTTAAGTTAATCACCAAGTAAAATGTGTCAAGGAGAAATGAAACCAAGGGGTTTAAAACTAAATAGTGAGCTGAACTGAAATTCATATTTATTTTCCTTTTTTTGGGGGGGGGGGTTAACTGGGAAATTTCCTTGTTATTTAAATCCTAAGAGTTAAATGTTCTGGCCACATCAGAATCACAGCTATCATCATTATTATCACCATCGACGTCACCATCATATCTGATATCATTCTTCACAATTACACCTGTTACCAGCTGTAGTAGTAAAACTGCAATATATGTCCCTTGTTTTGGATGGAAGAGCCATGTAGTTCCTAGTCTAGAGATATGCTAGTCCAGGCGTAGGCAACCTTTCCCCTTTTAGGGCCGAGGGACTTCAGCTCCCAGAATCCCAGGAGCTATTGGCCAACATGGGACTATTGGCCAACATGGCTGAGGCTTCTGGGAGCTGAAGTCCCTCGGCCCTTAAAGGGGAAAGGTTGCCTACCCCTGTGCTAGTCTATATCCACTTCCAGATGTATCTATCCTTATGATGTGTGTGTTTTAGAGATTAACCAGCAATTTGCCTATTTCCTGACTGAGATTAAATTTGGAGTTCCCAACCTATCAGGAAACTTTTGTGGGAAGAAAAATGCCAAAAGTTCCTGCAAATTTGGCATAAACTTTTTGTTGTTGTTCCTGACACAACATAAACTGTGCACTTTCGAACTGTGCAAGATTTTGAGAAATTGTGCATATTTGCAATAAAACACAAGTTTGTTTGTTTTTTTTAAAAAAAATAGTACAGTAAACTGTTCAGCTTTTGAAGAAGAAAAAAATCCCCACAACCACTCAAGTTGTCCCCCCCCCCCTACTAATTACAGTGTAAAAATACACAAAGCACAAAACTGAATTGTACACTATATTCTGTGGCGAAGAGCATATCAATTTTGGTCATGAAGGAGAAGGTGGACAAATCTTTCAGAAGGGGTACAGTTCACAGTGCACCATCATCGCATCATCAAACAGACTGTAACCATAACTGTATTCTGTAACCATAACATTGTGCCGGGTTTTACCAACTTCTTATTGAAATAGCATATATTAAACTGTAATCTCTCTCTCTCTCTCTCTCTCTGTCTTTATGTATGTGTCTGTTTGTCATGCTGGGAACGAAGTGTGAACGTGATTTCAATATCTCACCCAGACCTTAAGATATTATGTTGAAATCAGAAAACTAACCAGACTGCTCACGGTGAAGATCTACAGGTGATAAGGAGATGCTATTTAGCCACACAGAGCTAAACTAGAACTCTCTGAATACTCACTATACAAACTGCAACTACACTCTCCACAACTCCATTCTTCTCACTGACCATTCTTCAATAACCCACAATAATTTACGTTAGTTACAGCCTTATATACACTAGGCTACTCTCCAGTACATGGTATAATGCATTACATCACGTTGCTGAGTCATACATAGGTCACACGTGCAGTATTCAGTAGACATCTAGATGTCTGGTCACCTCAAGGACATTTATCACCATTTCCTGGGCTTGTCACACATACCATATACACGTATCATGACTGTGCAGTTCTACAGCTCTTAATTTTACATTGTAATATGCTGACACTGTGGATGATGTACTTGTTGGTGTGTGGATGATGAGTGTTGTAGTGATGCTCTTTGGCACCCAGCAGAGTCTGCAGGACAAGCTGGCTGCTGTGATCCACAGCCACTGTGTAGATTTGCCATCAACTGGCTCAGCTTCTCTTCTTCAGCCAAACTGACAACTAAGTAAAATCCATTGTGATGAACTTGTCCAGTTCAGCCATACAAGATTACATCTTTAACAATCCAAAAGCATTAGGATCCAACTTGTTGCAGTTAAAACCACTGCTTCCAGCCACACACGCTCACATCTTGAACAATAAACAATTCTTAGACAAAGGATTTTCTAGGCCCTTCCCATACTCCACCTTCTAGGTGTTAACCTTATGTTAATTGAATAATGTCTGTATGATGTCTACTAACCCAGCCTCTTGCTGTCCATCATCCACCACGTGACTATCTTTCCCAAGCTAACGATGTTTACGTATTTGATATATCTTTGTTAACCATAACAAAGTCTGGTTCCATTAGTTCTATCTCTGGGAAAGTACATTGTTGATGTCTCTGTTACCACCTGGCGTTGATTCACCCTGTTTCTCTAAATATTGTTTTGTGCTTTGTCCAAAAACTGTTCTCAAGTGGAAAATTACAGACACACACACATCTTTACATTTCACCTTTGACTGTATATCCCATCCATATCCTAACAATCCCCTCCTGAAATGTACAGATGTGTGAGATCACTATTATTGCTGTTGTTGTTATTGAAAATGTCTAAGCACAATGTTTGATTCTATATATTTAAAGTGACATCTCAATCTGTTATAACAATTGTTAATGTTGTTTTATCTCCAGAACCTTTGTTAATATATCTATACTGTTGTGTTTTGGCCTTAAACCCTTAGGCACACAATTCCATTTTAACTAGCTCTCTCTAGCATTCTGTCATGAAACTCTAATCCATTTTGATCTGTATCTTAACATTTTTGTTATTGTCATAAAAAAATGTATGTCTGTGAATCCCTATATATCACAACTGACAGTTCACAATGTAAATCTTATAACAACTGTTTAATCTATTCTATCTTATTTGATGTTATATATGTTGTTTTATCAACACTTAAAGCTCTATCCTTATTTTTAATCTACCAAACTATTAAGTTTTTTTTAAATTAATAATCCTTAATCTGACTGTCTATCATATAACTCTAAAGCAAATGAGCTATCTATAAAACATTTTAACCTCAATATGGCTATTTTAAATCACAAGCCCCTTTTTCTTAAAAAAAACTTATTAAATATTCTATTGTTGTCTAATCTATTATCTTAAAACAATTTTTTTCTCAAAACACCTATCCAAACACAATTGTAATCCATAAACATCAAACCCCTCACAAAGCTTTTCTATATATCTGAATATTTAAAACTCTCTATAACTTTATTTTAAACAAAACCTACTGACTTTAAACCTGTCACTATTCTTTGCACTCTGCAAACCACACTTTTTAAATCTTTTTATGTTGACTTATTAAACACATTTTATCAGCAGTCCAGTAACCTCAAAATCTCAAAAATCAAAACTTTTGATATTAAATCTTTCTAAACAACTTTTTTTTAGTCTCTTGAATCTAAACAACCATAAACTGTCATCTCCTTTTTGTGTTAACACACATATCAGCATTTAAATAAGCAATCTCAAAACCAAACTGTTGAACTTATTAGCCCCTCCATGTTGTTTAAAGTCTATTCCAGTCACAAGCTCTCAGCCTTAGACTCAATGTTTTTAACTAATGTTTTTAAACCTTTGCTGAACAAATCCTTTTTGTTATTAACCTAGTTTTATAACTCCATTTGCCATCTTTTATTTTATTTTGTATCCAATCACCTTGTGATTTTTGTCCAGGTCTATCAACCACACTTAAACACCTCTTTGTCAATTTTAAACACTGGAATTTCTTGTTGCACTGTAGTGTATCATTCTCACTTTCCTCAACAGGAAAAAAAAACTTTTGAAACTTTTAAAATCTCTGAAACTCCTTGACACTGTCTAAAATGCTTTGAAATTTTCTGGCTCACCAGCCACTTTTGTATAAACTCTTGTTTTTGTATAATGAATTTGTGTATTGTTTTTACTCTCTATGAATTTTTTTTGTGTGTGTGTCTGGACTTGTGTGTCCTTTGTTTTACTGTCATTTTATTTGTTGATAATCTTGTCTGTATTGTCTGAACTAAAGTGTTTTCCTCACTTCCAGAGGATTAATGTTTGTCTATCTTTTGTGTGTTGTGTGTCCCTGTTAGGATATGAATAGGATATATAGTCAAAGGTGAAATGTAGAGATGTGTGTGTGTCTGTAATTTTCCACTTGAGAACAGTTTTCTAGACAAGGCACAAACAATATTTAGAAAAACAGGGTGAATCAACGCCAGGTGGTAACAGAGACATCAACAATGTACTTTCCCAGTGATAGAACTAATGGAACCAGACTTTGTTGTGGTTAACAAGTAATAACAATTATATGTAAACATCGTTAGCTTGGGAAAGTTACTCACGTGGTGGATGATGGACAACAAGAGGCTGGGTTGGCATACATCATACAGACATTATCCAATTAACATAAAGTTAACACCTAGAAGGTGGAGTATGGGATGGGCCTAGAGAGTCCTTTGTCTAAAGAATTGTTTATTGTTCAAGATGTGAGGGTGTGTGGCTGGATGCTGCAACAAGTTGGATCCTAATGCTTTTGGGATTGTTAAAGATGTAGTCTTATATGGCTGAACTGGACAAGTTCATCACAATGGATTTTACTTAGTTATCTTATTTTTACTTTTTATATGCATTAATAAAGCTATGCTTTTGGACTTTACAATGTGTCTTCTTGACTGAGGAAGACAGGATTGCCTGGAGAAGAGAAGCTGAGCCAGTTGATGGCAAATCTACACAGTGGCTGTGGATCACAGCAGCCAGCTTGTCCTGTAGACTCTGCTGGGTGCCAAAGGACATACTACAACACTCATCATCCACACACCAACAAGGGTTATGGGGCCCAGTTATGGCTTTTCTGCCAGTTATGGCCTGTTTGCCAGTTTATGGCTAGTTTTCCAGTTATGGCTGTGTTTGCCAATTTAAGACTGTTTTTGCCAATTGTGGCTAGTCTGGCTGACGAGGCTTGTTTTGCCAGTCTGTGGCTAGTCTGCCAGCTAAGACTGTTTTTGCCTAAAGAGAGGCTTGTCTGCCAAATGTGGCTGGTCTGCCAGAGGACAAAGAGGACAAATGTCCAGGAGGACAAAAGCCCAAGAGTCCAGATGACATATATGCAATGTGGCCAAGAGGCAAGTATTGCCTATCCACGACTTCAGCTGTGCCAGGACAAGTGAAACTATGCTTCAGCGGTTGCTGGAAAAGCAGAGGTGGTTTCAAATCTCCAGATGTAAGTAAACAGTAAAGTTACTGCTAAGCTGTTTTGCCGTGACAGAGTGCAGAACTCTTTTAAAGACAGGTTGTCTGAGGACTCCACTCTTTAAACAGTAAGATGCAGAGAAAAATCAAAACCTAAAAATGCTGAGAATACTGCGGGTTCAATGCAGTGAAATTTTTGTTTTTGTTCAAGCTGCAAAAGACTCTGTTAAAGGCCATTTTGTTTGATATGGAAGCAGCTGGGGCTTGAGTCACAGAATACATGTTGCAATGTATGCAGTTTAAAATGCAGCATGATTGCTGGACACAGGCGGTTGCCTAAGCCAAGAGAACTCATTCTGTTAACCCTCTCTGAGTTACAGTTATGTTTTGGGAGAGGATGTTTCTTCAGCCAAAGGTTTTGGGAACTGAAGAAAAGAATGAATGATTTCTACACAACTTTGTCATAAATGCTGTGGTCAAAGGACTTTACAGTTCTTGGTGAAAAAATACAAAAATCCCTGGTGGGGGTGAAGTTTTACACAGTGGTCAATGCTGTGTGGAGCTGTAGCAGGTTTACAAATGCCTGAAGTTCAAAGGCTGCAACGGTGTTGCTAAATGCCAAAAGTTTTGCTGGAGGCCTAAGGTTCCAAAAGATGGGAATCTGTTAAGCCAAGCGGTTTGCTTGAAGAGGCCAGAGAATGCCAAAAGAAGCAGTTTGCTTGAAGAAAGGCCAAAATGTAGGCTTGGGAGAAAGCCTGGGACAGCATCTTGAGGTCAAGATATGCGTCCTAAAAAAAAAAAAGACAGCTGATGCACGGAGTGCGAATCGATGTTTTTACTGCCGGCAGAGCAAGAGTTTTAAAAATGACAATGCAAGGATGTTTGCTACAATCAACAATCTATCTACAACCCAGAGACATTGGGAGAAACAGAGAAGCTACAAGCTGTTTTACAGAGCTGTGACTGTGACTCAAACAGGTGAAACCTGAGGACAAGAGTCTATATATTCTGGGACATATGTTACAGTTTTGCTGAAAAATAAAGAAATCCTCCAATCTTAAAGATGTTTATCTAGCTGATGGAGGGGTAAGAGATGTTAAAAAAAAATTGAGAAATGTCTATATGCCAAGTTTTGGTGAAAAAAACTTTGAAAATGTTTTATGTATACCTGTTTTACAAAAGGTATTTAGTTGGTGTGCCACTGAGTTTTGTGGGGGAAAAAAATCACCCCGGCTGGGGAGGTATGTACAAAAGCTATAAAAAGAGAAAATATGTGTTTTATACAAAGTGAGACAAATGCTAAATGTGCAGGTGTGGAAAATGAATCATTGCATTCTGGTTATGCACATCAATATAGAATCCTAGGGAACATAGGATTTGAGAGCTTGTTTAAGCTATGAGATATAGATCCTGATTTTAAAATGTTTTATTATACAAATGATTTGAGAGATGTTTGGTTTGCCACAGAGTAAAAAGTCAAGGTTTTTCCTGTGACAAAACCAGAACAAGTAAATTACAAAAATGACCTGTTGAGGTTGGTTTAAACTGTTAAACAAAAGAGACAAATGTGTGAGTTACTAGGTGACAACAAATATTTTCTTAGTGATTATGGATAGATTTTCCAGAGTTTTTATATGTCAGAGTTTTAAGACAGAGATGTGATATAATTGAAAGTTTTTAACAATGAAAAAAAAAATTAATTACAAAGGGTCTTTGCTCACAGACCGGGGAGAAAAAAAATTTTTTTGGCTCACAGTTTGAGAAACTGGCTGAGAAAAAAAAATCCAACATTGTTACACATGTTATGTGGGGATCCACTGAATTTAAAATATTTAACAGGTTTTAGACAATATACAGATATATGTGCTAGCATGTTTTAAAAGGAAAAATTAAACCAAAGTGTCACAGATGGTGTTATAAAATATTCAAAAATAACAGTTGGAGATTTCACCTTGATGGTGGAAAAAGTTTTAATGTTTAAAAAAATAACAATTGTGAAAAACATTCAAGTTTTGATTGGGAGTTCCTGCATGGCAGGGGGTTAGACTAGATGCCCTTATGGTCTTTTCCAACTTTATGTTTTTAAGTTGAAAAAAAAGATACATTCAAACAAGAGGTTTTACTGAAAATGAGACAATTTAAAAGATCCAAGTGTCAGAAAATGGAGGGGCACACAACACACAAAAGATAGACAAACATTAATTTTTTAAAAGTGAGAAAAACACTTTAGGTCAGACAATACAGACAAGATCATTAAAAGGTAAAATGACAAAAATCAAAGGACACACAAGTCCAAAAATGATACATGTTATGTTAGAAAAAAAAATTCATAGAGAGTGAAAACAACACACAAGTTTATTATACAAAGGACAAGAGTTTATACATAAGTGGCTGGTGAGCCAGAGAGTTTCAAAGAGAGTGTTAAAGAGTTTCAGGGAGTTTCAGAGGTTTTAAAAGTTATAAAAGGTTTTTTCCTGTTGAGAGAGGGAGAATGATACACTGCAGTGCAGCAAAAAGTTTAAGTGTTTAAAATTGACAAAGAGGTGTTTAAAAGGTGGTTGATAGACCTGAAGACAAAAATCACAAGATAAATGGATATATAAAATAAAAGATGCCTGATGACAAATAAAAATACAAAGCTAGGTAAATAACAAAAAGATTTGTTCAACAAAGGTTTAAAAACATTGATAAAACAGTCTGAGGCTGAGAGCTTGTGACTAAAATAAGCTTTTAACAATAAGGAGGGGCTAATAAGTTCAACATTTTGGTTTTGAGATTGCTTGTTTAAATGCTGATGTGTTAACACAAAGAGATGACAGCTTTGGTTGTTTAGATTTGAGAGATTTAAAAAAAAATAAGTTGTCTAGAGAGATTTGGTATCAAAAGTTTTGATTTTTTTGAGATTTTATTTTTAAAGTTACTGGACTGCTAATAAAATGTGTTTAGTGAGTCAACATAGAAAGAGTTTAAAAAGTGTGATTTACAAAATACAGAGGTGGTGACAAGTTTAAAGTCAATAGGTTTTGTTTAAAATAAAGTTATAAGAGGTTTTACATATTCAGATACATAAAAATAGGTTTGATGTTTATAGTTGACAAAAAATAGATTATAATTGTGTTGTTATAGGTGTTTTAAAAAAATTGTTTTGTTTTAAATAATAGTTTGACAACAATAAAACATTTGATAAGTTTTTTTTTAAGATAGAGGCTTGTGATTTAAAATAGCCACATTAAAAGAAGAGTGTTTTATAGATAGTTTATTTGCTTTAAAGTTATATGATAGTCAGTTTAAAGATTGTTGTTTAAATATAGACAAGCTTAATAGTTTGATAGATTAAAAATAAGGATATATAGTTATAAGTGTTGATAGAGTTTTAAGTGCTGATAAGACAAATATATATAACATTAAATAAGATAAAATAGATTAAAACAGTTATAAGATTTAAATTGTGAGTTGTCAGTTGTGATATATAGAGATTCACAGACATACATTTTTATAACAAAAACAAAGGTGTTAAAAATGTTAAAAATATAGGTTAAGATACGTTAGAGTTTTATAACAAAATGTTAGAGAGAGCTGGTTTAAAAATAAAATTGTGTGTCTAGAGTTTAAAGCCAAGACACAACACTATAGATATATTAACAAAGGGTTTTAGAGATAAAACAACATTTAACAATTATTATAACAGGTTGAGGTGTTATTTTAAATATATAGAGTCAAACATTGTGCTTAGATGGTTTTAATAACAACAACAAAAATGATTCTCACACATCTATACATTTCAGGAGGGGATTGTTAGGATATGAATAGGATATATAGTCAAAGGTGAAATGTAGAGATGTGTGTGTGTCTGTAATTTTCCACTTGAGAACAGTTTTCTAGACAAGGCACAAACAATATTTAGAAAAACAGGGTGAATCAACGCCAGGTGGTAACAGAGACATCAACAATGTACTTTCCCAGTGATAGAACTAATGGAACCAGACTTTGTTGTGGTTAACAAGTAATAACAATTATATGTAAACATCGTTAGCTTGGGAAAGTTACTCACGTGGTGGATGATGGACAACAAGAGGCTGGGTTGGCATACATCATACAGACATTATCCAATTAACATAAAGTTAACACCTAGAAGGTGGAGTATGGGATGGGCCTAGAGAGTCCTTTGTCTAAAGAGTTGTTTATTGTTCAAGATGTGAGGGTGTGTGGCTGGATGCTGCAACAAGTTGGATCCTAATGCTTTTGGGATTGTTAAAGATGTAGTCCTACAAATGGACCTTGAGCTTGTTTGGAGGTTCTAGCAGGGGAGCGCAGCTATCGTATACCCTTGACCGAAGAACGGTACACTCCTTCTATCTGGGATGGTCGTCCTCTTCCACCGAGCGCGCAGCTTCGGGAGGGACGCACATGGAGCGGTGAGGGAGGAAGGGGACACCCGCCTAGCCAGCCAGATCAGCCGAATCAACCCTGGCGATCAATGGGGTGACAGATGTCGCAGCCAGATCGCCCTCACATCCAAAGATGTAGTCTTATATGGCTGAACTGGACAAGTTCATCACAATGGATTTTACTTAGTTATCTTATTTTTACTTTTTATATGCATTAATAAAGCTATGCTTTTGGACTTTATAATGTGTCTTCTTGACTGAGGAAGACAAGATTGCCTGGAGAAGAGAAGCTGAGCCAGTTGATGACAAATCTACACAGTGGCTGTGGATCACAGCAGCCAGCTTGTCCTGTAGACTCTGCTGGGTGCCAAAGGACATACTACAACACTCATCATCCACACACCAACAGTCCCTCCATTTCCTGACACATGGATCTTTAAACTGTCTTATTTTCAATAAAATCCCATGAACAGCATTCCATTCTGCAGCTTCCTCCACTCTGCAACATCACCTTGCAGACTCCTCTTGAAGTCATACAGTGAGATAACTCATGTTTAAGCTACTTTCTGGAAGGGTTTCAAGTCTTTGAGAGAAAATATCCCATTCCTCTCCCAGGGAATTGAGCACAATAAAACACTATTGTGTGGGAGTAAAATCTTCTCCCCATTCAGCCAAAACTGCAAATAAGGCTTGCATCCTTTGCAAGTGTACAGTTACATCACCTCCCTTCTCAAGCTGGGGTCTGTACAGCTACCTGGTCAAAGCAATTTTCAATATTGCTATGTCTCTCAAATATTTCTATGAAAACATGCCAGCTATGTTTTGCAGAGGGTGGGTTATGAATTAACAATAGTTGGGAGTTTTCCACAGCCAGCCCAATCCATGGATGGGCAATCTCCTCCTGTCTAACTTCATCTTCATCAGGACTCTGGCGTGGATCAGTCACATTTGCCACAGACCTCCCTTCTTCAGAAAGAATTCCATCTTTTGGGCCCAAGCTAAATAATTATTGCCATTTTGCCTCTCAAAAGGAAGTCCACCCATCTGTCCTACAGCTGCTGTCTCTGCTGTTTCACCACAGGAACTTAAAGTCCATACATCAGGTTTCTCCATGCCAAGCCAAACTCACCACAACACAGGTGAAGCTTCCAGGCACCTGAACACTCTTGATGGTCCATATGTGGCACTGTACACTTTCTGCTGGGCCCATAACCTTTGTCATTCTGGGAAGTAGGTATGAACATGATTTCAGTATCTCACTCAAATCTTATGATAGCATGTTGAAATCTGGAAACTGAACCAGATTGCTCACAGTGAAGTTTTTTTTTACAGGTGATAAGGAGATGCTATATAAAGAAGCAGGAACAGAAGAGACAGAGCTCCAGGAAGGACACACTTCTCTTCCTATCCAGTAGCTCACAGCCACACAGAGCTAAACTAGAACTCTCTGAATACTCACTATACAAACTGCAGCTGCACTCTCCACAACTCCACTGTTCTCACTGACCACTCTTCAATAATCCAAAATAGTTTACATTAGTCATAGCCTTATACACACTAGGCTGATGCAACTCTCCAGTTCATGGCATTATGCATTACATCACATTGCTGAGTCATACATGGTCACAGGTGCAGTGCTCAATATACATCTAGGTGTCTGATCACCTCAAGGATATTTATCACCATGTCCTGGCCTTGTCACACATACCACACACACATATCATGACTGTGCAGATCTTAATTTTATATTGCAACATGCTGCCACAGTTGTGTGGATGATGTACTGTTTTGGGAAACTTGTCATGTAATTCCCATTAACATGTAATAGGGGAAAAAATACGGTACTGATAATGTGCAGCTTCTTTCTGACAGTGTCAAACCCAACATACTGAGTGAAATTAATGCATGTGTTTCTGTGTTGTGTGTGAATGAGTAAATGTCAATGATGGTCCAGTGGGAAAGATGATGATGATGATGATGATGATGATGATGATGATGATGATGATGATTTTTATATCCCATCTTTTGTCCAGATTGGAACTCAATGCAATTTACAACAGTTAAAAACACTGTTTAAAAACCCCCACAAAATACAAAACTTTAAAAAATTAAACAATCAGAAAACAAAACAAAACCATATTAAAACATTTTTCAATTCACCCACCCACACACATACAGACACACGTACAGCAATTAACAATATCCAGTGCATTGTGCAAGATGAACCTTATATCATTACTCATCAAATACCCATAGGAATAGAAAAATCTTTAGTTATCTGTGAAAATAAAATAGGGAGGGTGCCAGTTTATCTTCTTTGGGAAGAGTGTTCCAGACCCTGAGGATAGCAATTGAGAAGTCTCTCTCCTGTTTTCTCACCAGATGCACCTGTGACGGTGGTGGTCCAGAGACAAGGTCCTCCACAGTAGAGCTCAAAGCACAGGCTGGTTCTTAAGGGAGAACACAGTCCTCCAAAGATGACTAACATGAGAAATACCCTTCCTCTAGCTTATGTATGACTTCCACCATGTTTATTAGACAGGAAAAGAATGCAGTTGTACAACTTTTTGGATTCTGCAAGAGGAGTTTTCTATCTACTGTTGCATCCTAGTTGGCATTTGTTTCATCCTTCCTGCCTTTTGTACTGAAAATTACTCTTCTGAGGAGAAAGTACACCATTTGTGATAACAGTTTGTCTAGTTTTCTAGCTAGGTTTATGGTTTGTGTGGTTTCCTAGTTAAGTTGTGCAGTTTTCCATCACTGTAGGGAAAGATTCCTGAGGACCTTGACATCACAGGGGGAAAAATTGAAACACTTGTCAGGGTCAAGAAAATCAAGATTTACCTTCACTAGCATGTATGATCATGTTGCCTCTTTAGTTTAAAATAGCCTCAGGATTCTTACTTGTGCTACCACATTTCTTCCAGCTTTCCTTGATGAAATGATTCTCCCAAAGCCCAGGGCTGCATTGATCTGCTGAGCCAATAAAGGTTATATATTGACAAGACAGACTGAAATAACATAAATACCAAAATACTATTCACCATGAACATTTTTTCTTGCAATTAATTTCGTGGATATTCTTAAAAGGTTTTTTGTTCACAGCAAGCTCTAGGTAACTCTACTGGAATTTTTATTTTGGATTTATGTAATAATAACTTGCTGCTTTGCTGGCACATGCCTTGATTACATCCTGTTTGGATTATTGTAGCATACCCTAAATGGGAGCCACCTTTGGGAATTGTTCAGAAAGTTCAACATGCCCTAAATGTTGTGGGCAGGTTGCTGACTGGAGCTGTTTTATATAACCTCCTTGCTGAAACAGATCCACTAGCTGCCAATCCAATTCTGGACAGAATTCAGAGTGCTAGTTATGACCTTTAACAGTAAGGACCTGGCTTAGGTCCAGACTCTCTGAGTTTTGGAACTCCTTTTCTTGGGAGGTCTGGTGGGTCTGGCTTATAACCTATTTTTTAAAGCAGAACTCTGATTTAATTGTGTTTACATTTTTGTATTATAGTTATTTTTAGTTGTACTGTGTTTTTAAATTATTGTAAGCCTTCTTGAATCCTATGCTGGGAGAAAAGGAGGATATTAAATGATGATGATGATGATGATGATGATGATGATATAACCTGAGATGCAGCATGGTATAGTGGTTTGAGTGTTGGACTATGACTCTGGAGACCAAGGTTTAATTCCCAGTTCATTCATGAAACCCACTTGAGCGCATCACATGCTCTCAGCATCAGGGGAAGGCAATGGCAAAGCTCCTCTGAACAAATATTGCCATGATAGGTTAACTTGAGTGCTGCATCAGAATTGTAGGCATTAGAGAAATATTTACTCTGCAATGTATATTTATTCAGACCAATTTGTATGCTCAACATACCCACCAATATACATTGGCCTTAATAATCTTTCAAAAAATAAAGATTTCAGGTGAATAGAAGGTGTGCTGAAATAATAAGTACATCACATAACAGCTATTATCTTCAGAGCACTCCACTTACATAAGGGGAGGTAAAAATGTGATAAAGGACATGCTTTGAAGTCTCAATGACTGATTCTCTAAATTGGTCAAGTAAAGGTGAGTGGCATTTATCATAATACAGCCTAATTTTCTGTCTAGATTGTCGCTAATTAATGACCTCTTCAACATTATAGATGAGAAAAAGGAGAAAATCTGTCTAAAGAGTGGAAATTCTTTTAGTAAAGATAGAACCAAGTCTTCAAACTGCTTGTGTAGTGCTATATTTTTTTAATAGGCTCCAAGAGTTCAAGGATTAAAACTGCATTTAAAGTGCATCGGTGGAATGATAGGAAAGAAGGAGTAAGAACAAAACATGGCCAATCCTATTGGCTCCACTACCAATAGAGGTTGCTAGCTAAAAGATGTTTCTATGGGAGAGTAATGGGAAAAATTCAGATTTAACATACTGGAAGATAATCCAGCAAGAATAAGCTTATGAGGTGCAAACTAAGGATTGTCCATGACCTGAATTCAACTTGAATAAGAGATTTCCAATTTGAAGTCTCAGTCATAATGTATAATTTTAACATTGCTATTATTTTATTACATATCATATAATATATATCCTTCTTTGAGCAGATTGTGAGCAAATGACAGAGTTTTTGTAGGCAAGATTGTATCTCACTGGTATATTGACAACTTTTGAGTTGAAAAGATTTCCAATATCTGACTGGGTCCAAAGAAAAAAACTAAAAATATCAGCATATTTAAGTTTATAAACTTTTACAGGTAGGGACTAAACCAGGGGTCGGCAACCTAAGGCCTGCGCCTTTTGCAGCCACGGGAGTCCTCTGGGGCGCCATTTTGGATTCCAAAATGGCACCCTGGAGGACCCCCGTGGCCGCACCAGGCCTCTCGGAGGCCGGGCACAGTCGAGGGAGCCCTCCTGGGGGCCCCCCGCGGCCATGCCAGGCCTCTCGGAGGCTCGGCGCGGTTGAGGGAGCCCTCCTGGGGAACCCCCGTGGCCACAAAAATGGTGCCCCGCCATTGTGCACATGTACGCACGATGGGGCACAAGTTTGTTTTTCAAAATGCCCCCCCCCACGTGCACATGCATGCACACGACGGTGGGAGTCGTGCGCATGCATGTGCTTGCAGGCCCCCAGAGCCATTCCCCCCCCCCGGCCCATCAGCAAAAAAAGTTGCCAACCCCTGGACTAAACCTTAGAGAAGGCATTTCACCTCTTTATAATGGCTGGGAAATTGCAAAAGCTCAAAATCCCTAAGAAATGGTATCATGGGGAAGAGGAAAAGGGCCTGATTGGAACTCCATGAGGCTGCATTCATCTCCACGCCTGAAGTTCCCTATCCTTATTTCAGTATAAAGAAACTGTGATCACAAGACTTTGATGGTATTATAGATAGTACTGCACTGAAAAAGGGTGAGGTCCAAAGTAGCAGATTGTGGCTACCATTAACTTCCTAACAAATTATGACCTATGTGTCAGATTTTCTATCTTCAATGACATCCCAAACCATTGCCTATGGCAGGAATGGGAGAGCGTTCAACATCCAGATGTTTTGGAGTATAGTTTCCACAATCCCTTAACATCAGCCATGTTGAGCAGGACTTCTGGGTCTTGAACAGCAAAACACTGAGAAGGCCCATTCTTAGCCTAGAATAACTGTCATATTTTGCCTTACAGTTGAGGTACTGCTGCTGCTGCTCTATTTTGATTTTGCAAAACATCTGTTGCACAGCTCTGGTGTAGCTGCCATTCATGTCAATGGGTCTTTCACAGTAGAATGTAATGGTGGATTGTTCTTCCTGTTATTTAGTAGGAAAGAGCTTTGGGGCTCCAATAGGAGGTACCCCTTTTATTTGGACTTTCTGTGTTCGAAGCTCACTATCATTTTGTTTCATCAGTTGTCTCCATTCTGTAAGGCTAATCGTTCCTGTATATATGGATTGGCTATGTCTGAAGTGAATGGACATGTTTGCCTTTGACTCCATGACAATCACATCCTTTGTTGTTTGCAATATAGTTTTGCATGCTGCTCAGGTTTAAATAAAGCAAGGGACATTGTGTAGCCAGAGTCCTTTGTGAAATTAGGTGAGCTTATACTGAAGGAGGCAATTTTTTGATTAAAAGAAAAAAAAAATCTGATAAAAGCGTGTGTTTGTTTTTGAAGTGTTAAGCACAGACGTGTATCGTTTTTATCTGTCAACAGCCATCACCTTGTCAGAGTTCGACTGTTCTTGATTTATTACAACCTATGTGAATGTATAATTGTGTAGGCTGGTCTTCAGATCTGCTCAACACAGGCAGAAATTTGGAAACCACATGTCCCATAGCAATAAAGTAAGAGAAAGCAAGAGATAATCACCGTGGTGCCGATGAGCTCTTCAACTCTTCATTACTCTTATGTGCACTTTACTCTTAGGATTTGTCAGTGTTTGTAATGAAAACATCTAAAATGGAAAGCTTTTTTTTTTTTAATATATTAAAAGACCTCTTCCCTGTTCAGCAGTTATCGTAACTTTCACATCCTAGGAATGAAGATGGAGATTTCATCTTGATGAATGTTTGTTTTAGGTTGAAGTATAGATAGACTAGAGTTACCCAGCCTAGGACGTCCTTGGAAAGGAGAAGAGCTAGAAACTTTCCATGGTGAAAGGGATGCTAAAACTGCAATTCAACATTTGCTTGTGTGGCTTATTCATGTGAAGTGTGACTTTTTTGTTGTTGTTAAAATTCAATAAGACATCTTCTTGTTGATGTGTACCTTCAAGTCATCTCTGACTTATGGTTACCCTAAGGAAGACCTATCATGGGGTTTACTTGGCAAAATTTGTCTGGAAGTGGGGGTTGGGGTAGCCTTTGCTTCCTTCTGAGAGAGAGTGTGACTTGTCCATCTTAGGTACAGAATTATCCCTCAGTGTTCTACCATAATCAGAAAGTGCTCACCCTTCAGAAAAATGGCATCCATAGTTTTATGTCAGGGAGAACATCAGGTTCTCTGGAGGCTTGGCCCTTATTTATGCTTACATATTTTCTGGATATATGAAGAAAAACATTAATGGTAAAGCTTACAGGCTGATAGCCCAGAAGTAAAAGCTAGAGCTGCTCCCCTCCATACCCCTGCAGTGTCTCATGACTCCAGGGTGGTATGATCAGCAGTAATTACAGCTGCTCTTCAGTGCTAGTGTAGTCCTCCACAAAGACATATGTCTTCCTCTGAACCTTACCTACCATAGAAGGAATATGAGGAGCAGAAGATTGCAGTAGTAAAATCCTTCTGTTTCAATATGTAAGGTCCACTAGAACCACAAATGTTACCTTGTACTTTCTTCTCCTCTCTTCCCCCTTCCATAGCAGGAATAAGAGGGTGGGCCACTGGGCTTCTGGCAGCCTTGACTGACTGGCGACTCAGAAACTTCTTTTTCACACACTGGCCTATCTGCACATCTGAATAGCAATCTGAAGATAATAAGTTCAACCACGAATATTTGATAAGAAAGGAAGGAATGGCTCAGGAAGTTCCTGATATTTTAAACATTCATATGTGGGGAAGGTGAATCCAAGGGCTCATTCACACTGTGAAATAACCCGGTGTGGAAAATGAGTTATTTCTGGGTCATTCATATTTGCATCGAGTGCCCTTGGTACAAATTTGGGGGTGGGGTGTGGGCTGACAAAAAGCCCGTTTAACCCAGTACTTTTGAATCCATGTCTTTTAGAATGAACCAATCTTTTTTAAAGAGCCGAAAATGAGAATGCACTGTCAATTCCATTTGGAGTACTCAGGAAAAGAGGAGTTATGTGCAGAGAGGTGGAACATACACATCCCACTGGTCTTGCCCTGCTGGCAGAGCGCCATTGTTTTTCCCTCTTGGCACTTGGTTGCGGGAGTAAAGAAACCAGCTTCATAAATTTGGTGGATCAAACTTCCCATGCTTTGGAAAGTGATCCCTTTAAAGCTCCACCTGGCTTTTTTTCCTCCTCTGCTGGTGAATTAGTCCCCTTAACTGCATTGATGGCAGATTCCCAGAGGTCACAAAAGCCATGTGTGTGTGTGTGGGGGTAACTTGTTTTATTATGTTATTATTGTCTGTTGTGGGCTTTGTTTTATATATGCAACTGCTGTGAGCCCCCCTGAGTGCCCAGGCAAAAGGCAGCGTACAAAAATAGTTTACTTACTTTACTTTACTTACTCTTACTCTTGATTGCCCAGGCAAAAGGTGGGGTACAAAAATAAAGTTTACTTAGGGCCTTTACAGACTGCCAGAAATAGTGCAGCTTGAGGCCACTTTAACTGTCTTGGCTCAGTGCTAGTTCTAATGTCATAATAAACAAAAGTGGTGACAATGGGCACCCTTGTCTAGTTCCTTTTTCTATTTGTATTTTATCTGTTCTCTCATTGTTTATGATAATTTGAGCGTTCTGTTCTTTATAGATTGCTTTGATCCACTCCAAAAACATATTTCCCATTCCCATTCAATCAATCACTTCCTGTAAAAAAGTCCAATTGACCCTATCAAATGCTTTCTCCGCATCAATTAGAATCATTGCTAATTTCCTATCAACATGATGCTCAAAGAATTCAATAACATTTAAAACTGTCCTTATATTATTCTTTATTTGTCTGCCTGGAACAAATCCGTTTTGATCTTCATGGATCAAAGTTGTTATTATCTTTTTCATTCTCGTTCCCAAAATGGCGGCAAATATTTTATTAATCAACATTTGTAAGTGAAATAGGTCTATAATTTTTTATGTTAGTTAAATCATTATCCTCTTTAGGTATCAAACAAATGTTGGCTTCCTTCCATGAGTCCGGTATTCCTTGAATATGTGTTCTATTTATTGTTTCTTTTAATGGGATTACTATTTCTTCTATCATCTTTTTATAATACAATGATGTAAGTCCGTCAGGCCCTGGTGTTTTCCCTAATTTCAATTTCCCAATTTCTTCTCTTATTTCTTTTTCCGATATTGGTTTGCTTAGATTTCCTCTCTGCTCCTCATTTAATGACCTTATCTTCTGCGTGTTTAAATAATTATTTATTCGCTGTTTATCAATTTCCTCCTCTGGTCCTTTACTATATAAATCTCCATAATATTCTCTAAAAATCCTCTTAATATTTCTTTAATCATCAATATTTTTAACTGAAATTGTAAATTGTCAATTTCACACTTTAGTTTTTTTATCTCCATTTATCTTCCATTGTTCTTCTTTCTTTTTTAGTTCTTTCCTTATCTTTTCTTATTTTTCCCTTTCTTTTTTTCTTAATTCATATTGTAATTTAATAATAACTCCCCTTATCACAGCTTTGCTCGCGTCCCATATTACTTTTGGTGCCATTCCTTCTGTTTTGTTTTCCTTGAAGTAGTATTTCAGATTTTCCTTTATTTTATTTATGTAATTTTTATCTTTTAAGATCTCCTCTTGCAGTTTCTAGGTAAATTCCTTTTTCTTCTCTTGAATCTCCAGCATAATAGGATTATGATCTGAAGTACATTTTGTTAATATTTCCATATCTTTAAACTTCAACATCAACATTTTAGTGACTAAAAATAAATCAATTCTTGACAAAGAATTATGTGATTGTGAAAAAAAAGTAAATCCCTTTGCTTGCTTGTATTTACTACTCCAAACATCTTGTAATCCAAACTCTTCTATCAACTCAAAAAGAGAATTTGGTAATTTACCTTGACAAGTCTTTATTTTTTTTCCCTTCTAAAGATGCTCTATCTCTTTTTGCCACTATTTCTGGCAGTCTGTAAAGGCTTTACATAGGGCCTCTGCAGACAGGTGGCCATGGGCTGCCCCAAGAAGCTGATGATTGGGGCCGAGGCTGCCCCATGTCTCAGCCCCAATCCACTCTTTTTACGGCCCTGGAAGGAGCGCTAAAATAGCGCTCCTTCCACAAGGCACGGAAAGGGCACTGCAAGAGGTGGCGCGTGCCTCTTCAGAGTCTTTTCCGGCTCAGCATGTCTGGACACTGAGCCGGAAGGATGTAATCGGAGCGCCCATCATGTGCAATGATGGGGACTCCGATGATGTCCTCAGGAAGGGGTTGGGGCGCCCGGCGTCCGGCTGCCCCTCCCCTTCCTGGGATTGAAGATGGCGCTTTTCGCTATCTGCATCCCCCCATACTTTTGGGAACACGATGAGAACATGGACCCCCTGTATATTAATAATTATAGGCCAGTCTCTTTGTTACCATTCTTGAGCAAGGTAATCGAGAGGGCGGTTGTTCTTCAACTCCAAGCTGTCTTGGATGAAACCGATTATCTAGACCCATTTCAAACTGGCTTCAGGACAGGCTTTGGGGTTGAGACTGCCATGGTTGCCTTGACTGATGACCTGTGTCTGAGCATCGACAGGTGTGGTGTGACCCTGTTGGTGCTCTTAGACCTCTCAGCGGCTTTTCACACGATAGATCATGGCATCCTCTTGGACTGCCTGGGGGGGTTAGGAATTGGAGGCACTGCATTGGAGTGGTTCTGTTCCTTCCTCTCGGGTAGGTCTCAGAGGGTGCTGCTCAGGGAGAGTTGCTCCAGCAAAAAGGATCTCACTTGTGGTGTTCCACAAGGTGCCATTCTGTCCCCGATGTTATTTAACATCTATATGAAGCCACTGGGTGAGATCATTCAGATTTATGGATCTGGGTGTTATCAGTACGCTGGTGACACCCAGATCTATTTCTCCATGTCTCGATCGTCGGCCTCGAATTCCGATGGTGTCTCCTCTCTCAATGAATGTCTTTGGGCAGTAATGGGCTGGATGAGGAAAAACAGATTGAGACTGAATCCAGACAAAACGGAGGTGCTCATGGTAGCTGCCCCAAAACCAAGAATTAGGTTGCAACCTCCAGTCCTGGACTGGGTCACGCTCTTCATGAAGGACTGCGTTCGCAGTCTGGGGGTGCGCCTTGACTTGTCGCTCCTGATGACGAATCAGGTGAATGCAACGGTCAGGAGTGCCTGTTATTAGCTTTGGCTGATACGCCAGCTGTTCCCTTTTCTGGAAGTAAGGGATCTTGAGACTGTGGTGCACGTGCTGGTAACCTCTCGTCTGGATTTCTGCAATGCGCTCTACATGGGGCTACCCTCATGCTTGGTTTGGAAACTGCAGTTAGTTCAAAATATGGCAGCCAGAGTCGTTTCTGGAACATCTAGGAAGGACCATATAACTCTGGTATTAAGGTCCCTCCACTGGCTGCTTATTAGTTTCTGGGCCCAGTATAAGGTGTTGGTTATTACCTTTAAAGCCCTGAATGGCTTGGGTCCAACCTATCTTCGGGACCGCCTTCTCCCATACAATCCTCCCTGCGCACTCCAGTCCTCTGGGAGGAATCTGCTTCAGCCAATAAAATCTAGGCTGACTGCAACCTCCCAGAGGGCTTTCTCGGTAGTCACCTCCAGATTATGGAATGGCCTGCCGGACAAGATCCTTATAATTACATCTCTAAACAGCTTTTAAAAGGCTGTAAAGATGGATCTCTTCCAGCAGGCCTTTCCAGAATAGTGTCCCGGCCTCAGAGAATTTCCTTAGTCCTCTCCCTCCCAACGTGATGTTTGCCGCTTCCACTTCCTTTCTCTGCTGTGAGTTAATTATAATAACTGTGGTATTATTTATTCTGTGTTTTAATTAAGATATTTTAACCTGTCTTGATTTAATACTTTTTAAGGGTGGGTGGGTACTGTGGTTTTGATTGTATTCTGTATTTTAATATGTTAGCCACCCTGATTGCTCTCAGAAGGGTGGGATACAAATAAATGTATTATTATTATTATTATTATTATTATTATTATTAGATAGTGGACTCTTTTAAAAAACAATTGACAGCTTATGTGTTCCGTTGTTTTTGCATGGCTGCCATTCTCTATCAGTATGAAAGTACCTTTAAATACTGACGTAAGTGGTATGATGAGGAAGCGCATCATTTGACATTAAAAAAAAAATCCTGAAAACAATCAAACACATTCAAAATGGAGACTCTATTTTAAATCAATACTATGGTAATGTGAATGTTAATAGGATTAAAATGCCATGGAGAGATTCGATCATGGTAAACGTAGTGGGAACTTTGATTTGCTATCGCATCATCAAATCCTCCCAGATCTCCTCGGTACAAAAATGTGTGAATGAGACTCATCCCTGTGTTGTTATTGTTGTTTTGTGCCTTCAAGTAGTTTCGTACTTATGGTGACTCTAAGACAAACTCATCATAGGGTGTTCTTGACAAGATTTGGTCAGAGGGGATTTTCCTTTGTCTTCCTCTGAGGCTGAGAGAGTATGACTTGCCCAAGATGTGCTTCCATGGCTGAGCACTGATTTGAATTCCAGAATCATAGTCCAGTGATCAAATCACTACACTATGTTGTCTCATCCACTTGAGCATAGGGCTTTTACTTTTGAAAGGTTCTGAATCTCTGTGTATTCAGCTGTGTTTTTAGTACTGTATTAGGCTTCCCATTTCTTCATCTTCCTTAATTCCACACCCCCAGTGACAGACTGTTCACCTTTTAAGAGCTACATGCTAGCAATACAATATGGCCCTCTCCATACTTAGAATAGCTGTATGTATTGCATTAGGCCAGTGCAGGCGTGTGAGAATTTTGTTTTATTCATTTTCACAAAATTTACTAAAATTTGCAAAATGTTTCATAAGTGCAAAGGAGAGAGTTGAACATTTTTCTAAACTGAACATGGGGAGAAAATGAAACTGACAGATTAATTTACTCCTAGCAAGGGTTACATTACTCAGATCTGGATATATGAAATACCTTTCTTGTTCATCCACAAGACATACTTGAAATTATTTAAGGTGGATTATTAAATCCTTTAACTGTCTCCAACAAGGATGTTAAAAACTATTCAAAGGTGGACTGCACCCATTTTTAAGTACAGTATTATGGCTAAAATGCATGCTGTGGTTGGAAATGACTTTATTAATAAACTACATAGAGCTAAACCTTGATATATTTTAATTGCTAACTCCCCTTCCCATATGCCGATAGTTTTTGGATCAATTTGTTCCAAGCCTCTGTTGCCGTAGATTTCTGTGTGTGTTTGTATATATGTGCACATGTGTGTGTGTGCATGAAAAAAGCAGGTGAGCAGGGAGGCAGACAATGAATATTTTTAATGGAGGGGTCTGTAAGACACAAGTGAAGTACACATATTGTTAATGAGTGTGCTCCTAATTGTGGCATCTTCAAGTCCAATCACTTGATTAATTCTAAGTGCTCCTAGAATAGTGATCCTGAAAAAAGTAATACAATAAAACAATATGAAAATACCACAATCACCAAAGCTAGTAAAGCGGCAAATAAAAACCATAAGATAAATTATCATTTTAACAACATCTACATATTTAATAAAGGAGGAGGGAGCCACCTGTAATGAGACAGCCACATCACTCCATAGATGTGGACAACCCAGAAAGTGAGTGGCCCCATTCCTGTTACCCTAGTTACATTGCATAAGGTTACCTTTCAGCATCTCCTGATTTCTGGGATCCCCTTTCTTCTGTTCTCTCATTGTTGAATAATAATAATAATAATAATAATAATAATAATAATAATTTTTTATTTATAGCCCGCCCCTCTGCACAGCAATCGGGGCGGGGTACAACAATATTAAAATAAAACAGAGTTAAAACTGTCTGGTCTGTCAACATCTGTTGCTGCAGTTATGTGTCTTCAAATTAACTCTGACTTATGGCAAGCATATTATAGGGTTTTCTTAGCAACATTTCTTCAGAGGTTTGCCATTGCCTTACTTTAAGAGAGTGTGACTTGCTCAAGGTCATCTGATGGGACTGAATCATACTCTGGTCTCCTGGAATTCTAGTCCAGAACTCAAACCACAACATCACTGTGGGTTTCTCTTTTCTCTTGACTTCTGATAAAAGGAAGAAAGAATTTTCCAGCAACTCTGAAGAGCAAGTATTTTCCTTAGTGGTTTGTGAGTGATGCCCTCCAAGAAATATTGGAGCAAGGGCTTTTAAAGGTTTTTAAGATAGATTTTGTTTTTGAAAATGAAAAGGGGTCAGTTTAATAGGGTTCTAAGCCTTGTCCTTAGCCTTGACCTTTTTGGGTCCTCCTCCAATAATGCTTAAGACAGGGTGGTCAACTACAGTAGGTCTGGAACCCACTTTTATGCCCCAGGACTCTCGGTGGGGCACATGGGCAGCAAAAACAACAACAAAAACCTCAAAGTGGTTGGAAGCCCACTTTAGGCTTTCAAAAATGGATATTTTTATGTTAAACAGTACAGGGAGGCATTACAACCCATTTAAAAGTTACACTACTGTCAGGAGCGCCTGTTATCAGCTTCGGCTGATATGCCAGCTTCACCCTTTTCTGGAAGTAAGGGATCTCGAGACTGTTGTGCTGGTAACCTCACGTCTAGATTTCTGGAATGTGCTCTACATGGGGCTAACCTCGTGCTTGGTTTGGAAACTACAGCTAGTACAGTATATGGCAGCCAGATTATTATCTGGAACATCTAGGAGGGACCATATTACTCTGGTTCTAAGGTCCCTCCACTGGCTGCCCATAAGTTTCTGGGCCCAGTACAAGGTGTTGGTTATCACTTTTAAAGCCCTAAATGGCTTGGGTACAAACTATCTCAGGGACTGCCTTCTCCCCTATAATCCTCCCCGCGCACTCCGATCCTCTGGGAGGAATTTACTGCAGCCACAAAGAGCCAGACTTGTGACTACCTCCCAGAGGGCTTTTTCGATCGTCGCCCCCAGACTATGGAATGTCCTGCCAGATGAGATCCGTCAATTGACATCTTTAGACAGTTTTAAAAAGGCTGTTAAGATGGATCTCTTCCGGCAGGCCTTTCCATGATAAATAGTCCCGGACTCAGGAATCGCTCCCTTATGAGGGCTTCTGGGTTTTCATTTTTTAAATATGTAATTAAAAATTGCTGCCACACTGTGGAATTGTTTAAATATTATTGTTGCATTTTATATCGTATGTTTTAACTTGTAACTGATTTAATAACTTTTTAAGGGGGGGAGGGAACTAGATTTTATTGTTGTATGTTATATTTTACTATTGTTAGCCGCCCTGATTGATCTCAAAGGGTGGGATATAAATAAACTTTATTATTATTATTATTACTCAGGCTTCTGGAAGTAACAACTCACCACCATTTTTAGAGGTGTCAAGGGCCACAAAAACATCTTTATGGGGCCACATGCAGCCCCAAGGCCACACTGTACTAACTCCTGACTTAGGAGATCCAAGTGTTCAAATTTCAAGTCCTCACTGATCAAGGGTGAGCAACTATGGGTAGAACAGGGGAAGTTTTCATGCTTGACTCTCCCTACCACATCCTCTCACGTGTGGGCTGCATTACAGCCATTTGGGGTTTTTTTTTGGGGGGGGGGGTTAGGTGTTTCTAGAGATGGTGGTGAAGTAAACTGCTGTATTTGTAGAAGGTTTGGGAGCAATTTGAGGGGGCCAAAAAGTCAAACAAAAATGGGTTTCAGAGGGTTTGGGGAATCTCCAGGGGACTTTTGGAGCCACAAAACTGGGCTTCAGGATGCTGTATGTAGCCAACATGGCTACTAGATAGCTAGATAGCTAGATAGACAGACAGACACTGACTTTTTGTCTTTCCTAATGTCTCAGGTTTTGGGGTTCATGTGGACAGAGCACACAGGCAACTAAATATTCAAGGGCTCAGTTCATGTGATCAGTCAATGCCATGTTAATTGAGCAAGGCAAATCTGCGATCTCTGCATTCACACTGAATACGCTATTATTTCATGTCTGAAAAGGATGAAGAGCATATAAACGTAAGAAGAGCTCTGCTGCCTCACACCAAAGGGCCTAACTAGTCCAGCAACTGTGTTCACCCAGTGACTTCCCAGCTGCCTATGAGAAGCCTGTCAGCATAATAATGAATGCAACTGCATCCTCTGCCTCTCATTCCCCAGCAACTAATATGTTATCCAGAGGTTTTTAGTTGTGCAAAGTGCCCAACAAAACTCATCTGCCCGATAAGAAGTTTAGGTGTGGGAAACGGAGGCTGGAGATTTAATTTGATTTGAGCAGAATGCTCATGGTTTACCTGGAATTTAGATGTGGGACCCCAAGGGCCCAGTTAAAATCTCTTTGTAGTGGTTGCTAGTGAGGTTAATCACTGAGCATTCCTTCGGAACATTACAAATAGCTTTAAAGTGAAATGGGAAGGGATTCTTTCTCTCTTCCCCTTGAGGGGTGGCGGACACAGGGAGACAGAGATGTAGAACTAGCCTGTAAATTACCATTTGCCTTCCTCCCCTAATTCAGCTGTGATGTAGTGAGAGGAGAAAGTGGTATGTCACTTAATGAGTTTTATTGGGCTTGTGGACCAGGTGAAATACATCCCCTGTTTGCCTCAGCCAACTAAATGTACATCTTTCTAATGTGATTAGGCCTTCATACAGGGCAGAAGACAATTTATTATTCTGCCAAGGAAAGCGAAGTTTTTCTTTAAAAATTGTTACTATCGAAGTCAGCAATTACTTTAAAATAAATTTACCAAAGACAAAATTGTGCCTCTTGGGTCAGCAAATGACTTCTCTGTTTTTCTTGAAGAGACAAGGTGTTTATTAAGGACCTTCTTAGTTTACTGTACAGGGTTTTTCACTTTGAATAATTGTCCAATTAAATATAATTTGGAAGTCCATGCTAACAGAGTACTTGCATTGTACCAGGAAGAATATCCCTGAAAGATGTGCATTAATAAATCCCTCTGAGCCCTATCACCTTTAAAAATGGCTTCTTTTGTTTAATTTTTAGAATTTTTTAGTAGGGTTCTAAGCCGTATATTTGGTCATACTGCTATTTTCACACAAATAATTTATACAGTTCTTTCTTTTGGAATTCAGAGAAAGCAGTTTTATCATTTATTATAAGTTTATTTTTCCCCTTTAGTTCCTAGCTATTGTCTAGATAAGAACATATTTTACAGTCTGAAAACTTTGCACATTTTATTCCTTGTTTTTGTCTAGTGATTGTTATTTATGCTTGGAATGTGAAAATAATATAAAAGTTAAGTAGATTTAGAGCCATAGGCCCCTCACATTAGAAAAAAAAATACTTCAAACAGATTTTGTACTCTTCTCTCTCTCCACCCATCTCCTGTAGGAAACTGCTTGCTAACAATCTGTTTTTAGCAGACAGGTTTGTAGTGTAGAGAGCCTAAGTATGTCTGCTGTCAAAATGCTAGCTGAAAATAATGTTTAAGTATAACTCTCTGCTTAAGGAATAGGAACCTGAGCTTGAATTTATCAATCGTTGCTTGGTGCTAAACTGACGTACCCAATAGCGGAGAGCTCTTTGCAATCATGACATCCAAGAAGTGTCTTATCTGAACCTGTTGACACTATAGAATTGTAACAGTAGAGCAGCATTATGAACTTTTATTCAATGCAAAAGGAGCTCACCTGAGCTGGATTGGACTCCAAGCCTGCTACAGCAATATTAACATAAAAACCTATGTTCTTTTCATGTCCAGGAGGAATGGCCAAGGGAAACAGAAGACCCAGCTCCTCATTGATGGTACCCAGTAGCAGCTAGTATTACTGGGAAACACAAAGGGAGAGAGGAGGAAGATAGGGCAGACATGGAACCTATTGCCATTTCTTTGATCTTTTACAATTAATTGAATGGATAATTAAGGAGACTTGCTTGAAGAATTCTGCCCAGCTGCTTCCATTGTTACAGTATGACCCCCATATCCAGAAATTTGGTATCCACAGTTGCATGTATCCACATATGAAAAAACCCTGTCCTCTCTAGGCATTTCTATGTCCTGAAGTGCAATTCTGGGTCAACTTCCAGCCCAAGTATACCATAGAATCATGCTGGTGATCGAGAAATGACTAGAGAAGCATTGTCTCTAAGCATTTCTAGATCCTACAGTGTGATTCTGTGGTATGCTTGAGTTGGAAGTTGTTCATCTCACTGAAAATAATAGGGTTTTATCAGTGGTTTCAGGTATCCATGGGGGGGGGGGGGAATCTTGGAGCATAACCCCTACAGATACTGGGATTGTATTGAACATACATACACATGCCATGAATCCTGGGGATTCCTGGTTGGAATTTCCTGGTTGGGAAAAAGGCAGGCAGGATATAAATGACACACACACACACACACACACCTGTTTACATATCTTCATAGATACAACCAGCTTTCTTAAAGAAGAGAGATTATTGCCAGATAAACAGATGGTGATGCTAGTTCTTGAAGTCATAATATATTTTAATGAGGCAAAAAAAATTAAAACATGAAAATAAGCAAGCCTGTATAGATGTTATAATCCACCAACTTATTTTATACTAATGTCTCCATGACCTAGAATATATTGTCTTATTTTTAAGGACTGATGTCAAATGCTTACATCTATATTTATTTCATTTTTCTATATTTATCCTTTTGGTATGTTCTAAAACCCCTACTTATTAGGTAAAGAATTATTATCCATGTTGGGGTGTATAAGGTGACTGGTAAAGGCCTTTTCCTATTCTTATTAAGAAATGTGGCATTATTTGCTGTGAGTGGGGCAGACAGGGTGTATTTAACCTGACTGCTCCATGCTAGTCCCAGACTTTATGTTGCTTGTCCAGTTGTCCAGCCTTCCACTCACACCTCTCCTGCTAGTCCTTTAAAAAAGTATTTCCCCACCATTTAGGTGTCAGTTCTTAGTTTCATATGTTCCCCTTTGTCACGCTATTGCCTGAAGTAGTTTACTTCATCTTTCCTTTCTGCTTTTTGAAGAAACTTTTTTAAAATGGTGTAATGCACATGATTGCTCACATGAACTTTCCATACCTGGAAAGTGAGCCATATGTGAAAGAATTAAGGGAATAGAAAGTTGCATTAAGACTCACCATTGTTTATATAAAGAGCTTGTAAATTAAGAAGATTTGATATAAAGCCATTCAAAACTCAGCAGTTGTACCCAGAGCATCATCTTACCGGTGGGACCCAGTAGGACCACCCTACCAGTGCTTAGCTGTGGATGGCTATGGCAAGTCATGATAGTCATTCTTCTTAAAAGTAAGGTTCCAAAAAGAAGTACTAAATTAGACGATTGATGCTGCTCTGTGACCAGAAGTTGGTAATCTGGAAATCCCAAATTATGCCCTGGGGTGGTGGGAAGCACTGAAGAATAGAGGTCTAGGAAACATCTTGCTGACTGTTGGTGACTGTTAGTGAGAGTTTTTTCCATTGAATCAAATAGATTAGGCCTTAGATGCGAGAGATATTTATTTATTTATTTATTTATTTAAAAAACAATTACTTTCTGAGACAGCAAGTGTCAAGAGCAAAAAGATATCATTGTAAAGGTAAAAGGTCAATAGTCATGTATCAAGCCACATTGCTGGAGAAGGGAGAGACAAAAATTGGAATAACAACTGAGGGAGGGGAGAGCAGGCATCACTTTGTTTGGTAAATAATAATAATAATAATAATAATAATAATAATAATAATAATAATTTTATTTATATCCCACACCTCTGCTGAGCAATCGGGGCGGTGAACAAGATTAAAACAGAACAAAGTTAAAACAATTCCATCTCCCCCCCCAGAGGGTACAGAGACAGCTATTAAGAAAAATACCTCCAGGTCTATACTTAGGGATGGATTCCAATTCCAAGACCATTAACATTTTTCCACCCTTGGGACTCATCTGTGTCAGCCTGGATGTTGAACTGACCATGCCTCTGGATGATCACAGAAGAGGATCATATTATAAGATAATGGACTGAAACCATGATTGCTGAAGACTCTTTATCACATGCCATTCAACATGACCTTCAAAAGTTATTGGTTGTGTTTTAACAAAGGAGCAATGATTGATTAGTGCTAACTGGAAGAGCAAACATGTACACTCCCTGAAACCATGTTAACACAGAGTTTTTGTACTTTCATTGTCTATTCTGAGAGCACAGCACCCCAGAAAGGATACTGTAGGACTAGAAAGGTCCAGAAAAGGGCAACTGAAGTGATCAAGAAGATAGAGCACCTTCTCCACTGGCACATTTTAGTTTAGGAAAAAGATGGGTGAAGGGAGGGATATAATACTTCGGTATGGTGTAGAGAAATTGGATAAAACTAGAACCTGAGATCAATTAAATCAATATCGTAAGATAAAATGAAGTATGTCTTCAACTGCATAGTTAAACTGTGCAATACCTAGTGATGGTCATTTTGGATAAATATGAAGGGGAATATGGCAAATTCATGGAGGATGACGCTATCAGTGAGTACTAGTCATGAAGACCCTATATAATCTCCAGTCTCAGTGGCAGTATGTTTCTGAATAACAGTTGCTGGAGAATGTGAGTGGAAGGGTGCTATTGTAACAATATTATCTTTATCATCTTCTATAAGTATCTGGTTGGCCACTGTGGAATGGGATGCTAGATAGACATTGGGTCTGATTCAATATCCTTAATGTGAAGAATTCTAATCAAGACCACACCACATGAAGGGAGATCTTAACATTAAAAAGTCAGAAGACATGTGATCCCCATGCTCCATTTGCCTTCCAAATTGCTGCACCCTGACTGGATTGTGTTACTTTGTGGTCTTAATAGTTTAATCATTTCCGAGTTTTATGAATTGGCTGTTTACACATTCTTCTGTGGTTCCCAAATGAATTTGGTTCTCAGGAAGTTGTAATGAGCCACACAACCAAGTTCTGGTACACTTTAAATTCTTCCTCCAAGGAACTCTTCTTATGTAGCAGGGGTAGGCAACCTTTTTGAGCCGGGGACTGGGTTGCTATCCCTCAGACAATTGGGGGGAAGGGGGGGGGGGAACAAAGCACAATAAATAAATAAATAAAAATTTTTAAATTTTTTTTTAAAAAAAATAAAAAAATACGCATGCACACTCTCTCAGCCCCAGAAAAGCCGTGGCAAAACCCCTGTGGAGATTTTGCCAAGAAAGCCCCAAGAACAAGTCATAACAACAATAATCAATATCATCATGGTGAGCAGCGGCGGCGGTGGCAGGACAGGCCTGGGGCCGGTCCAAAGGCCTCGGGGGGCCGCATCTGGGCCCCGGGCCTTAGGTTGCCTACCCCTGTTATATAGGAATGTTTGTGCTGCATTATGTTCGTGCACATGCAATCCTTTTCTTTTGCAGATGCTCAGGAAACTCTATCCATTATGTGGCAGAAAGAAGAAAATCAGAACCCAGAGAAGCCAGAGCTGACATGTCTTCCTGTATGAAGAGTTCCTGGCACAGTCTATTGGTGGAGATGGCTGAGGATATTGCCAGTTGGGTAGGGCTGATGCAAAAGATGGATTCCATCTAGGGAAAAGCTAAGAAATTTTACTATTTGGACAGCAAATCCCAGATTCCCCCATCTAGAATGCTAGTGGCCATGTTAAAGTCCCCAAAAATCACCTTTCCATGTTCTGAACTAAGGGACTGGAGTGGCAGGATGGAGGAGTATATCAATAGACTGCCTGCACTCATCAATCTCTTTCTCATAGGATTTTATCACATGGGGAAAACTGGAAGTTTAAATGGGTCAGAACCCACAGTTATTAGGCTCAAGCTAAACCACTTGGAATCTGACAGGAAAGTGACATGAACCAGCAAATAGGCATTTTCAGGAAAATACTGTAAATTCATTTCCATTTCATTCACAAATTTGTTTTTTTTTCACAATTGCTCTAGTGTGAAAGCCATTTGTGGGATTCTTCCCATTTCTGTACTTGTTTTCAGATTTCCCATGGTTTTTTGGGGCAAGTAGCCAGGGCTCTTAAAGGAACAGTTGCCGAGGCAAAGGCAGGAACACAGAGAAAAAGCTTGCTTTTCCCTCTCTGTGAATGTCTCTTCCCCATTGGCCAGGGCTCTTAAAGACCAGCCACTCAGGGAAGGCAGGGACACTGGTTGCCAAGAGGGATGCAGCCTTTTTTGTTGTTTTTCTACCTTCCTACTTCTTTGTGTAATGTTTTGTTCTTTTTATTTAGGCTGGATACCATTTCTTGGAAAGTAAGGGACAGTACAGTATATTTTTATAAAGAAAATTGTGTAAATAAAATTGTTTATTTCTCTGGGTGATTTTTGGTGACACAGCTACTTCTTCTGTGTGCACATGCAAAAAAGAAATAAAATAAAAAAAAAAATGATTCCCAAACCATTATCAGGATTTACACACATCTGTGTGAAAACCAAATGTGCATTCTACCATCTTTCTCACTTTAGTAATGAACTTCTAATGTGTTATTGTGTTCTGCGTGTGAAAATCATCCGCACATTGCACGCTTTTGCAGGTTGCGATCTTTTTAATCATTATTGGGATGGAGGTACATATGGTCTCCATGTGATAAACTCCTCTGTCTCTCTTTCTCATTGAAGCCACTTTTCCGTGTTGCCTTTGAGGAAATAATGAAACAGGATGGGTTTTAAATGCACTCATATCAAAGAAGAAAACTGCATTGGAGTAATATGTCTGGTACATTCAAGTTAGCACTACATTTACTCTAATTCTTACAATAAAATAAGCACAGGGGAAGCCTTTTTGTTTGCTCTTCCTTTGAGGTTAATGCTGAAGAGTGTTAATTTTATATGGGATCTGTTGTGTTCTGGCAAGCTAAAAGCTTTGCATCCACATTGAGAGCTGTCAGAGAAACTCATTTCATTGCAATGTGGGGGACACATAGCCTAGTAGTTGGCAACATGAAAGAAAGCCATGGTTTTGTTTAGGCTTGCATTCTCTTGCCTGAGAATTCCTCTGATAGGTGTAGTTCAAATCCTTTAACACACAACAAAGTCCGTTAAATCCATCTCTTTGGGTAATTCACTTAACAAGGGCAGGAAGGAGGATACTTTGAAATTAGTCCTTGCATATCATATTTTCAGTTTACAACAGCAGAGTAGTTCACCCTTAATATATCCACTTTCAGAATATATTGTCAGTGGAATATGCCCAAATACAGCCTGCCTAATTCATTTCTCGATGTCCCACTGCAGCTCACTTCTTCCTTTGGCTGTTTCTTTGGGTAACAAAGCTAAGTGTGTGCTTTATTTTTGCCATTTTTTAAAAAGGCTTTGCTGTAATAATTCACATGGAGTAAATTCCATGTGCTCTGGTCAAAGGGACACACACACACCATTCTACTTTTACGTTTCTTTTTATATGTCACCATTATCCTTTGGAGACAAAAAAAGAAATGTAAGTCTGTCCCATCTATCTATATAGGTCTCTGTGTGTGTCTACATTAGGTGAATGAGAAAAGTTAAAACTTGCTTTTTATGTTAAGCTTCAAACAATGATTGACTGAGATCCTAATATTTTGTCCTTAAGGGGGATTTGCTTACCTATTTGCTCATGATGGTCTTTTGGCTGTTTATAGGAGCTGGTAGCCCTCCCTGGCTTATCTTGATGCAACTTGCTTTAAACAAAAACATTCCCAGCAGTTGATCCCATAGCCAAAATGGTATTCATAAAAAATTTAAGAAAGAACACTCTGTGTTAAAACATTTTTTATATATATTTTTGGTGAAGGAGATGAAAAGAAAAAGGACTTAGAATTACAAGCAGTTAGATTCAAGGTTTTGCGTAATGACTCCTGGTACCCCACTGTGAGAAGTCTTTCCCCAGCTTTTCGTCTGCATTCTTCATCATTCCCTGTGGGAGAATGAGTTGGATTTGTCTGCCATATTCACAGCAATCGAGGTGATCCAGGTTGAAAGAAAATCAATAAGATGTGTCCATTTATGCCTCACAAAGGAAGAAAGGTCTAAAGAACAGACATGGGACGTGATTCAAGCACTGGAGACTTAATAAGACTTCTACTTGTATTTGAAGGGGATGGTAATTTATATTTTACTTTGAACTCTCTTTTTTATGCTTCATAACTATCAGGATTCAGGCTGACATGGGAAGCAAGGAAAAGAAGGTTTGATGCTGTCTTCAGAAGACCTAACCCATGTGGGAAGGACATACGCAAAATTTCAAAAAGGGAAATTGTTTTATTTATTTATTTATTTTGCAGGGGGAATTAAAGAAGCATCACATCATCTTACTTATTGTTATTGCTATTGATAGAACTAGTTTAAAATATTTTGGACTGGGATGCAGTCTCAGGATTGAGGTGGGGTAGGCTTTCTTTAAGAGGAGCTGCATCTTTCTCATTAGCAGATGTATTTTCAAAGTGTTTGATATCATTTGATTGTGAAATGGAAGCATTACTCTAAGGCTGACTGGTGTGCCATGGGAGGTTTGGTCAAACTCATGATCCCTTCCAAAATAACAATAAACCTGGTTGGCTTTTTGTTTTTAGCTAGCCTCTCCTAGTTCCCAAGAGGAAGGCATAGGATAATTCCTCAGCAGAAAATATCTTCTCTCTTTCCATGTGGCATTTGTAAGTGACCTACATGTTATTCTTTTGCAATATAGATGAAGAGGGGCTGTTGTTCAGCTGGAACTCTGGATAAGAGGGGAAAGATTTCTGGGGAAGAAAAGCCAATAAGGACAAACAAGAGACCTGAGGGCTTGGCTTTGTGTTATTGAAATCTCTTAAATCTCATATGACAAGAGTATCTCCAAACATTCACAGAGCAAGAGGGTTCAGGAAATATATTTACACTTCTGAATGTGTAGCTTCTGAATCAGGTTACTTTCTATGACCTGAACAAACTTACAGGATTTCAATTGCCACTAGTCAAGTAGTTTGACTAGAAAAGGACAGAAAAGCTTTAATTTAGAGGACATCATATCCAAAAGGAAGAAGAAAAACTGAGATGTTGTCGGTGAGAATTAGCATTTGTTGGAAGACTTACATGGAGAGTAAAAGAGAAAAGACTAGACCTGTGGTTTGACAGGAAAAAAAGATTCTACAAGTTGCATTTCTCCTGGAAGCCATGGAGATGATGGAGGGGTGGTTAATTAGCAACTCCTGAATGAGGCTTGGAAATGGACACCTGAATCAGGATTGGAAATGAACTTCAGAGGCCCTGAAAGCCTACCTTAGAAAGAGAGATGAGTTTTCCAGGGTGTCAGACTCCTCCACTCCCATCACATCCATACCCTTTCTTTTCCTCTCTTCACCCTTGTTTCTCCCACATGCTGTACCACACCATACCCTTTCCTTCCTTCCTTCCTTCCTTCCTTCCTTCCTTCCTTCCTTCCTTCCTTCCTTCCTTTCTTATGTATCAGCACAGTAGCAAGAGTGGAGGCTTGGGGCAATCCAACTACCTGTGGGGTGCCACTAAATGTAAGGCGAATAAAAAATACCTCTTCCAAAAATGTACATAACGGTTCTTCTAAGTTGATTTAAAGATGTCTGAGGGCCTTTGCAGACTGCCAGAAATAGTGCACATTAAATTGAGGCACTGCCCTGGCTCAGTGCTAGGGGGTCATGGGAATTGTATTTTTTTCTGGGACATTGAGCCTTCTCTGTCAGAGAGCTCTGGTGCCACAATAAATTACAGTTCCCATGATTTCCCTAGCACTGAGCCAGGGCAGTGCCTCAATTTAATGTGCACTATTTCTGGCAGTCTGCAAAGGCCCTGAGTTCTTGCAATATAGCTCATTGGATTTTACTGGATATTGCTAGTTGTTTTGAACTTCATGTCCACTTGTTCCATTTTCTGGTTTGTCTGTAGTTATTTCTTTTACCTGCACTAGAACCTTTCCCATGATTTTCTTTTTTTTAAAAAAAACTGTAACATAGACAAGTTAAAATAATTTGTTTTCATTACAGTGTTATAGTCCAAACCTGACTTGTGCATAAGGGGCAGGAAACCGTTACAATAATCAATGAAAATAAGCAGAACTTGACAACAAAATAAAAGGTAGAACAAGAGACTATTTTCACAAGAGCCAAGAAATCAAAGAAAAATTCAAACCGAGAATAGATATGCTATATGTGCCCAGAGCACACCCCCTCACCCACGCCCTTCCCAGAGAAACTGTGAAGGTTGGGAGTTTGCTGTGATGCAGGGCATCCTGGCTTTGTTGGCCCTGACTGCCCTTAGAGTCTACAGGAGAGCGGTCTTCAAGCTGTTCACCTTCTCTGGGGTGATGGGCCATCAGGCCCACTGGCCAGTGCAATCTCACACTGTCCTGTAATTCATGGTCTGGTTGAGAGAGTCTGGGATCATACCCTGAACTTTGGCAGTCCATCTGGCTGGCATTTCCTTCTTCTCCAAAGTCAGGGGGTTTCTGGACCCATATTCATCTTTCCTTGCAAGGAGGTAATTGGAAGGCTGGAGAAAGGCATCTCTGAGAAGGGGGGATAGCAGGACTCATTTGCTTCAAGGTCCTTTGCAGGCTCTCAACACAACTGGACTGAGTCTGTGATTCCAGAGCCAAGGCCAGCCATTTCAGAGCCACCTTTGTAACTGCCTTCTTTGGGGCTTTATGGGTAGGTGAGCTTCAACCTTTCTTCCAAGATGGACAGCTCAAAATAGGCACTGCAGAGGGAGGATGTCTCTTTTGTGGGAAACACTGTTTGGACCTTATCACACGGGGTCTAAAGAAGACCTAATCCAAAGGGTATCCGTAGCTAATACGTATTATTTCCTCGTGTTTACACACGACGTTGCACCGAAACTCGACAGAACCCGGAGCTAATCCGTAACGAATTGAGATCTTTTGACATAAAGTTGTGGTCTTTTCCTTGTTGTGGCTCCCTCTTCATGGCAATAGATGTGCTCTATGCTGAACAAGGGAACATACTGCATGATAAAGATTTTTTAAAAAATGGAACAAATATATTGAAGAACTATGTAATTGAGATGAAAGAATGATAGATTCATTCAAGGAAGAACCTTTTGTTAATGAACCCATAGTTTTAGAAAGGAAAGTGGAAGCTGGTCTCAAAGCACTTGGAAGAAATAAATCACCAGGAGAAGATGGAATACCAATAAGACTCTTTCAAGTTATAGAGACAGAATCAATTCAAATTCTGGTAAAAATCTGCCAACAAATATGGAAAACAAGCACTTGTCCACAGATTGGAAACATGTAAAATATATTGCATTTCCCAAGATAGAGGACATCAGGGATTTCAGTAACCATTGGACCATCGTATTAATCTCCTGAGCAAGCAAAATAAAGCTCAAAATTTTGCAACAAAGCATTTTTACCATATATGGATCAAGAAATGCCAGACATCCAAACTGGATTCAGGAAAGGAATATGCAATAGGGATCATATTGCAAAGATATGTTGGATAATGGAGTTCACCAAAGGATTTCAGAAATAAAATCAGACTATGCTTTATATATTATAGATTTCCAGTTGGGAAGGCAGTAAGATAAGGCTACATTTTATTATCGCATCTCTTTAGTTCACATGCAGAACATATCATATGGAAAGTATGATTTTTTAAAAAATGCCATCACTATTTTAGAAACTGACTGGAGTGGGGTTTTAATGTTGTGAGGTGTTGTTTTTAAGGTTTGTGTACAGGGGAAGAAACTGGCAAAACCACCTCTGAGTATTCCTTTCATAAGAAAAACCTATAAAATGCATGGGGTCACCATAAGGCAACAGGCAACTTGAAGACACATACACATATACATATGGTCTTTTAATGAATTTTAGTACTTTTAATGTTTAATGTTTTAACTTTATAAATTGAATAATTGCTTTTAAAATAACTTTATAGGTATAGTTTTTATTAATGACTTTGTATATCTTTAATCACTATTGCTTTTTAATACATTGTTATCCATATTGTGTCCCATTATTGGGAGAGAGGCAGGGTATCAATGAATAAAATAAAATAAAATAAAAAATAAAACAGAAATGTAATTTGATTTTTTTTAAAAAATGAAATAAAAACACAGAGCATTGCAGCAATAAATACTACAATCTCTCAACACATTTATAAGGCACAGATAACAACGTGTTGAGGATCCCATGGACTGCCCAAAAGACAAACAAATGGGTCCAAGAGCAGACCAAGACAGAAACCTCCCTGGAAGCCAAGATGACCAAACTGAGGCTCTCAAAATTTGGACACATCATGAGAAGAGATGATTCATTAAAAAAGACAATAATACTGGGAAAGATGGAGGGAAGTAGGAAGAGAGGAAGGCCACATGCCAGATTAAGGAGGTTATGGGTATGGGTTTGCAGGATTTAAGCAGACCAGTGGCAGGCAGAGGGTCTTGGAGATGTCTCATCCATAGGGTCACCATGGATCGAGTTCAACTTGAAGGCATTTAAGAACAACAACAATTAATATACTTCAAAGAGAAGTGCACTCATAACATGATCTGGTGATCCTGGTGTGCCTGCTTGCTGTTTGTGCCTGGTTGCTCGGTCTGCTACCCATGTTCTGCCAGCAATATCCAGTTTAGAAAAATAGTTGTTTATATTATTTATTCCTAATACTTTGTTCTATACTCATGTCTGCTGGTGGACAGCTTCAAGGTCCCTGCTCTTCTTTTCTTATGGCTCTTTGACTTTAAGGCACTGGCCCTTCAAATAGAGGACTGTTCTTTGTAAAATAGGGCACACTGCTACCATTAGGGGAACTGGACACCTCAGGAAGAAGTTTACTAATGCTGCAAAAAGGCAGCAAATTGCTAGTTCTTTAATATTTTTATTTTTGTATTATTATTTTTACTAATAAATAATAATAATAATAATAATAATAATAATAATAATAATAATAATAATAATAATAATTTATATACTGCCCGGTGGTGGGCCAATCTAGGCGGTTTACAGTAAAAAGTTGTATACAAGTTAAAAAATAACTCCCTCCCCCCCTTAAAAGCAAATTAAACTAAACATCATTTAAAACAGTGGTTGTTAAAATAACAATGAACAATGAAACAATTAAAATTTTAAACTAACAACAACACCCCCCGTAAGACTTCAGTTCTACCAGGGGTTGAGAGAACAGTTCAAAAGAAAATCCGAGGTCCCAAGGTCCCAATATCCCAGGCCGGGAGATGTTTTAATCTGGAAAGGCCTGCCGGAAGAGATCTGTCTTGACAGCTCTCTTGAAACTGTCTAAGGATGTCAACTGACGGATCTCATCCGGCAGGCCGTTCCAGAGCCTGGGGGCAACAACTGAGAAGGCCCTCTGGGAGGTCACCGCAAGCCTAGATTTTGGAAGCTGCAGGAGATTCCTTCCAGAGGAGCGGAGAGCACGGGGAGGATTATAGGGGAGGAGGCGATCTCTAAGATAGCTTGGACCCAAGCCATTTAGGGCTTTAAAGGTGATAAGCAACACCTTGTACTGGGCCCGGAAACCAATAGGCAGCCAGTGGAGGGACCGTAGGACCGGAGTGATATGGTCCCTCCTGGATGTTCCCGACAAAAGTCTGGCCGCCATATTTTGAACTAACTGAAGTTTCCGAACCAGGCACAAGGGTAGCCCCATGTAGAGTGCATTGCAGAAATCTAAGCGTGAGGTTACCAGAGCGTGTACAACAGTCTCAAGATCCCGTACTTCCAGAAAAAGGCACAGCTGGCGTATCAGCCGAAGCTGATAACAGGCGCTCCTGACCGTCGCATTAACCTGATCTGTCATCAGGAGCGACGAGTCAAGGAGCACCCCCAGACTGCGAACACAGTCACTGGAGGAGAGTGTGACCCCATCCAGGACTGGAGGTTGCAACACAATTCTTGGTTTCGGGGCTGAGACCGTGAGCACCTCCGTCTTGTCTTGATTCAGTCTCAATCTGTTTTTCCTCATCCAGCCCATTACCACCCGAAGACATTCATTGAGAGAGGAGATGCCATTGGAATTCGAGGCCGACGAACGAGACACGGAGAAATAGATTTGGGTGTCATCAGCATACTGATAACACCCAGCACCATAACTCTGTATGATCTCACCCAGCGGCTTCATATAGATGTTAAATAACATCAGGGACAAAATAGCCCCCTGAGGGACCCCACAAGTGAGGTCTCTCTTGCTGGAGCTACAAGAGAGGAAGGACCGGACCAGTGCCCCCGATACCCAAACCCCTCAGGCGGTCCGAGAGGATGCCGTGATCTATCGTGTTAAAAGCCGCTGAGAGGTCTAGGAGCACCAACAGGGTCACACTACCCCTGTCAATGCTCAGACGCAGATCGTCGGTCAAGGCAACCATGGCAGTCTCAACCCCAAAGCCTGTCCTGAAGCCGGTTTGAAATGGGTCTAGATAATCGGTTTCATCCAAGACTGCCTGGAGCTGAAGAGCAACCGCCCTCTCGATCACCTTGCTCAATAATGGCAGCAATGATGCAGGCCTATAGTTCTTCATATCCAGAGGGTCCAGGGAAGGTTTTTTCAGAAGCAGCCTAACCGCCGCTTCCTTTAGACATGATGGAACATGTCCTTCCCTGAAGGACGCATTGATGATATCTGTAAGGAGTCTCATCAATGCATCCCCCCCCTGGACGGCCAGCCATGATGGGCAGGGATCAAGAGGGCAAGTCGTCTTCCTCACCTTACCAAGCAGCTTATCCACGTCCTCGGTACTCACAGATTGCCACTGATCCAGTAAAATTACATCGGCGGAGTCGCTGGACACCTCATCTGTAGTTCCTGCTACAACAGTGGCGTCTAAGTTGGCTCTTATCTGAGAGATTTTATCTGCAAAGAAGTTATTAAATGCGTCACAGCAGGCCATTGTCGGGTTAAGTAAGGGATTTGGCGCAGGTGGAACCTGCGTCATCTCCCTCACCACCCTAAACAGCTCTGCCGGACGAGACTCTGCAGACGCAATATGTGCAGCAGAAAATGCTCTTCTTGTTGCATGTATTGCCTCCCGATAGGAACTAAGAAAATTCCTATGGCGAGTTCTGTCAGATAAGAGATGAGTCTTCTGCCACTCGGGCTCTAGTCATTGTCCAAAGCGCTTCATTCTCCTAAGCTCTGGTGTAAACCAAGGCCTTCGGTTCGAAGCGGGCTGGCAAGGACGCTTGGGAGCGATCGTGTCGATAGCCCTGGTAAGGTCGATGTTCCAGGTATTGACCAGAGCTTCAACAGGGTCACCGGCATTCCCAACCAATAAACCCTCCAAGGCTTTCTGGAATCCAAAGGGCTCCATTAGCCTTCGAGGGCGGACCATTCTAATGGGTCCCCCACCCCCGGAGAGGCAGACATTGGCTCTCAGTTCTGCCTTGACCAGGAAATGATCCGTCCATGACAATGCAGAGGTACTTACCACCTCCTCCCACGGATATTCCTGCTCCGTACTGAAGACCGCATCGAGTGTATGACCAGCACATTGTGTGGGCCCAGAGACCAACTGGGATAGGCCCATGTTTGTCATGGTCTCCATGAACTCCCGAGCCGCACCTGTTAAGCTGGTCTCGAGCAGAATGTTGAAGTCCCCCAAGACTAGAAGTCTGGGGGACTCCAACAGCAGCTCAGAGACCAGCTGTGTCAGCTCGGTCAGGGAGTCTGCTAGACAACGGGGTGGTCAGTAGACTAGCAGAATCCCCAAACTATCCCTGGTCTTCAGGCTTAGGTAAATACACTCGAAGTGGACTATGTTCCGGACAGGTATCCTGGTCAAGGATAAGGTGTTCTTATGAACCAGAGCCACTCCTCCTCCCTGCCCACTTCCCCTCACCTGCTCCTTAACAGAATTCCCGGCTGGGAGAGCCTGCGCCCATATAGAAGCGCTATCCTCCACCAGCCAGGTCTCTGTGAAGAAAGCCAGGTCGGCATCCTCATCCAGAAGAAGATCATGGATGGTGTAGGTCTTGTTTTTAACCTACCTGGCATTGCAGAGGAGCAGAGTGAGGTTCTGTGGAATGGTTGGTCTGCTCTCCAAGCCAATCTGAGACACAGAGGGAACTGAAGGCGGGATAGCTTTCAAGCAGCGATCCCGTTTTCTTTTGTAACATTGGTTCCCGCCAATGTTAGAACCACCTGTGTGATTTTCTCCCCAAAATGTCAACCTTTGCTTTCAGGGTGATACAAACTTTGAGGGGAGGGAAGAACCATTTCCTGCTCTGCCTCAGGCCACAAGATATCATGGACCAGCCCTGAGGGGGAGTGCAAAAATGGAGAAAGGATTTTTCCCCCATCCTCCTTCCACCCTGTGGACCAGACTGAGGTCCTATCTGCACTGGCCAGGATGTTCTGGGGCTCTGGAACTGCCCTGATCCTCCCACATTACCTGGGGCCCCCTGTTTTGATGCTGGGCAGCCATTCGCACATGCACCCCACTTTGCCTCTTGGCATGTCCACTGCTGCTGTGGGTCACTAAATTCTGAGGTCAGGAACAGGTGGTGTTCTGATCTCAAAGCTAACTGACCCATGGCAGCAGTGGGTGTGCCAAGAGGCACAGTGGGATGCATGTGTAAACAGCCATCTGACATCAGAATGGAGGGCTTCTGATCTTCTGGGAAGATCTTCAGTACAAATTAAGTTATTTTAATGCATTTTAAGGAGAGTATCATTGTACAGCCAACAGTGATGGCTTTGTGGAAAGTGTGAATAACACTGTTTTCAAGTTCTGGAGCCTTTCATGATTTATAGTGTTCTGGAAAGCCTAGAAAAATCCAGTGTCATTCAAGAAATGTCTCAAGAGACCTCATCATTTTACATAGTTTTTCCGCTGCTTAAAAAAGAACCCAGTGTTGGTGGGTTTTTGGTGGCAGAAAAGCTTTTGATGGGTAGCATTTTAAAAATTCACAATGCACTGTAGTAACCTCAAGAAGAAAATGATCACAGAGGACTTACAAAATTCAATATAGAAGATGATGACATTTAAATAGATAAAGATTTCTCATGCCTTGGATCAATTACTGATCTCAATGGAGACTGGAGTCAAGATATCAGAAGCCCAGAACTGGGAAGGGCAACTATGAAAGAACTAGACAAGATCATAAAATGCAAAGACATGCAACTGAATATTAATGTTAGGATTATTCATACCATTGTATTTCCCATCACTATATATGGATGTGAGAGCTGGACAGTGACAAAAACTGATAGAAAGAAAATCAACTCATTTGATATATGGTGCTGGAGAAGAGTCCTAAGGACACCACGGATCACCAAAAAGACAAAGAAATAGATACCAGAATAGATCAAACTTGAGCATCTGTTACTCCTGACATTTTATTGCTTTGAATGAGACTTGTTCTGATCATACAAATTTTCATTCGAGAACTTATTGGAGTTAAAATTAGCCATGCAACATATAAAGCAGAGCTTGACATAATTTCTTTAGGGACTACAGCTCCCATTACTTTCCAGCCAGCATGGAACCTAAGTGCTCCAACTCAGATATAAAGTGAGCCAAGGATATTTCTGTCCCAGTGAATTCAGTGGTAGATTTATAAAGAAGCTTAGTCATTCTTGTTGAAATCTTTCTGAGTGAAATTGTACCATGTACATAAAGTTACAAAACAGAAAAGGGATGGTTGATAGCCATTAGTACAAGAGACACAAATCCTGAACTACAGTGTCCATTCCATTTGGGAAATGGAAATAATTACGATATGTCCTTGCTTCCTTGGAGGGTGCATGGAATGGAAGCAATAATTGTTAGAGATTTTAAACATTTAGTGTGCACACACACACTTTCAAATATAGTTGACAAGGTCCCTCTGACTCATAAGAGTTGGTCTTTTTTTTTTTTTTTTTGTACAGCTTAATTTGGACCAAACAGATTTGAATGAACACAGCAAAGAACCATCATTGTGTCTTTAAATAAGCAAAACTAGCATTTAAGTGATTGACTGCCCTTCGCTTTCAAGGAATGTACTTGAGTGGGGGAGTGAGATCAGAATATCAGAGTAGCTTGTCCAGTCTTGCAGCCAAGAAAGAGAGGCGGAGAGAGTTTCTTCCTTCTCTCTTTTGATTATGAAAACCACTTCTTTTTACTCAGTAATTACACTGTAATGGGGAGTAAATGCTGAAGCAGGATTGTATCCTATATGGAATTACCCAAGTGTGGTTCGGTTGGCCATGGGAAGGAAATGTGGAAAAAAATGAAATGAAAATACCAGTAAATAGAAAAGGCCACTGGATGGAGAAACTGAAAAGCTTGCCACACAGAAGTGAGCTTTTGCAATTCTATAGAAGTGTGCTTTTCGCATTAGTGGATCTGAGGACTCTTTTAGTATCATATTTGCATAACAAAGGCATCACAAAATCAGCTTTACTTGGGATGTGACAAGGAGACAGACTGCATGGGTTCCCAAACAATCAAGCAATGCAGAGCACTCAAATGCTGGAGATCTGTAAACTTGATGAGTGCTCTCTGTTTGCCAGCCTTACATAGACAATTGGGAAATCAAGTGCTAAGGCTGTAATTCATCAGTATACCATGCATGCCTTGGGCATCTTTTAATGGTAAAGTTGATTACAATCAGATGAATGGCCTCACAATGACTCACTCACTTCCGTTTGCAGCCCCCTTCCCATTTTATTTTGGTAAGGCCTACCTCATGCAACACAATTGTTATCACACTAATTGGAATTCTGGAGAAAAGGTTCTCCACTGTCTCCTTGTCTTTTCAGTATATTGCTTGAGTGGTTCCTAAATATTTTCCCAAGAGGACTTACAAACAGACTTTCCCCGTTGTTCAGAACTTTCAAGTTGCTTCCAACATTTGACCTAGAAATAACACCCTTTTTTGCTTTTACATCATATTGTTATCACCAGCCAGGCTTTCTTGTCAGAGGCCACACACATTGCTCTGGCCAACTCTGAAATCATTATGACAGGAATCACTCTTCTGTTCTCCCTAAAAAGATAATATTCTTTCTTGGAAGAATAATATAGAGTAGTAGTAATAGACTAAAAGACTCTGCCCATAGCCTGGATAACACACTAGGGATGCAGGAGTGACAACAGCTTCCAAAATCTGCAAGCCAGTGTGACCAGTGGATTGTGGAGTCACAGGTGTTTTGTTTTTTAAATATCACCTTTCCAAGTTCTGCTTTCGATAAATTAAAAGCCTGGGACTGGCTATTGAATGAAACATCTCTCAGCCATCATGCTGAGTATGTACATTTCCCCTCCCTCTCTATTTCTTACCTCATCTTCTTTCCTCCCTCCATCTCTTGTCTTGGTTTCTGCCTCTCCAGTCGAAACATACATGTCTTATCTGTTTTCACTAACAGAAATAGAATCCAACATGCTCTCATGTTGGTAGCCAGCTGTTGTCTCCTATGGCCAACCAACATGATAATTCTATTGTCTGTATGATGAAACAATTCTCTTGTGTGCCCCAGGAGGAGAATTTTTCTTCTAGTTTCACTATTTTGTTGCTAATGTAGACATAAGGGATCTGCTGTTGGGGTGTAGGGGTAAGGATATGAATCCCCTAAGGATAGGGGTAAGGATGTTTTGGGGATGGAAAAAATATGACCAAGGGCCTAGCACAACTTGGTAAAGAAAGTTATCTGAGACATGCTTAAACTCCCTACTGACTGAAGCCTTAGCACTGTGTTTGATCAGAGGGTATGGGTCTTTTAAAGCTGAAAAAGAAAAGCAAGACAGGACATGACAGAGATTTATAAAATTGTGCACAATATAGGAAATGTGGGTGGGAAGATACTTTCCTCCATATCACATTATGCTATAATCCATGGTGACCCATAGAAGGAAAATTTCTTCAGGCTGATCATAGGTAAACTTTGGAATTTATTTTGACAAACTGTAGTGAGTGATGGTTGCCAAATCTGATGGCTTTAACAGACGTTTCGAGAATTTCATGGAGGATAAGGCTATCAATGGGTACTAGTCAAGAGTGGCTATGTCTTGCTTCCAATTGGCTTCTGAGTACCAGTTGCTGAGCAATATGAAAGTGAAAGTGTCAACGTAGTATTTAGCAATAGCCTTTATAGTTGGCCTTTCTTATTCATGGATTTTTTATTCATGGATTCAAGCATTCACTATTTGAAAAATTTCAAAAAAAGTATAAATTCCAAAAAGCAAATCTTGATTTTGCTTTTTTATATAAGGGACACAATTTTACTATATTATTGTATTTAATGGGTCTTGAGCATCCACAGATTTTGTTATCCACAGGGGGTCCTGGAACCAAAGCCCAGCAGATAACAAGGGCCCACTGTACATTTCTATGCCACTTATCAGTGAACTCAGCACTCTCTAAGCAGTTTACAATATGTTACCCAATTGCCCCCAACAAGCTGGGTACTTATTTTACTGACCTACAAAAGGATGGAAGGTTGAGTCAACCTTGGAGCCCTGGGCTCAAAGTCACAACCTTGTGGCTGCAGTACTGGCATTTAATCACTGCACCACCAGGGCACATATCATGCTCTGGACATACCAACTGAGTGACCAGTGTAGGCTGGATGTGGGCCTGATCCAGCAGGGCTCTCATGTTCTTAGATGAGTTCAGAAGTTTTGAGATCACATTTTTCCTCAACTATGAATTCATTGTGTGGCCTTAGGCACTATTTCTCAACCAAGCAGTTTGCAGATATCTGGGACATGTTGCCAGCCTAAGACTTCAGCTTTTAGGACATGCGAAAACTGGCCTAAAAGCTGAAGTCTTAGGCTGGCAACACTTAGAGCAGGGGTAGGCAACCTTTCCCCTTTAAGGGCCGAGGGACTTCAGCTCCCAGAATCCCAGGAGCTATTGGCCAACATGGGACTATTGGCCAACATAGCTGAGGCTTCTGGGAGCTGAAGTCCCTCGGCCCTTAAAGGGGAAAGGTTGCCTACCCCTGACTTAGAGCCTTATTGCATGAGAAAAGAAATCCAAAACAGAGTAGGAGAGTAGCATCTTTCTCTGTGTCTCTTTGCATGCCATCATAGTACGTCCATTCTCTTCCCAAGGGAGACAGTTGTAAAAGTGTACCTTTTGTTAAATGACTTTTCCAGCATGACAAAAGGCATGCTTTTATGACCATCTTCCTCAGGAAGAGAATGCAAGTGCTTCGATGGCGTGCAGAGAGGCATAGAGAAGGCCTCTATTCTGCTGCTCTGTTTTGGCTTTCTTTGCTCATGCGATATGACTCCTAGAGTTTCACTTTCTGATGATATGTTAGAGGTTGGGGAGGGGGATCTCCATAGTCTGAAAATGGGGATTCATGTTTCTTCTTTATTGCTGCTGTCTCCCACCTGCAGCTCCTAAGAGTCCATTCTACCACCACTATCATGACCTTGGTCTGTCAAATTTCCAAATTTAAACTCTGTCCATTGAGTATTCCCTGATACTCAGGACTGGGCAAGTCATTATGTTGCCTGAGACAATGTAGCTAATTGTGCCATTCCTCAAAGCCAGGATGTGTAATGTCTAAAGCCAGGCAAACGATACAGAAATCCTTAAAGCAGGGGTAGGCAACCTTTCCCCTTTAAGGGCCGAGGGAATCCCAGGAGCTATTGGCCAACATGGGACTATTGGCCAACATAGCTGAGGCTTCTGGGAGCTGAAGTCCCTCGGCCCTTAAAGGGGAAAGGTTGCCTACCCCTGCCTTAAAGGCTATAAATTCCATGAGTACAACTTTCCATCTCTGTCAGTTAAATAATAATAATAATAGATAAATTACTACCCTGTTGTGACTCTTTGAACCTACTGTTTGAGATGGCTACCTCACTCTGCCCAATGGTAGGGCTGGTCTTCCTGATACTACTACTACTACTACTACTATCCCACTATTCTCCTAAGATTGAGAGTATAGCTCTTGAGACAGAGCAGTTGAGGGCTACTGGTGTGAATATTCTGGAGCCACCTGGCTTGGCTAGTTCATTGCCCAGGAGTTCTTCAATACTTCTTTGGTTGTCTGAAATTTCCTCAAGAAAAAAAACATTAGAGGGTGAAATTGGTTTTCAAGACAATCTGTTTCTGCCCAGTGGTGGTTTAAAAAAAAGTTTTAAAATGATGAATGAGCAAGATTAAAAATATACTTGAAGCAACTGACTTTAGTTCTCCTTTGCAGAGGAACTGTAAAAGTAATTCTTTTTTATATATTAAAAAAATCCTCATTGGAATGCTAATTTTGATTTTTATTATCTGTCATGGACTGCTTTGAAGTTTTTCCCAGACAAAAATAAATAGCCCCATAACAGAGAGGATTATAAGAGTCTTGTTTAGAATCATCTGACTAAGAGTGACATTTAATTTCGGAACATAGAAGGTTTTATTGAGTCTGGGAAGTCTTTGAAAAAGCTCAGCTCTCTCTCTCTCTCTCTCTCTCTCCTGTTTTGTAAATTTGCCTATAAATGGTTTAACTGGGGCTTTTTGGTTCAGCTAAAAGAGAGGGGAGAAGGCTTCAATGCTGTCTTCTGCCATTTTAGGAGAAACTGTACACATCCACCCATCATATAATAATTCCATAAAGTGATAACTAAGTTATATTGCCCTTATTGTGGACAGGTGGGGAAGATATATTTTCTTTTTGTGTGCACACCCAAGCAGATCTGTGACTCAGCACTGTAGATTTTACTTGAATAAATCAGCTTTGGCAGCCTTGTAATTCTTAAAACAATACCTCTAGCTTCACTCCAATGGTAGTGGGATGGTTCAGGTTTTATGATTCCATTCAGTTCGAGAGTGTTAATGGGGCTATTTGTAAAGAAAGAAATAGAATGAGTTATCACAAAACACAGCAAGGACTCTAGAAGGGGCACTCTCCCATTTATCACCCATTCTAGCATATTCCCCAAAGAACTGTGCAAGAAATCTTACAGGCACAATAGGGAATTTGGTGGTGGCTGCAACTTGGCATTCACAAATTGTGGGGAGCTGGGAGGATTATTTTATTTATATAATTATCCCACCAGGATCCTCAATTTTATTTTGTTTTGTTTTGTAAAAGTAAGGCATGAAAAATGTATTTTCTTGCAATTCACTGCCTGTTTTAAGTTCATTTTCTAACTTACGATTTCTAGACAAAGCATTGTTGGCTTGCTTTGAAGCAAAATATAAAATATAATATTAGATGGAGGGCTTTGGGTCTTTTTGGTGGCATCTCTTTGCAGGAGTGCAGGTTCAAAGCCATAATTCCAGCTGGTGTCCCCACAGTTTATAGCTCAGCCATATACAATTCCTCTGGGTTTAAATTCTGAATATAGAGATGTCTTCCTGGAAGTAATTCTTTTATTTTGTAAATTAAAAGAAGGAAAATTACATGTGAGCTATTTTAACATCCTAAGAGTATAAGCAGTAGTTTATTTGCTTATCTTGTGATGTAGCTTGAATCGTGTGACTTTCATCTGCTGTTTTCTACTTGCTCAGAACTCCACGTATTGTTGTTGTTACTATAACTATTACTGTTGTTAGCTATTATTTACTATTATTCCTCCTCCTCCTCCTTATTTATACCCCATCTTTTCCCCAAGAATGAGACTCAATGTGCTTTACATATTAAAAAGATAATAATTAAAAGCATGAAAAATGTAAATATTAAAACCTTGTGTGTGTGCATGTGCATACATGTGCATGCTTTCAAGTTACTTGTGGACTTACAGCAACTCCATGAAATCCATAGGGTTTTCTTAGGCAATGAACACTCAGAGGTGGTTTTGTCTGAAATATAGCCTACAGCACCTGGTATTCACTGGTGGTCTCTCACCCAAATATTAACCAGGTCTGACCTTGCTTAGCTTCCTAGATCAGATGGGATCTTAAAAAATGATTTTTAAAAGTTAAATAATACAATTTAAAAACTCTCTTAGGCTATAGCTTTCTGGTGCTTTGGAAACTTTTCTCAGCACTGAGTAGGAAATCAGTGAATGGAGATAAGAGTGCTGTTTCCTTGTTCCATGCTAGGAAAAGTACTTCACTAGTATTTAGTGTAGTATGCTGAAGATACAATGGAAAAGAAGCATAATAAGTGGACCCTAAACAGTGGCCTGTACTAGGCTGGCAGTGTCTCATCCTGCCGCTGTGGGCTGAGATGCCCTTCCCCACTTGAAACATGGTATGCTGGTTTGAGCATTTCTTGAATCACTGCAGTTTCACTTTCCTGTTCTTTAGCTACTCTCCCACTCCTTTTGTACACCACCCAAATCTATACTATCATTTGAAGTATCTTTCTATTATGCTATACAATATGATTCCACATGCTTGATTCAGAGTCCCCAAATTTGGTATGTTACTTAATAGAAGCCAAATAAAGGGCAGTAATTGGACCCAATCCTTCAGCTATTTGGTGTCCCTTGTAAAAATAACAACTTCATATCTGTGCATTTATTTAATGGCCTAGAATGCATATTAATGTACCAGTTTTGACCAAACGTGATGTTTACTTAGGTTGACATCTTGAACATGCTTGTAAATATTTGGATCTCAAAGCAAATGACTTTTTCTTTTTTCTTTCAGATTTTGATCCATTTTTCTGTGAAATAAATGTTAAGGACTATAGGTGCTATCATTCAGCCTTCCCCCCTCCCCCATTTATATCATCAACATCAGCTAGTGGAATGTAAGGTACACTTCCTAGTAGCTCATTGTTGTGGATTTTTTCCCCCAGCCCTTTCTTTTTCTAATAGTGAAAAACAGGTGGGTGCCAATGGGATTGCAGCTAAAATTGGTTACAGAGAATCAAGAGGGAGGTATTGGCATGCTTGGGGAAACCCTAGTGATTGCAGTTTTTAAACAATTGTGAAAAATCTAGGAGCAGAGTGCCCTCTAAATCGTACAATGTCCTGATTAGGCAACTGTCCAAGGAGAGTGCCCTCCAACTGTCCTGGTTGGCCAGGGACAGTCTCAATTAAATCTCTGCCATCCCACTTTTTCAGCTGCTTTTAAAAGTCCCAGTTTCTCTCTCTTCCTTATTTCCCCCCTTTGTTTTCAGCCTACTTTGATTGGTGCAGACTGAGTTCAGACTGCAAAATTAGTTTGCACTCAATTAATTCAACAGGGAAAAAGAAAGGGAAAAGGCAGAATCTTGCCCTTCCCAGTAGACTCACGCAAAAGCAAACTGCGGCAACCTCTCTTAGCTTATGGATTCTTCCTCATTAATACATGTTTCTATTTCAACCACACTGATGTTACTTGGCATATTTCTACCAGTTTTCATTTGTGAAATGTTGGAGGGTATGGTACAAAGATGACAGAGCATGCTCAAGAGCCCCAAATAAGTTTGCGTTTGTGCAGAATTGGGGTTGGGGATCAGAGAGGAGACAGGGAATGAACTAGAGTATCAAGGAGGGGAAATGTTTTTTCTCTTTTGAACACTGAGCAGAATCTTTCCACATTCAACAATAAATGTTTCGAGTGCAACTGTTCTTATAGAAATGGCAATAGCAAGTACATTTCTATACCACTTATCAGTGCACTTAAGCACTCCCTATGCAGTTTACAATGTGTAAGCCAGGGGTAGGCAACCTTTTTGAGCCGGGGGCCGGGTTGCTATCCCTCAGACGAAGCACCAAAAATAAATAAAAATAAAAATAAAAATATATTTTTTTAAAAAATAAAAAATAAAAAATAAAAAATATATGCATGCACACTCCCTCAGCCCCAGAAAAGCTATGGCAAAACCCCTGTGGAGATTTTGCCAAGAAAACCCCAAGAACAAGTAATAACAATAATCAATATCATCATGGCGGGCGGTGGCGGCAGCAGGGGGGGCTGCAGTGGAGGCGGTGCCTCGGGGGGGCGCATTCGGCCCCCGGGCCTTAGGTTGCCTACCCCTGGTGTAAGCTAATTGCCCCCAACAAACTGGGTATTCATTTTAGAGACCTCAGAAGGATGCAAGCCTGAGTCGAGCTTGAAACCCTAGCTGTTATTGAACTCACAACCTTGTGGTTTGTGAATGAATGGCTGCAGTACAGGCATTTAACCACTGCACCACCAGGGCTCTTCTGTTGTGGTTAACACAAGGTCAGGAACTTGGCACAGAAGATGCCAAGTTAAATGGATAGTCTGCAAACTTTTCATATTCCTGGGAAAGTGCATGGCACCAGAAACAGTGGTGTACGATTCCAAGGCTGTTGAAGATACTACTTCAAGTAGATCCTAGCATACTTCATTGACAACAGGTGAAACAAGCATAATTCTTCACCTCTTTTTGTTTAGGGGTCCCAAGTTCATCTTCTGGCCACCTAGACATCCAACTTGTTATGATGAACAGGCAGAGTGAACCTCAACACTCTACTTCAGTATTCTTAGGTCCTGAAATCTCAGGATATTTATATGGGAAATATATGAGCAGGTTCTTTGGTAACATTATAGGCTATTTATTGTATGCAGTGATAGATATACAAATGTATATATTCCTCTTACAGAGATACACAGATGTGGGTGCTTTGCTTTCATCACTGTATATTAGTAACATGACATATAGAATAGCAGATATGTTAAAGCATCATGAGATTATTTCATATTGTTCCATAGTGTCTGATAAGGCATTATACAGGCATTTCATAAAGGCTTTAACATGTACATAATTCTATCCTTTTTATCATATCCATAATCATCTCTTCATCAAGTAATACAGTCTCATCTGTTGAGGCACCACAAATCTCTAAACAGGCATCCAAGGGGTGTTACTGAGTATTGATAATGCTACAAACCTTGGTTATAAAGCTATAAACATTCTTATATCTATTTTAGTGTTGTCGAACTGATTCTTACCAGCCTCAGCATGACTGGTTGTTTAGCAAATTATCACCTTGGAACAGAGACTCAGCAGTGATGTAGACTCGAGTCAAATGACTTGGATTCAGGTTGGACTCAAGTTGCTTCATTGAATTGACTCAGACTCAACTTGACAACCAATGTCTAATTTCAACTTCTTCTTGGATTCTTTTATTTTCTCCCTAGTCTCCACCCAGATATCAACTGCCCTATTAAAACAAGGCACTGACATTGCCTTGTTCATGTTATCCACCCAAAACAGAGATCTTAAATATGAAGCCACTCTTTGTGGAGATAATATAAACAAACTGTGTAAAACTTCATCTTGGCTTATGGCTGCCTTCCATTAAATTACATCAAGCATTGCTTCTGCTAGGAGGATTATTAGCAGACAAATCTACTCATATCTCAATGTTGATAGAAACGAAGATGTTCTCATCTTTAAAAAGTAATTAAAATTCAAAACAAATTAATAGAATCAAAGATTCATAGAGTTGGGCCATCCAGTCCAACCCCTTGCCAGGCAGGAATACACAATCAAAGCACCACTGACAGATTACCATCTAGCCTTTGTTTAAAAAACTCCAAAGAAGGAGATTCCACCACACTCTAAGGGAGCCTATTCAACTGTCAAAGAGCTCTCACTATCAGGAAATTCTTCCTAATATTTAGGTGTAATCTCTTTTCCTATAGTTTGAATGCCATTGCTCCATGTCCTAGTCTCTGGAGCAGCAGAAAACAAGCTTGCTCCTTCGTCAATATGACATCCTTTCAAATATTTAAATATGGTATTGTATAACTTCCTAACTTTCTCTTCTCCAGGCTTAACATGCCCAGCCTTCTAAACAGCTCCCCATAGGGCATGGTTTCCAGACCTTAAGTAAAATTAAAACAACAACAACAACAACAAATCCAGAATAATATACAAGGCCCATTTTCCCTGAAAAATCAATTCTCAAATGCCTGCCAGAATAAAAAGAATGTTATCTGTTTGCAGAAAGAGAGTGAAGATGGTGCCAGTCTAGCCGTTCTAGATCCTGGAGGCAGCCACTGAGAAGGGCCTATCCAGTGTTCCTGGCTGCTGCCATCCTGTAGAATTAAAGCAATTTGACACCACTTTAACTGCCATGGCTCCCTCCTATGGATTCCTGGGATTTGTAGTTTGTTGTGGCACCAACAAACTTCTGTCAGAACGCTTAATATCTCACAAAACTACAAATTCCAGAATTCTATACCATTGAGCCATGGCAGCAGTGTCAAACTGCATTAATTCTGTAGTGTAGATGCACCCTAAATGTTCCAGTGGTAGTGGCAGGACAGAAAACTAATTTTTCTCCATTTGAAAATAAGGAGAGATTTTTGTGGCCTCATCCCTTAGTTATGTTTTATATCACAGGGCACTGGCTTATAGCATTCTGGGTTTTTTTAAATGTAACAATGGTTGCATGCCTACTGTTTAAAAAGTTGAAGATTTTGTTCCTGTTTTTTTTCAGATATTATACTGCATTAAAATAAACAGGCCTGGGGAGCTGGTATAAAAAGGCTTTGATCATACAGGTGCTGACAGAATATGTTCTGGGATAAATAAAACGTGTGTGGATCTCCAAAATGAAACCAGAAAATCTGGGACTTTCTGAACTTTTTAGTCTGGAATTTCCCTAAGAGTAATACTACAAAGTACTTTTTAGTTACTTTTGAATAATCAAGTAAAACATTTCTTTTTAAAACTGCAACTGTAAGGGTTACTAGTTATTTTGGGGGAGGATCTTGAAATGATAATTGCAACTTATTAAAATTTAAAGGTAACTTTCCAAGCTCTGTTTTTCACTATTTAATCTACAGGATTTGGACATTGCCTTCATTTTTAGAACAGAAATGATAGCATGGCTTGATGGTTAAAGACATTCTCTTTGCATATGTGCATTCAATTATTCAGTGTCTCGCTGTAAAGCTAAGACTGAAACTAGATGTCACAAGGAATATGGGTCTAGTACAAAGAGTATCAGCCCTACATAGCCACTCCAGCTCTCTCTGACAGTGATTAGTTAAAAGTATATGACAAATATCACAGTCAAAATTTCTGTGCTCCTCCCTCCCTCTTCTTTGGTGCTAATATGTTACAAACAGTAGCAGAATTTGAAAGCCTTGTTAACACTTCATTCACTGCCCAGAACAAGGAGAGTTCTTCAGTTACCCTGGCATTTTGATGGATGGTATCATCACTCCTGATCTTGGGGAGGTGGAAGTCTCAGAGCTGTGCTCCCTTGCATCAGTCCCACACCTCACTTGCAAAAAGAAAGGCACACCAGTGACACAATTATTCCTGCGTGTTGTCTCCACTTTTTGTACCTTGTACCTGCATGGTATCATGAGTCACCTTTTGCTTGTATAAAGAAGTGCTGCTGATTTAGAAGATTATTGCACAGTTTAAAAAAGCAACTTACCTTTCCCGAGTTGAAGTCAAATTCAGGCTTCAGCTGGGTTCTATTGCATGGATTTTGCCGCCAAATCTGCTGGCCGAGTGCAGTCAGACTGCAGCCTAGATTCCAGGAGCACTCAGCAAGCCACTTTTCAAAGTTGATTTTGAAAAGCAGCTTGCTGAGTGCTCCTGAGACCCAGGCTGGAGCCTGGTTGCTCTCGGCTGGCAGATTTGGCAGCAAAATCCATGCGATAGAATCCAGCTGCAGCCCGAATGAGACTTCAACTTGAGATAGGTAAGGTGCTTTTTAAAGCTGTGTGATAATCTCCTAAGTATGACCAATATCACTTAATCTTGTGAAGTGAGCAAAGACATTCCTTCAATCAAGCCATGATAGTGAATTCCTTCACCCTTCTTTGAACTTTGAGACTGGAGCGCATTATCAAGCAGAGAGATAGGGATTAGATGTCCTTACTGATGTCCTTGCCCAACACTTTCCAAGATTCCTCACCATTGGCTATGTTGGATAAACTGAAGGTACTATCAGTCCAACAACATCTGGATGGCCATGAAATGCCCAGCTCTGAGCTAGCAGTTGAGACAGTGCAACATTTATATGGAATTTCCTAGAACTTTATATGGACTTTCCTTATAACTTACTTTCTGTGCTACATCTACCAGAATTCTTTCAGGACAGCCACTTCCCAAGCTCTGACTTTCCTCCTTCTTATTAAGCACATTTAAGCAGCACAACTTTTTCTGTTCCCATTTCATGTTTCTGAGTCCTTCCCATTTAATGTTCATTCAAATCAATAATATGGGAGTGAGTGTGATGTAGTGGGTTGAATGTTGGACTATAACTTTGGAGACCAGGGCTCTATTCCCCGCTCAGTCATGAAAACCCAGTAGGTGACTTTGGGTGAGTCACACACTCTCCACCCCCCCAAAAAATCCCATGATAGATTTACCTCAGGGTCCCCATAAATTGGAAATGACTTGAACAACAACAATTAACATGGTGACTGAATGAAAGTCGGGGGGGAGGTTCACATCAGTTGCAATGGCTCTGCACTTCCATGTCACTGTTCTTTAATGTTTTTCTTTTCATTCTGAACATTGATGGAGTAAAAGTAACCAGTCATTCCCCTTCCCTGGCTTTATTCAGAGGAACTTCTCAGTAGAACCTAGAGCTTAGAAAATTTACTTTTTGTAGTACAACTCCCAGAATCCTCCTGCCAGTATGGCTGAGGGCTGTAGTCCAAACAAGAACATTTTTCAAGCTCTGATAGTACCTAATATTAATTGTCCTCTGTTAAACCTTTGAAGGTCACTGAAGTACTACTACTAGACACTTGTTGGTTTCATAAAAACAATAAAAATTCTGAGAGGAAAATATTTTGTCTTCCGTTCATCCACTATGACCTGTAAATCTATTGTGGAATTAAAGGATTTCATAAAGCCCATTTGGGATGATCTCTAAGCAGAGTTAAAGAAATGACATTTGCTTATCTGTCTTTATCTCCAATTCGCTTTCAATTTCCCCTTTGTGATTGTCAATTTCTAATGTTAAAGTGAACTAATTGCCTAAGCAGACTGCCAGAAATAGTGCACATTAAATTGAGGCACTGCCCTGGCTCAGTGCTAGGGAGTCATGGGAATTGTAATTTATTGTGGCACCAGAGCTCTCTGACAGAGAAGGCTCAATGTCCCAGAAAAAAATACAGTTCCCATGATTCCCTAGCACTGAGCCAGGGCAGTGCCTCAATTTAATGTGCACTATTTCTGGCAGTCTGCTTAGGCCCTTAAACATCACACCATGCCCGTGTCACAATGTGTTCCTCAAAGTGATGGTGCAGAGGTCTTCTCTCATGGGCCGTTCAGAGTGGACTGACCATTGTTTATTGGATAATGTGCCATATTATTTTATTTGTTTTTAATAATAATAATAATAACAATAATCAGATTTCTAACACTGAAGATAGTGAGACTTTAAAAATTGTTCACACCTACAATGCTTATATTTGCTGTGCTTATTTGGTAATTTTCTTGGTCTCTATTCTTTGGATGCCTAAACTCTATTTCTAGGTCAATGGATGTTTTAAGTTACTGCAAGTTTAAGTTTACTGTGGGATGCCGTGGCTCAGTGGTTAAGATGCAAATTCCGGTGATCAGAAGGTTGGCAGTTTGAGGCCCGAGTGCTGCATGATAGAGTGAGCTCCCGTCACTAGTCCCAGCTTCTGCCAACCTAGCAGTTTGAAAGCATGCAAATGCAAGTAGATAAATAGGTACCACTTCTCAGTGGGAAGTTAACAGCATTTGGTGCACTCATGCTGCCCACATGACTACCAGAGCAATCCTTGGACAATGCTGGCTCTTTGGCTTAGAAACAGAGATGAGCACCACCCCCTACAGTTGGTTACGACTAGACATTCATGTCAAGGGACTACCTTTAGCTTGACCTTTTAATGCTAGAAATTAGGGACTGAAGGGAACTTTAATTTGGCATACAGAATTCTTATTGGGGGGATCCCCGCTACACCCCTGCTCATCCCCCCCACACCCCCGCTTCAACCACTGATTCCAACATCTCCAGCCACTGGTGGCTGGAGCTGGTAGGAGTTGCAGTTTAAAACATCTAAAGGGCATTGCACTGGGCGACACTGACCTGTACAGAATGCAAAAGAAGAAGCTAGTTCTCCTGAGTACCAAGCAGTAATAATTTATTGCAATTCAACATACTTAAGATCAGAGGATTCTTCTTGAGGGGAAGTCATTGAGACTGTGAGAATAGGTTATATAGTTCACAGTAACTGCCCTTCAGATGCTTTGGGTCCCATATGGGGGAAAAAGTGGGATACAAATGAAACAAACAAACAAAGCACTGGGTTGTTAAAAATCCTCATTGTTTCTACTTCCTCATTCAGCACAACTGGTCTAACAGTTTTAATCTGAGAGTAAGCCAAGCCCATAGAAGCAGTCTAAAAGCTGGAAGCTATTGGCTAGTTCCAATTAGAGTAGAGCCATTCTATCAGTTATTGAATGGTGAGTCAATACATAAGTAAATCCATTTTATTTAATGGCTTTACTCTGTGGGTTGGGGATAACAACAGAATTGAGGCCAAAGACTATTTGTACTTTTAATCAATTGCATAGAGACTGTGCCTTCAGAATGATGGTTCTAAATCTTCTGAGGTCTTTGGGTGTTCAACCGTGGTCACATTTAGGCTTTCTGGAACATAGATTAGATAAATACATAAGGAGGAATGATGTACTAACTCCCCCTCCCCCATTTTCATCATTCTCCACATATACAGAGTAACCTTTTGAAAAGGAGAGACCCTTCTATGTGCCAAGACTCTCTACATGGTTCAGACCCAGAACTTGAGAGAGCATAAGTTCTCAACCATTTTATCCTCATGTGTGAAGGTGAATTATGGCCCAGTTTTCTTCCTACTGCATGAGAAAATAAATATTCTTCCACAATATTCTCCCTGTATTTGAATACTCCAAAGAATTGTAGAGGAGTTATTCTGCTGAGGAAGAACATAGTGGCTAGCATCAGAGAGAGAGAGAGAGAGAGAGAGATATTTACTGTATATACTTGTGTATAAGTCAACCTCATGTTTAAGGCGAGGGCAGATTTTGGGGGCAAAGTTATAAATTTTGATATGACCAGTAGATAAGTCAAGAATCATGCATCAAAGGATACAAAGGACAAAGCAATGGAAAAAAAATGCCACAGAACTTATAACATTCCAGCAGACATAACTGTTTGTGCTCAGTCTAAAAGCTTGATGGATGAGGAGGGAACTATGGTAAACAGTGGCTGTGTAATGTGTGGGGGAGGTGATCATGCATGGGTAGGCTAAGAAAATGCACACATGACAAAAAGGATGTAAAGGCAAGACTTAGGGTACAATATTAACGCTTTTCCAAAAAAAAGGAAAGATCCCCTTCTCTGAGTATAGTGATGAACAGTGAGAGCTTAGTCTATCCTGGACTAAGCACCAAACCCCTCTAATTTTTCAGTGCTCCACCAACAATTTCCCCATTCAAGCATTTAAAATGACCAGAAGCAGTGCTACAGTGGAGACAGTAGAGGAGGTTGGTGCTTCTTTTAGTTTCTCAAAGGACAGACTAAGCTCTCACCTTTTGCAACTCTGCTCAGAGCAGGAAATGGTTCCTTTTTAAAATATGAGTTATGGTACACTAACTTGGCCATGTAAATCCACTGGGTGACCTTAGGCAAGTCACATTCACAGCTTCAGAAGATGGTAGTGGCAACCCCCTTCTGAAAATGCTTGCCAAGAAAACGTAATGATAGGTCCACCTAAGAGTTGCCATAAGTCGGAAACAAAGGCACACAACAACAACAAACAGTGATCCATGTTTTTGGGCTGATTTTCTTGACTAACATTTTTAGACTTATACATGAGTATATACTGTACATAGTTTTCATTGTTTTGTGTGCCAAACTGAACACAAAACACTCCCTGACAATATTTGCCAGACAATACTTAATATAACTAACCATCTCAATAATAATAATCATGAGGGAGTCCTATAAAATTGTAGCATTGAGGTGAATAATTTTGCAAATGCTTCTCTAGCAATATCTTTCCCCCCTCAGACAGCATCCCTTGAGAACAAACATTTTGGCCTCTCACTCCAATCAATGGGTATGCACTAATTGCTTTGTGAGTTATAATAGGAAATAGTTGGTTCTGTGCTCATTTAGATGCTTCTTGTCATTCTTAACCAGAATTGCTAAAAGCATTGTGGTTTAACTCATTTCTTGTTCAGAAATGCAGAGAATTACAAGACTAAGTGTAGACTCTTGACCCACATAAGATATACAATGTATTTGAACCACAAGATTTGATTCAGAACTGATTTGGTGACTGGAAAGATAGGTTGATTTGGCTTAGATTAACTTGGAAGGCTACCAGTTGTTTGTTGTGTTTTGTTGTTGTCGCATGCCTTCAAGTTTCTAACTTATAGCAGCCCTAGGGCAAACCTATCATGGGGGTTTCTTGGCAAGATTTGTTTAGAGGAGGTTTGCCCTTGCCTTTTTCTGAGTCTGAGAATGTGTGACTTGCTCAAGGTCACCCAGTGGGTTTTCATAGCTGAGTAGGGATTCAAACCCTGTTCTCCAGAGCTGTAATCCAAGACTCAAACCACTATGCCAGGGGTAGGCAAGCCTCAGTCATGTTGACCAATAGCTCCTGGGATTCTGGGAGCTGAAGTCCCTCGGCCCTTAAAGGGGAAAGGTTGCCTACCCCTGCACTATGCCATGCTACTCAGGTCCACATCTGAATTCAGGAATTTGGATTCAGGAATCCAGTTTTTTGTGCTGCCTCTCATTGGAAATCAACAGCTGTAACTTTTTCTTGTTTGCCAGAAATGAGTGAAATTTTCCAGCAGAATAGATATTATGCCTACTATATTTCAAACAAATAGGTGCAGTTTAGTTGTTGTTATGTGCCTTTCAATGTTTTTTTTTTTAAAAGGGGGGGGGGGCTGTTTAATACTGTTTTTAAAAAAAATTATCAGTAGCAGTGAATTAAATTTGCAATGACTTTTGTCTTTCCATGGGGCATCAAGACTGCCAGGTTTAGAAGAACATGCATAGGGAGATTTTGCAAGAGCAGCTTTTATTGTTTGGAAGATTTTTTTTTAAAAAAAGGGTTTACTAGGTTTAGGTCAGGGAGTGGTGGGTCAGGGAGTCAGTTTTCACTTTGGCTAATTTTTAGGGGCCACTTACATTGCTCAAAATACCAACAAAAATATATAACAGGAAGTGGGCAGATGTCTTCCGACTTCTGGTTTTGAAAAACGGGTTGTTCTGCTGTTAAATCATGTGTGTGGATGAGGAAGCTGCCATCTATTTCAAAAGCAATTTGCTGGTTCTGAGAGAGGCACTCTTTTTTTTTTTTGATCTAAACAAATGATGTTTTGGATCTAGAGAGGTTAAGGGCTGCAAAAACAGCCATGTGGGACACATATTTTGCCCATCACACCCTAGTTTTTAAGTCAGCAATTGTGAAAATGGCACAATTTGACATATAATGACAATTTTCATGAAAATCACTTTCGATCATCTTATCTTTAAGGAGGAAGGATAGAGAATGGGATAGAAGAAAAATTATTTAAAGACTTTGTGGGGCTAGTGATTTACTTCCTTCTAGTCCTCCATGGGTTTAGGGGCATATCTGTAGGAAATGTCAACTGGGATACTGTTGCTGACATACACAAGCACAAATCCAACTTACACCTGTGTATATCCTTTGTTGCTGTTATTATGGAGGTTGGTATTCTCTTCCACCTTTCACACTAACTAAGGGCCTCGGCAGACGACCAATAGGGTCATCTCCGAGACAAGGAAGAGGAGGGGCAGCCGCACGAGCGGCGCCCCTTCCTCCTCCAGAGGTTGCCCTCGGAGCTGCTGGCCCTCTGCACGGCCGGCACGCTGAGGGCAACCTCCCGCCGCAGCGTCCTCACACGCTGCGGCAGAAAAGCCAGGGAAAGTGCGCCCGACGCGTTTAGGGCGCACTTTCCCTGTCTTCTGAAAGGAATAACCAGGAAAGAAACAGCAAAAAGTCATTCATGGGAAAATTCCATGAATGAGTTACTGTTGTTTCTTGCTTGGTTCTTCATGGGATAATGGTACTTTAATCATGTTTCGTCTCAATGTCGTATGAAAACCATTTGCGCATTTGCACACAAGTGTGGGTTAATCACAGATTCTGCATGGGATAATAACACTTTGTGTGTGAAACCATTTGCACAATTGTGCATGGGTTAATCACCGCTTATACTTCCAATTTTCCCCTGTGTGATCATCAATTATGGAGGTCGTGAGAGGGCAACAGCTGTACAATGTAGGATTGCAGCTGTCAAAAGGCTTCTCTAAACAGGCAGCCTGAAAAGTATCAGAAGAATAAGCATGAGGAAATGAGAAATAGCATTATATGGAGAGAAAGGTTCTAATTCTTGGAAAGATGCAGTCGGTGTCACTGCAAGTAACTCTCTTGGAAGAGTCATTTTCATCAGGACTGTAACAAAGTAGGAAAGAGTTAAATTCAACTTCTTGCCTATTGCAATTCTAATAATTGCCCCTTGTTTGCTATTTGACTTCATAACATATAAATTAAGTGAAAGATGTCACATCTAATCTGGGCTCTTGTGGCAACCACTTGTTGCTGATATCACTGTCTTTTTCTGTCTGTCCCTCCCTTCCTTCTCTACACCTAAACCCACACCCACACTCACACCCACCCAACTACCCCAACTACACCCATGCTCACACCCACACTACTTTTACTCTTCTTTTGGAAATGTGCATGACCCCTCAAGTTGTTCCACAGGGCATCAAGTTGAATCACAGTCTGGAGGAAAAAATGTACAAGCTCCTCACTGAGCTGTACATACTGCAGCATCTGAGATCTATGGTCTCTCCCACAAAGAACATTCCCTATGTTCAAAGAAGTGCAGCATTTGGAAGAGTGTTTTTAAATCTCTCTCTTCAGGGCATAGCACATTCTGTGCGTATACATTGCTCTCATTGGCCTTAAAAGAAGTTTAATGCACACATCAAAGGGAGGATTTACCCCAACCAGAGACCCGATGGGCAAAGACAACAGCAGCAAGCTCAGTAGTTACAGCTTTTGAGCCAGGAGTGTGGCAGAGTTCAAAGCAGCAGCTCACTTTTTCAGCAGTTATGTGTGTGTGTGTGTGTTTTAAATATAGGTCACTGTTTAAACACTGGCTGTCCTAGAAACCAAATGACAGGTTCTCCTTTTAAGAAGAAACATTGGTGAAACAAACTAGGAAACAATTAAGAGAAATGCAGTGACATGGTGCAAAGTAAAACAAGACACAAAGAGTTAGGAGGAAGAGAGAGTTTTGGAAGATTTAGCTTAAATTGCAGAAGTGAGAAGCATTGCTACTAGGGACATTCTTTTTTCTGTAGAACCATTAAGAATTTAGAAGTCTAGTTGTCGTTTGCATATGGTCACCACAGGAGAGGAGCGCTGAAAGGAAAATTGCTACAGCAACAACGTGCATTTACAGCAGCAACATGTAGCAGTGTGATTTAGAGGGTAAAGGGGTGAGTAAGAGAGAAGTCTTTACCTTCAAGTCTCATGTCCTTGCAAGATACTTTCAAGTCAAGTCTCAAGTCTAGGGACCAACCCTCATGTATTTCATGGAGAGGAAAAGCAAATGCATTAGGCAATGGGCTTCAGGTGAGGGCTGAAGTCTACTCGAGAGGGCAGTTGCTTCCCAACTTCAGGAAGTCTTGGATGAAACCGATTATCTCAACCCATTTCAAACCGGCTTCAGGACAGGATATGGAGTAGAGACTGCCATGGTTGCTCTGACCGATGACCTCCGCCTGAGTATCGACAAGGGTAGTGTGACCTTGTTGGTGCTCTTGGATCTCTCAGCGGCTTTTGACACTATAGATCATGCCATCATCTTAGATTGCCTGAGAGAGTTAGGAATTGGAGGCACTGCTCTTCAGTGGTTCCGTTCCTTCCTCTCGGGCAGATCTCAGAGGGTGAGGCTTGGGGACAGTTGCTCATCTAAAATCGAGCTTAATTGTGGTTTTAATCCCTCAGGGCACCATCCTGTCCCCGATGTTGTTTAATATTTATATGAAGCTGCTGAGGGAGATTATTCGGAGGCATGGAGCTCGGTGCCTTCAGTACGCTGATGACATCCAGATATACCTCTCCATGACCAGATCATCGACTCAGACCTCAGATGGCGCCTCCCCTCTTAATGACTGTCTCAGAGCGGTAATGGGTTGGATGAGGAAAAACAGATTGAAGTTGAATCCTGACAAAACGGAGGTACTCGCAGTGACAGGCCCGAAACCAGATCTGGGAATACAGTCTCCAGTCCTGGATGGAGTCACACGCTCCTCTAAGGACTGTGTTCGCAGTCTGGGGGTGCTCCTTGATCCGTCGCTTCACATGACTAGTCAGGTGAATGCGGCGGTCAGGAGTGCCTGTTATCAGCTTCGGCTGATACGCCAGCTGTGCCCTTATCTGGACATGAGGGACTTGGAAACTGTGGTACATGCCCTGGTAACCTCACGTCTGGATTACTGCAACGCACTCTACATGGGGCTACCCTTGTGCCTGACTCGGAAACTACAACTGGTTCAGAATATGGCAGCCAGGCCAATTACAGGAACATCATGGAGGGAGCACATAACACCCGTGCTTAAATCCCTCCACTGGCTGCCGGTTAGTTTCTGGGTGCAGTATAAGGTGTTGGTTTTAATCTTTAAAGCCCTACATGGCTTGGGTCCATCTTATCTCAGGGACCGCCTCTCCCCGTATGATCCCCCCCCGTGCCTTGCGGTCCTCTGGGAGGAATCTGTTACAGCCAATAAAAACTAGGCTGTCTCAGACCTACCAGAGGGCCTTTTCCACAACCGCTCCCAGACTTTGGAATGGCCTGCCGGACGAGATCCGTCTTATCACTACTCTTGCTGCTTTCAAGAGAGCAGTAAAGACGGATCTCTTTCGGCAGGCCTTCCCGGGATAACTTTCAGCTGAGAGAAGAGTTTTTAATCTTGATGCCTCTTACTCCTGTATTATTGTTACTGTATGTTTTTAACAAATTTCTAATTTTAATTAATGTGACATTTTAATTTGACTGTGGTTTAATTCTGTTTTAAGGGGATGGGAGGGTGGGATTATGGGGTGAGGGAATGATTTTTAACTCTGTTTTAAACTGTTGTACCCCGCTCTGATTGCCACGCAGAGGGGCGGGTTATAAATTATTATTATTATTATTATTATTATTATTATTATTATTATTATTACTCAGCAGTCTGTCCCCACACATCAGAGGAGCCTTCTAAAGCTTTTCAAAAGCTTTAGAAAGTTCCTTTCACCTCAAGCCCATTGCCTAACACATTTGCTGGTCTCCTCTAAGAAACAAATCCTGTGCTCTGGAGGTAGGTCTTGCTTGCTGGTCAAATGGCACTAGGAAGTCAGTCACTAAAATATACAAGTCTCAAGTCAAGTCATAGAAGTGACTTGAGTCTGACTTAAGACAAATGATTCAAGTCTACATCACTGGTAAAAGAAGATGTGACTTAAGATGTGCATGTGCTTCAGTGCACAACCATGCATAATATCTAATGCACACCAGTCAGAAACCATGCACAATGCACGTGTGCATCAGTGCACAAGCATGTGCAGTGGAACCATGTACTAACTCTATTTTCTTAACCTTGAACAGAATAGGAAGATTCTGCATCATACAACCACATTCAACTGCTTCTATGGGGTAACTTAAACAAGCATAAGACACCAATAGGATTGCAGCCAGTTATTGTTTAAATGACAGACTTCTTCAAATTTTGCGCTAAAGTTCTCTGGAAAAAAAGAGTAATACCAAAATGCATATTTACCAGAAGGTGAATTTTATTATAAACTGCACACCAAAAATGCATAGAATAAAATGCATATGAAAATACAGATTTCAGAATAAAAGTTTGTATTTCAGTATAAAATGCAAACAAAAAATGTCTATTTGACAATCTAACTGAATGTGAATTTTCATGCAGCTTTCTCTTAACATCTTTTCTTAACTTTTTGAAAATGTGCAGATTGATGCAGAAACAGGACAAAATGGAATTAAGAATCAGCACAAGTCAAACTTTGAGCAATCCATGCATCCATAGCTACAAAAACTATTGGGTGATCCCCACCCTGCAATTCGCTATTATAGAAAGTCCAAGGACGTATATAGTGTTATATAATATGATAATACCCTGAAAACAAAGGTGGAATTAGAATGCTTTACCATTGAGCATTGGTACTGGGGTGGGTTTGGGGGAAAGAGAGGAAGGAATGGGTAGGAAAGTGTTAATAACTTGTGCCGTGGTTTGCAATCTCTAAGCAGCTTTAGTGTCTCCTACCACAGCCCTGATTTAAAATTCATAAATGCTAATCCTCCATAATTTACGGTTTAAAAAGCAGCCCCACTCACAGGCCCTGTGGCTACAGCTCTGTCAGAGTAATTATGCCGCCAAGCTGAAATTGGACTACTAACTGAGATATTAAACAGGGTAGGAAATCCTCTTCCTTGGCAGCCTACCCAATTATTCCAAATAAGCAAACAGATTAGTGAGTAATTTTCCAGTTAAATCTGGTGATTGGTGCCAGAATTGTATGTTAAATATTCAGAAGTAAATAGATTAAAGATGAAATGCCCCCTCCTTTTCCTCCCCCCAGCTTAATTTAGTGTGTATATTAAAACTTTTTTTAAAAAAAAAAGAGAGAGAGAGAATGAGAGAAATCTTCATTGAAGTGCAGGATGATTGCTTTGAAAATGGAGCTCCCCCCCCCCCCATTTTGCTCACCCTCGGGGCCTCTGCCATTAATTAGTCAGGGAACATCGTGCTGAAGGAACCCTGTGCAGCACAGAGACAGGGGTGGGTCTTGGTGTTCCATTAACCCTGATCCTGGAGGATACCACCTAGGTGGCAGCTCTGGAAGATCCAATTGGGAAATCATTTAGCATGAACTTTAAGAAAGATATGATGGTGGTGAGGCATCTACTCTTATGCCTTCTTGCTCTCTAAGGCACTGAAGAGTATGAGAACCCAAGGTGGACACATCAGGACCTCACAGCTCTTGTCTTTAGGTTTCCAAGAGCCCATGACAGACATGGGAATTTATTCATTGATCTTTGGATATGGTTTCTTTTCTTTTCCTTCCTTCTTTTCATTTTTGAATTGACGTTTGTTAACCTGCCAAGATTTTATGTCTGTTGGACTACAGAGCAAGCTTGTGTGGTTCATGTCTTCATTATACTATACATTTAGGTCACCAGATAACTAAAATTCCCTGAGTACTGTACAGTGAAATCAAAATTCAAAAACATGATATATAAATGCAGAATGAAAGAACAGCAAAGCAGCAGAAAGTAAAATAAACATTGTCATCATCATCATCAGCAGCAGCAGCAGCAGGAGGTAAAAAATACATGGCAAAACCAAACTAAAACCACCAGCAAAAAACTAAAAGAGCACAAATGTTCTAAAAGGCTGAATCAAATCTTACAGTGCCTCAGAAAATAAATACTGTTTCATCTGCTGTTGAAAAGACCATAACACTAGCAAAAAGATCATAATGCGGTCAAGAAGACCACCAGATGTCTAGGGAATTCTGCACACAGTGTGCCACTAGTAAAGAGGCCCTCTCTTATCACCACATTCTCCCAATTTATTAAAAATGTTTTAGTTACTAACATAACCTCCAACATTTTGCAGATACAAATCAGAATACTTGTGTCTAAGCCACAGTAGAGAATGGTCAAGATGGTAAAAGTTATAAATGACGGAGAAGAAACAAGCTAGAATAAGCTGTAGCAGTTTTGCTTTTGTCTGAGCCTAATGGAAAGGGCATAATCCTGCCTCTCCTCTCTCTGCTGAGTTAATGGAGTGCAAACCTTTTCTATTTTAAAATTAGTTTGCAGCAACTGAAGTAGGCTGAGGACAAAGGGGGAAAGTGAGAAGATGAAAAGGAAATTGGGACATTTTAAAAGCACCTGGAAAAATGGAATAGTATAGGATTAATCAGGGCAGTTTCTGCCAAATCTGCACAGTTGGAGGGTATGTGCCTAACGGCCAGCACATTTTGATTTTGTACTGAAGTTATCCTTATTTATTTTGCATAAATTTAGCCTTAGAGTGAGTAGGTTGGAGGTTCTAGTGCTGAGTTCACATGAGTGTAACACATTGGTAATTTCATATTTGGCCTTAGCATTGAGTCTCCAAAGACATTAGTGGTTTATTAAAAGTAATAACATGCAGAAACCATGTATAAGACAGAGCAATGCAGCATAAGGCTCAATATCCCAGAGCATCATCCTACCACTGCTCAGTTATGGATGGCTTCAATATGTCATTATTGTCATTCTCCTGAAAATTTTTCCTTAAAAGTATCTGTAGCCCATTATGATTGGTAGGCAATCTTATTCCCTGCTATGTTTTCCCTACCATCCATAACTGAAAACACTGATTTAAACCTGGAGCAAGGGAGCTTTTTCCTAAGAAGGACTATTGACTTATAGGGAAATTAACCAAGGGTTGCAGCACTGATGGGGGGAGTCAGAGCCACAGTGCAGAATTCTTCCTTTTCCTTTTCCTTTTCCTTTTCCCTTTCCCTTTCCCTTTCCCTTTCCCTCTCCCTCTGCCAACCCCCATACAAAACAAACAGAAGAGGAAGCAAGTCCAGGAAGGATGGCCTCAACAGTTGGAGTAAGGCCAGAGAATCCAGAGAATCAGAAGTGCACAGGGCCACATCAATTTAAGTCAAAGGTCATATGCTGATTCTTCATATCAGCCTTAGAAAGAATGATGACTGGATATCAATTCTCATTTATAAACCTGAGTCTGCCAGGTTGTCAGTGGAACTATAATAGGGCTTCTAGAATTTAAGGAATAAAATTTAAGGAGATTTCTGCTTCTAACCCACCTCCTAAACTGCATTTTCAAGAGTGGTTTTAAAATCCTTTCCAAACATGAATGGATTTCTCTGATTCTGTCTGCTATTGGTGAGTTGGGTTCACATGGCCCAGTGTTCCTCATTATCTTTCAAATGAACCTGGAGCATCTCTTACTTTAATTTCAAAAGTACTGACTACAGCACCTTTGAGGAGTGTTTCCAAATTATTTTCACTGCTATTTTACTGAACACTCCATGTGATCACTAGAGAAATACAGCACAGATAATAAGATAAGGACATAAGGATGCCTCTTGCTGCTTTATCAGTTTGCAGGTTTGGAAGGAAATTAAATCTGTGGGAAATAACCATCTCTACAAAGTGTGAAGAAATCAAAATGGATTCCTAAGGTGATCTTCATGAATGTGATAGCATCCAAGAGGACAAGCAGAATCTGTAAGCAGTCCTTATTCCAGCTCCAGAATTCCATGAGGCTCACTATCCTTCTCCTTGTAACACCTGCCAATCTCCTGTACAACAAGAGGAAGAATATATCCATCTGTGAGTTTGAGATGACAGAGATAGGACAATAGAAGTATGTCTTAAAACACCATAAAACTCATCCTACTCACATAACCTTGATGTGGTGGCAGTACACATCACATGTTTAAGAAGTTGTCACTTCTCTCTCAAAGACATGTTGTCAGACATAGCATTACAAGTACTCCATATGTCATCCAAGTCAAAACAAGCCTCTGCCATGTCACTGCCCTTCTATCTAGCCACTTCAACAAAACTTTTTGTGTATGCTAAAAATAGGTTTCACTTCAGTGCCTGTCATTCCCTTGTATGTATATCAATGGTGCCTTTGTTAACAGAAGCCACTTGAAACTTGAAGAGCTGGGAATTCACATTTCCATGTGATCCTCCTGATTCTTGCCACTTGGAACAATATGTTCATGGTTTCAATTATCCTGACAAACCTCACAGGAAACAGAGTTGTTCTAATGCTATTTTGGCTAATCCTTTTGTAGTTTTCAAAATTGAGAATCTGGAATTGGGCAGATAGGTGGACCTAACACAATGATGCTTGATGTAGGCACTGACTTGCTGAAGCAGTTTAAGTAACTGTCTACTGCAGTTTATTATCTTGTCTCTGTCTATGGCCATTTCTGTAATTCATAGAATGCTTCAGAGCTGAACTCTGTCTCTGTGTGAATGGAATTTTCTTTCCTCTCTCATCTTCTCCAGTTATTTTTCAAGGCACAATGACTGGTACCATGAGTCCATGAGTGTTTTATAATTGTAGGTGGTAGGATGGTATAAAGTATGGTATGGAAGACAGGCAATTAAGCAGGCAGGCAGGCAGGTGAACAAATGATAAATATAGAAGTAGAAGATGATATAAACACATATACATATATTACAAGTAAAAAGAGGAAGACTATCACAAAGTTCTTGCTACACTGAGTTCATGTATTAATTTTCACCACACAGGAGATTGTGTGCCAATGAATAATACACATGCATTCATTACACACCACACACACATTGGATTTTGTGCCAATTCAACTGAAAACCATCCTCTGAACTGGTCTTTTTGGTAGTGGGAACTGGTTTCATCCAATTCCCAATTTGATATCAATGAATCTTCTTAAAACAAAAATAAAGATACCCACTATTTCAGGAGGATCTACTTTAAATACAAGACAGGATTATTGCTGTTGTTAACATTTACTGTTATTGCTGTTGTTAACATTTACTTAGTATCATTGGCAGTAGATACAAGGTACTGCAGCAAGAGGGGCAAAGTAGTCTTATTGCAGTGAGGATGAAGTATGCCAACATTTCTAATTGCCTATTGGGCTCCAGCTGGCAGGGCAGAAGGAACATGTTTGCCACTCATTTCATCAAAAGGCATTCAACTCCATTTTTCCCTACTTCTCTTGGCTCTAGAGCTTTAATATTCAAACAATAAGGGCCTAAACACAAAGCATCAGATCTTGTCTGACCTTGGAAGTTAGATAGGGTCAGCCCTGGTTAGTACTTGGATAGGAAGCTACCAAGTAGGCTATATTTCAGAGGAAAGAACTGGCAAAACCAACTCTGAGTATTCCTTGCCTAAGAAAACCCTATGAAATTCATGGTGTCACCATAAATTGACAAGTCATTTGAAGGCACACACTCCTCACACACAGACAGACAGACAGACAAAATAAATAAATAAATAAATATCTCCCTGAAAGAATGTTTAATGAGTAGATGGATAATAATAATAATAATAAAATTTATTTGTATACTGCCCAATGGTTTCCCAATCCGGGCGGTTAACAGCATAAAATAAAATACAATACAAATTATATCCCTCCCACCCTTAAAAACAGTATTAAACATTTACAGAATAAAATCAGTATAACAATTACAATAAAATCAATAATTCAATAATTCAATTACAATAACCCCATGCGAAGTTTCGGTTTTACACGGTGAGGGAGCCAGGTGCCACATAATGTCCGAGACATAGGGACAGCCCAAGACCGGCTATCTAATCTGGAAAGGCCTGCCGGAAGAGATCCGTCTTGACAGCCTTTTTAAAGCTGTCCAGAGATGTTAACTGATGGATCTCATCAGGCAAGTTGTTGCAGAGTCTGGGGGCAAATACAGTAAAGGCCCTCTGAGAGGTTGCAGATAACCTTGCTCTTTTTGGTTCTAAAAATTTTCTCCCAGAGGAACGGAGTGCACGGGGGGGATTATACGGGAGGAGGCGGTCTCTGATATAACTTGGACCCAAGCCATTTAGGGCTTTAAAGGTGATAACCAACACCTTGTACTGGGCCCGAAAGTGAACAGGCAGCCAGTGGAGGGACGTCAAGACCGGAGTAATGTGGTCCCTCCTAGAAGTTCCAGAAATAAGCCTGGCTGCCATATTTTGAACTAGTTGTAGCTTCCGAACCTGGCACAAGGGTAGCCCCATGTAGAGCGCATTACAGAGGTTACCAGTGTGTGCACAACAGTCTCGAGATCCCTTACTTCCAGAAAAGGGCGCAGCTGGCGTATCAGCCGAAGCTGATAACAGGCGCTCCTGACCGTCGCATTAACCTGATTTGTCATCAGGAGCGACGAGTCAAGGAGCACCCCCAGACTGTGAACACAGTCACTGGAGGAGAGTGTGACCCCATCCAGGACTGGAGGTTGCAACCCAATTCTTGGTTTCGGGACTGCTACCGTGAGCACCTCCGTCTTGTCTGGATTCAGCTTCAATTTGTTTTTCCTCATCCAGCCCATTACCGCCTTAAGACATTCATTGAGAGAGGAGAACGTTAGAGCCACGCTCCTCTCCTGAAGCAAGAGTTCTACCCATGTACTTAGAGGGAAAGCTGGTCTATGGGTTCTGAGATACCAAGGATAATAAGACTGTATCCTAAATGAATTGAAATTTATTTGTTTTGATTTATATACACATTTCTCCCAATTTGGGAAAGCTACTATGGGAATTAAAATAATGTTAGATATTGCATAGATGGGTGAGAATTTTGTTTGGTTTGTGTTTTATTAAGAACTTTGCAAGGTAACAAATTTCTTCATATGTCAGAGGAGAACTCAGCTTTCTTTCTTTAAAACAAAAACAAACAAACAAACAAAAACCCCATAAAAGCTGGCAGAAGGAAAAGGGACACATTCACTAACCCAAGCTTTGATTGATCAGCAGTTAAAAGTCTGGCATTGAATCCTTGTATGTTCAGTCATGTTTGGAGTACTAAAATAGAGTTGACAACTTTTCTTTTTTCTGGCAAGCTTCTCATTTTTAACAGCTACAAAGCAGGCAGGTGCAACATTATCCTTTCCATACTGGAAATAAATACCCTCACTGAATTTGACCAGTGCACACAGTTGAGAATTTCATTTGACTTATTTTCTTATAAGATCATATCAAAATTTACAAATTTCTTCAAGAAATTTGACCGAAAATGTGAGTTTCAAAGATTCTCCCACATAGTTGAATGTGAGAGAAAGTGAAATCATTATTCTTACAATAAACATCTGAAGTAATTAGAAATCCTAGGTGTTTGTCCATAACTAGTAAAAAAAAAATACTTTGGCAGCAACATGTGTAGTACACTTGTCCCTCCACATTCACTGGCGTTAGGGGCACAGGACCCCCGTGCATGTGGAAAAACCACAAATAACAAAAACAATATGTTTTTACCAGAGATAACATTTCTCTAGGAATCTCTAAGTCCTCCCATGCAACTCTGTGGTCAACATCTGCCAGACATTGACCATAGAATTATGCTAGAGAAGCTACAAATGCCTAGTGGAGTGTTCTCTCTAGAAATCGCTAGGCCCTCCAGTACGACTTTTGGTTAAAGTTGACCATAGAGTTGTGCTGGAGGACCCAGAGATTCCTAGAGAGAACATATTAATAAAATCTGTGAATAATCAAATCCGCAAAAGTCAAAGCTGCAAATGTGAGGGATGAATGTATTATGGAAAGTCTGGGGTTCTCCCCTCAAGCAATCCTGCAGCTGCCACCAAGTGTGGGGGTTCTCCAACCTTTATCCCAGTAAATGTGAGGGGTTCCACTCTAGAAATCACTGCCTTGCCACCATCTGTGGGGTTCCTCTCAGGAAAACCCACCACTGTGGCCAATGTACAGTTTCTACTCCTTAACCCACCAAATGTGAAGATTTCCATAGTACTTACTGTAATTACCAAGAGCGAGGGCATTTCCTGATCCCCACCTCTTCCATCCCCCTTGTGTGACACCAACTGTGAAGACCATCTAAATGCCTCTAGGTTCCTATGAGGATTTATACAGCCCCCATCCCCAATGGACACCACTCCTCTTTATTCAATGTTGCTACCACAGATATCTTGGTTGAATCCAAGATTTCATTTAGGTAGCATTTCCACAGGCCAAAAGTATATAAAAATAAAAGCAATTCTTTATTTACATGCATTAAACATATCAAGGCATAACAATTATTTATTACATTTTAAACACCACACACACTCTCTCGCACTCCACTCTAGCTACCTCAGCCTCTTAAAAACAATAACACTTATTTATTCCTAAATATGACTGAGGCTGCATCTGCACTGCAGAAATAATTCAGGTTGACACCACTTTAACTGCCATGGCTTAGTGCTATAGAATTCTGGGAATTGTAGTTTTGTGAGACATTTAGCCTTCTCTGTCAGAGAGCTCTGGTGTCACAAAAAACAACAGTTCTCAGAATTCCATAGCATTGAGCCTTGGCAGTTAATGTGATGTCAAACTGGATTATTTCTGCAGTGCAGATGCATCCTGACTCTTCCACATTCCCTCATAGAGACCATTCATATCCAGAATTAAACTTAACTCTAAACCAACTAAACTCAGCATCCACTCTCTAACTGCTATTCACCAGACTTATGCACATCTCAAAACATCCAACCAATCAGCATTCATTCCAATATATTCTCCCCCCCCCCCCCAAAAAAAAGTGTATTACCTTTTATTCTATTATATGGCCAATAAATCAAACAGCATTTTTCAATACGAGTCAGTTGCACCACAGAAAGATACATGAATCAAGTAATTATGTTTTTATACATGTACAAAAATCTTGCATGAAAAATTATTTTGAAAAGTTTATTTATCTGTTTACAGATTTTGTTATATTTATTGATAAGTAATGCTGCACTAAACTTCAGCCAGAAAGGGACTGTTAGATTCTAAGAGGGTGGTAGCACTTGCTTAAAAGTGCATTTCAGTCAACAACCATATATATGGGTTTTCTAATTTAGTTGTATTTTATGATACTATAATATATTATTGGAATGTGGCAGCTCAAGTGGTTAAGACGCTAACTCTGTTGATTGCAAGATCAGCAAGTTGGCAGTTCGAGGTCTGGGTGCTGCATGATGGGGTGAGCTCCTGTTGCTAGTCCCAACTTCTGTCAACCTAGGAGTTTGAAAGCATGCAAATGCAGGTAGATAAATAGGTACCACTTTGGTTGGAAGGTAAACAACGTTCTGTGCAATCATGCTGGCCACATGATCACAGAAAAGTCTCTGACAACGCTGGCTCTTTAGCTTAGTAATGAAGATGAGCACCGCCCCCTATGGTCGGACACAACCTGACAACCTTGTCAAGGGGGAATATCTTTACCTTTACCTTTATGATACAATGGAATTACCAGTGACTGTGTCATGCTTGGTAGCAAAAAAAAACCTTGAGGAACCAGGAAAACATTTTTAGATGTAAATTCACTATAGCTTTATTCTGGAATCAAGACACCTTGCCACAGCAATCCTTTTAGAAACAATGACCCCGGGCCTTGAACTACCAACCTGCCAATCTTGCAATCAACTGAATCAGCGTCTTAACCACTTGAGCCACTGTGTCCCAATAATATATGATAGTATCATAAAATACAACTAAATTCAAAAACCCCATATATATGGTTGTTGACTGAAATGCACTCTTGAGTATTTCCCACCAAACCAGTACTTTAAAGCTCTCTGACCAGTCTCCTTTCTCCCCTCCCCAGCGGTCCATACAGTAGTCCATATCAAAGGATCTTTGAAGTTTAGTTCTTCGAGGTCCATCGCCTTTCATCTCCTGGGATCAGAAGGCAAACTCTCATCCCAGTCATAAACCTGCCTCAATGTCCCACCTATTTACAATGCCCATGTGCCATTCCCTTTGATTTCCCCCTACTACATGCATCACCCCATGGTGGTCAGATTCCTATGATGAGAAGCATAGCATCCTGACAGACTATTCAAATAATTTATATAAGTTAACTAAATTCTATAAGTGGAAGGCATATTATAATTTGTTTGCATGATGCACTGTGGTTCGTGACAACAGATTTTTAGTGAAATCAGGAAACTCAATAAATTATGCAGCTTGATATTGTATATATGAAAAATGAGTCCTTCCTTTGAATTTAAAAAAGAAGAAGAAAATGCAGACTATCTCTATACAGGGTGGCTTTACACAATGATTAAAACAACCTTTAATCAATAAAGACAGGCATTTAGAGGATGGTGGGGTGTGATCTGGTATGACACCCACAAAAAAATTCAAATGGATTATTTTTTATATTACCCCAAAACAATAATAAATTGAGTGCCTCTTCATCAGAAGGGAGAAGAGGGTCTGCTCACTCATTCTAGATGATGTCCAGATAAATGATTTCTAATTCACTAGTAGCAGCTAAATTAGTAATACCTTAAACGGGAAAATATTAAAATAGTAAGAGGTAGAAATTGAATAAAGGTGTCTTAGAAAAAAAAAGCAGTTGTTTCCTGTTATATGGTTATCAAATACATTGGTTTGATGAATTAATGCAATGCCTGTCATAAGGTAATAGCTTCTACTTTGTAAACATAGCAATATGTCTAGATTATACTATACTTTGCACATATTTCTATCAATCATATATAAGATTTATAGTATTTATTAAGTACTTGTATGATTCTCCAAAATAAATTTAAAAGCCATGGCCTAAAACCAACATGATCTTGGTAGCACTAGGATTTTCTTCCACTGCCTCCTTCCCACATCCACCAGAGTTCCCTAGGTACCAGCTTCAAAGTGTTTTGTTGTCCTCTAGAGTGGGTTCTCTGTCATCCTCTGTACTCCCTCTCAAAGTAGTGATAGGAAGTCACTATTTTGAGAGGGACTGTAGAGAAAATGAAGACATTTGGGTCTACTGTCCTGTAGTTTCTGTGTCTGAGGAACAAAATGAGCCCCTGCCCCCCAAGCAGAAAACATTCAGGATATGTTGGCCATTTAGCAAATTCAAGCAAAAAAACTTCAGTGATACCTTTATTGGCCATCCAAAATGCACAATATACTGGTTGCAAGCCCATGGAGCTTTGAAGGCCCCCAAGCAGTTACCCATCCCTGTGGTACAAAATGGTACATTGAGCTCTATTCAAAGAGAGATGGAAGCCACACTTATGTGCTGTGTGTAACTAACAGGAATCAAGCCTGTATGTTTTAGAAGAATTACATAATTAAGAATGCTGGCCTATGTGTTCTGCTGGAACTGTAAAGAGAGGGAGAAAAGAAAGAAAGAAAAAACAAAGAAAAATTGAACACTGGATACTATTTAGGATCTTTTTTTAATCACATGATTTAATAATTGGATTTATTGCCACAGAAATAACAATATTCTAATTGACTGAATATTGAAACACAAACCAAATGCATTTTGACACAAAGGTCTTCATCAATGGGCTAATCTGTTATCTAATCTCAGATAATCTATTAAAAAAGAAAAAAAATACATAAATAAAAAATTAGACCTTCCAAAATAAACAAATATAATCAATGACGTGATGATGATGGTGATGATGATGATGAGTTTGTGTTATGTGGTATTAATATCTTGGAAGCTAAACAGAGTCAGCCCTAGTTAATACTTGGATGGGAGACTGCCAATGAATGCTTGTGTTGTAGGCTATGTTTTAGAGGAAGGAAATGGGAAATTCACCACTGAGCATTCCTTGCCCAAGAAAACCTTATGAAATTCATAGGGTCACCATAAGTTGACAGTGACTTGAAATAATAATAATAATAATAATAATAATAATAATAATAATAAATTTTATTTATAGCCCGCCCCTCTGCACGGCAATTGAGGCGGGTTACAACATTTAAAACAAACCAAGTTAAAAACATTCCCTCCTCCCATAATCCACCCTCCCACCCCTTAAAACAGAATTAAACCAAGAAAAATTAAAACATAACAATACAATTAAAACAATAAGCTAACAGCAAAGGATCAGTTGTGCCAACAAGGTAAAGATAAAGACTCATCTCCCTATAGCAGCTGTTATTCTGGGAAGGCCTGTCGGAAGAGATCCGTCTTTACTGCTTTTTTGAAAGCAGCAAGAGTAGTAGTGAGACGGATCTCGTCCGGCAGGCCATTCCAGAGTCTGGGAGCGGTAGCAGAGAAGGTCCTCTGGGAGTTCTGAGACAGCCTAGTTTTTATTGGCAGTAACAGATTCCTCCCAGAGGACTGAAGGGTGCGGGGGGGATCGTATGGGAAGAGGCGGTCCCTAAGATAAGATGGACCCAAGCCATGCAGGGCTTTAAAGGTCAAAAGCAACACCTTGTACTGCGCCTGGAAACTAATTGGCAGCCAGTGGAGGGATCTGAGCACTGGTGTTATGTGCTCCCTCCTTGATGTTCCCGTAATTAATCTGGCTGCCATATTTTGTACCAGTTGTAGTTTCTGGGTTAGGCACAAAGGTAGCCCCATGTAGAGTGCATTGCAGTAATCCAGATGAGAGGTTACCAGGGCGTGTACCACAGCTTCCAGATCCCTCACATCCAGATAAGGGTGCAGCTGGCGTATCAGCCGAAGCTGATAACAGGCGCTCCTGACCGCCGCATTCACCTGACTAGTCATGTGAAGCGACGAGTCAAGGAGTACCCCCAGACTGCGAACACAGTCCTTGGAGGAGAGTGTGACTCCATCCAGGACTGGAAGCTGTATTCCCAGATCTGGTTTCGGGTCTGTAACTGTTAGTACCTCCGTTTTGTCTGGATTCAACTTCAATCTGTTTTTCCTCATCCAATCCATTACCGCTCATACACACCCACACACATTTGTATATGTATAAAGGATCTCACAGTATTCATTTATCTGTTTTTATTTACTTTTGTTTTTGGTCTGATGAGTTGGGGTTTTTTTTTTGTTAAGGCATGTTGTGTAACTTTTGTTCCTTGTGAAAAGAGTAAATCTAAATAGAATGGGGGGAAACCCACATAATGGTTTTGTGGAAATGAGAAAAGGAAAATGGAGAAAAACAAATATATCCATTTTGTGAAGTCGAAGGCTTTCATGGCCAGCATCCATAGTTTTTGGTGGGCTTTTTGGGCTGTATGGCTGCATTCTGAAAAAAATTATTCCTGATGTTTTGCCTGCAAATGTGGCTGGCATCTTCAGAGGGTGGTGGCATGGAAGTGTGTGGAGTATATATAGCTGTGGAACCCTTGTTTAGGAGGAAGTGATTTTTACATGTTGATGGTGGAGTTAGTTTGTGTGTTGTACTGTGTTGAATGGCACAACCTGGAGGTGTGTTGTGTGGAGGATATGTGAGGGGATTTGTGTCTGTTTAATTGGTAATCCATTGTGTGTGGGGAAACCTCTTGAGCCTGGGTGGTATTCATGTGCTTGTCTTGAGTCTTGATTTTGGTGTTTTTCAGCACTGGTAGCCAAATCTTTTTTACTTTCAGCATTTCTTCTTTTCTGTTGAAGTTGTCCAGGTGTTTGTGGATTTCAATGGTCTCCCTGTACTCTCTGACCCAGTAGTTGTTGACATGGTCCAGAATTTCAGTGTTTTCAAATAGCATTTGGGGCACATTGGAAAATATGGAAATTCTGGACCATGTCAACAACTACTGGGTCAAAATGCACAGCCCAACCCCCCCCCCCCCAGAAAACTATACCCAATGGCCGTTTTCACACTAAGGTCCCTAAAGCCACCTGGAGCCTTTCTGGAACGGCTCGTGCCGCTCATTCCGGAATGGCTCCGGCGGCAGCAGCCTAATTCCTTTTGAAAATCGGAATTACCTTTCCATCGCTGATGCCGGAGTTAGCACTGTTTCAGCCGGAGTGAGGCCGGACTTACTGCTCCGTGCGTTTGAACACACGGAGCAAGGAGCCGGACGGACGCAGGGATGGCACCGGAAGGGGCGGGGGTTGCTGCGGCGTGCGTGTGAACAAGCTGGAAATGGAGCCAGAGTGGGGCCGGACGGAGGTAGGATTGCGTCCTCCTAAAGCCCCGTGTGAAAACGTCCAATGTCGTGCCCAGGCAAAATTTGAATCCTATGATTTCCTCAAGATCTAAATTCTGGCAGGTCTTTAATTGGATACAGGACACAGTGATGTATCAGACAAAGCTAATACTTTATTATGTGCATGTGGTACTGACTCTTGCACAGAGAATGAAGTCTATGCTAAGAAAGAGGAAAATTGTCATTGAAACGCATAATGGTTTTATACCCTCTTTTCCTCAAGACTACATATTCAAAACTCTACATTTACAGCATGTTCACATTAACCATTTGGACAAGCACTTGTGGCATTGTTTTTTGTACATTCTACAAAAATCATATAAAAATAGATATGCCAGTCTGATTTTCTTGTTCCCTAAGCCTAACTCACTGACCCATCTATTGGTCTTTCTGCTTGTGTCAAAACCACCAAGACAGATTTATCCTGTTTGTTCTCAGAGACAGACTCCGTGTTTTCAGGCATATATTTCTAAGCTCACTAACAAGCTTTATGTCTGTATTTAGTTGAAAGAGTATAAGGCCCAAAACATGTGGCAAAACTCCATTTCAGATTTTTAGCCCAAGCCAACTAAAGCATTAGCAAGCATGGCTTCTTCCAAGCAATACCAATCCCCCTTGTGACTCTATATTCTCACATCCTAACAATGGTAGTAATGAAAGAAATGCTAGGATGTGAATCATGACAGGATATATTGTGTCCTGGATTTAATAATTTTACTTGCATTTCCTTGTAACATGATCAGCAGTTGGTTGACTGTTGTTAGAATGAGAATCACTCCTTTAAATATTAAACTCAGCTGCACAGTGCCAAGACCAATTATAGTTACCTCCTTGTAACAGCCATGGCACCATTTTATGAAATCCTGGGATTGTAGTTTCATGAGTTATTTAGAATTCTCAGCCACACTTGCAGTGATTCAAGGGATTGGAATAGAGATTTCTAAATATCTCACCAAATTACAAATCCCAGGAGTTCTGGCTGTTAAAGTGGGATATAACAAGGATACCTGGGTATAGTCCTGGTGTAATTGGCTCCCTTAGAACTCTAGGAGAATCACTGTTACTTTGCTGCAGTTTCAACAACAATTTCAACAGTACCTGATGCTACCACAAATTGGTTGATAGCATTCCCACAACACTCCCACTAGGTTGGCCACATCGATGTGAGGAAGGGCTCTTTGTCAGAATGGGTGAGCACCTCCACAGCTGTACATTTGCCACTTTCAGCAAATTCTTAAATTCTAATAGTGATAACTGTAAACTTCAAAGGAATATAAGTCATCCCTACAATGTGGTACCAGTTTAGGCATCTCTGAGGCAAGCTTGCTGTATCCTGAGAAGTCATAATGTAGGGTCTTTCCTCAAAGTGAGGCATGGTGGGGGGAGATAGCTGTGCACATGTTTAGAAGGTATCACACTGTCTGTGTTAACGTGACAGTAAATGGTTATAAGAAACAGAAAGAGGAGGGACTTGTAACATAGAAGGAAGAGTCAGCAACTGGTCCACCTCAGAAGATGCACCAAATAGCTGGCCATATAGTTCTTTGGGTCTTTGGTGAGGAGGTAAGTTGAGAAGAAGGGAAAATGCAATGAAAAAACTTGAAAGATGTAGCTGGTTGTTCCATGGAACAATGAAAAGAAACACTTGAAACCAAAACACTTTATTGCTGGTAATTACCAAATGGTTTACTGATTTTTTTTGAGATGGGATTAAAGTTCTGCCCATTACACCTAGAAGGTCTTACACTATTGACTAGAAACTTGTTGGTGTCTTGAAAGTGTAAATTCTTCTAGGGAAGCGATTGCATATATTTATCCAATGCACAACAGATACAAGCTTTCAGATGCAGAGTTCTGCATGCCATGTGGTTGCACATAGATGCTCCCTGTACATGGATGCAGATTTCACATGCAAATGTGCATGACAATGTACATGCACATTTGGCTGTGCACTCATTTGTGCAATGTCACCATTCATTAACAAGGCAGCTTTGTGCAACTGCCACTTAACTCTGTGAGCATAATGTTACTTTTTGTCTCCTCAAAGTAGTCTCTTGGCCACTGCTTTCATAACTATTGCATTTTCTTAGCAGAAGATATTTTCAAAAGCTGAAAAAGGCAATGCATTCTATGTAATTCAATAGCATTGGCTGATACTGATAGCACCTGCCAGCCACAGAGTCCTGGACATTTTAAAGAAGAGTAGGTGCCAGCTGTAATTCACTAATTTGAATGACATTCCACTGAAGCATTTTTCCCTCCCTCAAACTAATGGAAAGTCTGCCTATATATTTCTTCTCCCACGTCAAGGTCATCAACTGTTTTTGTGCCAAATGTTAGAACGGATGCCATCCTAATGAACTCTGAAAACATTTTCCTGACAAAGCAAATGGAACACGCTGCTATCCTTGATCCAAACATCAAGCAAAGAGGAGAGGGACCCAGACAAGCCATCTGTCCAAACTCAACAGGTTTACCCTGTGCACAAGGATGCTCAGTCCAGCATGCAGAGACAGTCAGATTGCAAGGTTATACTCAGTTTAAATAAATGATGGGAAAGAATGTCCAGATGTAGAGATTACAAATGTGTAGATCTTGGACTGCTGCTATTTGCAGCAACCCTGAGACACAACTGACAATATGAGTGGCTGGGGACCATTTCTCATAGGATATTTATTTTGTACTTGGGTACAGGGAGCCAGCAGGATCAAACTGAAATCAATGTGTTCAAGTGCACATGATTTTTAGGCTCGATGCAAATGTGAATGTAAGCATGAGTTTAAAATCACCATTCTTCTTGGCAAAACACATCAAAATTAAAGGGCCAGTACATTACTGTCACCTCTTCTATATATTGTCCCAAGACAGTGGTAAAGAGTGTGATACTGTTGTTCCTAGGAGTGTGTTGCAGGGGCCATAGGATAAAGTGAGTCTCTTCCTCAATGTATGGGAAGTTATTTCCTCTCTGTCACATCTTGGAGGGTTGCATAGGGTGGACACTAGATGAATCAGTGATCCCACAACCCTCGCACAGAGATTTGAAATCCTGACTTGCTGAGTCCAGCCAAACATTTGGCCATTTGGTGTGGTGGTGGGGAGCCTCCTGAAAGTTTTGTCAAAAATGGACAATGAATGGGGGGATGCAGACAGGCCGCCCTGGGAAGCGGAGGATTAGGGCCGAGGCTGCCCCATGCCTTGGCCTCAATCCTCCCTCTTGCCGGCCCTGAAAGGAGCGGCAAAATGCTGCTCCCTTCAGAGCCGGCAAATAGGGCACTCTAAGAGCTGCCGCATAACTCTTCTGCAGCCCTTCCAGTGCAGCACATCAAGATGCTGTGCCAGGAGGACGTCTTGACATCGCGCACCATGTGAAACAATGTGCGCTGTCATGACGTCCTCAGCATGGGGTTGGGGCGCCCAGCGTGTGGCTGCCCCTCCCCATCCCTGCCTCCAGGCTGGCCCTTTGGGCCGGTCCATAGAGGCCCAAAGACAATGTACTCCAACTTAAAGGTAAAGTTTTCCTCTTTGACAAAGTTGTCAAGTTGTGTCTGACTATAGAGGGTGGTGCTCATCTCTGTTACTAAGCTGAAGAGTATGACTGCACGGAAGGCTATTACCTTCCCACCAAAGTGGAACCTATTTATTTACTTGCACTTTTACATGCTTTTGAATTGCTAGGTTGCAGAAGCTTAGACTAGTGACAGGAACTAGGTTGCAGAAGCTTAGACTAGTGACATGTGGCACTAAGTCCTCGAACTGCTAACCTTCCAATCATCAGAACTGGCATCTTAACCACTAAGCCACCATGTCTCTCCTAGTTATCCCCACTTAGGAATTATAAATCAGAATAAATATAATATATAGTCATAATTTTGTTATTGCTTTTGTGTTTTTAAGTAGTTACCAGCTTCAAGTGAATATGGATTTTTTAAAAATGTAACAGCTTTTGTTTTTATTGTTTTGTAAAAAACAAACAAACCTGCAGGTAGTCAAAACAGTGATACCTTTATTGGCCAACCAAAATGCACAAAATAGATGAAGCAAGCTTTTGTAGCTCAACTGTGGCTTCTTCATTGGGCATAGGTGTTAAAAATCAAACAGGAGAAAGGTATCACAGTTTTGTGGATTTTGGATGTTATTATTTGCAGTGTGGCCAACACAGCTACACCTGGATATGCTTTCTAGATTTCAGGATACTGCATTTTAGACACAACAGGGAATCTTAAACAAAAGGGAACAAAGAGCTGAGACTTAACTTTTTGAGGTCTTTACCTCCAACAAAAGTCAAACTTTTTTAAAAAAACGGGATTGCATTTGATGTGTTTTAAGCAGCATTTAGAAGTTTATTCAGATGTCACAATACAGACTTCTTGAGAAATTCAGTATTATCTGCCAAAAAAGGGGGCAGGTGTTTTCACACAAGAGAGAAAAAGAAAGGTGGTTTCTCATTGTGTTGCTAACAGACTTATTTGCAAATTTTATTTTCTGGACTTCATTGTTTGTCTTCCAGAGTCCATGGAGGAAAGGGGAGCTCCAGCCCATTAGCATGCAACTGTGAAGAAAGAGGAACCTTAAGAAAGCCTCCCTTTTTTCAAACACACACACAAGCATTTCTTTGTGGGGGGAAGAGCTGGAGGGAAGGGCCGCTCCAGTCCCAAACAAGCAAAAAAGTCCCATCATGCATGTAGCATCAGCATATGTACCAGGGCACAAGAAAGCCCCACCACGGCTCCAAGCCTCTGCTTGCCTCCTTTCCCTCACTAACCTCTGGGCTCTGGGTCTGGCACGCCTGCACAGTACCATTCAGACCCTCAAAGGTAGGATATGGTTGAATTTTTCTCCCTGGGGTTTCACTCCTGCCTTTAGGAATCTGAGACATGCTGCTTTTCAAAGACTTCAATCCAGAAATCTCATGGTTTTTCAGCAGCTATGGCAGCAATGGCAACCCTACTTGCAACTCCCATCCCTATAATTCCCTGCCACCCCCTTTCCCTCCTCAGCCCCCCCTGCTGCTCTTTTTCTCCTTAGCGCCCCTCTAGAGCATTCCAATGCCCCCAGGGGGGTAATGCCACCCATTTTTGGGACCACTGTACTAGAATGTCTCTGTTGGCCAAAGTACATCACACTGAAAGCAAGGAAAGTAGCCACCAGGTTTTGCAAACAAAGAGATGAAGATTTTAAAGATAACTTTGGGAGAGCATGTGGGCCTTTACAGACTGCCAGAAATAGTGCAAATTGAGGCCACTTTAACTGTCCTGGCTCAGTACTAGGGAATCATGGGAATTGTATTTTTTTCTGGGACATTGAGCCTTCACTGCCAGAGAGCTCTGGTGTCACAATAAACTACAGTTCCCATGATTCCTTAGCATTGAGCCAGGACAGTTAAAGTGGCCTCAGTTTGCACTATTTCTGGCAGTCTGTGAAGGCCCTGTGTTGTCCACATATGACCCCCTTGGAGATACAGATATACATGTAGTTTACTGTTTTCCTTCCAAGGTGGCTGCCTTAGTCCTTAATTTTATTATTCCAGTTTTCTTTTTAAAAAGAAACATTCAAACTGTCAACTGTGTCATGTAGTATCTTGTGATAACCATGAACCACAGGAAGCATCTGGGGATCATCATAGATATTTTGTTTTTCACCTGGCCCTGGATGAAGTCCTAGAATATGAGAGATAAGCTTTATTGGCAAGATGTCTGACTGCCCTTACACCATTCAGGTGGCAAATTAAGTCAAGATCCTTGGGTATTATTTGGCCTAGTATGGAGTTAGAGAAACCCAATGAAAAACCTTCATTCCCTGTAGCCATTTTGAATGTTGCTGAAAGGCCCTCTCACTGAGCTCAGCACACCACACATCCTTTGGGTTTATGATTGGCTTGGTGCTGGCATGGTTTGCTAGCCCTATGAATAAATTGCACATTGGCTGGTGATGTGCAGAAGATTGCCACTGTGCCTTTGGGGCCTCTTGAAGCTTCACTTTGCATGCTCTGGCACAGTGATTTCTGATGCCATGCAAATCTTTCCATATGCTTGACAGCTCCCTTAGGATGCATTTCCTTTCACAGCACTGGCAAATTGTACTCAGGGACAATTTGCTTGTATATTTGGGGATTGGTTGGATTGCTTCAACATTTCTTCTATGAATCTTTTTCTCATCATGTATTAATTGATCATATACATATTGATCACTATCCAGTTTGAACCTGGACTCTTTGTTTTGCAGCATAGCACACAACAGCTATGAGATTCCACATAAGTAGAAAGTGATAAACACTCAGGGTTTTGTTTTAAAAAAAACAAACCACAGAAATATATCAGTGGCATCTAAACTGATAGTACTTTGGAAAGTGATCTTTAGAGTGGCCAAAGTAGAAAGTGAGGGCTCACTGACAGTGTAAACCAGGGGTAGGCAACCTTTTTGAGCTGGGGCCCGGGTTGCTGTCCCTCAGACAATTGGGGGGCCAAAGCACCATAAATAAATAAATAAATAAATAAATAAATAAATAAATAAATAAAATATGCATGCACACTCTCTCAGCCCCAGAAAGGCCATGGAAAAATCCCTGTGGAGATTTTGCCAAGAAAACCCCATGAACAAGTAATAACAACAATAATCACTATCATCATGGCGGGTGGTGGCGGTGGGGGGGTGGGGGTAGGGGTGGCAGGGGTGGCAGGACCAGCCTGGTGCCAGTCCAAAGGCCTCGGGGGGGGCGCATCCAGCCCCCAGGCCTTAGGTTGCCTACCCCTGATGTAAACAGTGAAAAACAAGTATATCCAGTATAGAAAACTGATGCATAATCATAGAATCATAGAATCATAGAATCATAGAGTTGGAAGAGACCACAAGGGCCATCCAGTCCAACCCCCTGCCATGCAGGAACTCCCAATCAAAGCATCCCTGACAGATGGCCATCCAGCCTCTGCTTAAAGACCTCCAAGGAAGGAGACTCCACTACTCTCCGAGGGAGTGTGTTCCACTCTCAAACCACCCTTACTGTCAGGAAGTTCCTCCTAATGTTGAGGTGGAATCTCTTTTCTTGCAGCTTGCATCCATTGTTTCGGGTCCTAGTCTCTGGAGCAGCAGAAAACAAGCTTGTTCCCTCCTCAATATGACATCTCTTCAAATATTTAAACATGGTTATCATATCACCTCTCAGCCTTCTCTTCTCCAGGCTAAACATCCCCAGCTCCCTAAGTCGTTCCTCATAGGGCTTGGTTTCCAGACCCTTCACCATTTTAGTTGCCCTCCTTTGGACACGCTCCAGTTTCTCCACATCCTTTTTGAATTGTGGTGCCCAGAACTGGACACAGTATTCCAGGTGAGGCCCGACCAAAGCAGAATAGAGTGGCACTATTACTTCTCTTGATCTAGACACTATACTTCTACTGATGCAGCCTAAAATTGCATTGGCCTTTTTAGCTGCTGCATCGCACTGTTGACTCATGTTCAACTTGTGGTCCACCTGGATTCCTAGATCCCTTTCACACGCAGTCTCATTCAGCTAATAAAACAGCAAAAGTCAAATCACCATTATGTTTAGCTTTAACTAGCTCTATTTGCACATCCTGCCTCTCCTCTGCCTTGTTATTTCATTAATGGAAGACTGGAGTTGTAAATTGCATGGGGAGGTTACACTCTTAGGAGAAGAATCCTTGCCAGAGAAGTTAAACTTACAACACGTGAAAGGCATGTGGATTGAATGACACAGATGCTGACAGGTCCAGCAACCCTTTAGTTCAGAAATCCAGGCTTCAGTAGTAAAACTCAGAAACATTGTATTCAGTAGCTAGAGATGTTCACCAGAGATTGTTGTCAGAACTGACAAGCAAGTGTTAGAAAAGTATAGTCAAATTTCAAATATTTGGTGGGTTACTTTCCCATTTGTTACAAAAAGTAAAACATTATTTTCTTTCCCTTTTCCCATGGAGCCCTGTCTTCTACCCCCATTGCAGACATTTCCAAATGAATGACCTTGGTTCTTCTGAAGGCAACCTCAACTCCTTTCCATCTGCTCATTAACCATTAAGCAATGTTGTTCAGCAATCAGCAACCACTGTATATCCCATCATACCCACATTACTGTTTTACTCATTAATGCTCAGCAACTAACCAGCAAGTGAAGTTATATCATATTAACACTCCAAACCATGGCAGACATGCTGAATTCAGTTCCTGACTAGTGCAAAAGAGGGGCCAGAAAGTGGAGTCCTTTTCCACCAATGTGCTTTCAGTCACAGGAAGGGGATGCCTAATTAGAGTAATTCTCTTCTCCCCTTCCCACCCCCATATAAAATTTCATCAGTTCTTAAACATAAAGAATTAGGAGTTTATTCATCTGAGAAGGGCGTGCTGATTTTTGTCTTTCAAAAAGAAGAAGCAAATTGTTGACTACAGCAATGTTACCCAATCCAGTAAACAAAATAGCAAAAAACATTGCACTGAATCATGGTATTTGCTATGCCAATAGTAGGTTTCTATGAAATTTATCCTCTTCTTGGTTGCTGTTTTATTCTGACTGTAGTTACCATTTTGATAGGTGGCAAATATCTTTTTAAAAAACATCAAACACTCATTTTAAATAATGTTTCATTAACTTTGCACTTTGCTTCATTACTAATTTGATAAGGGTCCCTTTCATACCCTTACCATATCATTTAGATCAGGGGTAGGCAACCTTTCCCCTTTAAGGGCCGAGGGACTTCAGCTCCCAGAATCCCAGGAGCTATTGGCCAACATGGGACTATTGGCCAACATGGCTGAGGCTTCTGGGAGCTGAAGTCCCTCGGCCCTTAAAGGGGAAAGGTTGCCTACCCCTGATTTAGATGATATCACTTTTACTGCCATGGTGAAACATTTGGCTGAGAATTCAAAATGCAGCTCCCTAAACTGCAAACCCATGATTCCATAGGATGTTGCCTTGACAGTTAACGTGGAATCATAGCATTATAACTGTAGTATGAAAGAGATTATGGTTATCTGTACTTATTTTCTTAATATTAATATTTTTTGCCTTGGTGGGGTTTGTTGTTGTTGTTTACTGCTATCAAGTCAACTTTGACTTATGGCAACACTATGAATGAGAGACTTCGAAGTCACCCTTATCATCAACAGCCCTGTCTTGCATGGATGGATCATTTCCTGGTCAAGATGGAACTTAAAGCCAACATCTGCCCCACCGGGGGTGGTGGACCTATTAGAATGGTCCGCCCTCGAAGGCTAATGGAGCCAATTGGATTCCAGAGAGCCTTAGAGGGTTTAATGGTGGGGAATGCCGGTGATCCTGTCGAGGCTCTGGTTAACAGCTGGAACATCAATCTTACCAGGGCTATCGACACAATCGCTCCCAAGCGTCCTTGCCATCCCGCTTCAAACTGAAAGCCTTGGTATACGCCGGAGCTTAGGAGAATGAAGCGGTTTGGCCAACGACTGGAGCACAGGTGGCGGAAGACTCGACTCTTATCAGACAGAACTCGCCATAGGAACTTTCTTTGTTCCTATTGGGAGGAAATACTTGCAGCGAAGAGAGTCTTCTTCTCTGCACGTATTGCGTCTGCAGAGTCCCGTCCAGTAGAGCTGTTCAAGGTGGTAAGGGAGATGACACAGGTATCCCCTGCACCAAATCCCTTACTTAACCCAACGACGGCCTGCTGTGATGCGTTTAACAACTACTTTGCAGATAAAATCTCTCAGATAAGAGCCGACTTAGATGCCACTCTTGGAACAGAGCCTATAGGCGAGGCATCCAGTAACTCCGCCAATGTAGTTATACTGGATCAGCTCCAATCTGTGAGTACCGAGGACATGGACAAGCTGCTTGGTAAGGTGAGGAAGACAACTTGCCCTCTCGACCCTTGCCCATCATGGCTGGCCATCCAGGGAGGGAAGCATTGATGAGATTCCTCACGGATATCATCAATGCGTCCTTCAGGGAAGGATATGTTCCATCCTGTTTAAAGGAAGCGGCTGTTAGGCCGCTTCTGAAAAAAACCTTCCCTAGACCCCTTGGATATGAGGAATTACAGGCCTGTGTCATTGCTGCCATTTTTGAGCAAGGTTATCGAGAGGGCGGTTGCTCTTCAGCTCCAAGCTGTCTTGGATGAAACCGATTATCTAGACCCATTTCAAACTGGCTTTAGGACAGGCTTTGGGGTTGAGACTGCCATGGTTGCCTTGACCTACGATCTGCGTCTGAGCATCAACAGGGGTAGTGTGACCATGTTGGTGCTCCTAGACCTCTCAGTATCGGGGGCACTGCTCTGCAGTGGTTCCGGTCCTTCCTCTCGGGTAGGTCCCAGAGGGTGCTGCTCAGGGACTGTAGTTCCAGCAAGAGGGAACTCACTTGTGGGGTCCCTCGGGGAGCTATTTTGTCCCCGATATTATTTAACATCTATATGAAGCCGCTGGGTGAGATTATATGGAGTTATGGTGCTGGGTGTTATCAGTACGCTGACGACACTCAAATCTATTTCTCCGTGTCTCGTTCGTCAGCCTCGAATTCCAATGGCATCTCTTCTCTCTATGAATGTCTTCAGGCGGTAATGGGCTGGATGAGGAAAAACAGATTGAAACTGAATCCAGACAAGACGGAGGTCTCACGGCAGCGGCCCCTAAACCAGGAATTGGGTTGCAACCTCCAGTCCTGGATGGGGTCACACTCTCCTCCAGTGACTGTGTTCGCAGCTTGGGGGTGCTCCTTGATTCGTCGCTCCTGATGACAAATCAGGTTAATGCGACGGTCAGGAGCACCTGTTATCAGCTTCGGCTGATACGCCAGCTGCGCCCTTTTCTGGAATTAAGGGATCTCGAGACTGTTGTGCATGCACTGGTAACCTCCCGCCTTGACTTCTGTAATGCGCTCTACATGGGGCTACCCTTGTGCCAGGTTCAGAAGCTACAGTTAGTTCAAAATATGGCAGCCAGGCTTGTTTCGGGAACATCTAGGAGGGACCACATCACTCCGGTCTTGAGGTCCCTCCACTGGCTGCCTATTCACTTCTGGTACAAGGCGTTGGTTATTACCTTTAAAGCCCTAAATGGCTTGGATCCAAGCTATATCAGAGACCGCCTCCTCCCGTACAATCCTCCCCACATGCTCCGGTCCTCTGGGAGGAATTTCTTAGAACCACAAAGATCCAAGCTATCTGCAACCTCCCAGAGGGCCTTTTCTGTCTTCGCCCCCAGACTCTGGAACGACCTGCCGGACGAGATCCATCAGTTAACATCTTTGGACAGTTTCAAAAAGGCTGTCAAGACGGATCTCTTCTGGCGGGCCTTTCCAGACTAGGTAGCCCGGCCCCGGGCTGTTTCCCCCTCCTTGAGTGACATTAATCTGAACCTTGGTTCCCCCACAGAGCACTAATGAGGTGATGTTGTTATTGGTTATTATTTTAATTGTTTTACTTAATCTGCTATTAGGATTTTAACTATGTTGTTGTTTAATATTGTTTTAAGGGGGGGAGGGATTTGTTTTTACTGTAACGGTTTTATGTTGTAAACCGCCCGGATTGGGCAATCATTGGACGGTATATAAATAAATTTTATTATTATTATTATTATTACTACTCAGGGCCAGAGCTTCTTTGATTGAATCTATCCATCTGAAATGTGGTGGGGTACAGTTGGGCAATTTACCACAGAATGAATATTTCCTGTGACTAGTCATAGAATCATAGAATCGTAGAGTTTGAAGAAACCACAAGGGCCATCCAGTCCAACCCCCTGCCATGCAGGAACTCTCAATCAAAGCACCCCCAACAGATGGCCATCCAGCCTCTGTTTAAAGACCTCCAAAGAATGAGACTCCACCACACTCCAAGGGGGTGTGTTCCACTGTTGAACAGCTCCTACTGTCAGGAAATTCCTCTTAATATTGAGGTGGAATCTCTTTTCCTGTAGCTTGCATCTGTTGTTCCGAGTCTTGTTCTCTAGAGCAGCAGAAAACAAGCTTGCTCCATCCTCAATGTGACACCCCTTCAAATACTTAAACAGGGCTATCATATCACCTCTTAACCATCTTTTCTCCAGGCTAAACATACCCAATTCCCTAAGTCTCTCCTCACAAGGCATGGTTTCCAGACCCTTCACCATTTTGGTTGCCTCCTCTGGACACATTCCAGTTAACCCTTACCTATGTAGGATATTTTAAGGCCTCCCAATAACTAAAGTCTATCAGGTAGGTCACAAATGTTCCCATGAGAAAATCATTTCTCAGTTTGGCAAGAAACATGTTTTTAGAGCTGGCCCCTTAACTAGGGATGAGCAGATCTGTCAATGAACTTGGAATCTAAACAGGGTCAGACCTGGTTCGGGAATCATGGGAATTGTTTTTTTTCCCTGAGGCATTGAGCCTTCTCTGTCAGAGAGCTCTGGTGCCACAATAAAATACAGTTCCCATGATTCCCTAACCCTAACCCTTAAAGTGGACTCAATTGACACTATTTCTAGCAGTCTGCAAAGGCCCAATGTTGGTTTCTCCATTTTTCATTTTTCTCCAGATCCCCCATTTTTCAGAGGGCTGTAGTGCAACAATAACAACAACTTTTTAAAAGCTCTGATTCTGAAACATATAAGGATCCTGCATAAATACAGCAGACTTCCCATGCAAATGCTCACACTCCGAAGAGAGGAGACTAATGGGCTTTTGCAGACTGCCAGAAATAATGCAGTTGGAGTCCACTTTAATTGCCCTGGCTCAGTGCTAGGGAATCATGGGAACAGTAGTTTATTGTGGCACCAGAGCTCTCTGACAGAGAAGGCTCAATGTCTAAAAAACAAAAACAAAAACCTACAGTTCCCATGATTCCCTAGCACTGAGCCAGGGCAGTTAAAGTGGACTCAAGCTGCACTATTTCTGGCAGTCTGTAAAGGCCCATTTAATGACTCCCACATCCTTGGGGCAGTAAATACACTTTGGGTTTTAGCTCAAACTTCAAAGCAGGTAGTGAGATGCTGGAACAATTTAGGATAGGGTCCAGCACTTTAGCGGCTCCATTAGACTGGATTCACTGTCCTACTGACATGAAACGCACCAGCTACTATTCCTCCACATCATGAGGACCTGTGCCTGGTCCCCTCTCTGTGGTATGCAGTTCGTATTATGACAAAAACTCTGAATGGTTTATGATCATCTTTCTTTCTTTCTTTCTTTCTTTCTTTCTTTCTTTCTTTCTTTCAAAGAGGCAGATATGATGTTTTTCTAAAATTGCTTGAAAATGAAGTTACTTTCCAGTTTCTGTATTTCTCTTTTCTCTTTTTTCTTTTTATCATAAGTTTCCCCTGCCAAAAGCACACTTCCTTTTTATTCTCAATATTTTGAAAAGCCTCTCCCATTATTGTCCTTGGGGAATATAGATGTATTCTTTGTTTGCTCTTTGTACTTTCCATACATAACTGCTCACCACATGCTGCCCGTATGTCCTTAAATTATGGAGAGCGAACACTTACAGTCACTGTGACTGGTGCTCTTTCTTCACGTCTCTCCAAAATGATATGTGTTCAGAGGAAATTACAGAACTGTGGAGTCAGAGAACTGGTTTTTTTTCCAGGTATATCACTTAGTGGCCTGAAGACAAAAAGGAGGAAGGAGGAACTCACATGCCATACTTTTCTTAACGGGATGTCCATCAAGAGGGCAGAATTCTGCACCTTGTAAAATTATGACTTTTATTTGGCCTTTCAGATATGAACCAAGCACAGCTGTCAACACACACAGTAGTCTTCATTGTGAAGTCACTTTGCTCAGTCTGTCAGCTGTAAACAGCTTAAGAGACATGTCTTTCTAGTATTATTACAGCACTCTAAGATTTGTTTTTAGATAAGTTTGTACTTTTTTCTTCTTCCTAGCAAGGGCTTAGATATATAGATGACACGGGTTATTTACTGCATTTACAGCAAAATGCTATGCATTCTTTTGTGTAACTATGAAACAGTATCATGTGAAATAAAGAGCAAGGAGGGTAACCCATTATTACAGGAGGACAGAAACTTCTAGCCAGCTCCTAACCTGAAAGGACTCCCATGGCTTTAATAGTGGGGTAGGAACAAGTTCAACCGATGTATTTTTTCCCTTCCATTGTAGGGCTGGGATAGGAGAAGCCATACTGACTGACATACTTCCAGGCACAATGACAAATATTGTAAAAAGAAGACATTGATTTGGCTACCTCTTCCTAAAAGGGGCTTGCCCTCAACTTTTGACCTGCCAAGTCAAGGTCAGCCCATCTGCCACGTATGATGGTCTACCAGGACAAATGTCCCATTTTACTGCCTCATTGCAGTTGCTCAGAACTATGCAGGTAGACATGTATGGTTCATAGGCTTTGTTTAACTTGGTGAGTCACAAGTTAGACAAGCCACCAAAAATAATTGCACATGGAAATAAATAACTCTTAGTGGAAATAAAATATGGGCTGACAAATTATGCAGGCAGAGAAGCGGCTGGGAGGCAGGAAGATCATGGAAGAGAGAGACGCTACCACCACAGGAGGGGGGAAAATAGCTACTTTAGCAAGAATGAGTAGTTGAAGAAAACAAGTATTTTCAATATATTGCAAACAAAATTATCTGCCAAAAGGGCAAGATAATTATCTTAATGTGATTTTTGACCAAGATAAATATATCTTATTTTATAAACCGAACAACAATTTGAATCTTATGCAAAACATGGAGATAAATCTAAAAAATATGATAATGTAATAAAATCAAAATTATTAGGAATCAGGCTGCCAAACTTGAGGCAGTAAAATCTTTTTAAGATCCAAGAGAAAATAGGCTTGTAAAATCTGAGTATGTTACTACAGTTTAATCACTTGATAAATAGCCGCATTGTTTGGGAAGAATGGATGGTGCCATTATTGCAGTCTCTCTCTTCATAAATAGTACATTGCTGATTCAACTCTAATGGACATCTGCAGAGTTGCTATCAAAGTAGGGTCATCATTTTGGCAATTTTAGTGATCTGAAATAGGGAGGGTGTCAGTAGCTGAACCAAACCTTGTTTACATTTCTAGAATGTGGTGAGGACAATGTAAATGGAAACAATATGGATAATGGAAGAATTCGCCTTTGTGAAAAATAATCATATGGGGCATGTTATTTGTGTTTTCTAATTATATGACATGTTGCTATTGCAAGAGTGTGAGATAATGTAATGAGTTAAGCAATCAGTGCAGCTCTTGCATGAGCATAAAAAGAAGGTTCAACAGGATTTACTGACTGAAAATGTTAACATTAGAATGAAAGTGATACTTTTAAATTTATTGCTTCAAAGGTGTATCTAAGTTCTGATCAGTTGGGTTAGCAACAGAGAAAAGAGACAGAAAACTATCAACACTGAAGAAGGTTCAATGGGGTGTTCTCCATCCCATTGTCCTTGAAACATCCATGGAGATTTTTTAGTGTTCACCTGAACATATCAAAAGACACTGTTCAGTACTGCCATCTTTTGCCCAGAGATTGGAAAAGTTACTTCTAAAACTACAACTCTTCTACTGCTAGCTGGATTCTGGCTGGACTTCTGTCAGTGTCTTATCCCAGCATAAGTTGTTCTGTGGAAGTGGTTGGACTTTTATCTCCTATGGGCAACATCTCCTATGAGCAACATCAGTTCAAAGACATGGAAATTCACATGTGGTACTCCTTCAGTTGTGCATTGAGTTGCACATCTGGTGGCAGAGCACAATCATTGCATAACTGAGTGTAGGAAGTTAATGCTATGCAATCCCTTTGTAGGTTGTCGTATCTGGTAATTAACAATCTTTTCCAAGCTCTGTTCCTGCCCAAACCTATAGAGTAACCAGGAAATGAAAGGGGAGGAACCAGAACAGGATTAAAGGGGTATGACACATACCAAGCAGGCTGTACCCTCCTCACTTCTGTGTACAAGAGTTTGAACTAAAGTGCTTTCCCATGTAGACAACCTTGCTCAGATTCTCACAGTATACCTTTGTTGTTAACTGCTCTTAGGTCGATCTCGACCCATGGTGACCCTATGGATTATTATTATTATTATTATTATTATTATTATTACAGTTTATTTATATAGCGCTGTAGATTTACACAGCACTGTAATACAGTCAATAAAATAGAGAAACATAGATAAAAAAAGCCTGACGATGATGTACATCAGGGGTAAGCAACCTGTCCCCTTTAAGGGCGAGGGACTTCAGCTCCCAGAATCCCAGGAGCTATTGGCCAACATGGGACTATTGGCCAACATGGCTGAGGCTTCTGGGAGCTGAAGTCCCTTGGCCCTTAAAGGGGACAGGTTGCCTACCCCTGATGTACATTCTACAAAATAATAAAATAAAGCATATTAATACAAAGAAGGCAACAAATAAAAAAAATCAAATAATCATCATGCAATGCCTGCAAACACTTCTCTGAACAGTATAGTCTTTAACTCAGCTTTGAAGCTGGTTAAAGAAGTGATGCCCCATGCTCGTGGGGGAAGGAGGTTCCAGGAATGAGGGGCAGCAAGTGAAAAGGAACAAATCTGGGATGGAGAGCTTAAAATCTTAGGCTGAGACAGCAGACCATGACTACCAAAATGGAGGGCACAGGTTGGACAGTAAGGGGAAAGAAGCTCTGATAAATAAGGAGGGGCCAACCCATGCAGGGCTTTAAAAGTCAATAACAGAAGCTTATACTGAATACGGAAAGGGAGGGAGAGCCAGTGAAGGGATGACAATAAAAGAGAAATATGGTCAAAATGGTGAGCAGATGTGATAATGCATGCAGCAGAATGCTGGACTGAAATTAAAGGATGGAGGTGAGAAAAAGGGAGCCCTGCTAGGAGAAGGTTACAAAAATCTAGTCGCAAGACCACTAGGGCATTGATCAAAATCTTGGCAATAGAGGCTGAAAGAAATGGTCGGATTTTAGCAATATTATACAGAAAGAATCTACATGCCTTGGCTGTGGCCTGAATCTGGGGGATGCACGACAGAGAATCAAAAATAAAACCAAGACTGTGGGCTTCCTGGACAGGTCGAATAGAAATATTGTCAACAAAAACAGAAAAAGAGTATTGAACAGTAGGCTTTGGTGGAAAAACAAGAAGCTCTGTTTTGGACATATTGAGCTTCAAGCACTGATGGCACATCCACTGAGAGACAGCTGTAAGACAAGATAAAAATTGCTGTTCGAGACCCGAAGAAAGGTCAGGGGTGGAGAGATACAGCTGAGTGTCATCAGTGTACAGATGATAGAATGAGATATCTCCAAGACCCTTTGCCTGCCACTGCTCTGCTTAATTCCTGAAACCCCATATCCATGACCTCCTTAATAGAGTCCATCCATCTGACATGTGGCCTTACTCTCTTCCTACTTCCCTCCACCTTTCCCAGCATTATTGTCTTTTACAACGAGTCCTCCCTTCTCATGATGTGTCTGAAGTACAACAGCTTCAGTTTGGTCATCTTGGCTTCCAGGGAGGTTTCTGTCTTGATCTGCTCTAGACCCAATTGATTGTCCTTTTGGCTGTCTATGGGATCCTCAGCACTCTTCCAGCCCACATCTCAATTGCATTGATTTCTTCCTATCATCTTTCTTAACTGTCCAGCTCTCACATCCATACATGGCAACAGAGAATACGTTGGCTTGTATGAATCTAACTTTTGTGCTCATTTGTATATCTTTGCATTTTGGAATCTTTTCTAGTTCTTTCATGGCTGTTCTCACCATTCTTAATCTTCTTCTGATTTCCTGACTGCAATCTCCATTTCTATCAATGTTTGATCGCAGGTATGAGAATTCTTTTACTATTTCTATTTCTTCATTGTCTAGGTTGAATTTGTGAAGGTCCTCGGTGGTCATTATTTTTGTTTTCTTTATGTTCAACATTAACCTGCCTTTGCACTTTCTTCTTTGGTTTTCCTTAGTAGGTGTTCCAGTCTGTGAGGTTTTCTGTTAGTACTATGATGTCATCTGCATATCTTGGGACGTTATCACATGTGGGCCAGTTTCATTGTTAAAGAGATAATAAAGTGGAAATGAAGCATCCCGAAAAGAAAGCGAAAATAGGGCCTAATTACGCAAAAGCTTTTCACACGTAATTACAGTAATAACGGAATTAAGCTAAAAGCGAAAAAAGACGTTTTTGACTTTCATACACAAGTGAAAAAAACCCGCACATGTACTAGAAATGGGTGTGTTTTGTGACAAGACTTTTCCTTTTCCAGGGCAGGTCCTGCATTTCATTCAACCTTCTCCCCTCTCCAGGATGAAATGTCAAACTGTCCTCCATTTGGAGCAGGAGTAAGAAGCATGATTTCTGGGGGACATTTTGGAAATTCCTCCTGGACAGGTTGAAAAGGAGGGTGCTTCCTGGAAAAGGAGGATGCCTGGTGTTTTGGGGGGAAGGAGAGGCGAATTAGGAAAGGGGCGAGGAAGGAGGATAAGGAGAAGCAAATGCCCCCTGGGGACTTGGGTTGCTGATCTTTTGCCTTGCGGAGGAGGAGGAGGAGGAGGAGGAGGAGGAGGAGGAGGAGGAGGGAATGATCGTGGAGTTCCTTGCCTTGCCTTGCCTTGCCTTGCCTGCTGGTGCCATGCGGTGTGTGTGTTGTGTGGAGGGATGTGTGTGGGGGAGCTGCATCCAAGAGGGAGGGAGGGAAGGAGGAAGGGGTTGGCAGCTGTCAGTGGCTGCATCGCAGCCAGATCCTGGCAAGACACTCTCACACACACACACACACACACAGGGACAGAGCAGGTGGGGAAACTGGCTGATCTTTTGCCTTGTGGAGGAGGAGGAGGAAGAGGAGGAGGGAGTGATTGTGCAGCTCCTTGCCTTGCCTTTCCTTGCCTGCTAGTGCCGTGCCGGTGTGTGTGTTGTGTGGAGGGATGTGTGTGTGGGAGCTGCATCCGAGAGGGAGGGAAGGAGGGGTTGGCAGCCTCCAGTGGCTGCATTGCAGCTGGATCCTGGCAACACACACACACACACACACACACACACAGAGGGACAGAGCAGGTGGGGAAACCGGCTAAATATTGGGGATCTGGGGAGCAGGAAAGAGGCTTCCTGGGGCTAGGGGCAGAGGAAGCCAAAGGATGATGGTTTTCTTCATCCTTTGATGAAGGAGAAAGTGGAGAATGTTTGATGGGCAAGCAAACCAGGAAGTGAAAGCAGCCCCAGAGGACCATGGGAAATGGGAAGAAGCCTTAAAGGAGATTTGTTTGTGCGTATTTGCTTTTCACATTACAGTAAATACGAAATTACTGTAATTTCGCAAATGCATTTCCTCTAAACTCCCGAATTTCAAAAGATCTCGGATAACACCTGTTTCTGTCCAGTTTCTGTCCAGTTTCTGTCCAGTTTCTGTGTGATGGCATGTGAAATCGTGAGGCACAAATCCAGTTTTTGTTTGGGATTTGTGTGGATTAACCAACAGATTTGCCCCATGTGATAACGTCCTTAGATTGTTGATATTCCTTCCTCCTATTTTCACTCCTCCTTCTTCTGTGTCCAAGCCTGTTTTTCTTTTAATATGTTCTGCATACAAGTTGAACAGATAGGGTGAAAGGATACAGCCTTGTCCGACCCCTTTGCCAACTGGGAATCATTCTGTTCCTTTGTGTTCTGTTCTGACAGTGGCCTCTTGTACTGAGTCCAGATTCATCATCAGGACTATCAGATGTGTTGGCACTCTCATGTCCTTAAGGGCTTTCCATAGCTTTTCATGGTCTATTCCAGGGGTCGGCAACCTTTGTTGCCGGGGGGCCGGGGGGGGAAATGGCGCGGGGGCCGGGTGCACGACTGAATACGGAAAGGGAGGGGGAGCCAGTGCACAAGAGCGGGTGACACTTTGGATGCCAAAATGGCGCTGGCATACGCGGGGCGGCAGCGGTGGCAGAACCGGCCATGGGCCGGTCTCAAGGCCTCCACGGGCCGCACCCAGCCTGCGGGCCGGGGGTTGCTGACCCCTGGTCTATTCAGTCAAAGGCTTTGCTATAGTCTACAAAGCTCATGCTGATTTTCTTTTGGAATTTCCTGGTGTGCTCCATTAGCCATCATATGTTTCATTGTGGTCCCTAGTGCCTTTTCCTTTCCCTACATAGTGGGGGAAAGGGGATTTTAAACCCAGTTCTTTATGAGGTTCTGACTTCTTCTTACGCTGTTCCCTGCAGAATTCTGGCATTTGAAAATAAAAAACTGATTTCTTCTAGCCCTGCCCTTCCACAGGTGGCAGTGAAAACCAAAGATACTATCAACTGATTGTTTTCCTATCGAACCATGGAAAAACTGATTTTGCTTTGCATTTTGTAAATAATGGTTTTTAAAAAAAAAAAATTAAATAAATGGCTCTTCATTTGAAAGCTGATAGTTTTTAATGCTTCAATATTAGTATTTCAAATAATGACACAGCTATATTTTATTATTAGAATTTCATTTTCCTATAAGAAGGTTGTTGATGTCATCTGGATAGAAAACAACACAAGATACAGTTTCACTGAACTGGCCAACATTTCTAATTCTATCTTGAACCACACAACTTACAATCTAATCAAAAATGTATTCACAGTTGGTCTTTGGTGAGTCTATAGTGGGAGGGAGTTTTATAATGGAGATATAGTAAAGATCTGTAAAGTTTTGATTTTTGATGGCTGAACATCATGCACACATGCAATCATTAAGAACATACACTTACTGGGGAGATGGTAATAGGATACATGGGAGGAGTGGTCCCTTAGGCATTGCTTCAGCTAACAGTTGACTGTCCCTTTTGTGGGCTTGATGATTGGTTGGTATTTCACTATTGACACAAGATGGCCTCATGATAGTTGGGAATTGCTTTCTAACTTCTGGAATGAAATGTCCATCACCAATGGGAGGAAGTGACAGCACTTCAGGTGATGAAAGGGATGGGGAAATAATAAAAAGCCAGTTTGAAATTTGAATGGAGATCATCAGCAAGAGGTGGACATAGAGAAAGATATCATATTTTTCATATGCAGATAGCTGAAGTTTGCTGGCTCTGTTGGGGCTGGTGGTCAGTGCACATTTCTGTTTGGGAATTTACTACCTGTTTTGCAGAAGTAGGAGTAGATGCTTCAAATATCCAGGGCACAGTCCCCCAGACTACACAGTTGCTTAACATTATTCTATTAACTCAGATCACCTGTAAATCTATATCCCCTAAATCAATTCTTCTCTCAGATCCAGCTTCACGAAATATTTACGTTACCCATTTTCTCTCTGTTCCAATTCTAAAACACAGGAGGAAAAAAATGAATAATTTCCAATATTTGTTTTAATTTTCTGTACCAAGAAGCACAGCAGCAAGTTCAGCTCTGCAGAACCTTCACCTCTCACCACCACACTCATATAGTTTTGTTCTTAACTTTTAATACATTCCACCCTCATCCCTGGAAAATGGAGAACATAATGGAGTAACTGGTTAACTGCCACCCTCCAGATGTTTTTGAACTGCAGAACCCATAATCCATCACCATTGGCTATGTTGGCTAGCTACAATGTGAACTATAGGACAAAAGCACCCACTCCAGTATATACAATATGCTGGGACTTTTAACAAAGGTACTTAACCTCTCAAGGGTGAAACAGATAGTCAAAATGAAATGGCTTCTAGCTGCTTTGGAAGCATGGCATTTAGATGATACATGCCTCCAAAGGGGCCAGAAGCCGTGCCGAAGCCACACTCTGTCCATTAAGACCAGTGAAAAAAGGAGCTAACATAAACCGACTACTGGTGATACCAGTTGGCCCCTGCATTCATAGGCTGCTGTGGGAGTGGGCCATGCAGTCAGAGAGGTTGTGACCCACTTGCAGCTGGAACAGACTCAGGTCGCTCTTTTGTGCCCACCTGCTCTGTTCCCAAGTCCCAATGCATTGTAAATGAAAGTGGAACACTTCTGTATATCAGGGAAGGGAGAGAGATAGGCAAGTTTCTGTCATGTCCATAACCTCTTGGCCCACTGTAGTCAGAGTTGGAGGCTTCCCCCCCCCCCCCCCATTTTCTCACTGGTATTCCCTTGTTTTTTATTTGTCTCCCTTTGATCATGATGGGATCACAAATAACTATACCAGCCCCTGGGCATGCCAAGTGAAGTAGGGGTTTTGGATCCTATGGATTCATACCTGGACATCCACACATCATGATCTGTGTGGTCTAGTGCTGTCAGGGCACACTGCCACCAGTACATCTATGTTTCCGAAGCTTTCTGCAGATACCTAAGTCTGTTTCTGGGCAAAATTAAAAGTGCTAGTTATGATATATAAACAGCTATATGGCTGTCTGTCAGACCATATCTCCCTGTGTGAGTCTGTCGAGGCCCTGAGATTTTCAGAAGAGGTCCTTCTCTCAGTCCCACCACCCTCAATGACACAGTTGGTGGTCACATAAAAGTAGTGGCTGTCCCTAGGATCTGCAGATCTCTTTCCAGGGAGGCCATAAAGCTTCCTCTCCTTACTTTTCTTCTGCCAGAAGGTAAAACCCTTTTATTCTGACAGGCTTTTAAAACAGAAGGCTTTTAAATACCAGGCTGTTAAGAGTGCGCTGCATTGTTTTAAACTGAACTTTAAATTGCTTTTTTATCTTAAATTATTTTGAATTAACTTTATCTTAAAATTATTTTACATTTATTTTAAACATTGTTTTAATATTTTGAATATTGTACAGCCACCCCTAAACTTTTGTGGTTGGTTAGAGGTTCAGTATCTCTGCTAAAGTGGGAAAAAATGCAAATAAAGGGCATTATTATTATTATTATTATTATTGTGAGAATACTTCTCTAAACATTTCTAATTCCTCCAGAATGATTCTGTGGTCAACTTGCACTGAAAGTTGACCATAGAACCATGCTTGAGGACCTACAAATATCTAGAGAGAACCTATTTTTTCAGTCACGTATCAAGTGGTAGTGGAGGCGGCAGTAAGTACAGTAATCCATGAATAATCAAATCTGTGAGTCTTAATATGCAGCTGTAATTCTGCTTTGAAGCTCATGTTTTGTATGTTTTTAACTGTATTGTATAAACCTCCTCCCAGAAGAGCAAGACTTCTGATGCATCCTATGGCCCCTCATTCAACCTCTGGGAGAATTTTGGATTGCTTATCCAGAAGTTTAAAAAACACACATTTATTATGCTCTTTTAATAAATAAATACATTGATTGATTGATTGATTGACCATTTCCACTGTTCCAGTTTCAGTAATCTGCAAACTAGAAATAAATAAGTAGTACCATTAATGGACTATTAATGAAATCCCAGTATTCATACAGTATGTTGATGATCTTTTTTTTACAGAACCAATACAACATAGAATGTGAAACTCAAGACAGTTGCCTTTTAAATATAAGCTGAAGTTTCACCTTAAAATGATACATTCTACGAAAATCACATAATAGAAGATTTAAGAATCTTTTTCAAAAGCAAATTAGATTAAAGAAGTTAACATATACTGGATGGATGGAAGGTGGTGGTGGTGGAAAAACCTTATATGAAAAGAGAAATGAGAACAATTTTCCAATGTAATTTATATCTCAAAAACTGGAGGAACCATTGCAAACAAATCTTTTATGAGTATCCAAGAGATAAGTAGGATTCAAATAACTGGAATTACATGGGACAAACTGCAAAGGTAGATGGCAATGTTATGAAAAATGAGATTTTAAAGACATCCTGTTATGAGTTTGTGGTACCAGGAAAGGACAGCCTACATAGAATTTTATGAGTGGAAAATTGTTTGATCATCTTTCTATATAACTACCGGTATGCCTCATTTTTCTTTATGACTAGGGAAACACCCAGCATTCCTTCTGCTATTCATTTAACAAAGAAAGTCCAGGGTGTTGAGGAGCATAAAAACCAGTGCTTTATAATTTCAGGGGGGGGGGACTCTTTAAAGTGTCATAATCCCAGCTTGTATATATTGCCAGTAGCACCACCTGAGGTATCAAAAGAAAGCATGATGATACTGTTCAACTGCACAAGTTTAATGTAGTTTTAAAATTCCTAAAAACTTCATGATTGGATAATAAATTATTGTCCACAGAGATGGGTGAAGTGAAGTCTTACCTTTTATTGCACTAATTCCTCAAGCCAAGCATGTTCTTACAGATGAAACCAAAAGCAGGCACAGGTTTGAGTTACTACTGTTTATCTTGTGGCCTTCAAAGGTCACTTCACATTCTACAAAGCAGTTGTGTTTGCCACATGGCATTCTCTTGGAAAGCCCATATGATGTCAAGAGATGGTTGCTGTGATTGATCAAATTTTCCCAGCATGTATCCACTGTGTGCTTGATGAGTTAAGCCATCTTTTCACATTTTGTGCCATTCACTACAGCAGATACTGGTATGCGTGATGAAAACTCAGCTGGCCCATACAATGTCAACTGGTATTTATTTATTTGGTTTTGCTAAAAATTTAGCTGCACAGTCAGCCCTCCATATTTACAGATTCCTTATCCACATAGTCAACCATCCATGACTTGAAAATATTTTAAAAATATATAAATTCCAAAGAGCCCTCCATATTTACAGATTCCTTATCCACATAGTCAACCATCCATGACTTGAAAATATTTATAAAATATATAAATTCCAAAAAGCAAATCTTGATTTTGCCATTTGATATAAGGATCACCATTTTACTATGCCATTGAATTTAATGGGACTTGAGAATCCATGAATTTTGGTGTCCACAGGGTTCCTGGAACCAATCCCCAGCAGATACCAAGGGCCCACTGTGGTCACCTTTTGCAGCAACACACTGACTATGTCAGCTACTTCTGATGAGAGTTATAGGACCAAAAGAACAAAAAACCAAAAAACAAAACCCCCAAACCCCAAAACAGTTCAACTGGATTGCCTAGAACAAAATATCTTGCTGTGTTTTTTTTTTTATATGGTCACACTCATATTTCACTGCCCCTTTGCCCTTGTTATGAAAGAAAAGACCAGAACCTTGACACCTCTTACTTTGGAAATACTCAAGGGGCCAATAGGCTTCTTCTAAAATAACAGATTTCAAGGCTAAGGTCAAAAACTTCAACATGCCATACAGTGATTTTTGTCAAGAAGCAATAGCAAAACGGCACATTTTCTTGTTAGCAATGTCTTCCTAGTTCATCCCATGCCTGTCAGTGGGTTAATAGAGCATCTCAGCCCTGTCTCCCTTTGCCCAGTGCCAGCCAATCAGCTCCTGCTAGTTAACATTTTAGAAAATGAGCCTCTATCCATTACAACCCAGCCTCTTGCAGGGATGGGGGTGATGAGACCTGACTACAGTAGACACTGAGCCCCAGTGACAGCACTTTATAATACTGTGTGACTGGTGCATTGCTATTGTAAGGAGAGAAAAAGGCAATAAAGCAGCATTGATATCCTGCCTGCCCTCTTATAAGAGTTATTGAATCAAACCTACTAGAACTGCTAGACAAACAATTTTCAGCCACAGTCTGAGGCATGACAATGGCATCGCATCAAAAAGAAATAGGTAAAGCGCACATGTTTGTGATACCCTTACTGACACACCACAGCAGGCTGCTTATGATTGTTTGCTGCATTCTATTTCCCTCTGGTTCAGTCTCCCTTTATTTCTGCATCCCCCAAGGAAGTTTCCTTATCCAAATTTCCCCCTTGTTTTTAAAATTCTGATTTATTAGATCTTGGTCCCGAACTGGAACAAATCTTTTAGGAATTCTTCATTATTGTGGGATATTATACCCACATTTGGCAATTTGCTATATCTTTCAGTTCCTTCTGAACATTTGGGCATTCCCTCCCCCCCAAAAAAGTAATAGTTATGTTACTGATGGGCTGAATGTCTTGTTCATGTTTTTCTCCAGATACTAGATATTAGAGGTTATGTTTATTTCAGTGATCAGATGCTTCCTTGGGGAGACATGTCTTAACAATTCAACTGAACCCAGCTTGGTGCTTGGTTGTTTTTTTAATAGGATGATGAATTATTTCTTGACTTGCATTAGATGTTGCAGATAATACTAATTATGATCCTGGGTAGGGGTGGTCAAATGTTTCTATGCCAGTTCTATGGTAAACCTACTCTGGGTGTTAATTTAGTTATCCAGAGCCCATTGACAATATACAAATGTAGTGTTGTGATTCTACTTTAACTGCTGTGGTTCCATCCTATGAAATTCTGGGATTTGCAGTTGATGGAGGGTTATTTAGAATTCTTGGCCAGAGAGCTCCAGTGCCTCACCAAACTACAAACTCCAGAATTCCAGATGCTGCCACCATGACATTTAAGGTGGAATCACAGTGTTAGAAATGCATAGTATGAAAGGACCTATATGGAAAACAAGATTTAGCACCTTGGATAGCTGATTTCCAGTCTGGAATGAAAACCAGAGTAAATTCACTAGTCTGCTGATAATGGATGCCACCAGCTTGATTATGGAAATGCTCATATGGTTCAGAAGATCCATGTCATAAACTCAGTGGTCATTACAGTGGAGTGAGGAGATTAATCATGTTACTTTTAAGTTTGGAACAACTTCTGAACATGGCCCAGAAAACACTCAGTATAACAATTTGGAAAAATCATCAAAATTAGATCAGGTACCATCCTGAGATATTCCTGAGATTTCCTGAGGCTAAACTAAAAGTTATCAGAAAGTTGTTGTTAATTGCCATCTAAGGGCCTTTGCAGACTGCCAGAAATAGTGCACATTAAATTGAGGCACTGCCCTGGCTCAGTGCTAGGGAGTCATGGGAATTGTATTTTTTTCTGGGACATTGAGCCTTCTCTGTCAGAGAGCTCTGGTGCCACAATAAATTACAGTTCCCATGATTCCCTAGCACTGAGCCAGGGCAGTGCCTCAATTTAATGTGCACTATTTCTGTCAGTCTGCAAAGGCCCAGAGTCAACTTTGAGTTATGGTGACCCTATGAATGAGAGATCTCTGCGTCACCCTGTCATTAACAACCCTACTCTGGTAGTGCAAATTTAGGACTCTGACTTCCTTGATTGAGTCTTTCCACCTGTAATGTGTTCTTTCTCTTTTCCTACTGTCTTCTACCCTGTCATTGCCTTTTCTAGTGAGTCTTGTCTTCTCATGATATGTCCAAAGTACAGTATGACAGTCTCAGCTTAGCTTCTGGGGAGAGCTCAAACTTGATTTTCTCTAGGACCCATTTATGTGTCATTTTGCCAATCCATGGTATCTTTAGAACTCTCCTCCATTCACATGCCAGGAGTACATTAACAGCTTGATTAGCTTTCTTAAATGTCACTGGGAAGTGGGTATTTAGTGAGTTGTCCACTGTACACCAACCAGGTTCTCAGATACACAGTGCATCCCTGGGGTCCAGGCTCACCTGCTTGCCTGCCCCAAACTCAACTATTTTTCCCAAACACATCTGCTCATTCTTCATTCACCCAAACCTAGGTTCTGTCTAAGCCCAGCCCTCCACTCCCACTGCATGGATGTCTACCTTGCCCTATGTGCCCCCCACCTACATTGGCTGCTGGAAAGAAGAGATGCAATACACTGATGCCATGGCAATGCACAAAGAGATAGACCAGAAGGCCCCTCCTCATGCTGGCTCTAATCCCTAAGGTCTGGGCCCCAGCCTACTTACTAATTCAACAATGTACCAGTTTCCTGAAGCTAGTCTAGCATGAAAAACTTTTTTTTGGTGACTCAAATTTTAGCACCACTTGTGGAAATGACCAAAGGTGTTTACAATCAATTCAGACTGTCCATTAGAATTCCAACAAGACTTCCCCATCAGAAATGCAGTGGCAAAATGAAATGTGAATGTAAAGTTAAGGCATAAGGCAGGGGCAAATTTAAGCATTCAAAGGCAAGTGAATGTAGAATCCAACACTATTATCCATGACAAATTTAACTCTGTGAATGAAATAAAAAAGAAAATGAAATAAAATTGGCTATATCAGGTTTCAAAATCCCTTCATATGCACATGGATACATTTAAGGTTAATTTTGCATTTCCTGTTAGAAAAATTTAATTGTATGAATTGTAGCTGAAGTATGCATATATTTTAGGCTATATAGTTATAAAAAAAATTAGAAAGATGGGATTTTCCACTTGTAACTGTGGAATTATTTTACATATTGCTTTCCTATCTAAATTGACAATAAAAATCTACTTGTCAGGAATGGGATATAACAGCTGAAGTTACTAAAGCAAAATTGTTACTGAGACTTGACAAGCCCAAAGGCTCAGATGCAAATAAAGCGATAACTTTACCTGTGGGATTTTTGAAATGATATTTTTAGGGCTCTTTTTTTAATGACAAATTTCAAATGCCATTAAATAACTTTTTGTATGTCAAATGATGCTTTGTGCAATTAATATAGGCAAGAATAGATAGGAAAGGTAGTCTGATACTTTGCAGAATTGCATGTATGTGATATTGCCAGCCAAAATATGGAGGCATATGCACCCACCTGCCACACCAGAGGTATTCAGACCCCAATTAAATTCTTGTTAGTTGAATTAGTATGACGAATCTTTTATGCAAACATAAATGATATCTACATTTTCATTATTTTCAAAAGTCACACACACTCTGCTTTGATTAAGCAATGGTATACAGTGAGAACTTTAATATATTATAATTATAATATAATGTAGAACAAGGGTGGGCAAAGTATGGGCTGTGAGCTGCATTTGTGGCTCCCAGAATACCCCTAGGGTAAAAAAAAAAATCAATTTCTTTCTTTTCTTTTCTTTTTTGCCCCCAAATACTCTGTAGGAGGCATGGCAGCATTTTCCACTATGTTTTGCACATCATTTAAAACAAAACAAAACAGGAAATGATTTCTGCACACTTTCTGATGTTAAAAAAGGGTTCTTCATGGACCAAAATGGCCCAGGGAGGACTAAAAATATGGTAGAAATGCCCTCTCATTCCTACAGATGGCATTTGTAGGTTTAAAAAAAGGTTTTGGGCATTTTGTGGTGGTGGCGAATTTGGGGAGGTGCTTCGTGCCTCATTCTGCATCTCCACAGCCAATCATGGATTTGCAGCTAATCGTGGAAAGAGGAGACCAATGACAGAGCTCATGGAACCTGCATGAGGCAAGGGAAATGGCCAATCAGAGGATGGGGAGGGAAAGGGGAAGGCACCTAAGCAGCTTATTTCTCTCATTTTCTCTCCTTTTACAGTTAACTAAAAGCCTGCCAAATTTCTTCAAGCCTTTGTGGACACCATGGCCTGTGGCCTCCCGGGAGTTTCTGGATCATAGGTTAAGAACGACTCTTCTGGGACATTATTTGAGATAATGTACTGTTGTGATTTTCCACCTAAATTTCTCACTTAATTTGATATAGCCTGCTATTTTTCATATGATTGCAAAGATAGTATACCTGAAAAGAATTCAACATAGAGCCAATCTACATATGCAGCTGAATCATCTGAATTGATTGTCTGCAGTATAGCAGAAGGGGGAAGGGTGATTAAGAAAAACATTTCTTTTCTTTTTTTAAGAGTTAAAATGGCATGGGGGGGAGGAATGTATAGTTTGTGATCAAACCTTTTTGGTTCTGACCAGTAGCTACCTGCAATGCTCATGCAATCACTTTCCACATGGATTCCACTTCTGTAATTGAAATGCTAGCTGAGCAAAGAAGCACAAAGAAGAATTACTGTGTTTGGAGGGAAGGACAATATTTCAACAACAAAAAGCACTGAGCCCAAATATTTAGGTGTTCCTGCAAAATGCAAGAACTCTCTGGATGTGGCATAAGAAAATCTTATCATAATTATATATAATATGTATGTTGCTGGAGGAAAAAGAAGCTCTGGAGATGGATAAGTCACTTCTTTTGAAAAAACTAATTTTTATGTGGTAGATATTCTAGTCAGCTGCATATTGAGTGTTCACTTTGTGTTCACCAGCAAGGGTTTTGTGAAATCTGGAAAAGATCCTTCCTTATAAGATCCTTATAGTTACTAGATCCATGTGTTCATTATTTAAGCATGTAGAGAAGGATGAAGGACAGCCTTGCCTTTTCAATGCACAGCCTCCCTTCCCTTGTGTTGATGGGAAATATCTGCTATGAGATGTTACTGAATGTACAAGTGAATGCAGTTCATAGAATCATAGAATCATAGAGTTGGAAGACACCACAAGGGCCATCCAGTCCAACCCCCTGCTATGCAGGGACTCCCAATCAAAGCATCCCTGACAGATGGCCATCCAGCCTCTGCTTAAAGACCTCCAAGGAAGGAGACTCCACTACTCTCCGAGGGAGTGTGTTCCACTCTCGAACCGCCCTTACTGTCAGGAAGTTCCTCCTAATGTTGAGGTGGAATCTCTTTTCTTGCAGCTTGCATCCATTGTTTCGGGTCCTAGCCTCTGGAGCAGCAGCAAACAAGCTTGTTCCCTCCTCGATATGACATCCCTTCAAATATTTAAACACGGCTATCATATCACCCCTCAGCCTTCTCTTCTCCAGGCTAAACATCCCCAGCTCCCTAAGTCGTTCCTCATAGGGCTTGGTTTCCAGACCCTTCACCATTTTAGTTGCCCTCCTAAAATGGTGAAGGGTCTGGAAACCAAGCCCTATGAGTTATGGAGCTCCATGTATTGAAAACCCCTCATGAAGCCCTCATAACCATGTTTGCTAATATGTGGTGCCTTTATAGCTCTGCTCCATCAGCACAAGCAAGGCTGGGAGTGGAGGTGGTAGTCTGGAGTACTATTTCATCTACACTTCCTCTACACATGCAAAGACCATCACCTGGACAATAGTACTAAAGACCAAATAGATGGGTAGAAAAACCTTGATTTGAGCCTACTAGTCACAGGTACAAAGCTGGGCTACATAAACTATTGACATACTGTGCAGACTTGGACAAACCCATCATACAGTGGGTCTACCATATCAGTGGGCTAGCCATCTGCAGACTTGAAGCTCTGCAGATCACCCTGCCCCATTATTGTCAATGATGGTGCATGCACATGGCTATGCCAGTGCTGTCACACACACCACTGCCCACTGACTATAATGGGGTTTCAGCATTCCTGTTTTTCTCATCCATGGTGATGTTAGCATACTCTATACCCCTCTCACTGAATATGGGGTTTCATATTTTCATATTTGATATTTAGCATCAGGCATATGTTTTAAGAGGTCACAATGACTGTTGGAACACTAGGAAGCTTCACATGTGAAAGACAGAATCATAGAATCCTAGGGTTGGAAGAGACTTCAAGGGCCATCCACTTCAACCCTCTACCTTGCAGGAATACACATGCTGGCACAAAGGCATGTGGAAGATAGTACCATAATAAAAGATAAATGGGTTTGCTGATCACACCATTGTCCTTCAGGCTCTCTGCATATCCTCTCGCAATGGGGAATGAGTGAGTCCCACTGCAAAGCAGCTAAAAACCATATCTTCTTTCCTCCCTGGGCTGTTTCCCTATTCACCTTTCCTATCCAACTATCAGGGGTTGTCTCAAAACCAGTCAATGTTTTGTCAATTTGGAGTTAAAGTTATCAGCTGTTCCAGAATCCTTTTGTCCATTCCACTCTCAGGTGTTACACTGAGTGGGAATGTTAAACTCCCCTTGAGGTGCAAAACAGGATATAAATATCCATCCCACACATGGCCACTTTGTGCATACAGCTAATACAGACCGAGCCTCTGACACTGCTGTTTGTATCAACCTCAAACTCTGTCTGAGCCACTCTTCATCTTCCATGGATTTAGGAAGGTAATTATCACCTCTTCTAATTCCTGATTTCTTACTATCCAATGATTCACACTTCTCTTTCTGTTAGCCTTGTATGGTTCTGAAGATTGCATTGATTTTATGTGTTTGTGTGCACCTTTGCACATTTCTAAATAAAATTCTTTCATCCATTGAAACCAGTGTCCCTGAAATTACTACTGGTATACACAGCTGGCAAGATCCCCTTAAATTACCCAACCTCTTGCAGGCCTCCTTTTGAGCTGATAAATTCTCCCAAAATACTAAGGCAGGGGTAGGCAACCTTTCCCCTTTAAGGGCCGAGGGACTTCAGCTCCCAGAATCCCAGGAGCTATTGGCCAACATGGGACTATTGGCCAACATGGCTGAGGCTTCTGGGAGCTGAAGTCCCTCGGCCCTTAAAGGGGAAAGGTTGCCTACCCCTGTACTAAGGTGTTCCTGTTGGTGAGGACTCCAATTCCCCCCACCTTTTGGGTAACAATGGGGGGGGGGAACTGACCCACAGTAGATGGGAAAGACATGCTGTACAGTCCACCCTCCATATCGGCCAACATGCCATTCTCAGATTTAACCATCCATGGATGACAAGCCACCGTTTTGGTTAATGGCACCGCATATGCATGACCATTCTGGCGGGCACATGCATGCTGCACCACCATTACTTTTAATGGGACTTTTCATATCTGTGGGGGTGAGTGGGTCTGGAATATGGAGATCTAACTGTATATTGAAATCATGAATGGCAGGGTAATGACAGCTAACCCTGTCATAACATGGAACTGTATGAAGAGAGCCCTATGTGTTTACCAGTACATATAATATGTACTGCCCTAAACAGACAGTCACTGAACACACAGGCAGGGAGAGGAAAATGGCTGGCCAACACAACAGGTGTGAAACTATCTGGCAGCACAAGCAAACAATCCACTCATATATGCCTCCAGTGCATGAGGAAATTTGTCTGAGCTGTATCACAAATACAGTTGGCCCTCCACATTTGTGGGTTTAACTTTTGCAGATCTGATCATTCATATATTATTTGCTTTAAAAATGACAAAACACTCGATATTTGATAATTTCATTGAAAATTTCTTTATAAAAATAAACTAGAATAACTAGCATTCATAAAAATGTATATAATGATATTTTACTACGAGGCATAAATCTGGAATCTTAGAAATTTGCACACAACAATAGAAAGCAGATAATATTGTACAGGCTGGTCAAGTTCTTGAACCAAAGCCACAATATTTTCATTGTAGTAATAGCAAGAAGTTCAAATGAATGTATAACTTTATATGTTCATTCAGATCAATATACTTTTATTCCAATTTAACAGATGCAGTTCAAAAAGCCTTAAATATAATCTACTGTGGTATAGACTTTAAAACATCTATGGCAATTGTTTCTCTAGATGCTTTAAAAGCTTTTGGTTGCCTTGAATGGTGCTTTTCCAATATTAAAATGAATGCATGTGGGGATACAGTTAAGTCAAAATGCTTAGTTTTGACATATACAGGAGGTCAAAAGCAGTGATGTATATAAATGATTTAATATCCACAAAGTTTCCCATTGTCTTGTGAAACCAGACAGAGTTATCCCTTGTCCACACCACCATGGGCTGAATTCATTAGGACATGATCAGATGTTAAAAGTATGAAAATTAAAAACAAAGGGAAAACATAACATTAGTCTATATACAAATGATCTTCCTGTCTTGCTTTTGGATATAGATAGCATAATAAAATGTATAGAAAAGTTAGTGGAATTTCATGAATAAAAACTACTTGGGACAAACTGGAGCTATTTCATGCCATTATTGCAAGAGAAGAATACAAGAGAATTAAATATATTTTTGGATTACTAATTATTCTAGCAGTAAATATTTTGGAGTGCTCCTGCCCAAAGGCCTCCCACAACTTGCTCTTAGAAGCTATAAATAGTTGCAATTTATACATTGCACAGAAGTTAAAAGAATGGGCTGTCCCTCATTTATCATATTTAGACACACACTCTTATTAAGGCACATATTTTATACAAATTTGGGTTTATTTAAAGTAATCACCCTTAGCCAACAGTTTTTTAAAAACAACAACAGGGGTTGGAAGATAGATTTGGAATGGTTTTTCAGTAGAGAGAAAATAAAATTTGTTAATGATATAAAATATAGCTCTACAGTATCAGACAACTTTGCTGTACGTAATGCAGAAAAATACTATCAGGCATTCTGGATTCATCAAATTCTGACAAGCCAATGAGAAAATGGAGTGGGTTGCATTATAAAGAGCTTTGATTTTTCTTCCACCATTTAGAAGGAAATTGGAGGAAAGAAGTGAAGTATTGTTTTGTAAAAGATCTGGTATAAACTGTTTTAGGATCTGGTATAAACACTATAAATGCTTGTCCCACCAGTTTCCCCCTTATGCTGTTATCTTATCCACCCAGAATCCCAAAATTCAAATCTTGACAAAATGCTAATTGGAAAAGTAGTAGAAGGCTTAAGGATATATATATATTTAATTAATGACAGACAGGTTACAGGTGAACAAATAAGGAATCAGTCTGAAGGCATTGGTCTAATGTGATTACCATACTACAGATAACAATTGTATCAAAATTGTATGGGAAAGATAGGTCACTTTGATCTCTAATTTTTCCTGAATGTTAGTTTTCTGGATAATTCTAATGTGTTTAGAAGGTTTCTAACTGAAATTTATAAAGCAATTATTGAAATATCATATACCATAACTAAAATGATGGCTCTAAAACATTGTGGTAATCAGATCTGATAACTACTGTAATATAGGGAAGAGAAAATAGAATAAAATAAGGAGACCCCCTACTTATTGGGCAAAGTGCGGTATTGGTGGCATCTATATCCTTTAATGCTACTTAAGATCAATAAAAATATATCTGAAAAATTCTGGAGAGTGTTTGGGTTGGTAAGAGCCCTTGATCACATGTGGCTATATTGTCCTAAGTTATTTATTTAAATATTTTTATCCCATCTTTTTATTGTAAGATCACAGGGTGGCAAGCATATAAAACACTATAAAGAATTTAGACAATTCCAAATAAAAATTAATAAATAATTTAAACAAAGATATAAACATATTAAACAATTCAAACAAGTTAAAACAACTTATACAAAGGAGTTCATCACATTGGCATTACCCTGCAGTTAACCCACAATTAACCCATGAATAAAGCAACAAAATCACACCACTTTTTTGGGGGGGGGGATTTCCCATGAATAAAAAGTGGTGTGATTTTGCCACTTTATTCATGGGTTAATTGCAGGTTAATGGTGACATCGTAGGACATCGTCTGAAAATCATCCCGCTCTTGTAGGATATTCATGGGCTTAAATGCACTTTAAACACAGGAGGAGGTTGCTTGCCTCCCATGTGATAAACTCCTAAAAGAGTTTTCAGAAATGAAAAGTACATTGTGCTTCAAAGATTGTTAAAAAAAAAAAAAGCCATGTCATGAGCCAGTGCTGAAAAGAAACCAACCAACAGTCAGGCTGCCAAGAGATTCTACAAATGAAGTTGTGGTGGTGGCTGTGTGCCTTCAAGACATTTCTGATTTATGGCAACCTAAGGTGAACCTGTCATGGGATTTTCTGGGACTGAGAGTGTATAATTTGTTCAAGGTCAACCAGTGGTTTTCATGGCCAAACAGGGAATTGAACTCTGTAGACCACTACACCCAAACTACTACACCATGCTGGCTCTGCCACAAGTGAAAAAGTCCTATTCCCTTGAATGACTGCCATGTATGGAAAGTAATGAAAACGGAGTGTGTAATGCTCAAGCTTACTTCCTCCAAATTCTTTTTGCTAGAAACAAATTTCAGTTAGTTCAAATATCCCCTGGTTGGCATGGATTAGAGTCTTGAATCAATAAATCATTGATCAGAACTGGATCAAATCCCAGATAAACCTCTCCAGCACTCTGCTCAGAGGCTGAGAGAGTATAAATTGCCCAGGGCCACCCAGTAAATTTTCATGGCTGCGCAGGGATTCCAACTCAGGGCTTCTAGAATTCTAGTCCAACATGGAGGAAAAAAACACACCCTATGTTATGTTTGCTCTTTGGTAATGTTCTTTAAAAACAGATGTTAGTGTATTAATTTTGTCTGTACAAGGAAGTCACTTCATAAGTACAAGTAGGGTGCATGGAGGAAGTGTCAGTCTGCTGTCTGCTTCTCTTAGCAGAATACATCTGTCTTTTGATATGTAGTAGAACAACAGCAACAATAATGATATTCCAAATGGCAATGAAATATAAAGCTTAATTTTGAATATAGAAAGGCTGCAAGTGCAATGTGTTTGTATCAAGTAGCAAATGCTTTATGATGGGCATTCAGGACATCCTTAAAGTCAACACAGCTTGAGATACCCTGATTTCCTGCAGAAGCTGAAAACTCTGTGGGGACTTCATTGTTCACTGGAAATTTGAGACTGATTTTCAATGCTCTTAGAGCTGCCTGAGCAAGAATTTATTATAATTGTGCGACCTTTAATATACCATGAAAAGACAGAAAGTTCTCTGTGTTTCTGCAGTGTCTCAAATCCAGCGTTTAACTGTTGCCAGATTTATACTGTAGAAAAAGGGGGCTTTTTCAGCTGCTACTTTGCATTTTATTTTTCTGAGCTATCCCATGGTTGAACTGAGAGGCTGGCACATTTGCAAGACAGCTCATCAGAGAAAGATTTACTAGACTTATTAATAGCTAGGCTTTAACTTGCATTTCCCATGGACAAAAAAGAGACCATCAAACAGAGACATTGAACTGAAAGAAGTAAAAACTTTAGATAACAAAAAGGGGAGGGGAATGTGCAGCCCATGGAACAAATGTGCCCTAAAGCCATTTTTGTGACCCTCAGGGCCACTAATAGTGGTTGCAGACTGCCAGAAATAGTGCAAATTGAGTCCACTTTTAGGGTTAGGAAATCATGGGGACTGTATTTATTGTGGCACCAGAGCTCTCTGACAGAGAAGTCTCAATGTCTCAGAAAAAAAAAACAATTCCCATGATTCCCTAGCACTAACACTAACCCTTAAAGTGGACTCAATTTGCACTATTTCTGGCAGTCTGCAACCCCCCTAAGTTTCCTGCTCACATTTTTTGATTTTTATATTTTAAATCCTTTCTCTTTAGGTGAAAATACCCCTCATACCTGTTGTATGAATCAATTAATAGTTGCTGCTGTATCTCAACTAGTAGCCCTTGAAATCTTATGCTAAGCTTTTCTTCTGACAAGACACAAGGCTCAGACTCTGCAGGCTGTTCCAATTAGGGTGAGCCTAGGTAAAAATGGAAAACATAATGGCTATCATTCCAGTTTTTCCAATGGATTAAACTAATTGAAAGAGCTACTCATAGGAATCTGGCAAAGGTATCTGAAGGTCGATCAGCAGATTATTCTGCTATGTTTTTCCTATTGGAAAATTGGAATACTGGAAAGAGCACTACAGACAGATTTCTTCAACCAATGTTATTTATTTTAATAAAATAATAATCCAGGAGCACAGTGTAACATCTGACTTCAAAGAAACAGAAAACTTAAAAGCAACCCAGGATTGTCCTACCCTCAAAGAAGGCAGTGCAGTTCACAACTCTGCCTGCCTTCAACTGCAAGCAAAACTGTTTCTTCTCTCTTCAAGATCTGTTATCTCAGGGGTCTTCTGGGCTGACTCTTAAGGTGGCAGTACAAAACACCACTTTAATCCTATCCATTTAAACACACATGCACTCACCTGCCTGCAGTTTCAAAAGGGCCTTCTAAAAGTTGAAAGAAGAAATATCAAAGGGAATATGACGTGAATATAGTGTAAATATACAACTCAACCAACGGTTTGCCAACCACAGGATAGGGCTCCTGAATCTTTAGCATTGTGCTGAAGAGCACAGATGTGCATAAATGCTGCTTGTGTGACCATGTAAAAAGAATGATACTTTTCTGCTCCAATAATTCCCATTGCCTAATTCTCAACAGTGTTGAGAGTAGCTTATAATGTTACTGTAAGAAAAAAATACTGTGGAATTTATTATTTATTTAAGTAATGAGCTGGAATTGTGTTACCTTTTCCCAATAAAGTCCAGAGCTGTAATTCACTACTGTTCAGTATAATGCAAAAGGTTAGTGCTGGTTATTCATTACTGTCTGTATTTTGATCCAATCTGAGCAATGAGTGGAAAGGAGGCAGGACCACATCCTGGCTATTTATGTGACCCTTCTTAGTGAGGTGTTGTTCAGCTAGAAAGAAGCAGAGAAGCTAGTAAGAAAAAGAGAAAGGGGGGGGAGGAGAGATGACAGTAATAGAGGCATTTTGAAAATGTGAACTTCACTAAAGACCCAGGCTGCTGCCCCACTGCAGAATTAATACAGTTTGACATTGCTTTAACTGTCATGGCTCCATCCTATGGAAACCTGGAATCTGTAGTTTGTTGTGCTCTGACAGAGAAGGCTAAATATCTTACAAAACAACAATTCCCACAATTCCATAACATTGAGCCATGGCATTTAAAATGGTGCCAAAATGCATTAACCCTAGATGTAGACCTAGATCAGTTGGAATGTAAAAATAAAAGTTTTAAACATATTCAAAAGCACAGACATGTTAGCTGTATCAGTATACAAAGGGATCTTGTAGCACCTTTGAAACTAAGAGAAGTTTTTAGAATAAACAGTTAGCTTCTTTCCTGCCTTCCTCCCCTCTATAAAAAAAAAGAAAAAAGAAAAAAAAGACTCCTAATGTTTTCAGAAAGTGAAAGAGAACAAGAGAGTCAATGTAAGGATTTTGGTAAGGGCGGAAATGCTGTCTTTCCAGACTGGCTACTTCAAACAGCAGCACAGAGCATGCACTTGGATCAGCTGAGTTGGTGTGAGCTTTGAGAGAGGGTTTAGAAGGGGAGGGAGTGTTTCTCTGCACTGGTGAGGCTGCTCAGGCATGAGATTTAGATTGGGGGAGAGTGAAGGAAGAAGGATTAAGTTACTGCCTCTCCACACCTGTGCAGTATATTTGATAGCCATGTGGTGCTATGCTGTGCCTGTGTGGGTGCAAGGAGTAGTCCAGGTAGGATTGCTCATTCATAGATGGGGGCAATCAGAGCACATTTATCAATATTTTTCAGTGGCACTATAACAACAGTTATGGCAATGTGTTAGTAGTGAGAAATCCTGGGAGTTACTTTCTCAAGTGTAGGAAGTAACTAAGGATCTGTTGAGTGATCAGAATTATGATCTGGATAATGAATACAGTAACAAGTTGATCTATCTGTCTGTCTATCTATCTATCACATTCCAAACTCCCCATAAGGCTCTGGCCAAATGCAGTTAATGACTATGGGCATGTCTACACTGACAAGAAAGCCCAAGTTGCCTTTGGGTTATCCCAATCCACAGTGACCATGGGTTGATAAATCAGAGTACACATACCACAGGGCTGTGGCCACTCCAGTTTTATCCTCTCCCCCATGCATGTAAATGTACGTATTGCTGCACTACTCCCCCCTCCTCACACTGACATCGCTATGGAACACAGTCTACACACACACACAAATATCTGGATACTCCATTCAAAATTGGGATAAATCTCCACTGTTTCCCTCCAAATTAAAGCCTTGAGGGAATGGAAATGTCTGCATTCAACCCCAGTTGTCCCTTACATCATTTGGATAGGTTGCTGTGTCAACTAGGGCTGAATCAGCACTGCAGAAATAATGCAGTCTGACACTGTTCTAACTGCCATGGCTCAGGAGTTTATCACATTGGCTTTGCTCCTGTGACAGACGTGGGGTGTAACTTTAAGAAGGCAGATCTTATTTCCCCATCGTCAAGGAATACACAGCAAGTTTGCAACCTGGGCTTCTCTGGACTCCTCCCACATCTTTTCAGGAATGGATTTTCCCATACTTGAAAAGATGTGACAGAAGCTCGGGTTGCAAAAAGGCTGTGTACTCCCTGGAGATGGGGAAATGCAATAAGATCTGCTTTCTTAAAGTTACATCCCATGCCTATCATGGGAGCAAAACCAATGAGATAAACTCTTCAATGCTATGGAATTCTGGAAATTGTAGTTTTGTGAGAAAATTCAGCCTTCTCTGTCAGAGAGCTCTGGTACCTCAATAAAGTACAAATCTGAGGATTCCATAGGATGGAGCCATGACAATTAATCTGGTATCAAACTGCATTAATTCTGCCATGCAGATGCAGCCTAGCTGGGCCTGTTTTATTTGGCCCATATATATGTGTCCTACAACAGATCATCAACTTGACCTTAAGTATAAACCTATTTATCCCATTTTAATATGAAATCAGCTGTGCTCCTCACCTCTCTGAAAGGCAGCTTCTAGTGGGAGATGCATACCTGGGCCTTCAAGGCCAGGGTAAGTGAATGAAATCAAAAGGAGTCCCTTGTGTGTGTGTCAATAAGAGAGTAGAGGGAGAGGTATATTTGTATTGGGACAAGCAGTGCCAAATAAAACCTACTTTCCTGGGGGGGTTGCAGACTGCCAGAAATAGTGTGAATTCAGTCCACTTTTAGGGTTAGGGTTAGTGCTAGGGAATCATGGGAACTGTTATTTTTCTGAGACATTGAGCCTTCTCTGTCAGACAACTCTGATGCCACAATAAAATACAGTTCCCATGGTTCCCTAACTCTAACCCTAACCCTAAAAGTGGACTGAATTCACACTATTTCTGGCAGTCTGCAACCCCCCCTGAACTGGCTCAGTGTCTTCATTGGAAGATATGTGTCTGGCTGAGCTGCTGTAGCAGGCTGCATAGCTGCATAGCAATATTTCTGTCTTTGCCTTACACCTCTTAGACATTTGTTAGACTGAAATAATATTCTTCCTTTACAAGCCCCCCCCCCCCCCATAACTGTTTGTCTGTCCTACTCTTACTCCCACATCCTTCCCTGCTGGGTAGAAGGTGCCATTTAGGGAATACTCCCTTTTGTAAATCTTGACCTATGCAATTGTGTGCACCTCTTTTGAGCCCAGAGTCCATTGTGAGCGAATCACTTTTGATCCTGTCTCCCATCCCTTTTTATTGACGACTTCTCCCTATTTCTGCCTCTGTGCTGGCCCTGCTGCTTGCACCCACTGTGAATGTTTTAATTCTTGATATTTCTGTCACAGGAGCCAGTCTGTCATCAGTTTGCTTAGAAGAGTAGAAGACAAAGGTAGGTTGCTGTCATTGCTGTTGAATAGGTCAGCAATGACAACAATGTGTTCTGCGGGAACTCTCCCCCTACTGACGCTGTTTTCAATCCATTTGAATGGAGGCACTTGGGAGTCTTTCTTTAGGATATGAGGGCAGGGAAAGACAGAAGGTGGAGAGACAGAAAAATACTTTTTTCCCTCTGAAAGGAAAGCCAACTTCTTCAGTTGACATGGAACTTATGAACAGAAATAGCTGTGTTATGTTAGAAACAGTTCCCTTTTGTTTTGCAGTGCCTGGAATCCTGAATCCATTTATCCAAGGTATGTCACCCCCCCTCCTTCCGTTAAGCACATTTTCAGTGTTTTGAGGAGGGAACTTTATTTAAAGTGCATTCAGGAGTCGACCCAGCAGCTCCAGGAGAATGCCTCTGTATATCAGTAAGAATGTAGTATAATTCAACACTGTGAAAAAAGAAGTGAGATACAGTGATTTAATTGGTGGGCCTTGGTTCAGAAGACTTATCCAGGAAGCTGTCAGGGTGGTCTTTGGCCAATTGCCTGATCTCATTGTAACCAGCCTCTCAGGACTGTTGTGAGGATAAGAATTGAGAGAACAAACATGTATACTTTAAACTCCTTGGAGTAAAGACGATTTAAATGTAACAACCACATCCTCCATAGTAAATATGTAAATATGGGTTTGTCACTGCAGTGGAAGTCTGGTGGTAAATTCACCACTTCCTCCTTCAGAAAGTATAGCAAAATGTAACCCATGTCATTATGTAACCCATGTCATAGGGAGTCCTGGTGGCACAGTTGTTAAAATGCCAGTACTGGAGCCACAGGTTGTGAGTTCAATCCCAGTTGACTCAGCCTTCCATCCTTTTGTAGGTTAGTAAAATGAATACCCAGCTTGTTGGTGGCAATTGGCTTACAGATTGTATATTACCTAGAGAGTGCTGAGCTCACTGGTAAGTGGTATAGAAATGTAAATGATATTGCTATTGTTCTGTATTGTGTTGTTGGCCAGGACATTGAAATGCCATGTGAGATGACTTCAGGGAATTGGTAAATTCAGTACATCTTATTTAAGGGCATATTCAAAGTTGTTGTTGTTGTATGCCTTCAGTGGTGACTCTGTCAAACCTATCACAGGGTTTTCTGGGCAAGTTTCTTCAAAGGGGCATTGCCATTGCCATCCTCTGAGAATGAGAGAGTGTGACTTCCCCAAGGTCACCCAGTGGGCTTAAATGGCTGAGTGGGGATTTGAAGCCTGGTCTGCAGAGTCATACTCCACTGCTCAAACCACTACACCACACTATTTTCAGTATAGATGCACACGTATTGTGACATTTAGGTGCCCTTGTGCAATGAAATGTGATTCCCCAATCCAAACTGGCACAGAGAAATGTACTGCAGTCACTAGCCAGAGGCAATAAAAATACACCTATCCCTTGTTTCACTTGTAATTTGATTATAGGGATCAGCATTGCCACTTTTGATCAGAAAAGGAGTTGATCTCTCTTGGGTGGTATTTTTGGGTAGTGTTTACAAGCATTCATAGTTGTCTGGTTTACTTTATCTAATGCAATGCAGCTGCAAGCAATACTCTTGATCAAGCCCCATTGATCAATGAAATTTGGCTGCACACACACATATATGGATGGCTAATGAGAGCCAACATGACGTAATGGTTTTGGACTACAACTCGGGACTACAACTCGGGAGTGTTGGACTACAACTCGGGAGACCAGGGTTGGATTCCCAGCTTGGCCATGAAACCCACTGGATGATCTTGGGCAAGTTGCATGCTTTCAGCCTCAGCGGAAGGCAATGGCAAACCTCCTCTGAACAAATCCTGCCAAGAAATATGTGTTTCTTATGGCCTTAGCATTGTCATAAGTTGACAATGACTTGGAGGGCACACAACAAAAACAAATCAATTTACAATGATGAAACTCCAGGATTTCTAGTTGCCCCACAGATTGCCAGTTTATCATCTTAGTTAAAAGCAGCCATATTGCCCAACAACTACACTAAAAGAAAATCTATAATGCTATACAGTACATTATTCAGATTGTATACATTTTGAGGAGTCTTGTATCCACTTTCCTAATCTTTGTCTCTTGCAAACAGAGTATGTCAAAATCAAATTTTTTCAAATATTTATATACCTTGCCTCTCTTAGCACCGCCATTTAATCCTTTCACATTTAGTGATGCAAACTGAAAATTATTTAAGGTGTTAGTGTTGCTTTTACTCATTATCATTTTTTCTGACACTGATACCAGTCAAAAATATTTCTTACTCTTTATTAATTTAGTCTAATTGATCTCAATCTCCTTTTCACTATTTAAGATCTCCCCGTCCCCATCTGTCTCCAGTTCAGTTTCATCTACCAATACCTTTAGTTTATGAGTTTCCAAAATATCCCATTCCACATCTGGTTTTCCTTGTAGTTTCTTTTCATTCTTTCCTTTAATCTCCTTTCCTTTTTTCCATTGACTTTCAATTTGTGATTTTCCCAATTCATACATTCCCTTAGTGGCCTTATCATAATCTTTTCCCCCTGAAGATGATTCTGCTGTTTTAACACCTTCATCATCTTCTTCCTTCCTGTCTCTCCATCTCAAACATTTGTAAAAATCTTTAGCATCTTGTATTGATGTAATCACAATTTTCTTTTTCTGAAACCATACCCAGAGACCCTCTGGAATCAACCATCTATAATTAATTTGTCGTTCTCTCAATAAACCTGTTAGGAAATTGTACTCTCGTCTTTTTCGTAATATCATAGGTGGGATGTCTTTATACAAAGTCAGCTCCTTGTCCTCCCACTTCAATGGGTTTACTCTGTGTTTATGCAATATTGCGTCTCTAAATTGCTTCCTAACAAATGAAATCAGAATATCTCTAGGTACTTGTTTGTGCTTTGCTACTAGAGAATTTAAACAATATAAATTATCTATTTCAATTTCACATATCTCTGGAGATTTACCCATGTAGTCTCCCAAAATTTTTACCATTGTATCTATAAGTCTCTCACCCTCTTTTTCAGGTATCCCCCTAATTTTCAGCGACCTTTCTCTGGTCCGAAAATCTTTAATGGCATTGTCATTGATTAACTCAGTCTGTTTCTGTTTTAGCTCATTTAAATTTCCTTCAAAATTTCCTTGTTTAGTCTGAATTTTTTCTATTTTGTTTTTTATCTTATTCATCTCTGTTGATATTTTGTCCAAAGAATCTCCTATACTTTTAAGGTCATCCCTTAATTCAGTCTTAATCTCCTCTTTCAAATTTGTCATTTCCAACCTCAGATCTTGAATTTCCTTGCTTATAATTTTTTTCATCTCCTCTAGCAGAAATAGGTTGGAATCCATTATTTTTGTTTGTTCTATTGATGGTCTACAGGCAGACGATATTTGGGCTTGCACTTGGGCTTGTGTTTGCGATCTTGTCCAGGGAAAGACAAGATTGTATACATTTTAAAAGGATTTTGTATGATTTTTTGCTTGTTGATGATCACTCTTACCTCAATAGTTCTCCATAAGATAATTTCCCACCATGGATTTTTAAAGGAGGACAACCTCAGTTCTAGAGTGTGATGCTAGTGCTGTAATTTATTGCTAAGAGATAAAACCATTGGAATATTTGTGCTGTCCTTTACATGCTTCCATTATGTCCATGTGGATAGCATATTAAGAGGAAGGAAAAATTCATGAATTGAAGACCTATTTGAATCTGCTCTCAGAAAGAGTAAGTGGCAGCTATTGCAATATTTGAAAGAAAATATGTTTTATTTATAAATGTGTTATTGGAAAGCAAGTAAAAAGGCAAAGATGACAGAATCTTTTCCTCAGCAGTTATATACATTGTAAGCAGTCAGTCAGTCTGGGAAATCACTGCATCTAGATTGAAATAAGGCACTGCTCATATTTTCAGGCTTTAAAGTAGGTATCTTAAGTCACTTGAAGAAGTGCTGATGTCTTATAAACAACAACAACAAACTTTGAGAGGTATTGTGGTCTCCCTTAGTTCAGATATGTTGTCAAGATAAGAAAGAGATCTTAATAAGGTTTGAATTTTGGCAAGATACTTCACACATACACCAATCTCCCAGTCTGTCACTAACCTTAATGTCTTGAATGATTTGCTTAAGGTTCTGCTGTGATTCATCTGCAAGGTACAGCAATGAACATACTGATTTAAACTCTGTCACTGATCTTAAAGCATTGTGGGGCAAAAATGCTACAAAGGGAGATGATGACACAGGACTGTGGAGTTATGATTAATTTGGAAGTTCCTGTATATCACAAAAACTTTGAATTGGGATAAGAGATTTGTATCACACTGATGGTTCACCTGGTACCAGCATGTTTTTATGTTATTTCTAGTTTTATGAATGGTAGGTGATAATAGTGGAATTATCACTGTCATTATTTCTCACATTTATTTTCACCCAGAAGCTCAACACACACACACACACACACACACACACACACCATAATTTGCTACATATATATATGAAATTATTGTAATCATTGTAATTTGTAAACTTCTTTTGGTCCAAATCTTGGATGGGAAGAAGGTCTACAAATAAATGTGGTGGTGGTGATATCCTGATATTTTTTCATTTATCCAACAAAGGAGTTTAGTCTAACACCATTCATGTCGGTAGAACTCAGAGGAATGGTCGTGTTAGTCTGGAAAATCAGTATGCAAAGGAATCTTATAGCACCTTTGAGGCTGTGAGAAAGAAGTTGTAGCGTGAGCTTTCATAGACTCGTCTACTTCTTCAGACACTCATGTCATTACTAATTTGTTAATCAATAAGGTAAAAATGGGTGAAGATTTGGTTTCATTTTGTCTTTGATCAAACTTTACCAAAATTTTGAAAATTCAAATATGGGAGAAAGTGAAGTTGACAGATTTGCCAATCCCTTAGGGATGGAGGTGAATTTCTGTCCAGTTCCTTTTTTATCAGAATTTACCTTATTTCAAATAAAAGACAGTAAAAGTGATACATTTCCTATCTCTATTTGAATGTGCCCCAGGATTCCTTATATTTACTGCAACAAAGATGGCTATGCACACACAAAATCAACATTGCCTTTTAAATTCTCATTACCAAATTTAAGTTCATCTTTCACTACTAACACTTTAGAACTTTTAAAATAATGTGCTTGTAGCAGGATGTTGTGTTAGTGTGGAACCTTTCTGTCCAGGTATGTTCCAAGCTTTTTCACAGCAGAATCCAACAGTTCCAGACCTGCATGTCCAGCTCCTCTACCTAGTTCCTTTGTTCATGCTTCTTCCACCCCAGTGATGTCTGACAGCACTGTATTTAGCTAAAGTGACATTAGGAGTCAGTGGGCTCAAATGCAAAGAATATTTGCACATTTTCTTTCATCCTCAGTTAGAAAGGGCATCAGCTGCTTCAAGAATTTCCATTTCTGTGTGAAAGTGAAAGTCCAGCACTGTTCTTTTTTATCACTTTTTTTTTTGGTGTGTGTGTGTGTGGAAGGTTTTTGGTGCACTGAGAGCCAGCATGGTGTAGTGTGTTCAGCATTGGACTATGACTCTGGACATGGGGTTTGAATCTCCACCCATTCATGGAAACCCACTGGATGACCTTGGGCAAGTCATACACTCTCAGTCCTCAGAGAAAGGATATGGCAAACCCCCTCTGAACAAATCTTGCCAACAAAACCTGTGATAGTTTGGAAATGACTTGATGGCACATAACAACAATTTTGATGCACAAAACTTTTTAAAGAATTGTGCAAATATTTTTTTACCCCAAAGTCCTGAAATGTGAAAATATATATTTAAAAGTATACACACAATATAATTTAGCACAGATAAAATATTTGAAAAAAATGCATTCTATTCTCTTGGCAAGAACAAAATAAGTGAAGATTTCAGTCCTTACTTTGAACTTCCAGTATATTATCTGTGAAAGCTGGAAATGGTCTTGTTAACATTACAATCAAAAACACTTATGCTTGGTTTGTTTTTTGCTTTTGCATGAATTCATGACATGTAGCCTAAAGGCACCAGATCTTGGAAGCTAAGGAGGGTCAGCCCTGATTAGTAGATGGATGGGAGACCACCAATGAATACCAGGTGCTGTAGGCTATATTTCAGAGGGAGGAACTAGCAAAAACACCTTTGAGTATTCTTTGCCTAAGAAAACCCTATGAAATTATAGGGTGACCTGTAAGTCAGCCTATAAAAGACAAATGGAGGAATGGTCCATGGTCTTTGAGGTGTCTATACTAATGCACATAACATATTTATGTAAGCCGCTTGGATTGTCTTTTTCAATAAGCGGGGTATAAATTATTATTATTATTATTATTATTATTATTATTATGAACTTAAACATGATGAACGTAGACTCTTAGCACAGCAAAACACACATATGATATAATAGGCATCACTGTAACCTGGTAGGATGAGTCTCCTGATTAGAAGGTAGTAACAGAGGAGTATAACTTATTTCAGAGAAATAGACCAAACAGGAAGGATGGTGGAGTAGCATTATATATCAAGGCTGTATACACCTGTGAATAGATCCATGGTTTAAATCCTGGAAACCAAGCTGAGAACACCTGGGTAATATTAAGAAGGAGACAAGCAACAGAAAGGTGTTGGTGGTAGGGTCTACTGCAGACCTCCAAGCCAAACTGAGGACATGGATAATGCCTTCTCGGAACAAATGAGCACACTTTAAGAAAGGAGTGATGTAGGAGTAATGGGGGATTTCAACTATCCTGATATTTGTTGGAAGTCAAACTCTGCCAAAAATTTAAGGTCCAACAAATTCTTCACTTGATTTGCCGGCAATTTCATTTTATATCTGATCGTGACCAACAGTGATGATTTGGTTAATGGAGTGGAAGTGGCAGTATCCTTAGGTTGGAGTGACTATGCTCTCCTGGAGTTTGTTATACAGCAGAAAAGGGAAGCCAAGCATTGTCAGATATTCATTCCAGACTTTAAGGAAACGGATTTCAGTAAAGTTAGGGAAATACTAGCAGAGATGCCATGGTTAGGAATACTAATAAAGAAGGGAGGTAATTTCTTAAAAGTGAGCTTTTGAATGAACAATTTCAAACAGTTCTAATGAGGAAGAACAGGACTGACATTGTTGTTGTTGTTGTTGTTGTTGTTGTTGTTGTTGTATGCTTTCAAGTTGATTCCAACTTATGGTGACCCTAAGGTGAACCTATCATAGGGTTTTCTTGGCAAGTTTCTTCAGAGGGGGATATGCCACTGGCATCCTCTGAGTCTGAGAGAGTGTGATCTGCCTAAAGTCATTCAGTGGATTTCCATAGCTGAGCTGGGATTCGAACCCTGGTGTGTCAGTGTCCTAGTCCAATGCTTAAACCACTACACCACACTGTGTATTACTTCATTCATATTTTATTTTATTTTATAACTCTTTCTTGGTTGAATTCCTTGTACCCTCTGTGCCTGGAGATGCTGCAAACTCTGTCTGGAAAATTTATCTGCTTCAAAAATGGTATCTGAAACACTTTTTCCTGTCATTGTTCACTTCTTAGAGTAGTCTGAATGTCTCTTGGACATGCTGAAGGTCTCAAGGGCTGAAAACCTTTCCCAGGTCTGCAGTGAATGCTCACTTCATTACATACTCTGTATGAACCTTGGACATGCTTCATGTGTTTATGTCTGAGAATGTATCATATTGAAAAATGTGTATTTGTAAAATCTTTTTCTCTAATTTCTTTTGCAAATTTCATTTTTGGTGACTAAAGAAAAATCCAAATTTGTTGGAAGTCTCATTCTTAGGAAAGCTATACCCACGGGATATCTGCACCTATTGTAGCTGTAAAAGGTGTAGAAGCTCTGTGAGGAGAAAAGGTGGTTTAAAAGGTGATAAAGAAAACTATTCTTAAGGAAGCACACAATGTCTTTACAGTGTGAGTCTCATGTGATTGATGACTACGGATTGTGTACTTCTGCATCACAGAGAATCTAAGCAAAACCTAGCTTTTGTTTTCGGCCTACAAAATAACTTTGAAGGGGGGAGGGTTTGAGTAGGAAATTAGGGGACATGGTCCACCACATGTTACATAATGAGCAATTAATTTACATAACATGCACACTTTGTTCAGGGCTTACTTTGAATACTGCATCAAATTTTGGGCATCACAGTTCAGAAAGGAAGTTGACAAGCTGGAGCGTGTCCAGAGGCAGTGACCAAAATGGTGAAGGGTTTGGAAACCATGCCTTATGAGGAACAACTTAGGGAGCTGGGTATGTTTAGCCTGGAGAAGAGAAGGTTAAAATATGATAAAGGTAAAAGAATTCCCCATTGACAAGTTGTCAAATCGTATCTGACTGTAGAGGGCGGTGCTCATCTCAATTACTAAGCCAAAGAGCCAGTGTTGTCATGATTGCACAGAACACTGTTTACCTTCCCACCAAAGTCGTACCTATTTATCTACTTGGATTTGCATGCTTTCAAACTGCTAGGGTGGCAGAAGCTGGGACTAGTGACAGGAGCTCATCCCATCCTGCAGCACCCCTCGAACTGCCAACCTGCTGATCTTGCAATCAACAGAGTCAGCATCTTAACCACTTGAGCCACTGCATCACCTTAAAATATGAAAGACCTATTTAAATATTTGAAGGGCTGTCACGCTGAGGATAGAACAAGCTGCTCCAGAGAATAGGATCCAGAACAATGGGTGCAAGCTGCAGGAAAAGAGATTCCACTTCAACATTAGGAGGAACTTCCTGGCAGTAAGAGCTGTTAAACAGCGGAACACACTCCCTTGGAGAGTGGTGGATTATCCTACTTTAGAGGTCTTTAAACAGAGGCTGGGTAGCCATCTGTCAGGGGTGTTTGATTGTGAGTTCCTGCATGGCTGGAGTTTGGACTGGATGGCCCTTGAGTTTTCTTCCAACTCTATGATTCTGTGAAATAAGGCTATCCAGATTTGGAAGACTAGCATATGGCAACCCTGAGAATGCATAAAACAAGAGCTGTTGTGCATTTTGGGCTTAATGTATTCATGTTTTTAATGCAGAAGATCCCAGGCCCACTCTTTGAAAAGGACCTCTGCAGAAACCCATGAAAGTCATTGACAGTCAGTGTTGACAGCACCCATATAGATGGACTACTGTGCTAATACTGATATAAGAAAGTTCCCTGTGCTCCTCGCTGGAGATCACAGAACATAAGTACACAATCAAGTTCACTTCCCCGCTATCACTCCATGAAGGTTCCAGGTTTTGTATGTTTTGTTTTGTTTTTTTGCTTCACTTCCACTTTCTTTTTATGGAGGTAGGGGATCCAGATACACTATGAACTAGATCAAATGTAATCATTCTTTCAGAATAAAAATTACACAGTCAATTTTATGTCCAAAAGTTTTATTTGGAATATCAGAACTGGAAGTAGAAATGACTTTGTTTTTTTTTAATGAAAAATCACTTAAAACTCCCCAAAAAAAATTGTACACAAAAATGGGATTTCCAAAAAGATGATGTTCTAAGGTCCACTCTACAATTTTAGAATTGTTTTGAAGCATAAGTTTAACCACTTGAGAATGTTTCATGTACTCTACTGCTAAACCTGTTTTAATATCCTTGGCCAAAGACTTTGATTCATTATGTCATGTGTCAGGATGCAGGACACCATGTCTGGCCTAAGTACGGCTTTCTTTCTGTACCTTTAAGCTATATCTTAATGATGTTGAAAGCTAAAATTAACATTTCCTTGTATTGCTGGGCAGTCAAAAAACCCACATTCTGTTGGTGGTGGGAAGGCCTTTGGAAATTTCCCCTCTGTAAAGTACATATGTTCAATGTATTTGCATATTGAGTAAAGCTCCCTCACAAATGGGAAATCTATTTCTGTTATATATTCAGATTGCATTATTTGTTAAACATAAGCATATCTTGAGCTGAGGGTACAGTTTCAAGATGTTTATATATCTTAATGGTGAAATTTGAAACAAAAGATCTTTGCCTGTCAAGAGAAGGGCAACAGACCTCCACAATCTGGGAGATGACTCTGAGAAGTCCCTCATTTTTACACTCATCAAACATGTCTTTGCAGATTGTAGGATGGAGATAAGGCTTTTATGGAAGATGATAAAACCCTGAGGCAGACTCATATGAAGAAATAGAGCCATTTATTAATGGACTGCAATCTATTTTTAAATAGTCACATTTTATATCAATAAATAAAACCTGAGTTCCTACAGCCCCTTTTAAACTCAAGCTTCACATATAATTCTTTATAATATTAGGTAACGCTGCCCACCCACCTCTTCCCTTTCCTTTAAACATGTTTCAGGTTTTTATGAAACTATGGGGAAGTGTCTGACCAAACCTCTTATCCCAAATCTGGGACCCTTTCATGCTACAGTTACAGCACTATGATTCACCTTTATCCACCAGCATGGTTCCATCCTATAGAATCCTAGGATCTGAAGTTTAAGGAAGGTCATGGTGTTCTGCCCTGAGTGCTGGACTAGGAGGCTAGGAGACCAGGAGACTAGGGTTTATATCCCTGCTCAGTGGTGGAAGTCCTCAGAGTGCCTTGGGCAAATCACATTCTCAACCTCAGAGGAAGGCAATGGCAAACCCCATCCTAGAAAACCCTAGGAGAAAGTCTGCATAAATAGGGGTTGACTTGTGGAAACATAAACAAAAACAATTTAGAATTCTTAGCCAGAGACCTCTAGAGCCACAATTAACTTTGGGGAAAATTCCACAGTCCCTGCCCTATAGCTCTCCTACAGCTTGCCTTCAACATATACTCCTTGACCCTTCTTCATATTCATGATAAGTACTTCCAACCCTGATCATAAGTGGAACTGGCTCAAGACCTTTCTAAAATATGTACATAAGTGCCCTTGGCTGTGATTATTTGTTTGTTTTTCCAGTTTCTCTCTTCCATGTTACAGTTTCTCTTTTGTCTAGTTTTTCAGCAGTAAGCTTTCAGCAGGGATCTGTTTTATTCCTTCGTGTAACACACCATGTACATTGATGGGGCTATATAAATAATTAATAGCAATAATAATCACATGAATCTGGGGCATCAGTGTGATATCTCATTAAGGAAGGTGACTTACTGTTGCAGTAACAGAGGAGCACTTATAACATCTTGTGGTGCAGAGCTTTTATATACACAAAAGCTGTAATTTGCTGTTGCTGTTGCTTTCTTTTTAAAAAAAGAAATAACTTCACCATTCACTTGCCAGTTGAGTTCAGAATTATATCAGTTACTCTTTCAACTCTTTGGGGAAAGATTGGCTTTACTTGTGAAATCTGAATAGGCTTTTATCTCTGTGTCACTCTGGGGCCAGCAAAGAATTTAAGAACAGTCCACTTCCTGGATTTTCAGTTCACTGAGCTTTAGATTGATAGGTTTCTATAATTTAAAACCAACCACATTCTCACCATTGGAGAGAAACATACTGAAAAAATAGATGGTGGCTTGATTCAATCTGTTGCAGATACACAAGCCAGCATGGCAGCTAGACCAGAAGGGCCCAAGCATGATGTCACATTTGTAAACTATTAAATAGTCACACAGGGCAACTGCCATAAGTAAACAGATATTTTTCTCAGAGTCTCTTAGTTGTGTACACTTTTTGGAAGTGAACATGCTTATATTTCTTAGGAAACAGCAAGAACAAATCCTGTTGCCAGGAATCCCACATGTTCAAGGCAGACATGGTCTTAACTTGTGAGCACAAGTTGTGGCCAATAGTTTCCATGTCAAGGGTGAACTGAATCTGCTCTGGATTTAATTCCAGATTTTAAAGTAACCATGCAAGGTTCTGAACCTTCCATGTCAGGGTGTTGTGAATCTGCTGTAGGGTTGATTTCAGATATAAAAGGTGCTATCATATGTGCTGAAATTTATCCCCCAAATAGGTTCAGAACCCTTGGTTAGCTCCTATAAAGCTTTATCACAGACCTTAAAGGAGCTACCAAAGCACTGAAACTATTTTGTGGCTAGGTTTTTGGCAATTAAGACACTGCTTTCCATGTCTGGAATAAAATGTAAAGTAGATTCATTGCATCATTGTTGTTGTGTGCTTTCAAGTTGTTTCTGACTTACGGAAACTCATGTGATTTTCTTGGCAAGTTTGCCATCCTCTGCTGAGAAAATGTGACTTGCCCAAGGTCACCCAGTGGGTTTACATGGCTGAGCAGGGAATTGAACCCTAGTCTCCAGAGATACTGTCCAGCACCCAGGCTGGGAATTAGAAAGGAAATGTGATAAAGTGGCCCAAAGTGTCTTAATGAGACTTGGAGTGTTGACTAGTGTTATAATATGTGTAGTGTGTCAGGAAGCCATTGTATCTGTTCAACCCACTGTTGACTGGAGTGTGTGGCTATATTACAGTTCAGTTGTTTCTCCATTCAATCTCCCTTTGTAGCTTTTTTATTATTATTATTCAAGGACCACTATCCTGAGTTGGAGATAGAATGCCCAGGAAGACTGTTCTGTAACAGTTTTTGTGTTCTCGCCTTGTATACACCACATTCCAAAACTTCCTCCACCATCAATATGGTCACCTACCCACCCTGGCCTTAGGCAAAATCCTTCCTCCTGCTTTTGTCCCTCAATGACCATAGTTAAAACTGAACATGTCACCTCATCACCATACCCACAAGTTTTGCATTTCTGTGGCTATTCACACAGTATGATTATAAAGATCTTTTCTGGGCACCAGATGACTCCATGCTCTGGGGAAGTAAATCTAATCTACAAAAGCTTATCCTCCCACTTCTTTCACACAGTGATAGAATTCAAAGTTATAGGCATGTTAGTCTGTGGAATCAGTATGTAGCACCTTTGAGACTAACTGAAAGAAAGAAGTTGGCAGCATGAGCTTTCGTAGACTGGAGTGGAAACGTGGAGTAGAAACCAGAGACAGACTTATATATGCCATTAGTATGTGAGAATGTCAATTCAAATTCCTTTGTGTATGGAAATGAAGTGACAAGACCAGTTTGGCTTTGGAAACTAGCCTGTGGGTGAAGAGAATAGATGAGTGTAGAACACCCCCCTGAGGATGTGGTTAGATAGTGTTGAAATGTGTGTAGTGAGTCAGGAAGCCATTATCTTTGTTCAAAAAGAACTACAAAGGTAGATTGGAAGGAGAAACAGCAGAATTGGAGTTCATCCACAAATTACAGTCCCTCAGCAATGAATTGAACAAAGATAATGACTTCCTGGCTCACTACACACATTCCAACACTATCCTACACCCATCTATTCTCCTCTCCTACAGGCTAGTTTCCAAAGCCAAACTGGTCTTCCCACTTCATTTCCACACACAAAAGCTCATTCCCAATGCCTTTGTTCACTAACAACCATCATTAAAACTGGACTTGCAGCTTCATTTCCATACACAAAGGATTTTGAATTTGATTTGACATTCTCACATACCAATGGCATATATATGGCTGTCTCTCATTTCCATTTCAGCAAATGCATCTGAGGAAGTAGACTTAAGACTAGGAAAGGTTATGCTGCCAACTTCTTTCTTTCAGTTAGCCTCAAAGGTACTACAAGATCTCTCTACATACTTCTTTCACATAGGGCCTCTAAGACGGGTGGCCATGGGCCACCCTGAGAAGCCGAGGATTAGGGCCAAGGTTGCCCACTCCTCAGCCCCAAGCCACTCTTTGAGCAGCCCTGGAAGGAGCTCTAAAATAGCACTCCTTCCTCAAGCCACAGAAAGGGCACCGGAAGAGGTGGTGCGTGTCTCTTCTGTCGCAGCGTTTCCGGACACTGCAATGGAAGGATGTCATTGGAGCACCCGCCATGTGCAATGGCGGGTGCTCCGATGACGTCCTCAGGAAGGGGTTGGGGTGCCCGGCATCCGGCTGTCCCTCCTCTTCCTGGGCTTGAAGATGGCATTTTGCGCCATCCGCAAAGCCCCATAGTTAGTCTCAAAGGTGTTGCATCCCTTTGCATACTGAAATTCCAGACTAACATGGCTATGTCTCAGAATTTGGATCCAATGCAGAGTCCAGACACTCCCCTGATGAATAATGAAGCAGCTTCATTATGTACTTATTGAGGTGTTTGTGTTCAGAGGTTCATGCAAGCCCTTCCTAGGATATATTTCCCTCCATAAAAAAGGTAAAAGTATTCCCTGTTGACAAGGTTTGTGTCTGACCATAGAGGGTGGTGCTCATCTCCATTACTAAGCCAAAAAGCCAGCATTGTCAGAGACTACTCTGTGATCATGTGGCCAGCATGATTGCATAGAATGCTGTTTACCTTCCCACTGAGAAGTGGTACCTATTTATCTACTTGCATTTTCATGATTTTGAACTGCTAGGTTCACAGAAACTGGGACTAGTGATGGGAGCTCACACCATCATGCAACACTCGGGCCTCGAGCTGCCAACCTGCCGATCTCGTAATCAACATAGTCAGCATCTTAACCACTTGAGCCACCTATTTCCCTCTACATACAAGTGATTGGTCCATATGCAGAGGTTACAACCTTAATGCTTTTAAAGTTCTGCATACATATAGCCAATATGTACTTGCACGTATAAACACACATAGAGACTCTCATTGAGCTAACATGTAGAAGTTAATCTGTGAATAGGAATGTGTGAAACTGAAGGTCTACATGGCATGGAGAAAACAGAACAATAAGTGTGAGTTACTGACAAAGACTTATAGTTTCCTGTTCACTTCAATAGAAGGATAGCTCCTACAAAATCAGTGGAAAAAACAATTTATACAAAATATTCCAGTTCACTTTTGAACAGCTGATGATCTCCAGAAAGAGTATGTTGTAATTGAAGTTTCCTCTCTTCACATACCTTGGCTTCATCTGGACATCGACAGGGGAAGTGTGACCCTGTTGATGCTACTGGACCTCTCAGCGGCCTTTGATACAATAGATCATACCATCCTTTTGGATCTCCTGAGAGGGTTAGAAATTGGAGGCACTGCATTGCAGTGGTTCTGTTCCTTCCTCTTGGGCAGATCTCAAAGGGTGAGGCTCGGGGACAGTTACTCTATGGAAAAAAAGCTCAGTTGTGGCATCCCTCAAGGCACCATCCTGTCCCTGATGCTATTCAATATATATATGAAGCTGCTGAGAGAGATCATTCAGAGAAATGGGCATGATGTTATCAGTATGCTGATGACACCCAGATATACTTCTCCATGTCTTGGTCCTCAGCTTTGACTTCAGATGGTGTCTCTCCTCTCAATGACTGTCTTAAGGCAGTAATGGACTGGATGAGGAAAAACAGATTGAGACTGAATCCAGATAAAACTGAGATACCTACAGTTGCGGTCCCAAAACCAGATATGGGAATACAACTACCAGTCCTGGATGGGGTCACACTCTCCTCCAAGGACTGTGTTCGCAGTCTAGGGGTGCTCCTGGATCCATCGCTCCAGATATCAAATCAGGTAAATGCGATGGTTAGGAGCGCCTGCTATCAGCTTCAGCTGATATGCCAGCTGCGCCCTTTCCTTGAAACTGTGGTACATGCACTGGCAGCCTCACGTCTTGACTTCTGTAATGCGCTCTACATGGGGCTACTCTTGTACCTGACCCGGAAACTCCAATTAGTACAGAATATGGCAGCCAGGTTAGTCTTGGGAAAATCTAGGAGTGACCACATTACACCCATATTAAAATCACTTCATTGGCTGCCTATTAGTTTCCGGGCACAGTACAAGGTATTGGTTATTACCTTTAAAGCCCTAAATGGCTTGGGCCCAACCCATCTCCGGGATCACCTCCTTCCATATAATCCATTCCGCACACTCAGGTCCTCTGGGAGGAATTTACTACAGCCTATTAAAACAAGGCTATCTGCAACTGCCCAGAGGGCCTTCTCTGCTACCGCTCCCGTATTATGGAATGGCCTGCCGGACGAGATCCATCTTATTACCACCTTAAACAGCTTCAAAAAGGCTGTTAAGATGGATCTTTTCTGGCAGGCCTTTCCTAAATAGTTATCCTGGCCCCAAGAGTTAGTCCATCTCCTCTCCCTTTCTCTGCTGCTGTTATTGTGGTTGTTTTTATGCTGTGTTTGTGATCTATTTTAGTATGTTTTTAAATTGTTCTATGATTAATATCCTTTTAAGGGCTGGGTGGGTTCTTGGTTTTGTATGTATTTTATTGTAGTTTTAATGCTGTAAGCTGCCCCGATTGCATTGCAGAGGGGCGGGATAAAAATTATTATTATTATTATTATTCTCACTGTGTTCTCTTACTTCAGCTGAGAATGGGGAGAGACAATCATTTGTGAGATAGCTGAAGATAATAAGCTAGAGCAGGGTTAAGAAACCTTTCTTTATGCCATTGATTCACAGTAAAAGTCAGTTACAGTCCTGATGAATCAAGGGGGACTGAACACTGCACACCCAACAATTCACTAACATTGAATTTGGCTCATGTTAAATTCTTTTCCTCTTAAGAGCTTTGTACATAAGGGGAATGATGTGGATGTAGTGTCTCTTGCTTTCTTTAATGCTTTTGACAAGGGGCTTCTCCACATGGACCAAAAGGCTCGGGTTCCCCCCAGTGTTGTGTCTTTCTGTTTGGACAACACCGGCCAAAACCCCAGGGGTGGGATTAGGCCTGATCCTGCAAGACCAGACACAGATCTACTGGATATGGCCCAGTCCTGGGGCAAAAGGGTTGTAACATGTGTCAAGTTGACCCACAATTTGCTGCAGAGTTTCTTGGAAACTGCATGCAAACTCTGGTTGTCTGGTACTGCTGCAAGCCCTTACCTCCATCATCAGTGCTATATGCAAATAGACCACCCTGCTCCCATCACCACATCTGACATGGAAATGGGGCACCTGGCTGTAATCACATGGCCAGGCACCCCATTCCTACACAATGGTGATGGGGAGGTTCTACTTGCATATAGCACTGATGATGGCAGTAAGGGCCTGCAGCGATACTAGATCTGTGGCATGGGGACAGGTGGGAGTATAAACATCTGCCCTTCCCTGCACCATCCAGGGGGACAATCTGGGTTGGACCCTGGGGCAGGAAAGCATGGGCTTGACCTGTGCTCTTCTGGCCCAGCTCCTCAGCCCCCTAATCCCCCATGACATGCTTTCCAACAAGCTGGTAAAATGTGGGCTAGGCAACATTGCTGTTCAATGTATTTGTAACTGATTGGCAGACTGAATCTAAAGAGTGCTCACCAATAGTTCCCCATCATTGCAGAAAAAAAGTGACAAGGAAGGTACCACAGGTTTCTGTCCTAAGCCCAAATGTTATTCACTGACTATAAATGACTGCATTTATTTATTTTTTTACCCTGTTAAATTATTTAGCATATTTTAGCCAGTTTAAGTTACTTTTATTTTTTTAAAAGGGTTTTAAACTGTTTAAATAATTTTTACTACTTTACCACCCTGAAATCCCATGATAGAAGATGGGATATAAATATTTAAACAAACAAAATGGAACTATCACAACTTAAGATAGGGATTTAACAAGCTGGAATATGCCCAGAGGAGGATGACAGAGATGGAAAAGAACCTTGGAAACCAAGTTCTATGAGAAACAACTGGGGAACTGGTTATGTTTAACCTGACGCCTGAATGCATGGGTTAAAAGGCTTGTGTGTGTCCCCACCCTCTGCCCCCAGCCCAGCATCATCCTGCACAGACAATGCAGGCCAATAGCACTGGGCCAGGATCAGACAGTTCAGACATTAGTCCAGTGATTCTTGACTGACTCCAGCCCAAAAGGCATTCAATGCAATCTAAAAAGACAAGCTGTTTGTGCATGTTGGGTATTCCTGGAAATTGCTGTGGCCGCTAGCAGACCGCATTGCCCCATGTATCTGCCCCTACTGTTGTGTTCAGTTTGTAGGCTTCCACCAGGCCTTGTAAGGGGGTGCCTAGCTACACGGATGTAGCCAGGTAAACTGTTTCTGCCTTTACAGGCCATGGCAGGTTCCTTTAGAGCAGATGCAATGGCAGCGGCAAGTAAGGGGCATGTGGTGGTGGTGGCTCCATGGTGCGGTGACAGAAAGGCATGTGAAAACTTGCCCATTGCCATGCTGGCTCATGGGTGGAACTGGGTTCAACTGTGGGCAGGATACTATGGAGTTGGCCCATGGTATCCTGCTGTCTGTATAAGCCCCTGGAGAAGATAAAATGGGACTTAGACTAATGGGTTCAAATTACGAAGAATGAACTAAACTTCCTGGTGGTAAGAACTATTTGGAAGTGGAGTTGAGGATTTCAGAAGGTGCTAGACTCGAAAAGTTGATTCAGCTCTGGATTCCTATCCTGGCATGGAGTTGGACTAGCTGGCTCTTGATTCCATTATTTCATTTATTCTTATATCAACTTGAAGCTTTGGCAAACTACCAACAAGTGGACAAGTGAACAATGAGGCAACAACATCTGACAAAACCTAGCAAAACTCAAGAAGCTATGTTGTGAGAACATACCCTTCTTTAGATCAATGCAAGACCCTTTTTCTCATAATCATGGGAATTTAGTCCCCTTGTAACTTTACTTTGTCAGATGATCCCAGGCATTCTATGTTTTCAAACATGTATTTTTCCTCATTAACATCAACCCTAATAATTAGGGATAAACAGTATTAGTGGTGGACCCTGCTTTGAGCTGCAATGCATCTGCTGCTTTTGTGATTAAATCTTTTCTCAAGAGATCGTGTATAGTACTTTGAATATTATTTTAAAAAGGTATTGGGCATCCCATTATCTCTAAGGAAAGACATATGAACAATAATGCATATAGGCTATTACCATATCAAGATAAAGGCTATGAAAAGTCCAAATGTTCTTTAATAATTTGTGTTACAAACAGACCATAATCTCCCCAATTAAGCTTCTGGCAGTTGGCAAAGTTTTGAACAGTTGGCAGGCTGCCTTTCAAATAAAGGTCAAAAAAGAGAACATTGAAATTAACCAATAAATATATCAGCTGAAAGAAGGGTGGTGGTCATCATTGCACTGGAATCCAAAGGACAATGTCTATTCTTCTCTCTATTTGGCTGGAGACTAAGGGCCTCGGCAGACGACCAATAGGGTCATCTCCGAGGCAAGGAAGAGGAGGGGCAGCCGCACGAGCGGCGCCCCTTCCTCCTCCCGAGGTTGCCCTCGGAGCTGCCGGCCCTCCACATGGCCGGCGCGCCAAAGGCAACCTCCCGCCGCAGCGTCCTCACACACTGCAGCGGAAAAGCCAGGAAAAGTGCGCCCGACGCGTTTAGGGTGCACTTTCCCTGTCTTCTGAAAGGAGCGCTGATTTTGCGCTCCTTTCAGAGGCGCCGACGGTGCGCCGCGGTGCGGCTGCCGCGGTCCCATGGCGCACCGTCCCAGGGCGTCCCCGACACCCTGGTCTGCTTCCCCCCCCTAAGGGCCTTTGCAGACTGCCAGAAATAGTGCAAATTGAGTCCACTTTAAATTGAGGCACTGCCCTGGCTCAGTGCTAGGGAATTATGGGAACTGTAATTTATTGTGGCACCAGAGCTCTCTAACAGAGAAGGCTCAATGTCTTAGAAAAAAAATACAATTCCAATGATTCCCTAGCACTGAGCCAGGGCAGTGCCTCAATTTAAAGTGGACTCAATTTGCACTATTTCTGGCAGTCTGCAAAGGCCCTAAGATAATAATTCAGAACATTGATTTTAGTCTTATAAATTCCAATGAAAATAATTACAGGGAGCCTGCTCTTATATGGGGCCTGGGTTTCTTTTTCTCCTTGTTGGTGTTGACGTCTGTAGTCCTAAATATCTTGGAGCCAGAGTATCTAAAGGAGCATATGTATCATATATATCATCTTCACCTTGTCATCTTTAGAGACCTTCCTTCACATCTTCCCCCATGTAGTTATGTGGGTGGCTGCAAAAGAGAGGGCCTTTTCAGTTGTGATGCCTCATTTATGAAATGCCTTCCCCAAGCAACTTGCCTAGCACTTACACTGTTATGCTTTCAAGAATAAGGCATTTCTCTTCTCCCTGGCATTTTAGATATGTTAATATTTTATTCTCTCAAATATATATTGTATAATTAATTGTAATTCTGGTTTTAATTTTTTTAGTGTGTCACCTGCCCTGAGAATAAATACATTTCATCTTTAGCCCAAGCATAAACAAAGTAGACATAATATCTAAGTGTCTGTATGTGTGTTTCATAGGATATTTGTGATGTATGAGCAACAACCCAGAAGATGTCAACAAACTTCACCCATTTCCTTCTTGTTTATGTCAACCAATGTAAGTATTTGTTTCCTCCTCCCATTTAATTCCTTTCAGAATTCAAATAAGAATATTACAAAGAGATGTAGGGCTAAAGCTGAGATCATTGCAGCTTTTACTACAGGATTTGTTTGTTCTTTGGCGAGACTATGATTATATAATTTTATCTGTGAAGCACAGAATAAATCAAGTCAGGTTCCCCTTGAGGAAAAAAAAAAAAGCCACACTGACAACCCTTTCTTAACTGTCACATATAATCCCTTGCTCCCGCCTACTCCCTAAAAATCAAAGCCCACATTAAGAAACCACAATTGCTGCCTATGGGGGAGGGGTTCACATTGCATTTTCATGAGTTTGAAAATGAGAGGGATGAAATGCAGAAGAATGTAGTTGGAAAACAGTGGACCAAGAGTCACATTGTCAAATGGTCAGAGGAAGGACTGAACTGCCTAGACCAATGATGCTCAAGGGATTTTGGACTTTTAGCTCCCAGAAGCCCGAGCTAACTTGGCCAGCACCCTTTTAGGCTCATTTCATGGGGACAAGTGAGAGGGCTTCCTTGGTGGTTGCTCCCAGGCTTTAGTTCTCCCTCCCTAGAGAGGCCTGTATGGCACATCCCTGTTCTCCTTTTTTTTTTTTTTTTTTTTGGTGCCACCAGATTTTTTCAGACCAAGGAGGGTTGGGCTTTTAAAATTTGTGTTCAGATTTTAAGATCTGCATATAGGTTTTACAAATATATTTTACTATTTTAATGTTTAATAACTTTAAAAAATGTTCAATTGTTTTAAAAATGTTATATTTAGACTTTTAGGATGTTTTTGTATTGTTTTAAATTTATTGTTAGTCACCTTGAGTCACTATATCAGGAGAAAGGCAGGATATAATAAAATAAATAATGAATAGGAATTCTGCGAGCTGAAGTCCAAAACACCTGAAGGACCAAAGTTTGGAAACCACTGGCCTAAACCTTGAAACCATGAACTAGAGCTTACATAACACTCTACTAACTCTTGACTTGTAACTTGATGGTTCAACTATCTGCTATTGGTCTACTCAGAAGGAAGTCCCACTGCAGTTAATGGAGCTCCTTCAAGGCAAACAGACAGAACCAGGAGAGTGTATGTCCTTTGAATTGCTTATATTAAAAAAATAATAACCCCCCCCCCCCCCATTTCAAGGACTCTGAATAAAACAGATTTATGAAGCTACAAATGTGTATTTTTGTGTGTATTAGTCTTCAGATTTTTTTTTTGAAAATTTAACATTTGAAATAGAAGGACATCTCAGAGTGAAAGGAGAGTCCTGATATTATCCTCTAAGGACTAGTAGTCAGCTTTCTCCTTTTCTCTGCCATCACATCAATTGACATTCAGGATGTTTTGTGTACTGCTATTAAGAGTGTCTAATAAGGAAAAGAAATACTTTCCTTCCATTTATGTGTCGTCATTGTTATTACTTTACTTCCAAATGCCACTTAATTAAAAAAAAAAAGAGAGAGAGACTTGCTAAATTACTAAGTGGAAAAAAACATACAAGGAAAGGGAGATGTTTGTTGTTCAGTAATAAAATGTCCTGATTTTGAAAATTAAACATTTCAGCAACATCATTTCCTTTATTACATAGTAGGTATTAAAGAAGAATGTTTGTTGAATGCTATTTCAAATGACAGTTTAGCTTATTATTTATCCAGTTCTGTAATAGATAAAAAGATAAAATACTTCTCCCTCTGAATCATTTAAAATGCAACTTGATGCCCATGCAACTTACCCACAGATTCAACAATAAACACGAATGAATATTTGCTGCTGTTGCATGGATTTTTTTTGTGTCTTCTAAATCACAGAATGGATTAGGAATTAAACTAGAAATGAGATGAAAAAAGCGCCTCAGAGCTGTAATCAAACATCCATTCCAACAGCTGAAACATGTTATTACATCTTTTTGCTGATTTACAGAACCTGAAGAGATTTCATAATCATCTTCCATATTAAAACAAGGGGAACAGAGGCACATTTCAATAACAATAGCTGTTGTTTAGAGAATGACAATCATGTCCAGGAGTGTTCTGTACATCAGACAACATGGAGAGAGTTGTGTGGTGCCTGTTATTTTTCATTGTTTCCCAAAGAATTGTGCAAATGGATGTTAAGGAATGACGACAACTAGTTCAAAAGTTAAATATAATATCCAGAGGCTCTGTCAGTTCCAGGTTAGAGAACAGGGTGGGGAGATATAGGAGACTGACTGTTTAAAATCTGAAACTTAAATGCATCTGCTATCCTGACTTTGGAACAAGGTCCCCTCCCTCTCTCCAAAGAAAGTTGGAAATATTCCACAGCAATATCTTGGTTAAAAGATGGCAGCAGAAATTAAACAATACAGCCTCATTTATATTTTCTGTTAAAAGAATAAGGATCTCATCTGGAGCTCATAAAAGCATGGATTGTGGCAAAGAGATGGGCAGCAATGGGATTTATTATGAGTGAATCTTGCTTCACTCTGTGTTATTTTCAAACATATAGTTTATTTTTCCCCCCCCGGTGTCTGTCACAAATCCTAAAATACCATTACAGAGTTAGCAGATGGTTCCCAAGTATTCATACCTGATAAAGCCTCCTGGGTGATCAAGCACTGAAAAATCAATATATTTTTTCAACTTTCAATGGCTAGCTATTCAGTTTCATTACATCTCGCTATTCCTCCATGGCTACTGTGATATGGACACTTACTTCACCATTGCATTAGGCTCTAATCTCTGGACCCGCTGATACAGGCAGTTAATGAATAGCTATTGTACCACCACTGTATGCTTCGCAATTCTTCTGATCTCAGTAGGATGTTTCAAGTACTGTGATCTTGTGTTCAGTAACTCCCCATGCCCTGTTTCTTTCCTCCCATTTATTTCACTCATATCTCTCTACTCCTGCTGGTTCCATCATTAAGAAGAAGGGAGACTGTCTGTAATTAATCTTTAAAATAAATAGCCGCAATGAGTCCCATGATTGAGAAAGGCAGTAAATGAACATAAAGACCAAAGTGCCATCAAAAACTAACAGTTTTGCCCCACTGATTTGCCCTATTCCACTGAGGACAACATGGTCCATTGGTGGTCTTCTGAGGTGGTCCTCACCCCACAGGATTTTTGCCCTCTGTGCTCCTTCCATGGCAGGTCCACAAAGGTCCCTGAGGGTGCATTTATACACTGTGAACATAATGCAGTTTGATACCACTTTAGCTGTCATGGCTCCAACCTATGGCATCATGGGATTTGTTCTTTTGCGAGGCACCAGCATGCTTTGGTAGAGAAGGCTAAAGACCTCGTAAAACAATAAATTCTAGGATTTCATAGGATGGAGCTACTTAAAGTGGTGTTAAATTGCATTATTCTATAGTCTAGATGCACCATGAGTCTCATTTCATCAGGATAGCCAATGAGTTGGTAGGATGGGCCAAACGAGATTCAGCCTCAACCTCTTTTGAGCTAGGGAGTTTAGTGGGTCACCTTTTACTAGCCACCTCTGATATAGTGGGCAATAGGCAGATTTTATTGAGTAAAAGAACAAAATGGTGCAGAAGAAATAGACCATATGTGGACTACTATGAGAAGCCATTCATGGAAGCCAACCATACTTGGAGAGAGAAATCACAGAAGTTCAAGTGGGGTTCAGAAAAGAAAGAAGCACTAGGGACCACATTGTAAATATATGAAGGCTCATGGAGTACACTAAGGAATTCCAGGAAAAAGTCAGCATGTGCTTTATGGACTATAGCAAAGCCTTTGACTGCATAGACCATGAAAACCTATGCATGGCTCTTAAGGTAGTGTCATCACATCTGGTAGTCCTGATGAGAAATTTGTACTTAGGACATAAGGCTACTGTTAGAACAGTATACAGAGAAACAGAATGGTTCCCAATTGGCAAAAGAATCAGGTAAGTTTGCATTCTATCACCCTATCTGTCCAACTTGTATGCAGAAAACATCATACAAAGAACAGGCTTAGACTCAGAAAAAGGAGGAGTAAAGCTAGGAGGAAGAAATATCAACAGTCTAAAGATATGTAGATAACAACATAGCAGAAAACATCACAACTTAGAACAATTTTTAAAGAAGGTAAAAAAAAAGTGGAAAGGCAGGCTTAATGCTGAACATTTAAAAAACAAACAAACAAACAAACAAACAAATAAATAAATAATGACCACGGAGGAACTACACGAATTCAGCCTAGACAAACTGGAAATTGAAATAGTTAAGGAGTTCCCCTACCTTGGATCAAACATTAATCAGAATGGAGATTGCAATCAAGAAATCAGAAGACTACAAATGGAAAAGACAGCCATGAAGGAACCAGACAAGATCCCAACGAGCAAAGATATACAACATAACTCTAAAGTAAGAATCATCCAAGCCATTGTATTCCCCATTACCATATATGGATATGAGAGCTGGACAGTGAAGAAGGGCTGAATCTGCTCTGACCAGAAGTGGGCCTGAACCCTGCAGACTGCATGGCCTGCTCCCAAGGTGGGTCTTGCACTCAGAGGTGAACAGGAGTTGGATTATCCAAGCTCCTTTTTGCTGTGGTCCAAAGGACAGGAGTGCAGTTTTGGCACAAATTCCAGCTGCTTTGGAGGCATGTATCGTTTAATTGGCACACCTCCAAAGTAGCCAGAAGCCACCTCATTCCATCCATCTGTTTCACCCTGAAGTCAGATAAGAGGGAAATCGATGGCATTTGAGATGTGGTGCTGGAGAAGAGTGTTGAGGATACTGTTTGACAGCCAAGAGGCCAAACAAGTGGGTCCTTGAACAGATAAAGCCAGAAATATCCCTGGAAGCCAAGATGATCAGATTGAGGCTGTCATATTTTAGCCACATCATGAGAAGGCATGATTGGATGGAAAAGACAATAATGCTAGGAAAGGTAGAGGGTAATAGAAAGGGAAGAAGACCACATGCCAGATGGATAAACTCAATCAGGGAGGACACTGTCATGAAATGACAGGAACTAAGTAGAGCAGTGAAGGATAGGGCATGTTGGAGATGTCTTATATACAGGGTCACCATGGGTCGGGGATGACTTCAGGGCAGTTAACAACAACAACAATGAGAAGTACTTTTTCTGGTTCATTTTTCTTCTGGAAAGCCAGGTTGTGGGGACGTAGGGCCTTTACAGATGGCCCGTTTCAGGTAGCTCTGGGCCACCCCTGCTAGCAGCAGATTGGGGCCATGGCAACCCCATGCTGTGGCCCTGATCCTTCCTTTTGCCTTCCCTAAAAGAGCAGCAAAATGTTACTCCTTTAAGGGGCAGCAAAAAGCCACCCTAAGAGCTGGTGCCATGGCTCTTCTGTGCCCTTTTGGCACAACATGTCTACACGCTGCACCAGGAGGGTGTCCTGATGCCATGCACCATGTAAATGGGCGCATGGCATCAATACGGCAGCAGGGTGGGGTTGGGGTTGGGGTGGTGGGTGTGCAGCTGCCCCACCCCAACTCCACCCCCAGGCCAGCCCTTTAGGCTGGTCTGCAATGCCCCGTATTCTTAGCTTATTCAAAAAGAACTCATTTGTCTCCCAGATATTTTATCTCTGTTGCCTCCTCTTCACTCATATGATTGATCATATAGGCATTTTCACCTGTGCCCCACAGCTCATGGAACAAAAAGATAATTTAAGGACCTTTGCAGACTGCCAGAAATAGTGCAAATTGAGTCCACTTTAAGGGTTAGGGTTAGTGCTAGGGAATCATGGGAATTGTTTTTTTCCCCTGAGACATTGCGCCTTCTATGTCAGAGAGCTCTGGTGCCACAATAAAATACAGTTCCCATGATTCGCTAACCCTAACCCTTAAAGTGGACTCAATTTGCACTATTTCTAGCAGTCTGCAAAGGCCCTAAGTCACTGGGTATATTTAGACTGGAGAAGATATGGTCAAGAGGTGATATGATAGCCCTGTTTAAATATTTGAAAGGATGTCATGTTGAGTATGGAGCAAGCTTGTTTTCTGCTGCTCCAGAGAAAAGGACCTGGAGCAATGGATTCAAACTACTGGAAAGAAGATTCCACCTAAACATTAGAATAACCTTCTGACAGTAAGAGCTGTTTGACAGTGGAACACACTCCCTCAGAGTGGGGTGAATTCTCCTTCTTTGGAGGTCTTTAAACAGAGGCTGGATGGCTATCTGTCAGGGGTACTTTGATGCTGAGTTCCTGTATTGCAGAAGGTTGGGCTGGATGGCCTTTGAAGTCTCTTCCAACTCTACAATTTTATGATTCTATGATTCACTGAGGTGTTTCATCAACTTAGACCCACTATGTCATGGAAGTACTCAAGGCCAAGATATGAAGCATGTGTGGGATCTCCACTGTCCCTCTGAGTAGACTAGATGAAAGTGAAGTCATGGGCTGCAAAAGTGAGCACCATGTTGGTGGACCTGAGCTTTGGGAAAGCAGTTGACAAAATGTAGTCCAGGTGCCCTTTCACACTATGCAGTTATAGAACTGTGGTTCCACTTTAACTGCCATGGGTGCATCCTATACAATCCTGGAGTTCCATGGTTTAATGAGACAGTAGAGCTCTCTAAATGAGAATTCTAAGTAACTTCCCTTAACTGAAAATCACAATGGCAGTTAAAGTGCAATCATAGTGCTTAAATTTGGTAGTGGAATGAAGCCTATAAGCTAGGATCACAGAATCATAGAGTTGGAAAGGCCTATGGGCTATCAGGTCCAACCTCCTATTCAATGCAGGATTACCAGCTAGAGCAGTGATTCCCAAACTCTTGTCTTCCAACCTCCTATTCAATGCAGGATTACCAGCTAGAGCAGTGATTCCCAAACTCTTGTCTTCCAGTTTTGAACTTCAGCTCCTACAAGGCTCAGCCATCTTGGTTAATGGTATGGGATTCTGGAAGCTGAAGTTCAAAATACCTGGAAGGCCAGAGTTTGGGAATCACTGAACTAGTACATCCCCAGCAGATAACTGCCCAGCCTCATTCTGAAAACAAGCAGAGAAGGAGACCTCTAAGCAATTGGTTTAATTGCCGATCCGCTTTCACTGTCAACAAGTTTCTTCTAATGTTCAATTGAAATCTACCCTCCTGTAACTTAAAATCATTAGACCTAGTTCTTCCCTCTGAGGAAGCAGAGAACAAGCCTGCACCCTTCTCTTTGTAGCAGCCTTTGAGGTATTTAAAGAGTGTGATCATGTCACCCTCCCCAGTCTTCTCTTTACTAAGCTGAACACGCCCAGCTCCTTCATATGTTTTGTTTCCATACCTCTTGTCATCCTCATTGCCCTTCTCTGAACTTGCTCCAAGTTGTTGATATCCTTCTTAACATGAGGTGCCCAAAAGTGAATGCAATACTCCAGATGTGGCCTGACTTGGCTGCTACTTCCCTTGACTTGGAAACTATGCTTCTATTAATGGATGCTAAGATAGCATTATCCTTCTTTGCTGCAGCCTTGCACAGCTGGCTCATGTTGAACTTACAATCAACATTAATCCCAAGATCCTTTTTGTATGTAGTACTGCTAACCCAGAGGAGCCAACATGGTGCAGTGATCTGAGTGTTGGACTATGACCCTGGCAACCAGGATTTGAATCCTTGCTCAACTGTGTAAAGCCACTGGGTGTCCTTGGGCAAGTCACACTCTCTCAGCCCTCAGAAAATCCTGTAATGAGGTCATCATAACTTGAAAACAACATAGAGACATACAAAACAACAACTGCTGAGCCAAGAACCCCCCATCCTATACCTGTACATTTGATTTTTGGTTTCTACATTTGATTAAATGTAGAATTCTGGATTATTCTCTGCTGAGTTTCACTTTATTAATTTCAGCCCAGTTTTCTAGTTTATCAAAGTCCTTTTGAATTCTGTTCCAATCTTGCAATGTGTCAGCTACCCCTCCTAGGTTTTTTTATTATCTGAAGAATACATAGGGATCATTGATAAAAATATAGAAGACTGTTGACTCGAGGACAGAATCCAGTGTCACTCTACTTGAGACCTTCTTCCAATCTGAAGCACAGCCATTGATGACAACTCTTGGAACATAGTTTTCCACCCAATTATAATGGATTCATCTGATGGTGTTTCTCTCTATTCCATATTTAGTAAGTTTGCTAATCAAGATATTTTGGGAAATCTTATCAAATGCTTTGCTGAAATCCAGATAAATTACGTCTACAGCATTCCTACCATCTACTAAACTGGTGAACTGATCAAAAAAAGATATAAGATTAGTTTGGCAGAATTTGCTCTTGACAAACTCATGCTGGCTCCTACTAAGTACAGCATTATCATCAAGATACTTGCAAGTCTCCTGTATAATCCATACTAATATTTTTCATGGTATGGAGGTCAGGCTGGGTGGCCTGTAGTTTCCTGGATCTTCCTTTTTGCCTTTTTTGAAGAGAGATATAATTGCTCATCTTCAATCCTTTGGCACCTCATCCATTCCCAGTTCCTCCTGGGATGCAGTTCATCTGACCCTGCATACTTGAACTCATTTAGGATAACTAGTTGATTCCTGATTAATTAATTAATCTTGATGTACAACCCTGATTCCTTACTAAGGTATCTGCTGCTGTACACAGTCCTTTCTTTGGGAGACAACTGAAGCAAAATAGGAATTGAACAAGTTCTGCCTTTTCATTGTAACCTGTTAGCATTTTACCATCCCCATTGAGCAGCAATCCCACCACTTCTTTCATCATTCTCTTTCTTTGAAGAAAAAAAAACCCTTCCATTATAAAAATAAATAAATAAAAACCCTTTGGGAAAAGAAGGGCCTAGCCAGTCTCAGCTCATCTGAGCATTAGCTTTCCTTATACTATTCCTGCAAGCTTAGGCTACACATCTGTATTCTTCCCTGGTGGTTGTCCTTCTTTCCATTCTTTATCCATTCTTTTTTCTTTTCACCTCCTCCTTGAGTTTACTGTGCAGAAACATTGGCTTTTTTCAAAAGTTTCCAATTTTTCTTCTTCCATGGAATTGTTTGTGTTTGTGCTCCTACTTCATCAAATCCCACTCATGCTGGGTATTTTTTTCTCTTTAGCACCTCTAGCCATGGGATTCTAACTAGAATTTGTTATCGTGGTCATGCAGTGCATGATGTACCACGTCAACGTTTGGCACCAGGATCACCACCTTCTGGGATGCAGGCAGAAGCCTGTGAGCTGGAGAAGCACCTCTCCCCTTCCAGAATGAGTGAAGAAACACTGCAGACAGGTGTCTCACAGATGAGGCTTTTAATCTTAGTTCCACTGTATACAAAACTATTATACAACACCTACGCCATACACTGTCCACCATCACAACAACCCACACTGTGACTTGAGGCACCTCCTTTATATAGCAAGGGCTCCATGTGGCCTTTTGGCCCTGCCTCTTCCTCTTGTGTCACAATGGAACCTGTCACCCATGCAGGGTGACTTTGCAGTTTTGCAGCCTTTTGCAGCACTTTACTGCACTTGGTGACCATCATCTGATGTCACTTCCCATGACTCAGCAGCAGGTGGAAAGATGCCTTGTCATCCTGACTGCAGTGACCCTTTGTTGCCCACTCACTATTATATCCCACAATGTACATTTTCCTTGGGACTCTATCTCAACAATCCCCTCCAAAATGTACAATGTGTGCATAAAACTTGATTCATAACATGGAATGTGTTCTCATAGACCTTCCCATTCCACCATGTCATATCCCACCAGCCTGACACCTTCTGATGTCCTCCCAGTGGCACCCAGTGCCCTGGTGTATCTGTCTGCTGCGCTGTCTTCCGACCCATGTTTTCCAGACCCAGAACAGCATTCTGGTTTTACCAGCAGCACTCTTTTAATATAGACACCCCAGGAATCTATCAGAACTGGGTTATGATCGGACCAGATTTTTGGTATGGTTTTATATCTTATAACTTTAGTTAACAAATGGTCTGAAATCCAAATCATATCCAAACGTGGATGTGATTTATGTCTATTTGAGTAGAAAGTAAAGTCTCTTTCATTGCCTTGCTTTATTCTAAATATGTCTTTCAAATTTAATAAATCCACCATAAAAAAAAACTCTTTAGGTAATCTACCTTGCTTGTTTTTAATGGGTTTAGCCGATTTTCGATCAATCTCAGGATTTACCACACCATTGAAGTCCCCGAGCATTATTATATTTTCGTATTCCAAATCTAATAAGTCAATTCTCAAGTTTTTAAAAAACTTATTTTTATTGTCTAAGGGACCATACACCCCTACAAGGACATATTGCTTAGATTCCACCAAAATTTGTACTATTAAATAAAAACCCTCGGGGTCACTTTTAATTATCTTTGGATCAAGTTTCGGATTAATATAAAGTGTCACTCCTCTTTTTTTAAAGGGACAAGCCGCAGTGAATTCCATGCCTAATCTGGGGTTTCTTAAATATTTAAAATCCTTATCTCTAATTCTGCACTCCTGAAGGCAACAGATATCCAACTTTTGTTTTTGAAGATAATGAAAAACTTTCTTTCGTTTTTGTGGGGTATTTAATCCCTGTACATTTAAAGTGAGTATTCTAATTTGGTTAAGATGTCCCATTTTCAAGTTTTATAAATTCGACAAATTCAACAAATACTCTAACTTAAGGAAAAACACAATAAATTTAGCCGGAAAGTCTCAATTCTTCTAATTTAAGTATATAATATATAATCAAATTAAATCACTAATCATCAAAATATTCCTCTGTACCAATTGGTGAAGTCACATTAACACAATCAAAGTCTCTATTGACTTCTCGATCATCTTTTCTCACAACTTCAATTTCCAACATTTTTTGTGGGTCATCCTCATTGTCATCCTCTTCCTCATCTTGTCTTCCTTGTTCTTCATCTTCGTCATCTTTATCTGAGTCAGTTCCGACTAGCTCGTCTCTCGAGTCCCTCAAATCTCTGAGATGTTCCATCGGGGCACACGCACCTAAATCATCTACATTTTGTTGTATGTTAAGTTCCTCGCTTCTCTCTTTGGGAGCAGCCCCATCTTTGTCTCTTGTCTGATTTTTATGTCTGCCCATATGTTGTTTCACAAATTTATTGGCTTGCTCAGGTGAAGAAATTTTAATTTTTTTCTTGTTCCACCAGAAGCTCAAACCTTCTGGCAGTTCCCATCTATAAGGAACTTCTTCTCTTTTGAGCAGACTTGTTAGAGGAGCATAGCTTTGACGTTTCCTCAGGAGACGGCCCGGTATATCTTTCAATATTTTAAGAGATTGTCCTTCAATTTGGAATGGTGTCTGGTTATGCCTTGCCAAAAATAAATCTCTATTTTGTCTTCTCACAAAATTTACTATAATGTCTCTAGGCAATCTTTTTTGCTTTGCAAATGCAGAATTAACTCGAAACAAAGTGTCTATTTCTGAATACATGCTTTGTAAATTTTGTCCCAAAAATTCTGCCATTTTAGGTATAATTTTAGCTGATAGATTTTCGTCTTTTTCTTCAGCCAATCCTCTTATTTTAATTGTCTTTTCTCTAAGCTTTTGTTCCAGGATAGCTACTTCATCTAGGTCGTTCTCTCTTCTACTTTCCATTTTTGCAAATTGTGACTCTGTTTTATCACTTGCATATTCTAAGATTTCCACTCTTTTCTTTATACTTTGCATTTCTGTCAACAAAACATCCACTTTTTGATTGATCTCCCTGAGGTCAGACCGAATTTCTTGCCTCACCTCTCTCTTAAAATCAGACATCTGTGCTGTGAAATTGCTAACCATTGAGTCCATTTTCTCAAGCAACAGTTGCCTGATATCATTGCTTTTTGTCTTCTCTGCAGACAGTCGTCTTTGGCTCTGACTTTGTGAAGCCATTTTCTATGCCTGGGCTCTCGTAGTCATTATTAATAATTTTACAGTCCAGTATTCGTCTCCACAATTTACAAAACGTATCTTATCTAGACCAGTGCAGGTGTCCTGTCAAGGTCAGAGTCTCGATATGTGTCATATAGTTAAACTTCTGACACCACATACAATAGCGCCAAAGTTAGAGTCAAGTGGGAACAAAATAGTGAGAGTGAAAGCAAAAATGGAACTCACACAGAAAAGATTTCCAAAACAGCGGTCGTCTTAAGATTTTTAAAGTCTCGTCCAGAAACTTAACTTTGAATAAACAATCCAATCTAGAGAAAAGAGAACGGAGAATTTAAATATAATCTTTCTGAGAGATATCTCTTCTTCCTCTTTTAATTGCCCAATCCAATCCAGTTCAGTCCAGTCCAATCATCAACAACAAATCACCAGTTGATTCTCATTTGTAGATATATGAATATATAAATATATGAAAGTTTATAAATAAAGGGGTAAATTTATAAAAAGTCTTTTCTTGTGTCCTGAAGCTCTCTCTTTGCAAGAGACCTTCTTCCCTTTCCTTTTCCTTCAACTCCAAAGAAAGAAAAAATGACGTCCGAAGGAAACAAAACGCAAAAAGACTGGATAATTTTACCTTCAGGTCTTTTCTATCCAACCATCTGTCAGTGCTGGTCATCAAAATAAATCATATTTTAAACTGAAACAATTTAAAATTGGTGGCTCCCCTGGGGCAATTCCCATTCTGTTGCGGGATCGTGGGTTGCTCTTGTGTCCCTGGAAGTCTAACCGGAGATCGGGAATCTGTTGTAAAAACCCCGGCAAAACCAGAAAAGACTTCTGTGGGATTTCCTCCGAGCCCCCTCTGGGCTCCTTATTTCAAAGGAGCACTTTCCGGACCCCAACCCTTGTGTCGGGAGGATCCAAAGATCACCACAACATAAGACGGACACTGGAGCTTTAACGATGTGCATCTTGTCGAGGAGCCATAGCCAACCGGGAGTCCCAGGCTTAGATCTTCTATCCACTCAGGACCTTGGGCTTTGAGCTTCTGTTCACGGTGCCATGCCTGATTGTACTGACAACCTCTCATGTCTGTCTACCTGTAGGGCCTTAGTGAGGATGTCTGCTACATTGTCCTCCGAACTAATGTAGACCAGACTCAGAACACCATTCTGTACCAATTCCCTCACATTCTGGAACCGCACCCCTATGTATTTCATCCTATTCTTCAGATTCTCTGCCTCAGACATGGCAATGTAAGACTGTGAGTCCTCATGTACAACTGTTGGACCTGTACACTTTTCACCCAAGTCCTCCAGCAGCTGCTTCACCCACTACACTTCTATTGCCAACTCAAATAATGCAGCAAACTCAGCTTCTGAAGTACTCAGTGCCATACAGCTCTGCTTTCTGCTCCTCCAAACCACAGGACTGTCTGCAACCTTGATCAGCAAACCAGTCACAGACTTCCTGTCCTGAAGCTCTGAGGCAAAAGAGCTGTCCACAAAACATTCCAGCTGTGTCTCAGTTCCCTGCAGCACTAGCTTCCTTTCCTTGCTCCCTTTCAGGTATCTCAGCAACCTCTTCACTGCTGTCCATTCCTCCACCTTCGGACTGCTGACTCTTCTGCTCAAGACACCTACAGCAAAGGAAATGTCTGGCCTGGTGTTATTGGCAACAAAAAGCAAACTGCCTATCACTGACCTGTACAGGTCTGAATGTTCAAATACTTTGTCAGACTCACTACTAGCATGACCAGGAGTCATTGGGCTCTTTACCACCTTGGCACTTTCTAAACCACACTTCTCCACCAACCTTGGTCTGACTCAACAAGATCTTACCATCCTCTGTTCTCTCCACTCCAATCCCAAGGTATGCCTTGAGGTTTCCCAGGTCCTTCAGCACAAATTTCTTTGCTAGCTCCTCCTGCATAGTCTTTACTTCCTGCTTAGTCTGAGCAGCCACACACAAGTGATCTACGTAAATCACTAGTGTGACCCCTCTTTTCATGTACACGCAAACATCTGCTATGCTGCACTTGTTGGAATATGGATGGGTTATACAGTCAATGGTGAAATGTAGAGATGTGTGTGTGGAATTTTTCTCATGAGAACAGCATCAGAGAAACAAAGAAAACTCAGACCAGATGGCCCTAGTAGACATAAACAGGACAGTGTTAGCTGGGAAAGAGATAACAAATACAAAACAATTTTAGATCATGGGAAAGTAGTCACATGAGTGGATGATGGACAGCAAGGGGCTGGGTTAAAACACATCATACAGGCATTATCCAATCAGCATAAGGTTAACGCCCAGAAGGTGGAGTAGGGGAAGGGCCTAGAGATTCCTTTGTCCAGAATGTTTATATTGTAAGCACTGTGTGTGTGTGTGTGTGTTCAGCAGTGGTTTTAACTATGGAGTTAGTTTTTGGCTTTTAGTATGTTTATACTGCTTTTACAGTGTAACTCCTGGATCTGGAAACATGGATCTGTAATATTTTGTTTTCTACCACATCAGCAAGATGTGATCCTATGGTGGACTGTATGTTTTCTTTATTTTTTATTTTATTTTATGGAACAATAAAGCTCCACTTTAGATCTATATGATTTGTCTGCATGCTTTCAGCATGGGAAGACTGATGAAGGAAGCTGGCTTCCTGAGCTCTGCTGCATTTCAATCACACTACAGCCAAATAATCAACAAAGGTTATGGGCTCTCAGACATGTCTTCAGCAGCACAGAAAGGAAACAGAGGACTGTGTCGGAGGAATCATGGCTTCTGGAACTCATCAGATGTGAGTAGAGCAATGCATTTCTGCATGGTTTCAAAGAGCTGTCTGGCCCTTTGGCTGAATGCAAAGGCTTTTTAAAGAACTGATTCTGGCCTGAGCATTTCAAAAAGACAGTTTTTCTTCAAAGAGACTGGAGGGTGGAAGGCTGCTAAAAGACTCTTTTGTGTAACAAGTGTGAGTCACAATGGAAGCAGTGAAGTTTTCAAAACTCACAGACCAGAATTACCCCTCCAGGAGCATATATGCGAAGTTGCTACTGGTGAGGGAAAATCTTTGAACGATAGTCCAAAATGGTCTTCCACAGGTGCCCACTCCAGCAGTTGTGGAAAGGAATGACTGTGCCTGCACCACCTTAAATCTCATCTTATCAGAAGGACAATTAAATTATGTGAGGGAGAAAACTTTGGCTAAGAATATTTGGGATTCCCTGAGGGACATTCACCAGTCTGCTTCAGCTTTAGCCAAAATGACGTGGTGCAAGAAACTGTATGGGCAGAAAATGGAGAAAGGTCAATTTCCAGAACAACATCTGGAAGTGATGAGGGACTTATTTAACCAAGTACAAGTGAGAGGAGTGGAAATTCCTCAACTTCAAAAGGCGTTTATCCTTCTGGGGTCACTTGCATCTAGTTATGATAACATCTTGCATGGTTTGCAAGGAGTGCCTGAAGCACAGATTATTATGGAGCTAGTGGCTTCTAGAGTTCTTGAAGAAAGCCAGCGCTGGAGATTTGAAGCAGGACAATGCAAACAGGTGTCAGCAGCTTCAAAGTCCTCAAATGCTACAGAGGGAGTGTCCAGAGAGATGCAGGCAGGGAAGGCAGCTGTTTCCAAGGAAAAGATATGCGTCTACTGCAAAAAAGCAGGTCATTTGAAGAAGGACTGTAGGAATTTGCACCAGACAAGAAGAAAAATCAACAATCCAGAGACTTTGTGGGAAACAAAGGAACTGCAGCTGTTACACAGAGCTGTGACAGTGTGACTCAACAGGTGGTGAGCCCAGTCTAGATTTTGGACAGTGGTGCCACTGGGCATATGGTAAATACTCCTGAGCTACTCAGAAATAAGAAACCCTCCACAATGAACTCTGTTGCTTTAGCTGATGGAGCAGCAAGAGAAATCCAAGAAATGGGAACTGTCTACATTCCTGGTTTTGGTAAAACTTTTGATAATGTTTTGTGTGTGCCTAAATTACAAAACTGTTTAGTTAGTGTGTCTGCTTTGACAACAGAAGGGTATAAACTGCAATTTGTGGGGGATGAATGCATAATTTCCAAAGATGGGGAAGTTTGTGGAAAAGCTTTAAAGAAAGACAGAATGTATTACATGATAGATAAGGCAGAATGTGCAGTTGTACAAAATGTGCCTCTGCATTCAAACTGTATTCATTATTTTCACAGAGTGATGGGTCGTAGTGGTTTTAATAGTCTTGGGAAACTGGAGGAAATTTGTCCAGATTTTAAAATGTTACCCTGTTCAAATCACCTGGAGTGCTCAGTTTGCAGCAGGATAAAATTGAAAGCTTTTACTGTGGCAAAGTGAAGCAAACACATTGCAAGACATCCATTTGAGATGGTTCATTGTGATATTTCTGGTCCAACAGTCAAGTCACTAAGGGGCAGCAAATATTTCATGGTGATTGTGGATCACTTCACCAGGTTTTCTTATGTGATGCTTCTGAAAGAAAAGAGTGAAGCAGGAGACAGACTTAAAGAATGGGTGAACATGATTGAAAGAGAATTTGATTACCAAGTGGGGTCTTTGGTTACAGACCGGGGAGGTGAATTCTTATCTCACAGTTTGGGAAACTGGTTGAGAAAGAAAGGGATTAGTCACAATACAACCAATCCTGGAGTTCCTCAAGAGGATGGATTGGCAAAGAGACGAATTGGTGTCCTAAAGCAATTGAAAGATTGCATGATGTTAGATGCAAGTGCACCTGAGAATCTCTGGGGTGAGGCAATTCTTACAGCTAATTTTCTGGCAAATCATACCTGGAATTCAGCCATAAAGAACACACCTTTTTACATGCTTTATGGAAGAGCACCTAATCTGAAATACCTTAGGGTGTTTGAGCAGTATGCAAATGTCTATGTGCCAGCAGCTTTCAGAAAGAAAAATCAGCCCAAATGGAGAAGGTTGGTGTTTGTGGGGTATTCTGGGAATAGCTACAGGTTTCACCTTGGAGGTGGAGAAATTTTGCTTTCCAGAAGTGCCAACTTTGAGAAACATTCAGGTTGGGACAAAGTGCACAACAAGGAAGTTTTTCTGAAATTGGGGGAGTTAGTAACATCTACCATAAATGGAGGGGTGGTGAAACAGGAGTCAGCTTCTTTAGATAGTGAAGCTAGTACATCAGATCAGTCAACACAAACATGACCAACTACATCCAGGATGTCTGAGACAAAGAGACACAGGGATAGGGATCCTCACACAAGTTCTGACACTGAAGATGAGGGAGATAGAACAAAAATTTTCATTCCAAGACAAACACAACAAGTCAGAAAACAACCAGATCATTTTGTAGTACAAGAAGCTAGAGTTTGTACAGTTGTGGTTGATGAACCAGAAAATTACAAAGATTTGCAGAGTTTTCCTGATGAGGAAAGGAAGAAATGGTTGTCTGCTATGATGCAGGAATACATGTCTTTGGTAGATAAAGAAGTGTTTGAAATTGTTGAAAGACCTAAAGATCACAAGGTGATTGGTTGCAAATGGGTTTACAAGAGAAAAGTGATGCCAGATGGTAGTCAGAGATACAAAGCTAGACTGGTAGCAAAGGGTTTTGCTCAGCAGAGGTTTGAGAATTTTGACAAGACATTTTCTCCAACAGCAAAGCCTGAGAGCCTGAGATTGGTTTTGGCTATAGCGGCAAGGAGAGGTCAATTGGTGCAACATTTTGATTTTGAGACTGCATACTTGAATGCTTGTCTTGAAGAAACTGTGTTCATGGAACAACCTTTGGGTTTTGAACAATACAGTGACAGAAGGGTGTACAAATTGAAAAAGGCTTTGAATGGATTAAAACAGAGTGCTAGAAGTTGGAATCTTTGCATTCATGAAGAGCTTGTGAAGCTTGGTTACAAACGCAGCATCACTGACGCATGTGTTTACACAAAGGGAGATGTTATGTTAGTGATTTATGTTGATGATTTGTACATGGCAGCTAAGTCCAAACAGGAGATTCAGGCAGTGAGGAAGGAATTGTCAAAGAATTTTGTTGTGAAAGATCTAGGTCCTCTCAGATCCTATCTTGGAATTGAGGTGCAATGGACTGAGGATGGCAGTTGTTTGTCAGCAGAAGAAGATTGAAAAGCTGATTGAGAAATGTGGATTGCAAAGTGCAAAAGTAGTGAAAAGTCCTATGTCAGTTGGATATGTCAATGAAGAAACAACTAGAGAGTTTGAGAATCCGGAGTTGTTTCAGAGTATTGTTGATAGCTTAATGTTTATAGCAAATAACACCAGGCCTGATATTGTGTTTGCAGTTGGCGTGCTTAGCAGAAAAGCAAATTGTCCAAAAGTTGAGGATTGGAAAGATACCTGAAAGGTAGCATGGACAGGAAATTGAAGATACAGAACAGCCAGGTTGGGCTAGAATGTTTTGTGGATAGTTCATTTGCTTCAGAGTTGCATGACAGAAAAGTCAGTTACAGGATTGTTGATAAAGTTTGAAGAAAGTGCGATAGTTTGGAGAAGTAGAAAACAGAGATATGTAGCACAAAGTACAAGTGAAGTAGAGTTTGCAGCATTGTCAGAGATAGTCAATGAGATTCAATGGATTAAACAGCTACTTCAAGATTTGAATCAGGTTTGTTCTGGGCCAATATTGATTTTTGAAGATTCACAATCATGCATTGCCATGTCAGAGGTAGAAAATTTAAAGTGCAGAACAAAGTACATTGGAGTAAGGTACCAGAATGTCAGAGAATTGGTACAGAAGGAGTTGTGTGTCTACCGTATATAGAAACAAGGCATAATTTAGCAGACATTTTGACAAAACCATTGACAATTGAAAGACATGACCAGATGTCACGTCTACTCAGGATGTCACATTAAGGGTACAGTACTAGCCATTGTGCTAAGATAGTTTCACAACAGAAAATAGTGTGCCTCACACATCTCTACATTTCTGATGGGATTGTTGGAATATGGATGGGTTATACAGTCAATTGTGAAATATAGAGATGAGTGTGTGGAATTTTCCTCATGAGAACAGCATCTAGAGAAACAAAGAGAACTCGGACCAGATGGCCCTAGTAGACATAAACAGGACAGTGTTATCTAAGAAAGAGATAACAAATACAAAACAATTTTAGATCATGGGAAAGTAGTCACATGAGTGGATGATGGACAGCAAGGGGCTGGGTTAAAACACATCATACAGGCATTATCCAATCAGCATAAGGTTAATGCCCAGAAGGTGGAGTAGGGGAAGGGCCTAGAGATTCCTTTGTCCAGAATGTTTATATCAGGGGTAGGCAACATTTTTGAGCCAGGGGCCGTGTCGCTGACCCTCAGACTATTGGAGGGCCGAAGTAAATAAATAAATAAATAAATAATATAAAATTGTTTAATTTTTTTTTTAAAAAAATCCTACATACACTGCACACATCATATTTTGAACTAAAAAAAAACAAAACGGGAACATATACAATATTTAAAATGAAGAACAAGTAAAGTTAAATCAACAAACTTACCAGTATTTCAATGGGAACTATGGGCCTGCTTCTGGCTAATGAGATGGTCAATGAATCCCTGCTCAACCAGGGAAACCCACTGCCTGACCTTGAGCAAGTCACACCCTCTCAGCCTCAGAAGATGGTAAAGGCAAATCCCTTCTGAACAATGTCTTCTGAATACTTTGAGGACCCCTGGGCAAACCTATCATAGGTTGGCAGAATTGGTTCCAAGGAGGGGTTGCCTTTGTCTTCCTCTGAGGCTGAAAGTGTGTGACTTGCCCAAGGCCATCTGGTAGTTGATTCTCCAGATATATTAAAAAATGTATTAACTGAAATACAAAGACTGACATCTTAGTTAAACACCACAATCCAAAAATGTACCAGCATTTTCAGACATAGAAGGCTTGCAAAACTACAAATCCTTGCAAAACTACAAATCCCAGGATCCTATAAAAAAGAGCTATGACACTTAAATGTGAGGTCAAGCTACATTGTTTTTACAGTTTGGCACCACTTTCATGGCTCCATCTTGCAAAATCCTGAGATTTGCAGTTTGATAAGGCATCATTACTCTTGGGCCAGAGAAAGTTTGTAAAACTACAGATCACTGGATCTCACAGGACAAAACTTACAGCTCTTAAAAGTGGGGTCAAACTGCATTATTTCTTCAGTGCAATTTAAATCTATGAGTGCATCTGCACTGTACTGATAATGCAGTTTTGACCATGACAGGGTCAAAATAAGCCAGAAATGACTCCAAGGCACTGGATTATCCTGGCCAAGTCATACTCTCTCAGCCTCAGAGAGTGGAAATGGCAACCCCCCTCTGAAAAAACCTGCCAAGAAACCCCCCATGGTAGGGTCAAAATAAGCCAGAAATGACTCTAAGGCACTGGATTACCCTGGCCAAGTCACACTCTCTCAGCCTCAGAGGGTGGAAATGGCAACCCCCCTCTGAAGAAACCTTCCAAGAAAACCCCCATGGTAGGGTCAAAATAAACCAGAAACAACTCCAGGGCACTGGATTACCATGGCCAAATCACACTCTCTCAGCCTCAGAGGGTGGAAATGGCAAATCCCCTCTGAAGAAACCTGCCACAAAAACCCCCATGGTAGGGTCAAAATAAGCCAGAAATGACTCCAAGGCACTGGATTACCCTGGCCAAGTCACACTCTCTCAACCTCAGAGGGTGGAAATGGCAAACCCCCTCTGAAGAAACCTGCCAAGAAAACCCCCATGGTAGGGTCAAAATAAGCCAGAAATGACTCCAAGGCACTGGATTACCCTGTCCAAGTCACACTCTCTCAGCCTCAGAGAGTGGAAATGGTAAACCCCCTCTGAAGAAACCTGTCAAGAAAACCTCATGATAGCTTCGCCTGAAAGTCGCCATGAGGTGGAAACGAATTAAAGGCTTGCATACAACAGCAACAACAAAAACACGTTAAATAAGGCTTACCTGAATAGCCCCGTGCGGCCCTGAGGAGGGCTGGGGCAAAGCTCCCAGGCCCCAGGGAGTCCCAGAACAGCTCCGTGCGGCCCCGAGGAGGGCTGGGGCAAAGCCCCCAGGCCCCAGGGAGGCCCAGAACAGCCCTGTGTGGCCCCGAGGAGGGCTGAGGCAAAGCCCCCGGGCCCCAGGGAGGTGCAGAACAGCCCTGCGCAGCCCCGAGGAGGGCTGGGGCAAAGCCGCTGGGCCCCAGGGAGGACCAGAACAGCCCCACGTGGCCCCGAGGAGGGCTGGGGCAAACACATCATACAGGCATTATCCAATCAGCATAAGGTTAATGCCCAGAAGGTGGAGTAGGGGCCTAGAAAACAAAATAAAGAAAATAATTTTTTTAAATTTTATTTTATGGAACAATAAAGCTCCACTTTAGATCTATATGATTTGTCTGCATGCTTTCAGCATGGGAAGGCTGATGAAGGAAGCTGCTTTCTTGAGCTCTGCTGCATTTCAATCATACCACAGCCAAATAATCAACAGCTGTTGTATCCAAGCCTCACTTGCCCTTCTTGGCATCATCAAAACCAGGTGCTCGTTCCAGGTATACCTCCTCATCTAGCCATGCATTCAAGTAAGCTGTCTCGAAGTCAAAATGTCTTACCACTTGACCCTTTCTTGCAGCCAATCCCAACACCAACCTGAGGCTTTCAGGCTTCACAGTTGGAGAGAAAGTCTTATCGAAACTCTCAAAACACTGCTGAGAGAATCCTTTAGCTACCAACCTGGCCTTATACTTGTGGGTCCCATCTGGCATCTCCTTCCTCTTAAACACCTACTGTAACCTATGACCTTCCGGGCTCCTGGTCTATCCACCACTTCAAACATCTCCCTGTTCCCCAAAGATGAAAACTCACTGTCTATGGCCTCAAACCATTTCTCCTGTTCCTCTCTAGGGTAGGTGAGAAGTTCCTGGTAGCTTTGCAGCTAACCAGCCACATCAGTGCATACTCTGGCATTCTGCACAACAAAATGGTCAGGTGGCCTTCTGACTCTCTGAGTCCTCCTGGGGATGATTACCTTCATACATCCCTTCTCATCTTCACTATCACTACTCGTCTGTACCCATGCATCTGTGGATGGCAGTTGCTCAAACTTTCTGGTAGTGCTGGGTAAGGTCTGTGTACCTGTGGGTTCTTTGGAGGTACTAGGCTGGCCTTCTGGCATAACCTCTGGTGTTTCCACCCCTCCAGTTCCAGTACTGACTCCTTGTTGTTCCACTCTCACAAACACCTCCTGGTTCATGTGGATCTTTTCCCACCCAGAGTGTTTTTCAAAATTTGCACTCCTGGACAACAGGATGCAACCATTCCCTAGGTAAAACCTATAACTGTTCCCCTGATACCCCACAAACATCAATCTCTGCCATTTGGGGTCATCTTTCTTTCTGAAATTCTGGGAAACCAAGATATTAGCATACAGCCCAAACACCCTTATGTAGCTGAGATTGGGTGGCCTCCCATATAACATGAAATAGAGTGTTTGTTTGACTGCAGAGTTCCACACCCAGTCAGTGATGTGGCAGGCAGCCAGGATTGCCTTCCCCCAAAGTCCCTCTGGGGCCCCTGCATTGAGCAGCATGCAATCCATTATCTGTTTTAACACCCCAATCTTTATTTCTGCCAAACCGTCTTCCTGCGGAGTGGCTGTGTTAGTGGTGTTATGGTGGATGCCCTTCTGTTTCAGCCAATTGCTCAAGCATTGAGATAAAAACTCACCCCCATGGTCTGTCACCAGAGTACCAACCTTGTACTCAAATTCCCTTTCCACCATCTCCACCCAGTTCTTGAATGTGGCAGCAGCCTCATTCTTCTCCTTGAGTGTATAGACCAGGGGTTGGCAACCTTTCCCCTTTAAGGGCCGAGGGACTTCAGCTCCCAGAATCCCAGGAGCTATTGGCCAACATGGGACTATTGGCCAACATGGCTGAGGCTTCTGGGAGCTGAAGTCCCTCGGCCCTTAAAGGCGAAAGGTTGCCTACCCCTGGTATAGACATAGGAGTATCTGGTGTGCCTATCAACTACAACCATCAGACATTGGCTATTGCCAACAGATTTGGTGAAGGGACCAGCTAGATCGGCATGCACCATTTGAAATGGCCTCTGGGTGGTGCATTTGCTCTTTTTAGCAACAGGAAAAGCCTTCAGCTTTATTTTGCTGCATACAGAGCACTCCTGAGGTGGAAAACTTTCAATAAACAATATATTTTAGCTATCCTTGTTAGAAATGTGTTAGAATTGTAGAAAATAGATGCCAAGTTAGCCACATACAGAGAGGATTCTGGAAGTTGAGGCCTCTGAAAAAGAATGTAATGCTGGAAGATTTTAGCAGCAGGAATGTTTAGGATGTTCAGAGACAGATTGCCCTTTTGAAGGCCCTGTGCATTAAGACGCCAGAGCAATCATAATAAATCACTGATAATAGACACAGGCAACTCTGTGTTAAGGGGCCCAGGGTACCATCCTTGCTGATAAGAAACATTGGAATGTGGCTTAAGTGCATTATAATATATTCTGAAATCTTTACTCTCATTGCTTGAGATTCTATATGTTTAGAGTTTGAACTATCCAATGAGGTGTAAGAATTTGACTTCTTTGTTTGGAGGTGTATAAAATGAAGCCATTTTCTTCTTTTCACCCAAAACTTTGGAATGCTAATTCGTTTTGGGACTGCCAGCATAATAAACCTGTGTTTTCAAACTTCCATCAGTCTCCTCTCTTTCTCCTACTCTGCAAGTAACTGAAGTTTCTGGGAGCTCATAGCTCACAGTCTATTTTTTCCTGGTTTAACCACTAGTATATGTGTGGATAAATGTGTTTAAATATTCCCAAGACTTCTCCCACCATGAGACAATGATTTGCAATAAATTCTTGTAGGGATTTTTTTTCTCCTAGTGGAGTTGCTATATTACAGTCCCACTAATTCTAAGAACACTGAGTGTCAAATATGCTCCATGTGTGTTATTTAATTGCAATCTTCACAACCCTTTATTGTAAGGAGAATCAATATGGTTATCCCCCATACTACAGGCTGCTTGTCTACCACCTCAAGAATTGACAGGAGAAGCGAGATTACAACCTGGTGCCCTGCTCATTTTCTTAGCTACTTCATTGCACCAACTGAGTTTCATATTCCCCCCTCCTCCAAACTAGCACTCTGTATCAAAATTTGGAGAAGTTCCTCTCTCTTTTTTCTAAAACATTCAGAATCCCACAGACAAAATGGAAGCATAAATATAAATATTGATAACTTTAATATATCTATATTACTGCCTAAGAGATGGGGGTGAGAAGAGTGTTTATAAGCACCACATTTGAAAGAACGGTTTCTAATTAATAAATATCTTTCATATCAGCTTAAATGAACCCAATTCTTCTTTAAAAAATCTATTAGGTGGCTGATGGAAATAGAAAAGCCCACATGTTGCCATGAAGTTGTATTCAGTCCTTTACAATTAGTGCAAAAACAGGAGAATGCCAATGGCTTCAAACAGCAAATAGGTCACTCTTCATCTGAAGCATTACAGTTCAGTTCTGATCTGTAGTATATGCCCTATTTTGAGGATATCCTTTGTGATATTAAGACTTTTAAAAAAAAGAAAGTAAAGAAAGCCATTCGAATAAACCAGTGTATTTCATGATGTATAATTGTTATGTTATGTCCAGCAAAATGCTGAGACTCCAAACTTCAAAGACTGCTACACATTTTGCCTTTTTCTCTTTTCTTTTCTTTTCTTTTCTTTTCTCCTCCTCCTCCTCCTCCTCTTCTTATTTTTGATAAAAAGATGTGAATGTTAAATTATCAGCACTGAGGACAATTTGCCACTAAAGCAATTATTTCTTCTTCCTTTTTGTCATCAGGGTTCCCTGAGCATTGGGGCAGCAGATATTTGTAGACTCCCAGTTTTAAAAAGAACAACTTTACAACTTCAGAGAAATGGAACTATGTTATTATGAAGTATTTCTTCTTAACACTCAAAGTATGTGTACTTTGTTTAAAAAATAATAATAAATCTATAACTTTCTGTTTCATAACTTCCTTTAGTTTCAGATATATACGCTCCTGAAAGTCAGGTGTACAGAGGAAACTCCTCCCCCAAAAACCTTTTTTGTACAATGATTAATTGACCTTAACAAGTTTAAGAATGCTTGTTTGCATTTGGTTAAAGAAGTGTTACAATGTGTCAGAAAGGAGAGAGCTCCTATTATCAGCATAGTAATATAAACAGCCTGAGCTGGCTGTATTTTCTTGAAAAGTTCATTGCAGGGAAATGGGGAAAGCTAGGAGAAGCTAAACAAATCCAGGCAATAATGGAAATGTAGCATGAAATTACTTTTGTAAACAACAGCCATTCATTATTTGAACATTTTTCATAAGAGAGTAGTAGGCAGCTGAGTGTTAATATAAAAGGGTGTGGGTACCAGTTAGGGAAAGCAGATTGTATATTTCAAAAGAGATCTCCTGACATAGAGCCAAACATAAAGACAGATGGTTCTTCTTCTTTTATATAGATAAAAAAAGTTGATCCCTCAAATATTAACAATCAGTGCCATTTTCTTCATTAATTTTTGAACGGGACACAAAGGAAGGTATATTTGATTTAAGAAGCAAAAGAAAGGAGCACTATTTAATGTTGATTTGATATAGTGAATAACCCCGGAGAGTAATGTAAATACCAAGCTGCAATAACATGGCAGCACACTAATCATATTTACAAACTATATTAAATCTGTCCATTTTGTTTGCCTGGCTGCGGATTGGCTTGAGTGTAATTGTCATTGTAACCCATGTTACCTTATGGGAGAATTTAACGGCAGTGATATAAGGTGAGTGCTAGGCTTATTATTACTTTATTATTACCCGGTTTATGTTTATTAAAACAATTTGTCATGCAGAACAGGAATGAGGGACTGAGAACATTAAATCGTGCCGTACTCAACCTGAAGAAATGAGTTACAATAAAATTAATGGCAGGCAGGCTGCCACTGACACTCGTAGCCGTGTGGAGCAGCTACACACTGGCTCATTTCATTTGCTGATCGTTTCTTGTTAGGGTCACGCCATTAAACTTACATATTGAGAACTACTGAGAACTGAGGCAATGAAGGTAAAGTTTATGAAGCAAAAGTGGGGTTTTTCCCTGTGCTGCTAATGCAATCCTTTCAATTATGACCAAAATGAGGAATGCAGATTGAAAGTTTAAATCATATTGAGTCATTAAAGATGAATGTTGGAGGAAAATGTCCTTCAATTTTACAGAGGCTTAGAGAGCTGAGGAAAAAGCTGAGTTTAGGCTAAAGTTGAGACAGCTCTCCAAACACTTTGAGAAGAGGGAACAGTGAGAATATTGGTCATGAAAGGTCTCATAACAAGTTTAATAAAAGCTGCTTTATTTTCTTTCCTAGAAATGGCAAGGATCCATACCTGATACCTGCAAATTTCCTTCAGTTCAAATCTTCATTATTTTAAAAGCCTAGCCTTCAAATGTTTTACGTTATAGCTGGAGATAGTCGAATACAGCAGTCTTTTACCAACACAGTTCCTATCTTGTGACTAAATTGCTAGAGAAATTAAAAGTGTCAGGCTCCTTGTATGTTAGTTGCCCGGAAGAAAGTTGGCCTCTCAATGAAGCATCTGGATCTATGAAATAATAATATCGTGTCTTTGTTTCCCATTATGCAATGATGTTAAGGAGTCTTTGGGGGGAAATTATTTTAAAATGCTGCAGAAGGATATACACTGAAGATTAAGTCTAAGACTTAGCAATTAGTATTTGCTGGTCATACAATTGTATGCCAATTTTTTCAGCCTGTGGCTGTCTCACCTTATTATTTGATATCACTTTCAAGAGTTTTGTATCAATGGAATCCTACTGTTTAGCAATGAAAGATAAATAAATGAATGACTGTCTATAAATAAATAACTTCGTCTTCACTGAGAATCCCTCCAGATGAGGAAAAGAGTCTCTGAAAGTCCCCAGGTTTTGTTCCTGTACAAACCACTTTTATTTTGGAGATCCACATGAGATTGTCTTCATCCCAAAATACTTCCTGAGAGCTCCAGGTATTACTTTTCATTCCTAATTCCCAGGTCAGTTAAACCAGTATTTTCTGAAATGAAATGAATCTCTACAGGGCTATTTGTTTGCATTATCCCAGAACTAGCTAAGATGGCCACCACCAGTAGACATAGTTATTGTTTCCAGGACAAAGATTCAACAGAGATCAAGTAAGGGAAAGAGGAATCTTTGCACCAAAACAAAATGATCCTAATGTTTAACTAGGGTAATATTGCTAAAGTACTTCAACAAGTTGGCTACTCTTGAATAATATTAAAGAAACTGGTGAAAAACAATTTTTGAAATCTTGTATGAGTCTAGATGTGACACATGATGAGTGGGAGGGAGATGAAGAAGGATATAAAGGAGGGGGAGTGAAGGAACCCCAGGATATTCCAAGAAAGGGTGATGTGATCCTGGAAATATGCAGGTAAAATTAAAATAAAAAGAATTGGAAACTCTTGATACTTCCAGAGATATTTTTCTCTTCTGGAGGAGACCTGAGATTCAAAAAATCCAACATGAGCATCTTTCTAAAACACCATATACCCTTTCTTCTTCTCTGCAGGCATTATTCTGATGTTCACCTGGACACATTTTGTTCAGTAAAGAAATAAAATGTGCAGCAGGAAATAGATTCTTGTGAAGCTGGCAATGTGGGCTTAAATTAGGAATGATTTTTTTTATATAAAAAAATAGATTTATTTGATGGAAATCTTTGATTTAAATTATACCTCCCAGAATCCCCCAAGCAGCATGGCAGCTGATCATTCTGGCTGGGGAATTCTGGGAAGTGTAGTCCAAAAAGTTACTTTCCTAAGGTCTAATATGTAGTTGACTCCTTACTTGAGTGTGAACTCAGCTGTCTGGGCAAACTTGTCTTTGCTGTTTTTAACTTTATTTCAGGAGATCTTTAGAGCTTGAGGACAAGAGGGATCTGAGCCCAAAAAGCTTCCTTCTGGCCCTGTTCACTGTAACTACTGATGTCATTTACAAGGATAAACCCTTAAAGCCACGCCACAATAGACAAAGAAAGAACATTGGAGTAATTCCCTTTGGACAGCCAAGATTGGTGTTCAAGTTATTGAAAATCTGTGTAACTCATTTTCTCTTTTGTCAGAGTTTTTTTTTTTAAAAAAAAAATCCATGAAGTTTGGCTGAGTGCAAACAATAAGCTTTTATTGTTGTTGCCCTTGTTCATAAATGCATAGCCTTTGGGGACCATCAGAAGAGCTTTGGTACAACAAATTAAAAGTCTCTAAAACTTTCTGTGGGTCTCCTTGGACATTGTGTAGACCTGCAAATATCAAGGAGTAATCAATATAATGCTGCCCTAATACTTTAAAGCAAACTGGCAGCTCCCAAGAAAGAAAGTGCAGCCACACCAACTATCCTATTGTTAGGCACTACGTCTGTCAGATTCACAAAGAATTATAGCCAGTTAGCTAGCACAGTAAACAAAGTGCAGGAAAGCTATGATTACAAACGCAGGAAGGGCAACCAAAACCGTCAGAGGATTGAACATATTTTCAAAGAGAAGCCGGCAGGTACAGATCCTTTCGAGCTTGCATTCCCTATGCTTTTCATCCTTTTGTTAAAAACTCTCATTTTCTAATGTGCCATATACAGCTTGCATCGTCTGTGGATTCTCTAGAGATTTATTTACCCATTTTTGCATTTTCTCTCCCTCCTGCTCTTCTCTGTTTGTTCTTTAAACACCTAATGCATTTTTAGACCCCAAAATGGGTTGGATCCAGACTTAAGCAGAGTAGGCTCATTAAAATCAATGGAAATTAAATTTGTCATGATTAATTTAAATTCCATTGATTTTTGGTGAGGTTACTCCAAGTCTATACCAATCTATTCTTTTTAAAATAAATTACATTAATACATGGAATATAGTTTTTAATATATTTTTCTTCCATCCATCCATCCCTTCCTCTTCCTTTCTTTTGGAATATACTCCAAATTATCTTTGATTTTAAAACCTCCCTCCTTCCTTCCCTGATATATTTCAGAGTTCTTTCTTATACAGCACGCCCATGCCATACACGGGTTTGCTATACATGGACTCAAGGCCATGTAGACAGCAAGCCCTGGCTATTTTAATGGTGCATGCACCTGGGGTGTACCACTATGAAAATCAAGAGCACTTGAGGTCCAGCAGTATTTCACTTACATGGGGGAGTCCAGAACGGATCCCCTTATATTACAAGGGTCCACTGTAGCATATTACTGTTCTTGTTATTTGTCATATAGTCAACTTCAATTTATGGCAACCCTATGAATGGGAGACCTCCAAGATCTTTGATTATCAACTGCCTTGCTCAGTTCTTGCAAACTCAGGGCTGAGGCTTTCTTCAGAGAATCAATCAACCTATAGTATGGTCTCCCTCTTTTCCTACCACCTTTACCAAGCATTATCACCTTTTCAAATGAGTCAATGAATGTATGACAGCCTTAGGACCTCTACAGACTGGCCCAAAGGGCCGGTCTGGGGGTAGAGTTGGGGCAGTGCAGCCGCCCTAACCCCACATCAACACCGTCCTGATTTGATTTGTAATTAGTAACCTATATCTATGAAGTCACCATCCAGATTTACATATTTTCCCAGCATTTCTTGATTCCCCAAATACTTGATATTGTAGAAGTCTGCAGATTGTGCCTTACAATTGGCTATCGTAAAGTAATAATTACCACCTGGAAGTTATTAAGATATATTGATGAAATTTTGTCAGTGTCATTGTTGGTCCTTAAGTGCATGATGTTAAGAAAATCAGCTCATTGTGTCCTTTATTTTTGTAACAGGTTGTGCCAGTAGTTGTACCCCATAGCAGCCCATAAAGCCTCGTGGCAGCCAAGAGAGGGCACAGAAAGCAGCAGCTGGGAGAGCAGGCCCGAGGCCCTAGGAAGGCCCAATGGGGGAGGCGCAGGGGACTGACCAGGTGTAACCCCCTTCTGGGGTGTCTCCCAGTGTGGTCCTCACCCCCTGCACCCCCACCCCCCAGTGATGTTACTGCCATTTAGATTGGTTGCTGTTTTCTCCTGCACTGTTTAAAACAACCTTTACAACAAAGTACTCATTTTTAAAGTCTCAATACATATGTGATGATGTGGGTTTTTTAAAAAAACAAACTACTTTTAAAACTCTGTTTAAGTCTGTTATCAAAGAGTGTTTCAGTTGTTTCCTCTGTTTATATTTGCTGTATGTTGCCTCAGGAGCCCTGGTGGACTAAGAAGCAATAAAAATATAGATTCATAAAGATATTAATAAAAAAGATTAATTAATAAATAAGACTTTTAAAGACTTCAATCAAAAAATAAGACACTACTAATTTTGCTCTGGGGGTTTTGGTTGTGGGGTTCTGGGGCAGAAAAATGGTTTTCCCCTAGAACAAAGATGGGGAATTTTTTTCAGCTCAAGGACCAGTTTCTGAGGAACAGAGAAACAGTGGGAAAAATGTGTAAATCTGGATGGTGACTATGAGGTGGTATCGTAAAGTTTTATTATCATCTTTTAAAAAATTTGACAGAAACTTTGTTTTGGTTTGTAGTTGTTAACTTATCTCTACATAGTCACCATCCAGATTTACACATTTTCCCTAGCGTTTCTTGACCCTCCAAATACCATTATTGTAGAAGTCTGCAGATTGCACCATATGAGGATTTTACACTTTAGTCACTTCTGGCACAACCTGTCACAAAAATGCTCTTAGGGACCAATGATGACACTGACAAAATTTCATCAATATACCGTAATAATTTCCAGGTGATAATTGTTACTTTATGATACCCTCTCGTAAGGTACAATCTGCAGACTTCTACAATATCAGGTATCTGGAGGGTCAAGTAACGCTGGGGAAAATGTGTAAATCTGGATGATGACTATGTAGAAATAGGTTAACAACTACAAATCAAAACAAACATTCTGTCAAATTTCTTTAAAGGTAATGATTAAAACTTTATGATGCCCCCTTGTATGTAGATATAGGTTAGCAACCACAAATCAAAACAAACTTTCTAATTTTTTAAAAGATGATATTTAAAACTTCACAATACTCTCTCCTACTGATGCATGTTTGCAGATAACTGCTTCTGTTTGTGGTAAATATCTCTGAAAACTGCAGAAATGTAGTTTATGCAAATGTGTGGTTCCTTGGGCTGTTCTCTGAAATGTCCCTTTATCTACCATTGCTCTTCTCAACTTGTAGCAGTTTCTTGAATGAGAATATCTCCTTTTATTTTCTTCTAACCCCTGCTTATTTTTACTTATTTCTATCACACCTTTCCTAAGGTCGTGGGTTCTTCAGAGGTCTCTAGGTCAAGCTTCCTCTCATTGATGTGCAGAGGCTTAAATGGATACATAGAAAAACCAAAGGCACTTCTAAAGAAATGGCCATTGCTCTTCAGAGACATCTATTTTTAGATATTCTTCCTTGAGACTGCAGGAAGCTTTGGTTGCTGGCTGCTGGGACTTGCATTGCAATTTGGTACTTCATACTGGAAGACATCACTGTAGATTAGCTTCTTGCTCTTTGTTTTTAAAGAGTTGCATATTGTAACTTATTACAAGAAATGGCTGGTTAGAACACATGGACATGAGGCATACTTTGTCATGAGTGGTGACCTCTGTGTCAGTAGGGTGTGAATGAGCTCTGGTTTTCTGTCTGAACTTTAACATACACACACAAAACTGCATTCAGCACTTTGGAGAGTGTCTTTCAATTTCAGAATAAAACCCAGAGGACATTCATCACTACACTAGCAGGGTAGCCACAATTGCTCAGCCCATCTGCAGTGCCATAATAATGCAGCTTGACATCATGTTAATGGCCATAGTTCAATGCTGTAGAATCCTGGGATTTGTAATTTGTTGTGGCACCAGAGCTGCATTATTTCTGCACTGCAGATGCACCCAAATCCTCTTTCCAACAAGTCTTGAAAGTGCAATGCCTTGTGGGAGGGATAGGAGAGGCAATCACAGGCACCATCAGACACTTGGTTGTTTTAAACCAGGGGTAGGCAACCTTTCCCCTTTAAGGGCTGAGGGACTTCAGCTCCCAGAATCCCAGGACCTATTGGCCAACATGGGACTATTGGCCAACATGGCTGAGGCTTCTGGGAGCTGAAGTCCCTCGGCCCTTAAAGGGGGAAGGTTGCCTACCCCTGTTTTAAACCATCCAGATTCACCAATCATTTGGAGTCAGATACAAATGATCAGCTGCCCTAAGTGAAAGAGGAGGGAAGAAGTCATTACACCATCATGCCATCAGGTGGTATCTACTGTCCAACATAGTGAGGAAATTGCTTTAGGGAGTGGATTCTGAAGAAAGAGTAGGAGAGGAGATGGCAGCAGTTCCTCATCCCAGCTGCTCCCTTAGTCTTCTAGATACTCCCATTCATCTTCAAATGGCACCCTGGTAACAATAATGGAGATGGACTGCACTGACCATCTCACCCACCCATCACAAGCATTGCCACTGAAGAAACAAGGATGGAGAGGCAGTCAATTCAGATCACACATTTCAGCATGCCTTGGTCATGTGGATTGTTCTGCTTGTGTTATGCATAGTGGCACCAGCACTGACAGGTTTGTTGGGACAGATGGTGGACAGGCAGCGGCTGGAGCTATGAGCTGTTTGCGGCCAGAATTCTCCATGCCTCAGAGCCTACCCTGAACTTGCTATGCTTTCTAGGCTTGTCAACCTCAGGTTCAGTGGAACTGTATTGCCAGTGTTAATAGTCAACACCCAGTCTAATCAGCAAATAGGAGGGTGCCATATTCACCTTGCAAAATGGTTTGGATCAGTCTGGCTTAGACTGTTGCCATCAGTTGGTGGTCTTATAAAGGCTACCTTCAGTGGCATCACCGGGGGGGGGGGGGGAATGACACCCCAGTGGAGAATGTACACCTGGTGGGGCTGGCACGGCAGCTAGGAAAGCAAGAAAGGGCATTGTGCCCTATTCACACTTGCTCAGCAGCTGTGCAAGACTCCAAATGGCTCCCAAATAGCTGTGGAATACCACAGCACCACCCTCCCAACCAGTGAGCACTGGGAGGGGCAGGCAAGCAAGGCATGGGGGTGGGAGGAAGAATGGCAGGGCAGTCCTCCCCCTGCTGCACTACCCACACCAGGTGACACCAAGCACAGGGATGCCACTGGCTACCTTGCCATGTGTGAGGCAGATAGGAGACAAAGGAACATACTGAAGGATGAAAGAAAATTATCACAGGCCTTTCCCTACATGAGTTGTCTAATACCCACCCACCCCGTTAAAAGGAAATGATGTTCTCCATCAGGGTAGGGAAATGATGCCTCTTGATATGTTGTTTGGACTGCAGTTCCCATCAGTTCTTTTCAGTGGAGCAAATGATGAGGAATGTTGGGAGCTGCACTCCACTAAGGACCTTATCAAACGCTGGCCATGAAGCAAAGAAAAAGCGAAGAAAAACAGAAGTAGAAATAAATTCGGTTCCGTAGCGAAATCGCCCTTTTGGCCATTTCGCAATTAATACCAAGGCTCCCTTCTCTCCCGTCACAAAAAGCCGGGAGGAAAGGCAGCCATGGGAACCGGGGAGGAGGAGGGCTGGAGGACTGGAGAAGGGAAGGCAGCCCATGGAGAGAGAGAGATCGCCTCCCTCTTCCCTCTTCCCTCTTCCTCTCCTCCTCTTCTTTCCAATCCGGTTTGCCTTTTGCCAAGGCAATCGCTTCCCCTCGCTGGGATTTTCGCCCTGCCCACCAATTCGCCTTGCCCACCAATTCGCAATGAATGCGAAGGCTCCCTAGGTACATCCTCTACAAACCGAATGTCAAAATCTCCCTGCTCCTGACGGATTAGCTCCGTATTCTGCCGAGTTCTGGGGCAGCGTCGTGTGTAGACACGGGGAACAATACGGATTAGCTCCGTGTTCTGGGGCAGCGTCGTGTGTAGACACGGGGGAACAATACGGATTAGCTCCGTGTTCTGGGGCAGCGTCATGTGTAAACACGGGGGAATAATATGTATTAGCTGTGGATGCCCTTTGGATTAGCTTTGCTTCAGACCCCATGTGATAAGGTCCTTAAGACTTGGGTACCTGAATTATTTCCATCCCTGTTCTGTGTTCATTGTTGCTTTGGTTTCTTGAAGTTCTGTTTCTGGTCTCCTTTTCCCACCTCACTCTCCATCTTTCTTTCATTGTCCTTTCTGTTTTATTTAATTGTAGGGTTTTATTGTATCTGTTAAAATAGAATCTTAGCCATATGACTCATGAGTAAAATTTTTGAAAAACAGAGTTGGGTAATGCCTTCATTGCACCACTGGGGGGGAAAAACTATTAAAAGAGCAAACCTTTAAAACTTTTAAATCTTTCAGAACTCTTCATTGAGTGTTAGAGAACTTGAGGTCCCAACTTAAAGTTTAGCTGTTTTAAAAAATGATATTTTGGTACCCAATAAAGGTATAACCTATTTATATTCTATGAGTGTTTGAGTCACAGGTCAAAAAGTGGTCTACAGATCTTCAGAGGTCTTCCTCCAGGTGCTTTGCTGAAGGAAATTAGAACGTTACTTCAAAGAGGGAGAGCTACTTTACTTGTGGTGTCTCATTTATGGGATGCCTTCCATAAGAAGACCTGCCTGGTATCTGCACTATTTTCTTTCTGACACCAGACAAACCTCTTTCTTTTCTCCTAAGCATCTTAAATTTTACAACTGCTTTTACATATGTTATCCTGTGTTGGTTTTGAAGGACACCAGGACAGCTTTTGTTTTGGGGTGGATTAAAAATATATAATAATGAAACAGAATGTATGCATATGTATGTTAGTCTGTTTGTGGAAGATATAATTCATTTGGACAATGTGCTAGGCATCTCAAAATTTTACAATGTATTTGATAGTCATCTAAGCTGCAATGCTGATATTCAGGACAAAAATTGCAAACAAGTTTCTAGAAGCCAAAAGTGGGGCTTGTCACAACTCATCAGGAAATTGTGTCAAAATGTGACAATGTTTTGGTTGTCATACAACTGGCAAGTCAAAACATTTAAAAAGTCAAAATTCCAAGCGGTGGCTTCTTAAAAGCAAAAAGTGGGACTGCCATAACTCAGCAGAACATTGTGGCAAATACTTCAAAATCTGACAGATGGTTGTTTTTAGCCATCAACAAAGTTACAGACAACAATTTCATGTCAGAATTTTGAATGATGGGGATTTCCTAGAAGCAAAAAAGGGGGTCCTATCATAACTATTTGGGGAATATATATTTAAAAATAGCTAGAAAACAGGAACAGGCTCTCTGAGGTATTATTACTGCTAAGATTCTCAAGGCAGAGGAAAAGATGGGAAACAAAAATGGCTGGAAGACATTGCTGCTATTGAGGTTAACACCCCCCCCCCCAGCAGTGGTAAAATGAGAAAGGACTCTCTGAGTAAGATCCCGGCATGAAAGAAAGTGGGAGGACCAGGGAAAAGAAGAGATTGTATGGGTACTTCAGGAGTATTAGATATGGTCCTATGCAGTGCCAGGTAAACTTGTCATAGTATAATGAATAAATAAATAAATAAATAATAGCTCAACTAAACCTGCATACTCCAGGCAGGATAAGTATATAGTTGAACTCATCACAAGGAAAACTCAGCAATGATTCAGCATCAAATAAGTGAAATGATAGTTTCAAATATACAGTGCATATCATACTCCCACTCAAGAAAGGAATGTGAACATGTACAGCTTGCCTATAGACAAAGATGAAAAACTTTTCAGAATGTTCAAGGGAAATTATGGGAATGGGCAAGTGCAATAAAGATTCTGGCCTAATTCCAATAAATCTTCAACTCACTGAAATCAATGGACTTGGTGAAATAAATGACATCATAGTAGTTATTTGCAGCATGTCATCACTGCAACTATGCATATTTTGAGGACATGGTCAAAAGCTCTCAAAGATCGCTTCTTCTTTTTTTTTTAATAAATTTTATTGATTAAAAATACACAAAAATACAAGAAAATACATAAATATATACAAACACGCATCCTACACACCAACAACGCTTAACTCTTGACATATCACACTCCAAAGAAACCCAGATAAAGTAAGAAGATAAAGAAAGAAAAAGAAATAGAAAGAGGAAAAAGAAAAAAGAAAAAAGAAAAATATATATAAGGCTAAACAAACCTCAAACAACAAACCAGAGGGGGGGGGGGGAATCAACAAAAACTTCCTGAGTCCTGAACCATGTTCTCAATCCAATGTGTTTAAGTTTGATCCTGCTTTATACAATTATAGACTAAACGTAGTCAAATAGTTACCAACGCTCTACTTACAAATATAATCATATCATAAGTACATCCAAAATATAAACAGAATCTTTATCTCCCATTAGTCTCTTCTTACTTTACTATAACATCTTCATCCAGACTTGCTGCTTATATAATTTAGCATCGGCTGCCATATCTTTTCATTTCTCTCCCAATCCTGATCCCTTAGTTTGACTGACATATTATCCATTTGCATTAGTTCTATAAGTTTACTTAACCAATCTTCCTTACACGGTACCAATACACACTTCCAATTCTTAGCATATACCAATCTCGCACTAATGACCATATAGAATAGCAGCTTCCCATATTGCTTTTCCAAGTTTTTATCCAACACAATATTTAGCAAATATAGTTCAGGTTCCAAATTCAATTCAATCCCCAGTATCTTTTCCACCACCCTGTGAATGCTCTTCCAAAATTTTTGAGCTTTTTTACATTGCCACCATAGGTGGTACAAGTCACCTTTGCCCAGCTGGCATTTCCAGCATTTTTCAGAAACACCTTTATATATTTTGGCCAGTCTGGCAGGTGTCATGTACCACCTATGGTGCATTTTATAGACATTCTCTTTCATGTCGTAGCAAAGAGTATATTTTTGGATATTGGACCAGGATCTCTCCCTACAATCCAATCCAATAGCATGGTTAACATCTTGGGCCCATCTTACCATAGAGGTTTTTATCACCTCCTCTTCTTGATCAATACTTAGCAAACATCTGTAAAACAACGATATTTTTTTCGGTTATCAGCTTTCTTCAGAGTCTCAAATTCAGTTTCTGCTAGTCTTATGCCAGGTGATTTAAGATCAGCTTTAAATCTTTCTCTTAATTGGTAATACATATACCAGCCAATAGAAAAACCTTCACATACAAGTTGCTCCAGACTTTTAAACTCAAACTTCATTCCCTTAGAGTCAATGTTCAATAGATCTTGGTAAGTAACACTTTTATCCTCACAAATTCTTTCTTTCTCATAAAAAGCTTCATGAACAGAAAACCCAAACAGGGATATTAGGACAAATCCTGTCCTTATGCTTATTCCACACTCTTAAGATCGCTTTTCTAACAAAGTGATTCATAAAGTCTTTGTGGACCTTTTGCTTCTGATAAAAAAGATAGGCATGCAGCCCGAATCTCTGCTCACATCCTTCTAAGGTTAGACATTTTTTATCTTTAAGCTGAAGCCAGTTGGTCAACCAATACAAACAGTTAGCCTCATAATATAATAGCAGATTAGGGAAGGCCAAGCCCCCTCTTTCTACCCTATCTTGGAGGGTTTTTAGCCTAACTCTGGGTCTCTTGTTCTGCCAGACAAATTCTGTTAACATTCTATTCCACTTTTTAAATGGAGCTTCATTCACAATAATGGGTAGGTTTTGAAAATAAAACATAAATTTCGGCAAAGCACCCATCTTAATGGCAGATATCCTCCCTAACCATGAAAGGTTAAGTTTGCTCCAAGTATCTAAATCCTTTTTAATTTCTAAAGTCAACTTCTCATAATTATTCCTATACAAATCTACATTTTTCCCACTGATCGTGATGCCCAATTATTTTACTTTTTTGACTATCTTAAAACCTAAGATTTCTTGTATTGAATCTTTTTCTTTTTGATTTAAATTTTTGGTGAGAATTACAGTCTTGTCCTTATTCACTCTTAATCCTGAAACCTTCTCAAATCTACTCAGATGTTGTAGCAATTTTTCCATACTTTGATACAAAGTATCAAAGATCTCTTCTGAAGTCTTCATGTTAGTTTTAAATTGATTTGCTGAAATATTAGTTATGAGCTATGTTCTGATTCGAGCCCTTACTATTCAAAGCTTTTAATTGGTGCTTTTTAAAAAATAATGTGATCATTTGGTGAGTACACTTGGATAGCAACTTTCTCTGTTCAATACGGTCTAATTTTACTGTAAGGTGAAGTTCTGCTTTTATTTCATTTCTCAGTACTCCTAATGGGCTTTTATCTCATGCATTTATTTTTGGCAGAACATTTGCCTCTTTCTCACTCTTTATCAATGTGATTACAATATACCTAATGAGACACTGTTTTTTAACCAGCTAATCAAATAATTTGAAAATACCTTCTGTGTTTTGTTTATAAAGCAAGTTGTGCACCTGTTTGAATTTTCACTCTGATGCCCAACCAAGCCCATGAGGCTTTCTTTTTCAAATCTTTTTGTGCCTGCATCTTTCATAATTTGTAAATCCATGTCACTTCCTCAGAGAAATATCTTCTGTGCACCCAGTAATAAGGGCTGGTTTTCACATTATTTTTCAGTGGGATAAAACACCACAGTATTCCCACCCCCTATCATGTTCATGTGTGAAACTTTGTTTGGACGGACCTGGGAAAGATTTGTCTTCACCATGTAAGAAAACTGAATGGAAAATAAAGTTACCATTTATATGAGGGATACTATTCAAAGATATAGCCGTGTTAGTCTGTAGAATCACTAACTAGAGAGATCTTGTAGCACCTTTGAGACTAACTGAAAGAAAGAAATTAGTTCTCCTTACCCATGGGGGTAAATTCAAAATAAACATTCATAATGTCAAGAAGAAAAACATCACTGAAACAACAACTCATGCCAAATTTCCCACCTTTTCCAAAGCAATGAGGAAATTACATCCTGAATCTAATTGGTTAGTCACATTTAGAGTAAAGTCACTAAATTAACTATTAACAGAATGATAGAATCTTAGGGCTGGAAGGGGCCCTATAGTTCAACCTCTTCACCCAGGGCAGGAACTCCAACTAGACCATCTTCAACAGGTAGCTGTCCAACCTCTTTTTAAAGATGTCCAGAGAAGAAGATCCCATCATCCCCCTAGGTTATTGGTTCCATTTTCAAACAGCTCTTACTGTCAAAAAGGTCCTTCTAATGTTCAATCAGAATCTACCCATTAGACCTGGTTCCTACCCTCTGGGGCAGCAGAGAATAAGCCTGCCCCCTCCTCTCTGTGACAGCCCTTGAGTTATTTACAGAGTGCAATCATATAATCTCCCCCAATCTTCTCTTCTTCAAGCTGAACATGACCAGCTCCTTCAACTTTTCCTCATATGTTTTGTTCTCTGTGCCTCTTATCATCCATGTTGCCCTTGTTTGAACCCACTCCAACTTGTCTATATCCTTCTGAAAATAAAGCAGCCAGAAGTGAACATCATACAGTCATCCTTTTGTATCTGTGGGGTTCTGTTCTGGACCATCATCCTCCCCCCCCCCCATGGATGACAAAAAACATGGCACCTCAAGTCCCATTTTTCCCAATGGCAACATGCCAAATGAACAATCGTGCTGGTGCAGCCATGTTCATCTGCCACCATTGGGAAGAATGGAGTTCGGGCCATCCATGGATGTGGCAATCCATGGATGACAAGCCTGTGGTTGGGAGAGCCAACTGTACTCTAGATGAGGTGCAACTATTGACTGGTGACTCAAAACACAGGTATATCTCACTGATTCAACCAATCTAGTCTAGTTTGTATCACAATAGGATTCAACATATTGTAATGCTACAAATAATTTTCTCTCAAAACCAAGTCATGTGTTTTAATTTTAGATGTGCCATGTGCTCTCCTACAGAAGCTGCCCACACTTCATTTAGAGAAACTAGTGATTGCACAAGAGATGAATAAACTGTTAGCACTGATTTTTCCCATATTTTCATTCTTTAAATCAGATCGGGTTTTTTGTCCTGTTTCAACAGAAATTTGACAATTTTTGCCAACTTCCCATTAAAAATGTACTGAACTAAATCTCCATTGGTCAAATTCAATGGACACAGATCTTCCCACAGTGGGCAGTACCATTTGAGCCATGTACCTGTTAAAGATAGGGACCCTCTCAAGAAAAAAGTACTCTGTCAGCAAGCAGGTAAGGGGAAGTGGGCGAGGGTGGTGGTGGCTCTGATTCACAAAAACAATCTTACCTTGATCAGGATACCTGTCCGGAACACAGTCCACTTCAAGTGTATGTCCCTGAGCCTGAGGACCAGAGGACCAAGGATAGTTTGGGGGTTCTGCTAGTATACCAACCACCCCGTTGTCTAGCAGACTCCCTAACCAAGCTGACACAGCTGGTCTCAGAGTTGCTGTTGGAGTCGCCCAGACTTCTAGTTTTGGGTGACTTCAACATTCTGCTCGAGACCAGTTTATCAAGTTTAACAGGTGCAGCTCGGGAGTTCATGGAATCCATGACAAACATGAGCCTATCCCAACGGGTCATCAGGCCCACTCATTGTGTGGGTCATACCCTCGATGCACTCTTTAGTACGGAACAGGAATATCCATGGGCAGAGATAATAAAAACCTCTGCATTGTCTTGGACAGATCATTTCCTGATCAAGGCTGAACTAAGAACCACTGTCTACCCCACCAGGGGTGGCGGACCCATTAGAATAGTCCAGCCTCAAAGGCTAATGGAACCTATTGAATTCCAGAAAGCCTTGGAGGGTTCAATGGTTGGTAACACTGGTGATTCTGTCGAAAACTTGGTGAATACCTGGAACACTGATCTCGCCAAGGCTATCGACACAATCACTCCCAAGCGTCCTTTCCAACCTGCTTCTAATCATAAGCCTTGGTATACGGAGGAGCTTAGGAAGATGAAGCGGGCTGGACGACTGGAGCACACCTGGAAGAAGACTCGACTCTTATCTGACAAGACTTGTCATAGGAACTTTCTTTGTTCCTATCGAGAGGCAATACGTGCAGCGCAGAGATCTTTCTGCTCTGCATGTATTGCATCTGCAGAGTCCTGCCCAGCAGCTGTTTAGGGTGGTAGGGGAGCTGACGTGGGTGCCACCTGTGCAGAACCCACTACTTAACCTGACAACAGCCTGCTGTGACGCGTTTAACAATTTTTTTGCAGATAAAATCTCTCAGATAAGAGCCAACTTAGATGCCAGAGTTGTAACAGAATAAATTGATGAGGTGTCCAGCAACTACGTTAATGAAATTATACTGGATCGATTTCAGTCTGTGAGTATCAATGATGTGGACAAGCTCCTTGGTAGTGTGAGGAAGATGACTTGCCCTCTCGATCCTTGCCCGTCATGGCTGGCCATCCGGGGGGGGGGGGGATGCATTGAGGCTGCTTCTTGGGGTCATCATGAATGCATCCCCGGCGGAAGGTCCTGTTCCATCTTGCGTAATGGAAGCGGTGTTTAAGCCGCTTCTGAAAAAGCCTTCCATGGACCCCCTGGATATGAACAACTATAGGCCTGTCTCCTTACTACCTTTTTTAAGCAAAGTGATCGGGAGGGCGGTTGCTCTTCAACTCCAAGCTGTCTTGAAGGAAATCGATTATCTAGACCCATTTCAAACTGGCTTCAGGACAGGATTTAGAGTTGAGGCTGCCATGGTTGCCTTGTCCAACGACCTTCGTCTGAGCATCGATTGGGGTAGTGTGACCCTGTTGGTGCTCTTAGACCTCTCAGCAGCTTTTGACACAATAGATCACAACATCCTCTTGGATTGCCTGAGAGGATTAGGAATTGGAGGTACTGCATTGCAGTGGTTCCGTTCCTTCCTCTCAGGCAGATTCCAGAGGGTGGTGCTTGGGGACAGTTCCTCCACTAGGAGAGAGCTTAATTGTGGTGTCCCTCAAGGCGTGATCCTGTCCCCGATGTTGTTCAATATATATATGAAGCCTCTGGAAGAGATCATTCGGAGTCATGGGGTGGATGTTATCAGTACACTGATGACACCCAGATATATTTCTCCATGACTCAGTCATTGGCTATGACTTCAGATGGCATCTCTCCCCTCAATAATTGTCTTAAGGCAGTTATGGGATGGATGAGGAAAAACAGGTTGAGACTGAATCCCAGACAAAACGGAGGTACTAACAGTAGCGGCTCCAAAACTAGGTTTTGGGATACAATCTCTAGTCCTGGATGGGGTCACACTCTCTGCTAAGGACTGTGTTCGCAGTCTGGGGTGCTCCTGGATCCGTTGCTTCAGATGACTAATCAGGTAAAGAAGCGCTTGCTATCAGCTTCGGCTGATGCACCAATTGCACCCTTTCCTGGAAGTAAGGGACCTTGAAACTGTGGTGCATGCACTGGTAGCCTCTCGTCTTGATTTCTGTAATGTGCTCTACATGGGGCTACCCTCATGCTTAGTCCAGAAACTTCAACCAATACAGAATATGGCAGCCAGGCTGGTCTCCGGTACATCTAAGAGAGACCAAATAACACCTGTCCTTAAATCACTTCACTGGCTGCCAATCAGTTTCCAGGCTCAGTACAAGGTGTTGGTCATTACCTTTAAAGCCCTACATGGCTTGGGTCCAACTTAACTTCAGGACCGCTTCCTTCCATACAACCCATAATGTGCACTACAGTCCTCTGGGAGGATTTTGCTTCAGCCTATTAAAACACATCATGAGAAGGCATAGAATGATAGAATCATAGATTTGGAAGCAATCACAAGGGCCATCTAGTCCAACCCCTGCCATGCAGGAACTCAAAATCAAAGCATCCCCAACAGATGGCCATCCAGTCTCTGTTTAAAGACCTCCAAAGAAGGAGACTCCACCACATACTGAAGGAGTGTGTTCTATTGCCGAATAGCTCTCACTGTCAGGAAGTTCCTCCTAATGTTGAGGTGGAATCTCTTTTCTTGTAGCTTGCATCCGTTTTTCCGAGTCCTATTCTCTGGAGCTGCAGAAAACAAGCCAGCTCTCTCCTCAACATGACATCTCTTCAAATATTTAAAGAGGGCTATCATATCACCTCTTAACCATCTCTTCTCCAGGGTAAACATACCCAGTTCTCTAAGTCGTTTCTCATAGGGCATGGTTTCCAAACCCTTCACCATTTTAGTTGTCCTCCTCTGGACATGCTCCAGTTTTTCAACAAACTTTTTGAATTGTGGTGCCCAGAACTGGACACAGTATTCCAGGTGGGGCCTGACCAAAGCAGAATACAGTGGCACTATTACTTCCCTTGATCTAGATACTATACGTCTTTTAATGCAGCCTAAAATTGCATTGGACTTTTTAGCTGCTGCATCACACTGTTGGTTCATGTTCAACTTGTGGTCTACTAGGACTCCAAGTTCCCTTTCACACGTAGTCTCATTCTATTAAGGTCATTTTGAATTTGCATCCTGTCTTCTGGGGTATTAGCTATTCATCTTAATTTGGTGTCATCTGCAAATTTGAGAAGCATGCCCCCCTATTCTTTCATCCAAGTCATTGATAAATATGTTGAATAGCACTGGGCCCAGGACAAAACCTTGTGGCACCCCACTGGTCACTTCTCTCCAGGATGAAGAGGAGCCATTGCTAAACACCCTTTGGGTTCGGTCAGTCAATCAACATGAAAAGACAATAATGTTAGGAAAGGTGGAGGGAAGTAGAAAGACAGGAAGGTCACATGCTAGATGGATGGACTTCATTAAAGAGACCATGAATATGAGTTTGCAGGATCTGGGCAGAGCAGTAGAGGACAGGGGGCCTGGAGATGTCTCATCCATAGGGTCCAGATTGCTGCGAAGGCAATTAACAACAATAACAAAGACCCTTAACATGAATGTCTAGTCAAATGACTATAGGGGGCAGTGCTTATTTCTGTTACTAAACTGAAGAGCCAGCATGGTCCTAAGATGTCTCCAGTGGTCATGTGGACAGAATGACTGCATTGAACACTGTTACCTTCCCACCAAAGTGGGAATGCTTTCGAACTACTAAGTTGGCAGAAGCTGGGAATAGTGACAGGAGCTCCCCCCATCATGCAGCACCTGGGCCTCGAGTTGCCAACCTTCAAATCTTCTGATCATCAGAATTGGTGTCTTAACCACTAAGCCACTGCTTCCTGTGCTTTGGGTGATATTAAATGTTCTTCTATTATCCACAACAGGGGTAGGCAACCTTTCCCCTTTAAGGGCCGAGGGACTTCAGCTCCCAGAATCACAGGAGCTATTGGCCAACATGGGGCTATTGGCCAACATGGCTGAGGCTTCTGGGATCTGAAGTCCCTCGGCCCTTAAAGGGGAAAGGTTGCCTACCCCTGATCCACAACATGGTGAAAATATGAAACAAAAAAGCCATCAAGTTAGCTGTTCCCAGATCATCATCCTAACACTGTCTACTTGATCTTTTCCTCAAGCTCCTCTGTCTTATCCCTTTCACAGTATTTGTATGAGACTATGGAGTGTCAGTAAATGAGGAATTAATCTAGCAAGGAAGGATGTGTGATGCAGGAAGGCCTCTCAAGATGGCTGGACATCATGTGATAATAACAACTTGCACATTGATGGCAAGAACTGGGCTGTCCTCACTCCCTGCACCCCTTTTCCTACTTGTATTACTCTGGAGTGGGGAGGTGAAAGAAGGGCCCTGTTTTTGCCAGGAGAGAGCTAGAGGGCTGGAAAGCCTCTAGGACTCTTTAAGCACTCTTTTGCCCCTTATCAGTACTTGTAAAAGAAACTATTACTCAAGCTACACATTAATTGGGCTCCAATCTACCATACACAGCAGAGTTTAGTGCCATCCCTGGAATATACTGCTTTGCTTGTGAATGCCTACCTATGGCTAACAACATATGGCTCCCTATACTGTTAGTTGCCTTGGGTCCCACTTTGGGAGAAAGGTAGGATAAAAATAAAATAAAATAAAAGGCTGATGATGTGTGAACTAGACTGCATACTGGGCACATTTTTCAAAATGGTCTTGATTCTCTCCTTCTTTTCCCATTTCCTCCTGCCAATTTTTTAAAATATTAATCTTCTGTACTAAGCAATAACCAATTTTCATTTGCATATATTTATATTAATGTATGCAAATAAACAACACCCATTCCCCCCACCCCACCCCCTCTCTAGTCTCTAAATTGGCAACACTACAACGTACACTTTGGGAACAGACTCCAAGACCAATCCCTGGCATTACAATCAAATTGACAAACACTTCCCAGTGGCTTTCTTCTTCTTCAAAGCTATGGTAAGTTTTGCAAAAGTGAAATTTACTGTACAGAAACAGGTCTCAGCTGTGTGAAATAAAGACACATCGTTAACTTTCAGAAACAGATTTATACAAACCAGGTATAACCTGTTCCATCCAGTAGAGGACAGCATTTTATAAAAACACAGGTCACATCTTTTCCCATATGGTTTCAATCTTAGCACAAAAGCGGGTTAGGAAAATCCTCCCTTCCTAAAACAGAATTTGCTGTCAACACAGAGGTGCCCTTGTAGAGAATTTGTGCAGTCTAATGTTGGAGTGTATTTGCAACATCTGTGGATATTTAGAAGTATCAAGAGAGAGAAAAGGTATCTGAGTTCAGTTTGGGTTTTATTTTGTTTTTCAGACATCCATGAAATAATTCATAAGAAAATGCTCAATTACTGGCTATTTATCTTGTTTAAAAAATTACATTTCTTCTTCACCCCAGTGAAAGGAAGAAAGTTCAGCAAACCACATCATTTTGAAGTTGTTCCCTCACTCATTAAGCCCCTGCAAAATTCCAATTAACAAGAATGGTGTTTTAATGAAAAGCCCTCCTTCCTTTCTCTCTTGTTTTGTTTTGTTACCTTATTAAGCTTAGAGAGGTGTTTTTTGCCATAGCACATAAAGTTGCTGCAAGAGAGCTGCTGTCACATTTATATACTTTTTGATTACAAAATTTGTGACACAAAATACAGCAAAAAAGCATTTTGTGGTGCCCTCCAGTTAACTGTTCAATTGAAAAATGACCTTCATAAGCAAGTCCCCTGCCCTTTAATAGATATCAAGGACTTGCAACTTTAACCTACAGTTGAAGAAGGGACTTTAGTAGGGTAAACCATCAGAAATTGCACAAGCACCCTGTGGAGAGGAGATATTTATAGATATCTTAACAGGAATACAGATAACTGAATAATTTCAGTCATAATTCTGCAATAGCCCAGGGGTTTTTTACTGGTTTCTTTCATGTCTTGCATTCTCGTGCATGGCATTTCAGTCACAATCTGCTGAGCATTGCTCATGGACTAAGCTCACTGGAATCCACCCAAGCTGTACAGAAACAACACTTAGTGGTTCGCCCCCTTCACTGTTAAAAGCTAATGTTGGCTTTTTATTGAATAAGTCTGTATTGCAGGCATGATACTAATGCAAGACGCATAGGTGTTAATCTACAAAGACAGTGATTTGGCAACTACAAACTACAACAATATCCACAAAATAGTGATACCTTTATTGGAGCAACTAAAAATGACAAAATGCCACATGCAAGTTTTCAAGGTTTCACTGGCTTCTTTGGATGTTATCACATGGGGGAAATCTGTTGGTTAATCCACACAAATCCCAAACAAAAACTGAATTTGCGCCTCACGATTTCACACGACGTTGCACAGAAACTGGTCAGAAACTGGTATTATCCGAGATCTTTTTAATTTCTGGAGTTTAGAGGAAATGCATTTGCTAAATTACAGTAATTTCGTATTTACTGTAATGTGAAAAGCAAATACGCATGGACAATTCTCTTTTAAAACCTGGAGGAGGGCCAAGAGGAGGAGGAGGAGGGGCCTCCAGGGAGGGAGAGTCCCGGGCTCCTGCCATGCAGGGAAGGCAAGGGAAGGCAAGGGAAGGCAAGGCAAGGCAAGACGAGGCGAGGGAAGTTTGGGACAGAGGAGAAGTTTGGCATTTGGGATGGAAGAAAAAGGAGGGGAAAGAAGACTTCCCTCGCAGCGGCTGCATGTGGGTGCAAGTGTGGGGTGTGCTTGTGGAGCAACCTGGAGCTCCATCTCACCATGAAGTTCTGCCCTGCAGGTCCTACAAAGAGGAAAGGCTTATGGGGGGGGGGCATGGGAGCTAACTCCAGTTTCCCCCTCTCAATCCCTCCCTTGCCTCGGCTTGCCTTGCCTTGCCTTTCCAGCCTCCTCCTCCTTCTCCTCCTCCTCTGCTCTCTTGAGAGGTCCTAATCCCAACAGAAGGGGGTTAGGACTTGTGCAGGAGGACATGACCCCAAATGTAGGACAGTCTGACATTTCCTCCTGGGAAATGCAGGACCCACCCTGGAAAAAGGAGGAGTCTGGTCACGAAACACACCCATTTCCAGTACATGTACGGGTTCTTTTCACTTGTGTACAAAAGTTAAAAACATCATTTTTTCGATTTTAACTTAATTCTGTTATTACTGTAATTACGTGTGAAAAGTTTTTGTGCAATTAAGCTCTTTTTTCACTTTCTTTTCAGGATGCTTCATTTCCACTTTATTATCTCTTTAACAATGAAACTGGCCCGCGTGTGATAACGTCCTTTATCAGGCAAAGATGTTAAAAATTATACAAGAGAGGAAAGGTGAGAATGTTAGAGTCACAGTCCTGCATTGTGTCACAGATGTTACTTCTGTTGTCAGTTAAGATGGTCTAGAGCAGTAGTTCCCAAGCCTTGTTCCTCCAGGTGTTTTGGACTTGATCTCATTGTGCAGTTTGGCCGACAGTCTGAACTGCCAGATAGGAAGATCTGGTGATAATGATGCTGGGTCTTGAAATCTCTCTGGTAATATAGGAAGATCTGGTGATAATGATGGTGGGGCTTGGAAATCTCTCTAGTAATTATTCACTCTGAACAGTGAATCTCTAACTTTACATGGAATTCCTGGGGAGCTGCTAATCTTCCAGAATGTGAGCATCCTCAGCTTACTTCGATTGGTGTAAATTGAGTTCAAAGTGAATAAGTAGTTTGCACTCAATTAACTAAGCAAACAAGATGGGTGAACTGGGGTGGAGATTTTCTCTTCCCAGTAGGCTCAGGCAAAAGCAAACTTTTGAAGCCTCTTCTAGCTTATGTGTTCTTCCTCATTAAGAATTTTTACTATCTTGGCCACAGATGCTGATGTTGCTTGGTTACACATGTCCTATTTTCCATATGTGAAATATTGGAGGGTGTGGGGTGGATGCTCTGTGCTTTAGTACTTTGCACATACCATGGACTTAATGATCAATTGTGCTGACACTGATCACCTTTTGAAGGAAATACATGCCTGTTTAATAATAACAATAACAATAACAATAACAATAACAATATTTCCCTCAGTTCTCCCTCTGACAAGAAACCAGGCATCTTTCTTGGCTGCCTGCTTCTGATGAGGGACACTGTTTTTAATGGACACCTGAAAGAGTAGTCCCTAGGAATACCTTGACTAGTGAGTTGACTACAATTTTCAGTCAATGACTTGTGTCTTATGAACCATGAAAAGTGCTGTGTTGACTTTCAGTCATTCCTAAACTGAAATTAAATATATGGCATCAAATTAAACAACAAACATTTTCTCCATGCCATTATATTCTGCATATTTGGTGTAATTGGTGTTAAATATTTAGTCAGTTTTAGTTCAGAACAAAACTGACAGGTTTTATGAGGAAAGCCTTAGCAGGCCATGATATTGGATGTGTAATATTTTCAGCACCTCTCTTTTGAAGACGAGACTTGTCAGCATCCATTTTTGCTGAATTTCTGGATCAAGGTCTGCACCTTTTCTCGGTGAATATAGGTAGCTGTCTGAGTGCTTCTTTGATCTCAAAGTGACCTTGTTGGTGCTGAAATGTGGACTTGGCTAACTTCATGGCAGCCTTCTCAGAGAATTACAAGATGGCTGTAAAGATGCACTAGCCCTTTTCACAGCCTAAATTAAGCTTTAAATCAACACCTAACTAGAATGCTCTCCTTTCCATTAAGACTCTTTGTGTGCCAATACACAGAAAAGATAATAAATTTTGGCTGTATGGTTGAAAACCACAATGCTTGGTCTGTGGTTTGAATTTGTTAAATGGCCCTTTTGCTCTCAGTGAACGGTCTAGCACTAGTGTGAATTGGTTTTTGAGTGTGAAGACAGACACTAACATGGAAGGCAGGCAGCTGACACAAGACAATTATCACCAGAAATGGCATCACAGCTCTCTCCTATCACTGCAGTTATCACTGTAGAGGAAATGCTAGACAACTGAGTTTTAACGTAAACAGGATACGCTTTCAAAGTGCTCTCCACCCACCAGCACAGTAGACTCTTTTCTCTCTTTGGAAATGACAAATGAATACTCTGATATTATTAAGCCCAGCCCACTCAGGAATGCATTGCACTTGAAAATGAGAATTTTGCACCTTGTAAAGGGAATCTTTTGCAAAATGTCCCAATTCCTCATGCATGTAAAACTTTCATGTTATGAGTCAGAAAGGAGAGCCAAACTCAACTAGTAGTGCCCTGCTCTTTCCTGAAGTCAGGCTGCTTATTCACAAATTATTATTTTAAAATCTGTGAAATCTCAGGGGCATTTAACAGTAAACACTATTAGCTAATCAGAAGTAGAAAGGGAAATATGCCTTTTGCATTGGAGTCCAACAGATCTGCAGGTGGAATATGAGCCAGAAAAATAAGAATGAGCAGTTGCTGTTCCATTTTCTATTACAGAGGGAAAGAGAGGGATCAGAGGTGGCCAGTTTTCAGCTACTGGGACACTCCAGGAACTATCCTTTAAAAAATAATAATCTGTAAGTGAACACAACTCAACTGCTGTTGAGAAATGAGGGCGGGGGTTACACAGTGCATGGGTCCTTGTGATTAGTTTAAATAGTGAATGTCAATCCAAGAAGCTTACAGAAGCAGCATTTTCCCCATTTTGGCCAGAAAAAGGATGGTCTGGATAAGTTGGGGAGTGAGGTCAGGGGCTAGGATAGCAACCTCGGCATACATGCCAGGGTCACACTTTATTGATCCCTGATATACATAAATATAACATGAAAGTCCTACTTATGCTATTGATAAGCTAACAAAATAGGATAAAGGATAGGATGTAACAGTAATAGAGCATTTCTAGAACCCCATTGTAAGCATTAATGAGAACTGGCATCTTATTGGATTACAATGGAGGGCACATTTTAGGTTTCAAGAGGAGTACAAATGGGCTTCAGTAACAGAAGCAGAATTCAAAGTGAAGCTTGTTTCTGGAAATATTGAAGAATAAATCCCCCCCCCCTCAGCAGTAAGTTTCAAGACTGTTTGTTATGGTTATTTATTCCTGGCACAAAAATATAGATGTCCCTGAGACACATCTCCCTGCACTTATTCTATAATTCCTTATTATACAGCTGATTCTGCTATACACCAAGTTTCTAAACTACAGTACAACTCTGTTATACCATTGAAGAAGGGTCAAAGGGATGGTTAATTCACAAATGTGTGTTCAAAATGATTTGTATTTTGTGTGAAGTGGCCATCACAGATAAGAGTGACAACAAGACATCACATCACAATGTGCCTTCACAGTGGAATCGGTTTCACACTCAGCTTCCAAATGTAATTCTAGTGCATTTAAACAATTCAAGTAGCAACCAATGCACATCTGAGTCTTACGTGTCAGCAGGAGTATGCTCAGAGACATCAGAAAAACTGTACTTCCTTAAGACCGAGACACTGACTTTCTCTCTTCTGCTGCTGGCATAAATATTTAAAGACTTATTTTTGAAAGCTATTGGAAAACTGTATCATTTCCCTCTTTCGGCACCAGTTCTATTAGCTGAGCAACTTTCCGCCATTATAGCAGCTTTCCACCACTTTCTGTTTCATTAGCATTCATTTTCTTTAGTCATCTGATACTACTCACCGAAAATTCAGGCAACTGGGAATGTGAAGCTAAAAGCCGAGGTTTGCTTCAGTGCTTGCCAACCCACAGAATTATATTACCTTGCCTACCTTTGCCTAAAATGCAGGGAAATGACAAACCTTTTCATGCATGTGAAAAAGAGTTAAACTGTAAGCTTGACTGATGTGAATTGACATAAAACTTCACAATGGCACACATCGGAGACAGATGTTTCCTCTAACTTGGGTTTAGCTGCGCCTTTTGCAGAGCACATCAGTGCTTTGCTGAACTTGCTGCTTATAAAAGGACAATGGGCCTGGTGTTCAAAAACCCAAATCATCAGGAGCAAGCAGAAAGCTCACTGCTTTCCACTCGAAGCTGAAAATGGCATATCTAACCTTCTGTTTAGCTTTCTATTGATTCTATTAGAATAACCAAGTTAACCATCTCAGAGAGCCATTTTGCTGGACAGTTGGGTTCCACCAGTGTTTGCTTCAGTAGAAAATGGAAGACATAGGAAAGGGAAATCCATGTCCTTACATATATATTGAACTGGAGGTTTAAACAATTATATTTTGGACTCTGAACCACAACTTGTTTATTATACATAGCAGTTTAATATTTTAATTAACATGACTCCATCCTATAAATTCTTGGGATTTTTAGTGAGGGGTACTTTGAGTTATCATTGTAGAGAGCTGTAGAGCTATTTTTGTTGTTGTTAACTGCCCTCAAGTCAATCTCAACCCATGGTGATCCTGTGGATGAGACATCTCCAAGACATTCTGCTTAGCTCCTGTAAATTCATACCTAGGACCTCCTTAATAGTGTCTATCCATCTAGCATGCAGCCTTCCTCTCCTACTTACCTCCACTTTTCCTAGCATTACTGTTTTTTCCAATTAGTCGTGTTGGAGGTCTCATGATGTGTCCAAAATATGACAGCCTCAGTTTTGTCATCCTGACTTCCATTGAGATTTCTGGCTTGATCTGCTCTAGGACCAATTTTGTTTGTCCTTTTCGGCTGTCCACAGAATCCTCAGTGCTCTTGTCCAGCCACACATCTTGAATAAATTGATTTCTTTCTGTCTTCTTTCTTAACTGTCCAGTTCTCACATCCATACTTGGTAATAGGAAATACAATGGCTTGTATTATTCAAACTTTTGTGCTCAGTTGTATCTTTGCATTTTAGGATCTTTTCTAGTTCATTCATGGGGCGATGGGCATCCAGGAGTGGCCAGAAGCCTCTCACAGCCCAATCACTGAGGCTGCAGTGAACACACACCATGGCCCTGAGGGAGCCTCCTGCTGCAGTTCCACAGCTGTCCCCTTTGGGGTTAGTTTTGGGCCTCCTTATGCAGCCCCACATTGAATTATTATCTGTAATAATTACAGATCAAGAAAAAATTAAAAAATTGTTTAAAGACTATTATGACAACATGTACAGGAAGTCAGAGACAAGGGAAGATGAAAATGAGAAAGTAAAAAGATATTTGAGAGATCAGAAGATAAACAAGATAAAGGAAGAACAGGTAGAAAGGTTAAACCAAGCAATAACAAATAAAGAAATTATAGAGGTGATTGAGAAAATGAAAATGAAAAAAGCTCCCGGCCCAGATGGATTAACGGCGATTTACTATCAAAAATTTGTTGACATTTTGGTAGATCCATTAAAAGAAATGATGAATAAGATTAAAGATGAAGGTATACCAGAGTCTTGGAAGGAAGCCTGGATATCATTAATTCCCAAAGAAGAAAGATCATGTCTAGAAATGAAGAACTATAGACCAATATCCCTGACTAATATTGATTATAAAATCTTTACATCTGTCATAGCTAAAAGGATGAAAGGATTATTGGATTCAATAATTCATGAGGATCAGAATGGATTCGTGCCGAACAGACAAATTAAGAATAATATGAGGATAGTGTTAAACATAATAGAACATTTTGAGATCAATAATGATAAAAAATTAGCACTAGTGTTGTTAGATGCAGAAAAAGCATTTGACAGGGTTAATTGGTGTTTTATGTTAGAACTAATTAAGCTCATGGGAATGGGAGAGACATAAACACCCCCATTTACCCATATGTTTCAGACCATAGCTACCCCCTCCCCATTCATAATCTTCTTCTAATTTCCTGGTTTTAGTCCCCATTCCTATCAATGTTTGATCCCAGGTATGAGAACCCTTTTACTGTTTCTATTTCTTCATTGTCTAGGTTGAATTTGTGTAGATTCTCTGTATTCATTATTTTTGTTTTCCTTATGTTAAACAGTAAGCCTGACTTTTGCACTTTCTTCCTTGAACTTCCTTAGTAGTTGTTCCAGGTCTGTGAGGTTTTCTGTTAGTATTATAATGTCATCTGCATATCTTAAATTGTTGATATTTCTTCCTCCTATTTTCACTCCTCCATCTTCCATGTCCAAGCCTGCTTTTCTTACAATATGTTCTGCATATAAGTTGAACAGGTAGAGAGATAAGATGCAGTCTTGTCTGACCCCTTTGCCAATTGGGAACCATTCTAGTGCATGGCAAAACAAACTAGATCCTCCCTGGGAGATAGTTCCAGTTACCTGTCACCAAAGTACGAATCCCAAAGCCATAACAGTTAAAGTGGTATCAGATAGGTATAACTGGGTAGTGCAAATACATCGAAAGTCAGAAAATTCTTCTCTAGTATTGTGGAGACAGGGATGCAGTGGCTCAAGTGGTTAAGATGCTGACTCTGTTGATTGCAAGATTGGCAGGTTGGCAATTTGAGGCCCGGGGCTGCATGATGGGGTGAGCTCCTGTCACTAGTTCCGGCTTCTGCAAACCTAGCAGTTTGAAAGCATACAAATGCAAGTAGATAAATAGGTACCACTTCAGTGGGAAGGTAAACAGCATTCTGTGCAATCATGCTGGCCACATGATCATAGAGCAGTCTCTGACAACGTTGGCTCTTCGGCTTAGTAATGGAGATGAGCACCTACTGTTGGACATGACTTGACAACCTTGTCAATGGGGAATACCTTTACCTTTACCTTTACCTTTACCTTTACCTTATTGTGGAGACAGACCATAGGGGGAGTTGGGGAATTCTGGGAACTGGAGTCCAAAAACAAGTAACAGTTCTAAATTCTGTCCTGATTACAGGCCACAGTATCCTGACTAATCACAGCTCACCACTGCAGAGGTAGTACAAGTCCATTTGTGAGACCTAATCTATACTGTATAAAGTAACTGAGTGCCACTCATTAGTTGAATGGTGCACATTAACACTCTATGTAATTTTATACTGTTTTTTTTAGCTAGATGATTCTAATTGTTTAAAATAAATTATTGTAAAAGTTTTAAAGTGATTTCATTTGTGAGTTGCCTTGGGTCTCCTTTTGGGAGAAAGCTGGCATAGGAATGAAATAAAATAAATAAATAAAATAAATAGTATACATAAATTGAGCCAGCATGGTGTAGTGGTTTGAGTGTTGGACTGAGACTCTGGAGACCAGAGTTTGAATCCCCACTTGGACATGGAAAACCACTAGGTGACAGTGGGCAAATCACATACTCAGCCTCAGAAAACCCTGGGATAGGTTTGCCTTATGGTCCCCATAAGTCAGACGAGACTTCAAGGAACACAACAACAGCAATAACAGCAGCAGCAGCAACAACAACAACATAAACTGTTACCTGTGAAAGGAGACATATATGTTTCTAAACATGTTTTGAACATGTGCCTGTCTGTGTTGGGGAATATCTGTCTCTCCTTCATGCTTTTCATCTTCACCACAGCAAACACTTGAGGAACTCCTGCAAAACTTGGCTGCTTCATACAGTGCATTTTAATTGGAAGGGGTTGATATCAGGGTTGGGAGGGAACTAGACAATTAACCTTTTAACTAGGCATTTCTTAAGAGAAATGAAAGGGAAAAAAGCAAAGGATTGGAAACCTTGGTCTGCCATCTACTTAACATAACAGCATGCAAGCACCATTGTTAAGGATTTATAATTGCCATGGTGCTGTTTTTCTTCTACTTGATTTTTTAAACTCTTGTATCATGCCTTTGGAATTATGGAATATAAACCAAAGAAGAGATAAATCTCTGTTCAGACCTGTATGTTATCAATATTTGCACTACCTAACTTTGTTGAAAGTTGCAAAAATTATTACATGAAAAAGTAAGAATATTTATTTAGTTGGTTAGTTATTTAAGATAATTAATCGATCTTCTGCCAGAGCTCTCAGGGGAAATGTAAAAAAATCAAAACAATAAATACAGCAGGAAAGCATAATAAAAATGTTGGTAAAAGGACCATTGATGAAAACAAAAATTCATTAGCAGCAGCTCAAAGTTTAGCTCCAAAGGAATATCACTCTATAGATGGCCCATGTCCAATATGTTACTGCAGGCTGAGAATCCCTTATCTAGAATTCAAAATCTAAAATCCCACTGTGGGAGAAAGGCAGGATATAAATCCTGGAAATAAATATATAAATAAAATAATCCAGAAACCAAAATTCTCCACACAGGTGCCTAAGATAGTGACACCTTTGCTTTCCAATGGTTCAGTGTACAGAAATTTGGTTTCATGCACAAGATAATTTCAAATATAATGCATAAAATCAATGCCAAGCCATGTGTAGAAGATACAGTAGACCCTTGGTATCCACTGGGGTTTGGTACCAGGACTCCCTGTGGATACTAAAATCTGTGGATGCTCAAATCCCATTAAATACATTGGCATAGTAAAATGGTTCCCTTATATCAAATGGCAAAATCAAGGTTTGCTTTTTTGAATTTATATATTTTAAAAATATTTTCAAACTGTAAATGCTTGAATCTGTGGATAAAAAAAATCCATGGATATGCAGGGCTGACTCTATATACAAAATATAAATGATTTTCATGTTTACATCCATCTCCAAGATAGCTCATTATGTATATGCAAAGATTCCAAAATTTGAACAAATCTGAAATCCAAAACACTTCTGGTCCCAGCCATTTTATATAAGGAAAGCTCAACCTGTATAACCCAACTGCTTCCTTTGAAGAAAGATTTCAGTATACTGCTATGCACTTCTGGAAAATGCTGAGGAGAGTACTTTTATTTTGGGTCTACCAATTAATGGCCTTGAGAAATAAAGCATTTTTTCATCAGGTATTAAGAAGAAAAAGATTGCTGACAGATTTCCTAGGGAAGGATTCCAGAGGCAGGGTGCCACAATGAAAAAGATCCTGTCTCCATTGAATAATAATTAACCTTCCCAGGCCATCAATCATAATGGTGCGGTGGAAGAAGTAGATGTCCAGGAGGAAGAGAAATCTAGCCTAACTTTCTTTCAAACATGTTAACTTTGAATGAGCAGAGACCCACCCACTCCTACACTTTTAATGATGAAGTATTCAAGCATATGAACACCCACCTGCAATCGGAAGTGGCTTGACCCAATAATAGTTTATCACCCCTCCTGCAATTGATGTGAGCTACATTTATTGGAACAAAAGATCATTTTTAAAAACTCATGTGCTAACAATTATGCTGTGAAAAAGTTGTCTTTTCTTTTCAAAACATACACTGTTCCCAGCTGAGTTCAGAGGCAGGGTCAGGGAAACAGACCAGTCACTGAACAAAAGGGAAAACACCTTGAACCACATTCTGTTCCAACTGAGGTTTGCAGGCAGGGTCAGAAAAGAAGAGCACCCAAGCAGACCAGGAGCAGGAGCTCAAAAAGTTCCAAGTGGAACTCAGCAAAGTTCCAGGATGATTAGGCACTTTCAAGTGGAACAGGTCCATATGCTGCTTCATAAGGACCTGCAGTTCACTGAAATCTGATCATCTAGTTAAGACAGTGAAGTTCAGCAGCCGCCCAGGGAAACCTCCTTAGGATCAAATTTCTTGAGATTACAACTCCTAGAAGAGCCCTGGTGGCACAGTGGTTAAATGCCTGCACTGCAGCCACTCATTCATAGACCACAAGGTTGTGAGTTCAATACTAGCCAGGGCTCAGGCTTGACTCAGGCCTGCATCCTCCCGAGGTCGCTAAAATGAGTACCCAACTGTTGGGGGGCAATGAGCTTACAGTTGTAAACCGCTTAGACATCCCATAGCATGATATGAAGCGGTATATAAATGAAGCTGCTTTGCTTTGCTTTAGAAACCATCTATCTTTCAGGACTCCCTTTTTCACCCCAGGGGCATGAATGGTTGAAACACCTCAACTTAATATTGCTTTAGTGCTGCAGCTGCACCATTACTTTTTCAGACTCTAATTTTGCTGTTGTATTGTTTCAAACTGTATTGTTTTTAATTCGCTGTGCACTGCCTTGAGTCCCTATATTGGGCAAAAAGTGGGGTATAAGTATATCAAATAATAATGATAATCATAAGAATTGTCAGAATCCCATGGTGATTGAGGGATTTTGACAGTGAGCACCCCCCCCCCAAAAAAAAAAAGAATATTAGAGCCTCTACAGACTGGCCCAAAGGGCTGGCCTGGAGGCATGGATGGGGAGAGGCAGCCGCACACGCAGCATCAGGACGTCTTTCCGGCGCAGCATTTTGATGCGCTGCACTGGAAGGGGCACTAAAGAGCTGCGTCCCACTCTTTTCCAGGTCAGCAAAAGGGAGGATCGAGGCCAAGGCGTCTGGCAACCTCGGCCCCAATCCTCCACTTCCCGGGGCAGTCCAGGGCCACCTGTCTGCATCCCCCCCTAACTTTCCTCATATCTGGTTCAGTGCATATTTCTGAATGCACATTTTTGGTCCAGAACTCCAAGAATTACCCAGCCAGCATGAGCACTGAATCAATATTTCCATCTGGAGTTTTTCTTTCAGCCATTCATTCATTCATACAGAAAACTCTGAAACAAAGATTTACATCCACAAAAGTAACCACTTATTCCTGACCACTTCCTTACCTTTTGTGGGAGGCAGCCCCTTCACTCTGTCATTTATTCTATTTTCAGCAGGTTGAGTGGTGAAGAAGAATCAAATAGTTCAACCATCCCTTTGTCAACCATAAGTACTTTTGGACCCAGAGAACCTACAACTTTCTTCTTCTTTCTCTTACTCTAGCAAACAAACAAACAAACAAATCCTTTTTATTATTGTTAACCTTGCTTGCAAGCTGAAGCTTATTCTGGGATTTAGCCCTCCCTTTTCTTGCAAATATTGACTATTGCTTTGCACTCTTCCTAGGTGACTTGATCATTTGACTGTTCCATTTCTTGAACAAGACCCTTTTAACACTCAATTCATCTGAAAGCTCCTTGTGCACCTACCCTGGATAGCAGACTAGACAAGCATACAACTTCACCTGGGGCCCATTCACACTACACAATTATAGTACTAATATTCCATGTTAATGGCCATGGTTCTAGCCCAGGGGTAGGCAACCTTTCCCCTTTAAGGGCCGAGGGACTTCAGCTCCCAGAATCCCAGGAGCTATTGGCTAACATGGGACTATTGGCCAACATGGCTGAGGCTTCTGGGAGCTGAAGTCCCTTGGCCCTTAAAGGGGAAAGGTTGCCTACCCCTGCTCTAGCCTATAGAATTATGGGGGTTTGTTGTTTGATGGGTACTAGAGGGGCTCGCTGGCTGAGACTCTAAATACCCCTCTCTGAACTGCCAATCCCAGGATTGCATAGGATGTTGCCTGTTTCGTAGAGCTGGTCTTTTCTGTTGCTCCAACTTTAGTTTACACTTATTTCCATCTTGACAACTATATACTCACTCTGCTAGACTTTAGCTAAATGTCTGAAACTACTATGTTTTACAGTTTGGAGAATATCAACTGGGAGAGCATTTCTGAGAGAGAGGTGCCACATATCTTCTTCTTGTCTGCTGGGCCACAATATGCTCCTAGCCTTTGATCCCACTATTTCAGCAAGATATCTTTGCTGGTGGAATGCCTCCTCTAGTTAAATGATCCACCATTATCTCTGAGCCATAGTGCTGGTATAATTTTTTGGTGGTTATGCTGTTGTCCCACATTCTACCACCATAGAGACTATAGGTGTTATCTTTACTATAGGTTCCCACTCTTAATCAATAGTCCCTTGTTCTAAAGGAATGAAACAGACTTGTCAGAATGTAGACCTGAAGAAAGCCATTCCTCCAGAGTACTTACCTATATGCTCTAAAGTGAGTGTCAGGGGCTATTTCTCTTGAAGGAAGAAGGCCTCTCATTCTGCTCACTTGAATGGACCTGCTGTTCAAATTTTGACTACACAGAGGTGTTGCCTAATAGAAGTGAGGGAAGATTACATTTTTAACCGCTCTGGGGAATGGGAGCAATTTCTACAGTTACAGCCTCAGTTTGAACCATACAGCAAAATATAGCAAACCATTTATTATATTAAACTGTGATCACACAATCGAGCAGACAGCAATTTTAGTGTTTCATTTTTCAGATATTTGTTTGAATGGATAATATTATTGATTTTGTTTTGTTTTGCATTTGTTTACAGGCTAGGTTTCAATAGGAAGAGCTGCATATTTCCCTCCTTTTGCTCTGGGGTTAGCTACATGTAAGCCATGCCTTGAAGAATGAAACTCAGTTACAGTGATCTATATGCAGGCTGTGAGGTTTGGGGTTCAATGCAGACTTCCTTTGGTCTTTCAGTGTTTCTGCTTTCTCTATGAGACATCATTCTTCTAAAAACCTACACAAAAATTAAGCAGCACGGAGCACTGAATTGGAGGTATTAATACCTACTGCCTTATTGTGAACCAAGTCGGGCCATGGCAAAATGAATGAGAACTGCACCAGTGATGGGTTTTAAAGTCCAGCTGTTCATAAACTGAAAATGGAATCATGATGACTGATAGCAGTGCAGTGAAATAGCATATGGTGCAAGTATACCAGAGACTGTTCAAATTTGATATTTTAGAAATAATCATATAACTGTACAAATGTCTATTTCACTTGTGATGGTATAAGGATTAGCCTATCTGCCTAGTAACTTGGTTTGATTGATCATCAGCTAAAGAAGGCAGGTATTGTCCTCTACAGGCAGATTCAAAAGACACAATAAAATGGAGCTGTCACAAACAGGAATTATCAAAAGATTTATGGAATTTGTTAATCTGAAATGGTGAGGTCCTTCTCTGAGAATATGAAAGGAAGGTGGGATGTACTACATCCTGTGGCACCTCATCCTCACAAAGAGGATGGAGTTCAATAGCTGTGTGGACAATATCATCACATAGGCTGGGATCACACATCATTATAAACCAGGATTCTACAGAAATGCTTGGAAACTGGAAGTATGCTGGTACACATTTATGTATCACTTCCACTTGCAGCTGGATCTTCTTTTTGGTTGTTAATGTCCTAATCTAGCAGGAGGTAGTATTCATTCTTGTCTCTCCCCTAACACGACAGAAAAATAACCTGTGATTTTTTTGTACAGTTACTTCTCTAGCAAGCTAACTCCTTCCTGATCCAGATATGTCAATAAAAAAATCATAGATGGAACAGTTTGTTTAGCCACTCCAATTGGAAGTGGAAGCAATCAGCCCTTGTTCACAGCAAATTAGAATTCTTTAAAGATATTTCTGGGAGAGCTTTCTCTTCGTCCCATGACCATCTCAGACATGTTTTGTGAGAGTCTTCTCAGTGGTTACTGCCAGGTTGTGGAACTCCCTTCCATGGGAGGTGCAGTTGGTTTCTTTCCACCAACAGGCAAATACCTTTTTTATTCAACAGTCCCTTGGCTCTTAACTCAGAATGGTGTTTTAATGTGTTATTCTGTTATTTTACATTTTTTAAATTATGTTTTCAATGTATTTTCAATTGTTTTAACTTTGGGCCTCTGCAGACAGGCGGCTCTAGACCGTCCCGGGAAGTGGCAGATCAGGGCTGCGGCAACCCCATGCCACAGCCCCAATCCTCCTTTTTGTAGTCCTGAAAAGAGTGGCAAAATGCCACTCCTTTTAGGGGCAGCAAAAGGCCACCCTAAGAGCTGGCATGTGTCTCTTCCTCACCCTTTTCAGTGCAGCATGTCAGAATGCTGCGCAGGGAGGGCATCCTGACACCGCGCGCCATGCATAATGGCATGCAACATCAGGACGGTGTCAATGTGGGGTTGGGGCAGCTGGTGTGTGGCTGCCCTGCCCCAACTCTACCTCTGGGCCAGCCCTTTGGGTTGGTCTGCAGAGGCCCTTTGTGATTTTAGTATAATTGTTTGCTTAATGTTTTTTTTAAAAAAACTTTTTTATAGTAAGATTTTAGCAGTACTATGTTTTAATTTGATCTAAGGTGGCTTGGGCCCTGTGCTGGGAGAAAATAATTAAGTAATTAAATAAATAAGTAAATTGCAATAATATCACTCCTTTTGCAGTACAACTTCCTTTTTAATGGCCTAGTCCACCCAAGGAAAGAATAGGGGGGAGGTCAGCAGTGGTTATGCAGAAACTCTTCAGACAATATTAAAAATGCACAGGCATGTTTATATTAGGAAAAATGTGTACCAGAGTACACCCAAACTTATGTATGGGTTGGGAAAGAAAATGGCAATGGAATTCTGAGAAGCACAAGGAAAGTGCAGCAAACCATTATCCTTGAAATGCCCTAAAGGTACCAGGTCCTGTCTGGTATTGGCAGCTGGGCTGGGTCAGCTGTGGTTAGTACTTGGATTGGAGACCACAACAAGTACCAGGTGCTAGAGACTATAATATTTCAGAGGAAGGAACTGGGAAAACCACCTCTAAGTATTCATTGTCTAAAAAAACCCTATGAAATTAATTCAGTCGTCTTACGTTGGTGGGCGACTTGAAGGCGCACACACATTCACACTCACATTCTCATCGCACAAGCCAATGATGAATTCCATGAAAGGGCAGAAAACTGCTCTATCAGTAAAGTAATAAAACTGCCAGGAAAACAGAGATGCACTTTGAGATTTTCTCCTACAAGGGACAAAATATTTTGAGGCAGCTATACATCTTGACCTATGTATAGGGACACCGTTTGCTGTTTTACCTTAGGCAGCAAAGTGTATTGTACCATCCTGGATCACAATTGCAAGCCCTTCAGAAAACAACAAGAACCTGAAATATAAAATCCTTTTTATGATCTTACATATAGTGGGTGTTGCCAGCTTGGGATGATCCTTGGGACTCTGAGGAATTCCTGTGAGAAAGTGTCACTTTATGCACTGGTTGCTGCTTTGGTCATATATTTCTAAGAGTTTAATTGTTCTGCCTCCTCATTACGTCAAATGACAGTTTAATCCCACCTGCTCAAAAATATATTGACAGTTGGTGATGTGGTTTGTTTTCCCTTGGTTTATATACAACCATATTTCATCACAGCATACATGGCTGAGAAAAAACAAAGCAAAGTTGGGCAACAAGAGTTCAAAAAGAGTTTGAAGAATCTTAATTTTTAAAGCATATATGGTTCTTTTTTAGGACAAAATATGATTCACAAATGAGAAACAATAAGGAAGATAGATCAGAAAGAATCAGACAAAATCTGAAATCATTCTCTCTGAGTAATCCCACACATGTGTATGAGCCAAGTTATGTCAAGCAGAAACCCCTACAACAGGAGCTTCAGCTCCCAAGAAATAAGGGAAATACTATTATTTAAGTTACTGACCTTCTGAATTATATTGCATCAAGTTAAGCCCTAAAGTAGGCCACTGAGGGGGGTTGCAGACTGCCAGAAATAGTGTGAATTCAGTCCACTTTTAGGGTTAGGGTTAGTGCTAGGGAATCATGGGAACTGTTATTTTTCTGAGACATTGAGCCTTCTCTGTCAGACAACTCTGATGCCACAATAAAATACAGTTCCCATGGTTCCCTAACTCTAACCCTAACCCTAAAAGTGGACTGAATTCACACTATTTCTGGCAGTCTGCAACCCCCCTGAGTTGCAATAAGGCTGCACACTGTATAGCTGCTTGGCCTGTATAATAATAGCAATAGCAATAGCAAGTGCATTTTTATACTGCTTATCAGTGCACTAAGCACTCCAGCAATTTACAATGTGTAAGCTAATTGCCCCCAACAATCTGGACATTCATTTTAGTGACCTTGGAAGGATGCAAGCCTGAGTAGAGCCTGAGCCCCTGGCTGGGACTGAACTCGCAACCTTATGGTTTGTGAGTGAGTGGCTGAAGTACAGGCATTTAACCACTGCACCACCAGAGCCACAGACCAGGTAACAAAGACATGTTGCAGTTTTGGTGATCATGGCTATGATTCATCAATGGTTCATGTCATTTTGCTTGGAAAAACTTGATATGATAACAATAGTCTCACTACCTTCTCCACAGGTCTCATAGCAACTATGAGGGGGTGGCTTTTTTGTATCCAGACACCATGGATGGGAGGCCTGGCACAGCAATAAAACATTTTCACACAAGTAGCAGTGATACTGTGACCACCAAGAGAGAAGACATTTTATGTATACAGTGGACTCACTGCATCGACGAGCTGGCAATCTGCAGACTGGAGCATTTCTGGCTCACCATCCCCCATATTATTCAATGGTAGCATGTGCACGTGAATGCATACACATTCCCAGCCATTGAATAATAAGCTACATGACAATCTGTGTGGGAAGGGGAAACTGAACCCCCATGGATGGGAAGGCTCCACTCTATATGCAGATTCTGAAATAATTACTAGAATTGTAATGGACATACAACCTATCCCATCATAATGAGGAATTCTGTTGGAACAAAAGAATTCAAGGGTTTTCACTGTGGTGATAGAAGTCTGTGATCCACAGGCCCACCGATACACTGAAAGGAGTTTGATGTGAACAGGTCTTTGCGATCAACTAGAAACGTACAATCCATATTTCACAGATTATTTCAAACTAATGTGTGTTCAGCCAGTCCTCACATCTGCATCTCACATATATATGTTCCTCTCATCTCTGGCCAGAGTTTTCTTTCTTATGCTCTTTGCTCCTGGCCCATGCTCAGTTCCAGCTCTTTTGTAGATGTTTCCATCTTGTTTCCTCTATCTTGGCCTATACTTTTCCTATGCTATTTTGTAAGCTACTATTTTCTGCTATTCTGCCTGCCTTCACAGTACACAGCTGTAGTATTATGATTCCAGGTTAACTGCAATGGGTCCATGGGAAAAGGCTAATCAGCTGAGCATTACCCACAACTTCCCTATCATTCCTCAATGCATTACTATGTAGATGAACTTTAGATTTCTTGTAAGGCTATTATTCTATTCTGGTTTCACACTAGGAAACCAGTGGTGAGAATCAACCATCATATATTATTCTCTGTGTATCCTTTAAAAAAAGTCAATGCAGAATCAGGATCTTATAGAAGATTTCTTTTTGTTTAGTATTTTTCCCCATAAACACTGAGAAAATATTAAGAAACAGCTATTGCTTTTTCTAGCAGCAAAGAGTTTTCCTTCCTCCCTATGTGTGTGTGGTCTGAGTCGGATTATCCTCATCTTGGCATGGCTGGCTAGGAGTGTTCCTTTGTACATCCCATCTCACAGGAGCGTGCATTGGCAACTACAGCCTGGTAATGTGGACACTGCAGTGCCAGTTTTTCAAAGATCAGAAGAGGCTGCCTTAAAAGCATCGACGTGATTAGACTATGTTATGTTTGCTCTAAATCTCCTTTTACCATCACACAAACAGTACCTATGTACAATCATTTTGGGGCAGTTTTGGGGTCTGTGGACAGATTGCTAAGTGTTCTGGAAAGCCATGAGAGAGACAAGCATGGAATTGCATATTTCTTGCTCCATTTAAATAGAACACCAAAGAACTCTTGATCCTCTGTGGTTGCACTGAAACATCCTTTGAACTGATATTATTAGGTATTCAGAATGAATGACAGAAGCAAATCCTTAAAAGATGAACAATTAATTTTGTTTTCTTTCCATTTTTCTGACAAAGCACTAATATGAGGGTCACCATTTCTACTGGTTTTGATGTTCCATATGTTTGCAGAAAATTTCTCTTGGGGTTCAGGAGTTTTAATTTCTGTATGTATTATTCAAATGGGAACACCAATGGAGATATCCCTCCATTAACTAAATCCATTAACTAAATCAATTAAGTCATGGACATTTGACAAATGTGCACAGTGTTTCTTACACATTTTTTAAGTTTACTCATGTTGTTAAGTGCATTTTCCTCCTTTACAGAATGTATCAAAAGCCTAGACCAAACTAAGGCAAATTTTCAAAAGAAGGAGGAGGAGGAGGAATGAATTTTCCCCACTTTCCTAATGCTGATTGAAGGAAGGCTACAGGGTGGTGATCCTGAAAATAGAATTAGAAGGCCTTCCAGCCCTCTTCAACTCCATGGAATACACTCTTCCTGTGTCACAGCCATGAGATGTCATCCTATGAACTGCTGGCAGCTTGGAGACATCTTTGCTATGAACTAGCACTGAAGAATATCCTACATTGTTCACTCAACCCAAAGATATTTATGGCTGAATTTCACTGTAGCCAGGTGAATAGACTTTAGGAGTTCTATATTCAGGAAGCCTATCATGTTAGTTAAACAACATTTTTATTATTATTAATTAATACAATGATTTGGTTATTACTGGATAATATCTTTTTTTTAAGAAAAAAAGTCTTGTACAGAACATGTGAGATGTAACATCTTTGTCCTTTTAAGAACCCTTCTCAAAATATTCCAATGAGTTTTCAGGCTAATATAAAATAATTTGTGTTTCCCATCCTTAATGCATTTAATTACTCTTCAACTTTTTTATCTTTTTTTCAGTATAGAAAACTGCTCTCACCTCATCAATCTGTAGCAAAACTTGCTTCAGTCAGGATTTCATTTGACTGTGTAGAGTAAAGCTATGTATTAAATTATCTTGTGTTTTACAATAGCCAAGAGTATAATTGTAGAGGAAAAGCTTGTTGTAAAACACAAAATTAAGAGCCAGAAACATAACCCATCACCTTTGAGTGCACTACAGCTCATTGCAGGTTTAAAGAATCACAAGGAAGGTGTCTAGGCTCTAGACCACCCTGTACATTTGAAATATAGTTTCTTTCATTACTCATCTACATACCTTGCAATATTTCACATATGAAAACCAGGACACATGTTCACAGTGACATACATTATTAATGAGGAAGAACACACAAGCTAGGAGAGGCTGCAGCAGTTTGTTTTTGTCTGAGTCCACAGGATTGGAAAGATGTTTTCTCTCCTCTCCTCTCCTCTTTCCAGCTGAGTTAACTGTGTGTACTTCTATACTTTGAAGTCAGTTTGCAGCAACTGAAGTAAGCTTAAGAACAAAAAGGGAAAGTGGAAGAAGGAGAGAGCACCTGGGACATTTTTAAAACAGCTGAAAAAGCTGCATGGCAGAAGATTAAGGGCTAATAATAATAATAATAATAATAATAATAAATTTTATTTATATCCCGCCTCTCTGTCAAACAATTGAGGAGACTTACAGCATTAAAACTCTATACAATGTTAAAACTCCATACAATGTTAAAAACGATGCAGATGGCTTGTTTGGGGCAGCTCTGGGATACGCCTGGGAGCAGCAGATCAGGGCTGCGGCAGCCACACGCTGTGGCCTGATCCTTCTTTTTGCGGCCCCAAAAAGAGCAGCAAAATGCCACTCCTTTTTGGGGCAGCAAAAGGCCATCCTTAGAGATGCCACCATGGCTCTTTTGCCCCCTTTTGGTGCACCCTGGTGCCATGTGGCCGGGTGTGCGGCATCGGGGCGGAGTGGGGCAGAGTTGGGGTGGCTGGCGTGTGGCTGCCCCGCCCCAACTCCACCCCCAGACCAGCCCTGTTGGCTGGTCTGCATCAGCCCTAAGTGGGACTCTCCCTGTCAAATAGAGACAATTGGAGGAAATACATCTAGGGGCCTTTACAAACTGCCAGAAATAATGCAGCTTGAGGCCACTTTAACTGTCCTGGCTCAGTGCTAGGGATTCATGGGAATTGTATTTTTTTTTCTGGGACATTGAGCCTTCCCTGTCAGAGAGCTCTGGTGCCACAATAAACTACAGTTCCCATGATTCCTTAGCACTGAACCAAGACAGTTAAAGTGGCCTCAAGCTGCATTATTTCTGGCAGTTTGTAAAGGCCCTATGTTTGTGTCTATGTGCCTTCAAGTCACTTATGGTTTTCCTAGGCAAGGAATACTTAGAGGTGGTTTTGCCAGTTTATTCCTCTGAAATATAGCCTACAGAACCTGTGAGTCATTGACAATCTCCCATCCAAGTACTAATGGACCCTTCTTAGATTCTAAGATGGGATCTGGTGCCCTTAGGATATTTAAGTCCTCTTATGTGGTTTTACCCACATATGTATCTTCAGTCCCTCTGCTACCTCATCCCTCAGCCTGTACAGACCAACCAAAAGGGCTGGCCTGAGGGTGAAGTCGGGGTGTAGTGACCACACACTGGCCGCCCCAACTCTGCCCCGATGCCGCTGTCATGCCACACGCCCCATCGCATGGCGCATGGCATCAGGGTGCTCTCTTGGCACAGCGACAGACATGCTGCACCAAAGGAGCACAGAAAAACTGCTGCTGTGGTGGCAACAGTGGCTTTTTGCAGCTCCAAAAAGGAGCAGTATTTGGCCAGCTCTTTTTGGAGCAGCAAAGTGCCAGATCAGGGCTGCGGCATGTGGTTTCTGCAGCCCTGATTCGATGTTCCTGGGGTGGTACGGAGCTGCCCCATAGGGGTCGTCTGAAGAGCTTCCCTGTCCATCTTCAGCTAGGCCAACTGAGCGGCTAGAAATCCTATAGCAGCACTTTGAAACATTACTTTTTCGAGGAGAGTTTCTAAGTCAGAATAGCCACTAGCTGTGTTGGCTGGGGGATTTCTGGGGAAATGTAGTCTTAAAAAGTAACTTTTCCAGGTTCTGGATCTGGGCAAATTCAGACCTCTCTGGTCTCTACAGAGGCCTGTTGAGTTTACTAGCCAAAAGCTATTTGCCAGTGATGTGCAATATACCTCATTAGTCCTGCAGCTTTCTTCAACTAATCTAGCTTTTTCTGCTGAGAACTAATTTACTATTAATTACTGAGAGAATCAGAGCTCATAAAGAGGACACCATTCCCAGGGACACTGGAAAAGCCAACTGCTATTCAAGTTCCCAGTCTTCCTTCTTTGTTAAGGGCCCTTGGATTGGGAAGGGAAGATGTTTAGCTTGTTCACTTCCTCCATGCTGGCTTGGTTCTTTAGCTCCTTCTTACAGTTTCAGTATGTCAACTTTTGCCAGCAGAGATTGTGCATAGTCTTGAGTCCACAGGAAGTGCCTGTAAAACATCTGGATCTTTAGATCTATGACATTGTTCCATTGTCTGAACAATAGGTTCTCCCTGTATTAACAACATCCGCTTAAAAACTGTTACATCTTGGATGGGGAAATGGTGAGAGATCAACTTGAGAGGGTGAAGTCAGGGCAAGAGATAAAGCAAAAGAAATAGGGGATGCGCAAGTGAGGAAGTGTGGAGAAAAGCCCCCTAAGCTTGTTAATGATGAAGATTAAATAAGACTATAAATAATTTAGCCATCTCAACCTCTGTGAAACAGAAGAGCATAGCTCCCTCTTTCATCTTCCTTCACTTAGCGTGCTCCTTCCTGCAAGAGTATTTGAAGGCACAATTGGTCCCCACATCAACCTGGCCATGTGCTAAAAGCCTCTGGTAGAAGCTCTCCTTCCCATGCTCCCTTTATCTGAGGCATAGCAGATCATGTAAATCCACAAACATGAATGGCTCTGAAAGGGAATGAGACAAATTAAGGAAGGGTAAGACTATAAGTAGCTACTAGTCACGAGTGACTATGTATCACCTCCAGTAACAAAATAAATATGCCTCTGAATATCAGTTGCTGGGAACATGAGCAGAAGGGCATGGGGGTTCTTTGTGTCGGCTTTCCCGGAGCATCCAAATTGGCTATTGTGAGAAAGGAATGCTGTCTCAAGAGATTATCATGCTCAGTTATAATGCGGCTTACCTGAGCCGGTTTAAAATTAGAAGTGGGCGGCATCCTGATAGTATCACACACATTTAGCCACCGAAATCACCGCCCGACTGCAGCCTGGCTCCATCGCTGCTCAGAGGAGCACTCTGGCAGCCATTTTTTCAAGCCAGAAAACTTCCAGTTTCAAAAAGAGGTGAAGGAGTGCCGCTTGGAACAGCAATGGAGCTGGGCTGCAGCCAGGAACAATTTCGGCAGCTAAATGTGTGTAATACTATCAGCATGCCACCCGCTTCTAATTTTAAGCCGGCCCAGGTAAACTGCGTTATAGCTGAGTGCGATAATCTACTCAGGTCTTCTGTTTAGTCCAACATGGTTGTTCTTACAACATGTCAAGCCTTTCACAGACAAGTCATAGGAACCTGTAAGATGAAGATATGTGGATTGTGGCTGTATCTGTACTGCATGATTATATGCAAATCCTCCAGACAAACATTTCAGTTTTCTATACATTGCCTAGTCTGATGCTGATTTCATTCTCACAGTCAACTGTAGAGAGACAAGTCCATTATAGATTAACATTAAGTTATAGCCATCTATGGCAAATATTCAACAGTTTTTGTCTGATCTAAATGCCAGGACTGCCTTACTTCATAATATAACTAGTGATCACATATTTAAACAATCCTTCAATCAAAAACTACCTGCACTTGGGAAACTAGCATTTTAAGTAATATGTGTAGCCAAAAATCCTTCTCGCTATAACCAGATAGATTTCTTTGTACATGGAGCAGATGATATGGTACAGCTTTCAAACATGCCTTCTAAGCAAGTGCAGTCCCAAGAGTCCATCTAGTTATGCCTTAAGGAGTTATCTGTAGTGAGATAATAAATGAAGTATGGTGCTTAATTATTTCTATTGAACAACACAAACCACGTAACATTTCAGCTGTGGCTTAGTTTCCAATTGCACACAATTAGAGCACATATCAGTGTTCCATTTTTCATCACTGACAAAAACCACACATCCTAATTTAGAACCATCTGGTCTCTAGACAACAACAGCCCATATGATCAGAAGGCAGTTTACATAGATCACTATGCATCCATCCCCCATATATTTTTGTGGGGGAGATGACACTTCAAAATTCAACCCAACCTCAAATGCCTCCAAAAATCTTTGCAGAAATATTTATTTGCTTGCTGAAGTTTAAATGTGGCACAACAGCATGCATCACATCAGGCAGGATTATGTATAGGTTTGTCTTTGGGTGTTGTTAACGGTATCTTTCATTTCATTTGGGTTTGATATGTTTACAAACTAATAAATATGATTTATAAAAAGTGCCTGTGGTTCACTAATTACTGCACATATGGCGCTTTCGTTTTGTAAAACTGGCATTTGCATTCTATTATGATTATGTCTCTGTTCACCAGTGCTAATTAGTCTGATTAGGCAGATAACTTTAACCATTATTAGAACTCAAATACTGAGAAGTTTGAATGCAGAGAGGTAATGTTCATCTTCTGTAGAGGCAGGTCAACAATAAAAAAATTCTGTAGAGTAGCAGATTTATAGATAGATGTTTAGATAGATAAATAAATAGATAAGTCACAAGCAGAAACATTTTCACATATAGAGTTGAGCTAGAAGCATTCACGTTTAGCATCTTTGAGAAATCCAATTAAACACAGTTCCTTAGCATGAATTCATTAATCAAAGTTAATCTTTCCAATGAATACATAATTTGGAATCTGTGTCTAAAATGTTCATTAAAGGATAAACATGCTAAACATAAAAAATAGCTTTTCCTATTTGGAAGTTAGCTTGCAAAATGCAAAAAACTAAGCTCAGATGAAATTTGATCCTGTTTTTGGTGGTGGGGATAGAATATATTACTCTGAAAGGTGAAATGATTCTTTATGAAATAACTGAACTTACTTGTTAATTCTCACAATAACCTAGAAATGAAGGCTCAGTTTTACATTTCAATAAACACCAAGAAAACAAAGACTGGAATTTGATGTCCATTACAACATACAAAAGATCATTCTTGTGGGAGGAAAATCATGGTCTAAATCCAATTTAACCCTGGAAAGTGAAAATCCTCACTAGTACAGTTGCACTTAATTATATTTTGTGCAAATTATGAACCAGGCCCATCATCAGTAGTGTAACCAGGAGTTATCTGTAGCAACTTGTCAAGCTGCTTTGCACAAGGACCAATGCAATTAAAACCCGTGCCTAAGTTCCTGTGATGTAGTGTAAAAGTTCCACACGTAGAACTACATCATGCATGTCTCCCCTGTCATCCCACCTTCCATAACCACTTTTCAGTTGCAGGGTTTCTACAGAGGTCTCAGTAGATGATTGAATGATTCTGCATCTGGCTAAAGACTATGCTTTTCCAATCCTCTTGTTTTCCCCTGGTCACTAACTAGCCATGAAAGGTGAAATTTGGGGGGTATTTTGCTCATAGCCCAAGAATGGTAGAGAATTCCAGCCTCCACGATGACCAAAACTGTGACTTATGATGATATAAGTTGGACTTACAGCATCGTAAGTCACCAATAGGATGGCAGCCTGTATTGGATATCACCCTTGCACTAACTCTAAAAAGCACAATGGCTAGCATAACAACATAACTAGATACAAGCTCGTGTTCTGTAGAAGTGGGGATAGTTCGCACATTTGCTTATGTAAAGTTTTTCCTTCCAGAGACAGCAACACATTACTAATTCCTTTTTCCTGTTTTGATATTTCTTGAAATACAGCTCAAAGACTTGATGTTTGTTTCATTACATTTGTGTATAGATGGTGCAAACTTGTTTCTAAACAGAATAATGTCAAAATGAAATGTTATCCTAAGTTTTCTGAACTTGTGCCACAGAGTGGTTACTGCAAAAATGAAGATCAAGGATGAGTATTAAAAATATATATTTAAGTGATCGTGTCTGCCCTCTTTAGGGCAGGTTATCACATAAAACATGCCCCAAAATTCTAATAACAAAAAAAGTTGATTACAAAATTCCAGCCAAACAGAAAAATCTATAGAACAGCCAGAAGAGATTCACCATTTGGTTGCTCCACAGCATAGTGCTGTACTGCAATAGTAGACTCCATCTCTATGTATCTATCAATGCAGGGATGCAAATATTTGTGTTTTTTTCTTTCTCTCATGCAACAATAATTTAAAATGTTTGCTCCCTGCTGGGCAAGATTATCAGAATCTTTGTGTATTGTTAAACGATTTTTCATCCTTCTGTACTATTTTGTGAAAACATAATTTAAACAAGAATCCTTGCTCAAGAAACAGTATATTTTGCACAAAATGGAAAATTCAGTATAAAAACCTTGGTTTATGTGCATATAATGCATTTTTTTTCACCAAAAAAGTCCCAAATATAAAATATCTTGCAGTGACTGACACAGAGGGTGAGGGAGAACAGTGTCTAGATGTGTTGAGACACCCTTTCTAATAAAGATGAGAACATATTCATAGTCAATTAGATCTCATGGTTAACCACACAGAACACAATGGAACATGGGGTAGAAGCCACACGAATACATATGCAGGACCAGAGCACTTTAGGCTTATGGTCTTCCAAAGCACATTTATTTAGAAGGGAAGTATTCCCCCTCTTCATTAGTGATGGAAGAAGTAGCCTTCAAATCTATGCACTGTTGCTCCTTATGGTGTGTTACACCATTGTAATGTTTCATTCCCAGACTCTGGCAAGACCCCACCCAGGCAGACAGCTCCCTGGACTTTGAAAGGCTTTGTTGAAACACTGTAGAAAACCTAGTCGGTGCAATACCTAGAAATATATATACATTTTACTATTGTACTGTATTGTACTAAGATGTCTGTTACTATCTCTGTGGCAAAACATCATACAGAAGGACAGGTCCTTACTGACATAAATCAGGAAAGTAGGATTGTCTTTGGTAAAATGATAACTGATTTAAAAGAGCTGAAGATCCAGTATTCTAGAAGTCTGGGAAAGACTCTCATAAGGTCCTTTTTTCTGTTAAAGTGAAGACAAATAAAGGAGGGGTTGTGATCTGCTTTGCTCTGGTGAACCCAAAGCCAACTGTGACCTCTGCTTGACCTTATATGCATTTTACTCACCAAAAAGGCCATTCAGATACATTCCACTGGAGCTTAAAATGCCTATATTTCAATTCCAAAGGTCAGCTCTCAAGCTCTCTGTTCGCTCTACTGTATGACCCACTCTTTGTCTATTGCCCATTGATGTTGGCTGACTGAATCTCACACTCTGTGAACTGTTTACTATTTTTCTAGCTAACATAATGGAAAGAGATAATTGAAATGATTTTGAGCTATGTGTCAGTTTTGATGCTGATTATACCTCTAGTGCTCAGTGCAGCTTTAGTGGCTCAAAACTCATTAAGTTTCTAGGAAATTTTAGATTGCTATGTTAACTATATCTTAATTAGTGTATTTATCTTAAGTTCCACACAAGACTATTGAGGGGGAGGGAAGCATTTTTAATCTATTTGTCTATCTCTAATATCATTAAATTAAATCACATTTCCCTCAACTCTTGCATTTAAGAACAGACCGCCCCCTTATTAACCCTTTGGAAAGAAAGTGGAATAAATATAAAATATGAAATATTTTGAGGAATTTCTCAACTGAGAAAATAAGCACATGTTTATTAGTTCAGCTCCAACAGCAAAAAGAAGCAGCACTTCTTGTTTAGACAAATTTAGATCTTGATTTGCTTTTTTAAATCTTTTGGTAATTGTGTGGTTGTCTACATTGATGAGAAAAATTCAGCTTCATCTTGCTTTTTCCTGGTCTGCAGTGATCTGTCAGAGATCTTGTTAGTGCTACAACTACTCAAAATAAACTGAACTCAAGTTGTACAGACTGCAATACATTTCCCATGGCCAAATTCAAATTGGTATTTGAATTGGTATTCAAAGGGATGCACTTTTTTCTTATCAGCATGCCAAAACCTATCAATTAATAGCCTTACTGTGGTCAAAGGCTTTCATGGTTGGCATCCATGTTTTTTTTTTGTGGGGTTTTCAGGCTACGTGGCTATGTTCTAGATTTTATTCCTGACATTTCGCCAGAATCTGTGGATGGCATTTAATGATAAGTACAGATAGTTGGTGATAATGTGTAAAGGTGGGAATTCTAAATATCTCCTTCCTCCGATTTCTGGCAATGGAGCACTCCCCCCATTGCTGCCACCCTCTTCCCTGCAGATCCCCACTGGAAATGTTCCTCCAAAATCAAGCAATGGTGAGGGCACAGCCCAATCTGCTCCTCACCATTGATGTCATGCCTGGGCTCAGCTGGCAAGGGGATGGAAGCAACCAGGGTAAAGTTCTCCATTGCTGGCAACTGCAGCAAAGGAGATGGGCAACTACCCCATGGTGTATAGAGCTAATGGTAGATTGGATGACATCCTCCTTCTTTCCCCACCTACCTAAGTGAGTGAAGGAGTGAATGAGCAAGGGACTGCACATGTGACCAAGCACAACAACATCTGCAAATATGGAGGGATGACTGCATGTAAACAAAAAGTTTATAAAATACATATATGTCTCCATTTCAGAAGCCCTGATAGCCTTTGGTTACATTTAAAAAAAAAAAAAAGAATGGCAACACAACCAACCTTGCCAGACTAGTCCCACACTCCTATTAGTGCACTCACCCTGATTCCATCCTGATCTTGATACATGTGAAAAAAGCCAGTTGTTCCTAAAACTGCAGAATAAAAAGTGAGCTTTAAAAGTTCATATTAATGCCTAAAAGGAGCAACTTCACTTCAAAACAGAGCATTATGTCATTTGTTCCTACTAGAAATGAAGTGAATATGAATTTTTTGCTTGTTTAGATAACCCCTGTGTCCTTTGGGATCACATCTGAATGTGCCTATTTGATTTCTTCTGCATAACATATATGATAGTTCAGCTCACATTGAAAAAAATGCCCAGATGCTTTTGAACTGTAACTCCTGGCATTCCTCACTATTATCCATATGCTATCTAGTGTTGATAGGAGTTGCAACCTAGAAACATCTGGAGGCCATACAGTGCACCTCCCCCCCCCGCCATTTGCTGGATATAGTACTAAAAGTAATTACTTATTTGCTGTTTGTAATCTCTTTGGAGATTATCACATGGGAGAGGAAAGTGTCCTCCTCCCATGCTTAATCTGTGTTAATCGTGCAATCGGGGCGGGGGGAGATTATCACACACCCATGCTTGTGTCCTGTTCTTCTCCCATTCAAAAACAGTAATGGACCCTTCCTGCTTCTCTCTGCCTCCCTGCTTCTCTCTGTTGCTGCTTCTATTGCTCTCTACATGTGGAGAGCAATTTTCTGAAGAAGAGAACTTCCCTGGTGAGTGGTGACTTCTTGTGCAATTCAGACTTGTGGCAAATCAGCTTTCTCATGGACACAGGAGGCTTCCCTCTTCAGAAAGTCACCCTCTCTATATGAAGGAGAGTGGGATTGATGACGGATGACATGAAACATGGAGCACCAAAGTCTTCTCCTTGAGTGTAGGTAGTCAATGGGGGGTTGCAGACTGCCAGAAATAGTGCAAATTGAGTCCACTTTTGGGGTTAGGGTTAGGGAATCATGGGAACTGTAGTTTATTGTGGCACTAGAGCTCTCTGACAGAGAAGGCTCAATGTCTCAGAAAAAAAACAATTCCCATGATTCCCTAGCACTAACCCTAACCCTAACCCTAAAAGTGGACTCAATTTGCACTATTTCTGGCAGTCTGCAACCCCCCAATGAATCCTAAAGTGCATATTTCTGATTCAGTAATAATCATCTGTGATAATCCCCCATCTTCATCAAAATATGGATGAGACTATACATCCAGTCTATTCTGCATGGGGAAAGTATTGGCATCATGCTGAATAAATATGGGAGGGAATGAAATGGTGGAATGTGTTAAAACAGTCCCCAAAAAATGAGTGAAAAAAATATTTCTCAACTGTCTCCTGTTGAGGAGAAACCTGGAATGACAAGAACCTTCACAGTCTGTGATTATCCTGTGCAAAATTGATACAATTTTTGTGTGCAGAAAACTGTTTTGGCACAGAAAATTTTCTTTCTTTTTTAATGCAAATTTTGCATCAAATAAGTCCAGAAGTGTGAATAGTCTTCAGAAGCTGCCAGGTTTATAAAGACATCTTTGCATGAAAAAGAAAACTGCTGAGATTACTCAGAGGTTTGGAGAATGGTCTGGGAGAAATCCCAGCCCTGCAAGCAGCCTACACCTGCACTTTGCCCACACCTCTTTAACCCTTTGACCTTGTTGGTATCATTATTGGGATCCCTTCCCATCATAACCACCACCACCATCTCAATGAGGTCAAAGTAGAGTGGGATGAGCTTTGTATACTGTCCTTATATTGATGGGGAAAGAGTGGAATAAAAATGCAATTAATAAGTGACTAATAATATACAATGGCTTTCCATGGACCCCCTGACCATCCCCTCAAAATAACCAGCATAACCAGCATGATATAGTGGTTTCAAAGTTGGAGCAGGGCTCCAGAAGAACAGGATTTGAATCCTTGCCAAGACATGGAAACCTGCTGGGTAACCTTGGCATGCCACACTCTCTCAGCCTAAGCAGAAGGCAATGGTAAATCTCCTTTAAATAAACCTTGTCAAGAAAACCCTAGAAAAGGGCTATCATACTTTGGAATCAATTTGAGGTGCATAACTATGACATGCTAAACTGCATCCACCATTGAGATAGATTCCTGAGATGCATGTCTACCATTTTTTGCACGAATGAGGCAGCATTCACTGTGGATTTAATGTGTTCAAAGCTTGTGCAAATTCCTTTCCTTTTAAATCAATTGTGTGACTTGTACTTCCTTAATTGTTTACAGCTTTGTTATTAGTTTATTACAGTGCTTACAAACTGTGAATAATATTGGCTAATGCTTTGATTATTTTGCCCTAAATTTGACTTATTATTACACCTTTGTGCACATCATTTTTTCCTATAGCAGAATGCTTGTGATTGTTCTCTTGATAAACTAATAATCTCCAGTTAGCTGAAATGCATGAAAATCTTAAAATAAGCTATTCTAAGTACAGCACAGCATGCCTGAGCAATCCTAAAATAACAAAGCTCTGAGTGCAGCCCAGCATGCCGAAGCAACCCTACAATATTAAACCACTGTGTGCAGCTCACCATGCAGAAGCAATCCTAGAATTAAATTGTTAAATTAAAACCTGGAATTCACAATATGATTCAGAAAGCAAGAAATATGAGCAGGGAATACAGCTATTTAGAGAGTTTGCATTGTTTTCATGCTAGATATTTAGAAAAGGAAGCTGATTATTCAAAGCCTATTCCAGAGTGTCTTTGGTTCTATTTCTGAACCAAGTTTAGCACCATCAGAGATATTTTTAGGACAGTTATGGCGGGTTAGATCCAGATCTGCCCTTCCATGAAGCAGAGGCTGATATTCAGTGGAGCTTCTCACTTGCTCTAAGGCTGTTTCCCCTAAAACTCATCTACATCACCTCCTATGTTCTGGAGAATTTACTAAATTCTCAAGCACAGATATTTGGGATGTGCAGGAGGCTGTAGGAGGAAGGAGCAATTAGCATAAAAGCTTTCTTCACACTGCTACCTATAGCAGGAGCATCTTGGGGAACATACATCCACACATAAGAATGTAGATCTCACTAAATCTCACAGTGACCCTTCTTTCTGCATTTCTTAATTTTTTCAGGACTATGTGGTGTTTTGGCCACATGAAGTTCTCAGCATCCCAATGTTGCCTTCACACCCTCAACAAAAACCCCAGAGCTTCCATTGTTCCCTTTTTAAAATTGCTTAACAATATTCAGTTCTGCCTCCAGAAGCCTTAGGAGGTGCAATAATCCATTTTATTGTTATTTCCCTGCCACTTAAGGCCAAAATGGAACAGCGGAAGGGGCAGCTTGAAGTCGCCCTTCCAAAGGCAGATTGGGGCCTCGGCAATCACACACTGTAGCCCCAATCCACCTTGAAGCCACCTGAAAAAAAGAGCAACAAATAGCTGCTCTTTTTTCAGGCAGCAAAAAAACTGGCTTTTCTGCCCACGCAGCGGCCAAAAGGCAGCTTCATGATGCTCCAGTGCACTGTTTAAACACAGTGCTGCCAGAGCATCATGAAGCCACCCCCCTGTAAACACCTGGAAGATGGTGCAAAGGGGCCGTCTGTTTTCCCCTTACTTTGGGCCCAAGATAACTGCCTTTTTGCCCAGCCTTCAAAAAGGTGAGGCCCGGTGGATTTCTGTTGGACAGGAGAACAGTCTAGACCTACACAGTTGCCCACTCATTCTCTAGAAAAACATTATTTCATTTGCTAAAACTTTTGTTAAGAATCAGAAGAAGAAGAAGAAGATAATAAGGATTGCAAAATCCATAGCATGATAGAAAGACACAGGTGCTATATCCTTATTGGCAGTGCATCTATACTGTAGAAATAATGCCATTTGGCATTGCTTTTATCCAGTGATTTGTAGTTTTACAAGGTCATAATCATAGGATTTTCTTGGCAAGTTTATTCATAGGGGGTTTGCCATTGCCATCTTCTGAAGCTGAGAAAGTGTGATTTGCCCAAGGTCACTCAGTGGGTTTCTATGGTCAAGCGAGGATTAGAACCCTGGTCTTCCAGTATACAACACCCAAATCATTACATCACACTGGCCCTAAATAATTCTCATCCACTTTAATTTGTACAGTGGTAAACTTTAAATTACCTCATAAAATCTATTGGCATCATAATCCTTACATAGAAATATGTATTTTGTACTACATGGAATGTAGGATTTAAAGGAGAGAAAAATCAAATACAAAAAGGTGGATTAGGGATGGAACAAAATTTCTTGGGAGGTGACAGTCTTGTGAGAAGTAAACTTTTTTGCCTCCTGAGGCTTGTGAGAAAATGTCTACTTTGGCTTGAACATTTCCACATAGCAAGACTAGAAGGGCATTTCTTTTTTAAAGGGTGCATGCAAAACATTGCACATATTTGGAAATTATGGCTGAAATCCTGTTAGGTAATTGTAAATATGTAACCTATAGTACGCATTCACAACTGATATGTATTCATGATCCCTAGGCAGCCCTTAGTTTAGAGCAATGGTTCCCAAACTTTGATCCTCCAGTTGTTTTAGACTTCAACTCCCAGAAGCCCCAACCAGCTTGGCCAAAAGTCAGGAATTCTAGGAGCTGAAGTCCAAAACATCTGGAAGATCAGATTTTGGGAATCAAGCTATGTGATGCAGTAGCTCAAGTGGTTCAGACGCTGACTGTTGATTGCAAGATTGGCAGGTTGGCAGTTCATGATGGGGTCGCTGCATGATGGGGTGAGCTTCTGTCACTAGTCCCAGCTTCTGCCAACCTAGCAGTTCAAAAGCATGCAAATGCAAGTAGATAAATAAGTAAATAGGTATATAAATAGATGAGTTCTGTGCAATCATGCTGGCCACATGATCACAGAGTAGTCTCTGGCAAAGTTGGCTCTTTGGCTTAGTAACGGAAATGAGCACTGCCCTCTACGGGAATACCTTTACCTTTTTAGGGACTGTAAAAGTCCCCTATATGCCACTTACCAGTAAGCAGCCACTGGGATCAATAGGGGTCCATGCCAGTCAATTGGGAAGCAGCTATCTGACATTCCCATCCATTCTTGCACAAGCTATCTCCTCTGCAAGAGGGATTTGTTGTAGGAGTCCTTTTTCTGCCTGTCATATCCAAGATCACTCATGGGAGCGGGTGGGAATGTCACGTAGCTGCTTGTCGATTATCAGGGGAATGGATCCCTGTCTACTCCAGCAGATGCTACTGGTAAGTGGGGTTTTGGTGGGATCATGTCAGAATTCACTACATAACATCCTTACATTGCCCTATATTATGCAATGGTCATATAGGATTCCAGAAAAACTACACAAAAGTGTACAGAATAGGAGAGGGGGAAACTACACAGAAACATGTTATATAAGTTATTTAAATTGAGCAGTTAAATCTGCTAATTAGAAAAAATGTGTTAGATGAATTGCGTTAATTTCACTATGGAGAAAAATATATCTTAGGACATGTTATGAAGAAAAGGTGAGAAGAGAATTCAGGAGGGATCTGGAAAAAAAACTAACAAAATCTAGACTGAGAGATTTTCACATTCCTCATCTGGATGAACACCTCCAAATGAAGCTGCATGCTGAATTGGATGTGCATACAACCTTGTTCTGTCCCTGGTGTCTTAAAAAATATAGATATTTCCAGGGGCTAGCTATGTTGGCCATGCAGCAAAATCCAAAATAAAGTAAAATAAATAGATTTTTTAAATGTGGTGAGCTTTGAAAGCTTGTGTAATGTATTTTACACCTTTTGGTTGGCCTAATAAAGGTATCACCACTATGTGGTTGTATTTTTTGTTTGTTTTTTGGATTTTGATATATTTCAAAAATGCAGAGTATCCTGCACTAATGTCATAATTTTTTGTCAGTCCTTTATACATATAATATACCAAGTGCCTGATTTATTCACAAAATGGTCCTGTTACGCCCATGAATATTCTCCACATTTTTGCAAGTAAGAAGGGAATTTATTAACACCCTGTGCATGTTTCTTTTCAGATAAGTCCTGCCATGTTCTATGGGACTTACTGACATGCAAGTGTATTTTAGGGTTGCAGCTAATACTTCTCTAGCCACTGGGACACACTGTCCCCTTCTGGGGGGGGGGTTCCCCCTCTCAAGAACAAACATAATATATTACCATATTGATTGCTGCACAGAAAGTAAAGCCAGACTAAAAGCTTGACAAGACACTAAAAATGATAAAAATGTGATTGTTAATTCAAAATCTTTATTTCCATATGTTCTGGGAATGGCAAGTTTATCAGATAGCATAATCGACTTACCAAAACACCTGCTCAAGGAGGTAAAATAAGCAGGAGAAGGAGGGAGAAAACACTTAGGTTTAGAAGGTAATGAGATATTAATTTGATGGAATGTCTGATAAAAAATAAGCTGATAAGGGGAAAATGTGATGAAGATGTGGCACAGTAAGACTGTGTATTAAGATTCCTGATAGCAGACATCTAGTGCTAGTTTGGTGCTACTACAATTATCTGTATATTTTCTTCAAACAAAAACTGCTCTATTGGGTAAATAGAAGCCTCCAAATAACAGTGGCACTTAATGTACTAAAATTTTAAGACATCTTTTTGGATACATTCTGTGCATTACTTTCTCTCTCTCTCTCTCTCTCCTTCTTTGTGTGTGTGTCTTTGATTGTAGAGGAGGTCAAGGATGTTTATTTTTATGTCTTTCTTTTGTTTTCTCCTTGTAATCTTTATGGCCCACCAATTAACCCAAAGTCCTTGAGACAGCTTACAGTATATTTAAAATATGACAAAAGGCACTACAAAGAGCCCAAGTGAGAAATAAAGTCACACTGTCATCAGTACAGCTCTGGAAAAATTCTCAATTTTGCTGTGTTTCTCTGGATCACGCCTGCATTCCTGTCCCATCCCTTTTTCATAACAAGTTGTGAGACTTTGTTTTTTCCTTCCTACATGGAATTGTTGTTGTTTACCCTACACCACACCCCACACCAAGATGGAAGGTGCCTAACAAATTAAAATGAGTACAATATAGTTAAAACACACATAAAGCAACATTCCAATGGAAATAACCTATACATGTTTTTCAAAGACGTGTCCATTAGGTATGAATCTTCCCACTGACCAAAGTGTGATTATGAGTATGTGTTGATTTCTGATTCCAGTGAAGGAAGAATCTCTGTTCATAAGACAGATATCAGCCCAGCATTCTAGAGTTCATGAACTTGTGTAATTTCCATAATGTGTGTTGAATATTGTGAAATATTGTGATTTCCAAGTGCATGTTCAGATGATATTTTCACCTTCTTTTTGTACCTTGAGATTTCTGTCATGACATTATACTCTGCGTTGTCATAACATTATACAACTTCCATGATTAAAAACTATAGATGAACTAAATTCCTGTATATGCATCCTCGCATCCAATAATATGCAGGCTATTTAACTGAAGCAAGCAATTGATAATATGAAAATGAAAGTGAAAATATAAGTAGATGACATTCTAATAGGCCAGCAGATTTCCCACAGATATTATTTGGTAGACTGGGGAAAAAGAACAGAAACCAAATGTCCACTGGTTGGTTTTGCACATGCTTGGTTTTTAGTTTAATTTTTTAAAAAAGTGAAGTGAGTTAGCCAGAAGCAAAAACCAGGGGAAAAAAAGAAAAGAAAAAAATATTCAAATGTTAGAGCCATATACACAACTCATTACTCCATTTACTCCCTTTCCCAGGTCATTTTTCTTGACTGTTGTGCCCTGAAATTTTCCTGCATTCTTTTATCAACCTGACATAGAGGTATAACTGTGTAACAACCTACAAAATAAACATTTGACTTAAGGGCTCTGATGACAGGGGACACATTTTCATTGCTGTCAATGTTCTAGGCAACATTTCTTGTTAGACTTTTTTGGTTCATCTTTAATGACCTGACAGTATTAGAAAATCATTTACAAAATGGCTTTGTGAGGCATGTCTGTGGGTGCTTTCTCCCTACATATGGGCTTGTCTCTATGACTGTATGCATGCAGACCACAAAAAGGGAGCAGGATAATTGCACGCAAGGCAACACTGCTGTTTCAAAGTCTACTCTACTAAAACCCAGCACCAGAAGCCTTACAATTAGAAATGTTGTTGTTGTTAACTGCCCTTGTTGTTGTTGTTATTGCTAACTGCCCTTCAGTCAACCCCAACTCATGGCTCCAAGAGCCCTGTCCTCCACTGTTCTGCTCAAGTCCTGCAGGCTCAGGTCCATGGCTTCTCTGATTGAGTCCAACCATCTGACATGGATACTGCCCTCTACCTTTCCTAACATTATTGTCATTTCCAATGATTCATGCCTTTCATGATGTGGTCAAAGTATGTCAGTCTCTGTTTCATCATTTTGGCTTCCAGGGGAGTTCAGACTAGATCTCTTCTAGAACCTATTTTTTTGTCTTCTTGGCCATCCACAGTATCTTCAGCATTCCTCTCCAGCACCATAGCTCAAATGAATTTATTTTCTTTCTATCAGCCTTCTTCACAATCCAGCTCTCATATCTGTACATGATAATGTAGAATACAATGGGTTGTCTAGTTCTTTCATAGCTGCCCTACCCAATCTTAGCTTTCTTCTGCTTTCTTGACTGCCATCTCCATTCTGATCAATGTTTGATCCAAGGTATGGGAACTCTATTTCATTTTTCTCATTATCTAGGATGATTTTTATAGGTCTTTATTTTTGTTTTCTTGATGTTCAGCATTAAGCCTACCTTGGCACTTGGCAATTAGATATGCAGGGGACATATTACCAACTCTCTATTCTGTTATTTGTTTCTCCCCAGTTCTGTTCTTCCTGTCTCTCTAAATCTGTCTTTTTAAAAGAGTTATATACTGCCCTTTGAGAGCCAGTGTGATGTTTGAGTATTGAATCATGACTGGAGACCAGGATTCAAATCCCCACTCAGCCATGGAAACCTACTGAGTGACCATGAGCAAGTCATACTCTCTCAGCCTCAGAGGAAGGCAAGGGCAACCCTCTTCTAAACAAATCTTGCCAAGAATATCCAATGATAGAGTTAGAGTTGTCACCATAAGTCAGAAACAGCTTGTAGGCACACAACAATACAACTGCTCTTTGTTTGTATGAATGTATAATATTCCTAAACAAGTAGAATATCTCTTGACAGATACAGCAAAATGAGGGAGAGTCAGGACATATACATGCAAAAATGACCACAGAAACATGTGGAGGTCAGTGGCCACCTATTCCAGAACTGAGAGCAGTGTTTAACACCTCAGAAGACAGTATCGGAGTCCAAGATGCCTTCAGTAAACTGATCTCAGGTAATTTCAATGGGAATAAATACAAGATTCTACAAGTTAAAGAAAAGTAAGTAAGCAGGAAAAAATCTGATGTAAAAATAAAAAATGGGTGACATCTGTCTTGACAGCAATACACATAAGAAGAATTTACAGGTCTCAATATATGTGTGTACACACAAACACACTCATACACACACACACCAGGGCCTACATTTTGAGCACCCAAATCAGTACAAATGAAAGGGGGGAGCTGAAGCCCATCTGATTTTAACCGTTGTGTGTGTGACTCAAATACCTATGTTTAATTTTGTCTATGGATTGGAAAAAGTTAATTTCAAGCCTTGTTTCTCTTGCTAGCAGCAACAACCTTTTAAACTGAGTATTACTGGTGAACCATACCGAGCTGGTTAAAGAAAATGCTTTTCAGTTCCACCATGCAGTTGTTTGGACGACAATTATGGCAGCTGAAGTTTAATCATAGTGTTTGATAGCTCATTTTCTCAGTGTCAACATGAGGCACTGTGTGTGGGTTTTTTTTCCTTTTTTTAAAAAAAAATGAATTCTTTCATTTGATAAGCTGGCTCTAGAGCACCAAGCTCATTCAATAGGAAATCTCTCTTTCACAAGGTTGCAGCATGCATATTTTCCCCTCTTTTCCTCCCTCTACCCTCCCCATTTTTTCTTTCCTCCCCCCTCCAAAGCCACCCAAGAAGAGATTAATCATGAGGGGGAAACTCAGCTTCACCCTCTAGCTGCAGGTCGCAATTTTTATTTGTATGGAATTGGCTTTTGGAAAGCTGAAGGCTGCCTGAGGGCAGGGACCTGATGTAAGAAGAACCTGAGAATGAAGCAGTAGGGATTGATTAGGCTACTTCATATCCCACACTCCATAAGCACACTCCAACCGCAATCTAACACACCGCTGAGCTGAATAGACAAGAGAAATTGGATTCCTTCCTAATATTTAACCTTCAAGTCAGCTCTAACAGTTGTTGATATGTTGTTCTACTAGCAAGTAACAGAGAGGCTTTTCTTTTTTTATCCTTTCTCTTCTTCGGCTTTTTATTTCAGATCTTCCACATGTACACACCCACCTTTCTCTGCAGTTTTAGAAGTTAGTAGTGTCTGACAGTTTTTATATGTTCTGTAATCCCCCCACTCATTTGAGAGGTTTCATTTCCTAAAACTGATGCAGGATGACATTTGGCAGAGACTGTAAAACTGTATTTAAAATGAGAGGATATACCAAATACTGGGTCCGTTTCATGATTTTCAGGGTCCTTTTGTGCCACAGAATTTAACCAGAGGAAAATTGTTTCCATTGCAACCAGTAAGGTCATTGCTACTGAATATTTTAAAAATCAATTTAAGAATAAATGTGCTGGTGTAGGGGGTGTTTTCTGGCAATGTGTGTCATTTTGACACAGATATATTGCAACACATGGGGGTTTTGTTTCTGTTTTTTTAAAGAGTAACCTGAATTACAATATTAATAGTTTGGCTCAAAATATGATGCATGCTTAGAGAGGCAATTGAAAATGGACAGATGACTGGGTAAATATATGTTGTTTTGCAATTTCAGTCCTCAAGAGTCAACAGGTGACATGCTATAAATAACATCTTAAATATACATAACATTTACTATTGTGTATATGAGTACTATTATTCCACAACTGCACCTCACCCAACATTTTTCATTTATTTCCTGAAAAATGTATTAAAGATAGTGGGGGAAATGTTAAAAGAAATACTGAGAAAGAGAAAGATTCATGTCTAGAAGTTTGCCTGGATTAGGATCACTCTGTCTGACAAAGAAGTGAGTCCTCACCTTGCTTATAAAGTAATTGTAGCATTATAGTCACATTGCCCTCAGTTACTAGCATGCTATGTTCTGGTTTGCTTTCCCCCCACCCTTGACATAGAAGGACCACATAGGACAACATTTAATATTGCATGCTCACACACTCAGCACAACATTGGTACTATGCAGGCCCACTAAATGTCCTCCTCCAACTCTAAGATGTTTTAACAGTTCTGGTGCATTCTGTAAAGAGAAGGGGAGAATTCTTGTTACTAGGCCACTTTGGAAGGCCTGGAGATCCATTTTCCGCCCCATGGCCATATGATGCAACATATAGCCATGTGTGGATGTTGACCCTATGTTGACAGGGTCAACACCCACACATGGCTATGTTGCTAAAAAAGAACAGAATTAGAACTGATAAGAAGTCCCATGTTGGTTTTGTAAAAAGCTATTTGGAGACAAAACAAGACAACATTCTTGCACATTCTCAAGGGCAGCTGATGGCTTCCTTGACAGTGACTTCATTTCATTTAGGCTTTGCTTCTCAAGTAAAAGGTGCTATAGGGGGTGCTGAATCCTTCCCCCAAAACAGAGCTGGTTCAGACTAAAACCTGAATTACTGCCCCACTAATGTGGAAGCTACAAGATACTACCACACCTTATTTTAAAGAAGAATCACAGCTTCTCGAAATTTCTGGATGTGGCAATTCTCACTTCATTGCAATGACAACAAAAGTTCAGTGGTGCATGAAGGAGGTTTGGGAAGGTATATGAGCCACACCCATGGCCTGTACAGACTGGCCACAAGGGCTGGCCTGGGGGTGGAGTTGAAGCAGAGTGACTGCATGCCAGCCACCCTGACGCCACCATCACACCACACACCCCACTGCATGTGAACCCTATGAGGAACTGATGAAGGAGTTAGGTATGCTTAGCCTAAAGAAGAGAAGACAGAGAAATGATACAGTAGCTATTTTTAACTATCCAAAGAGACATCATATGGAAGATGGAGTTTGTTTTCTACCATTCCTAAGGATAGCACATATCCATGGGTTCTAATTACATAAAAGATCTTTCTAGTGGTAAGAGTGGTTTGGTGGTGTAGTAGAGTACCCCAGCAGGTGGTAGTCTCTCCTCTGTTTGAATTTGTTAAACAAAATCCAGAGGGTCTTTTTTTCCAGGGATGCTTTATATCTTGATTCTTTCACTGGCAGGGAGTTGAACTAGGTGGACTTTGTGGCCACTTGCAATTCCATGATTCAAAGATTCTGTGTTTCAGCATAACAATGTCATCCTGTCACACAATATGGTAGTATTGTAACATATGGACCCACAAGTGAAGTCCTATGGTGCCAATAATTTGCCCTCAGTTTAACATTACTTGGGAGAGGAGAGAATGCATGTATTCTCATTGCCATTGCAAACTGGCATATGTGTTCTGTTTGTTCTTCAATGTACTGTGGCATTGCTATTGTTGAAGTACAACACAGGAAATCAATATTGTATTGTCAACTGCCTTGCCAATATTTTTATGTAATTTCATTTACTCTTCAAAGGACAAATAAGCAAGTGAAACCACTCTCATACACCACCAATAGACAACAGGCAAGGGGATTGGGAAAGCTGAGACTGTCCAGTCCAGAGCTATGAAAACTATGCCTGTTTTTAGACTGTGTGTTTTAGAATCACTGGATGTGATGACTGTGGGAATTCTGGGAGTTATCAAAATAAGGTAAGTTGTGGTGGGTTTTTCTTTTTTTCTTTTTTCTTTCTTTTTTTTTTTTTTTTTTTTTTTTTTTGCTGTTGGTGGTATTGCTTTGTGTTGTTGTTTTTTTGAGCTCTGATCCAGTCCTGCAAGAGAATAATACTATTTTGATTGACTACCTAGCAATGTGATATCATCTTGATCATACTACACACTGAAAGTGAGATATATGCTATAGCAGGCCTGGGAAAACTTAGATGGATGGGAGTATTGGAAAATTGTATGGAAAAAAATGGAAAACAGATATTTTTATTTCTTTTTCAGTGAGCCTTTCTCATTCCCAATCTCCCTTTTGTTCCTGGGTAATTCATTCTGGACTTATCAGTGCTAAGGGATCACTTGGGTTCAACAAATGTGAACCTTCTGAGAGATGCAAGATAGGCTGGAATCCTACAGTTCCACATGAAAGCAAGCTGCTTTTAAAATCAAAAAAGGGGCAAAAAGAGGAGGCAGGCACCCCTCTTAGTCATTTTTTGTTTTTAAAAAAGAGCAACTTTTTCTGAGTTCTTAATCTTAGAAACATTCACTCAGTAATTGTTTTTTTATAAGTGGCAACACTGGTGGAGTAATACTGGCAATAATGAAACTCTGCTGGGTGTTTCAGCACTACTGGTGCTATTCCATTATCACCAATAATGTGTGAGTGATTTTAGACAAGGAAATTTTGTTCAGCATATTGCAGTTGTCACTTCCGCTGCTTATAATAACACTTAAACTTGATCATGTAAATGCTAGTGAAAGAAATCAATAGCACTGGCCCTCCCCAAAGAACAGGTTGGAGTCTTGGCAGAAAGTCACAGAGAAAACTCAATGAACTACAACCCATTCTGGACAATAATGCCACTCTTTCAAGGGCTCTTGGTGGCAGACCTTTACTCACCTACTGACAACCTCCAAATCTCAAACACTCAACCACAAGAAGACACATGACACAGATGGGTGTAACAGAAATAACAGGCTATGAGCAAATCAGCCCACAGCACCTCTGGTTCTTTGCAGCGCAAGACTTAAAGAGAGGAGAAACTTGATGAATTTGTAAACACAGGTTTATTAAGCCGGCTGTCCCAAAGGAATTAGCATTCCAGAATTTTGGGCAAGGAAAAGATAAAAAATGGCCTCATTTTATACACCATCAAACAAAGAAATTCAATTCTCACACCTCATTGGGCATTTCAAACTCTAAACATATAGATTCTCAAGCAATAAGAATAAAGATTTCAGAATACATTATAATCTACTTAAGCACATTCCAATGCCATCCTTATCAACCAGAGATGGTATGTACAAGGCAGGAGGCCCTCTGTACAGAGTAAAGCAGTGATTTATTATTTTGGCTTTGCCATGCCACTCTGTTGGCTTCTAATGCATTCAGGGTCCTTCTAAAGATCATTGCCTCTAAACAATTCCAGCATTCCTGTATCACAACCCTCCAGCGTCTCATTCCTTTTTCCAGAGGCCTCAGTTCCCAGAATCCTCTCTGTATGTGGCTAACTTGACACATTTTCTACATTTCTAACACAAATGACTAAAATATATTGATTATTGAAACTCTTCTACCTCATGGGTACACAAGTACTAATTCTTTCTGCCCACACATTTATTCAGGAAATGTCATCAAAAGACCCAATGGCATCACCCACAGTATTAGGGGGACCTTCACATGCTCATCCTCCAATGTCATCAATGCCCATCAGCACTCTACATTGGGCAAACAGGCCAGTCCCTGCATCAGAACATAAATGGACATAAACCAGACATTAGAAATGGGAATACACAAAAAACAATGGCTGAACATTTCAATCTCCCTGGGCATTCTATCTCAGACCTCAGAACAGTGGTTCTTGAGCAAAAGAACTACAAAGGTAGATTGGAAAGAGAAACAGCAGAATTGGAATTCATCTATAAACTGTAGCCCCTCAGCAATGGATTGAACAGGGACAATGGCTTCCTGGCTCACTACACACATTTCAAAACTATCTGGCCCCATCTTCATGGGGGCATCCTACACTCATCTATTGTCCCCACAAACAGACTAGTTTCCAAGGCCAAACTGGTCTTGCCACCTCATTTCCATACCCAATGGCTATGGATTGTTATTTGCATTTAAGTTTGTCCACAAATGACCATTGTTAAAACTGGACTTGCTATTTCATTTCCATACACAAAGGGTTTTGAATTTTAATTGACACTCTCACATACCAAGGACATATATCCCTGGCTTCCACTCCACCAAAAGCATCTGAGGAAGTAGATTGAAGTCTATGAAATCTCATGCTGCCAACTTCTTTCTTTCACTAGTCTCAAAGGTGCTGCAAGATCTCTCTACATAGAGAAAAAGTCATATGAACTCAGACTGAACACCCACTCCTCCAGCCAATCCACTGGTGTTTCTTCTGTGCCTGCACCAGGGCAAATAATAGAATTATCAGTACTAAACAAGGCATGAAGCTGCCTCTACTGTTGTCCACACATGGCAATCTGTTCTGGAACTGCAAGTACTCCCTATCCAACTACCACTCATAACAGCTGTCTCCATTCAATCTCATAGATTCACATACCCACATTAGAATAACAAGTCCATTTTCTATAGAAAAGTATACAGCCAAGAAGTGATAGCAGGGACATTTATGGCATGCATGGAGAGTCTGACTTTCCAAATGTTTTGGATGTCAGCTTCCATAATCCTCTAGCCTTGGCCATGCTGGGTGGGCCTGATGGGAGTTGCAGTCAAAAGCATCTGGAAGGCCAAATATTTTGCTTTCTGGTCTGGAGAATCCTTTTTATGTAGTGAAGGATCAACACACACATTGTCTACTACATATTTTCATGTTCTTCATTGTTATTAAGATGCTTCAAAATAAAGGATTATGCAAAAAACATACAAAATCTAATGCACGTCAGTGGGATTTACTCCCAAATAAAGATTGCAGTCTCAATAACATAAAGAGCAAGTTCAAACCTATACTGGCAGCATATGCACATTTTTGAACTTATTTTCCCTGAAAAGCACCCTGGGGAAGGTAAATCAACTGGATTGTGTGGTTTTCTTTAAAGAGAAATACCACTTTCCATCATTTACCAGTGATGTCACAGGAACATTGGAGGTTGCCATATAGCGAATCAGAGTTAGCCCCATGTTGTTAACTGTAACTGGCAGCAAAAGATATCCAGCGTTTCAGGCAGGATTCTTTCTGGTTCTACCTGGAGATCTCCAATCCAAGTAATAACTGGGCATCACTCTGCAGAGCTTCTGAAATAAGAAAAGGTCGATTAGATTTTTATCCTACCCTTCCTTTAAGGGCAAAATGGGCAACTACAAAGACTCTGGGAGCTACCTTGCCTTCTTTTCTGGTCCCACACACTTTTTCAGACCAAACTTTTCTGTTCCAGAACTGGATGTGGTTCCAGATCTCCCAGACTTGGTTTATTCCCAAACACTGACATTTTACTGCTATAAGATACTGTATGCTTTATTGAATGTAGATAAATGTTTGGATGTTTGCAAATAAAAAGAAAATCAACTAATTTAAGATGTGGCGTTGGTGCTAAGGATATTGTGGACAGCCAGAAAGACAAACAAATGGATCCTTAAATGAATTGGGCCAGAAATACCCCTGGAGTACCAAGATGATTAAACTGAGGCTGTCATACTTTAGCCACATCATGAGAAGTTATGACTAATTGGAAAAGATAATAAACCCGGGAAGGGATGAGGGTAGAAAGAGGAGAGGTAGACCACACACCAGATGGCTAAATTCAATTAGGGAGGACACAGGCATGAGTCTTTTTACTACCAATTAATGATGCAGCAGATGCTACAGAGCAGGGGCCCCAAACTTTTTGATCTGGGGGCTGGTTTGCTGGCCCCCAGATGTCCGGAACAAAAAATGGCACCCACGTAGTGCACATGCACGTGTGACGCCAGGCGCCATTTTGTATTCCAAAATAGCGCCGGAGTCATGCACATGCGCGCACAATGCCGGGAGCATATACACAACTCCAGGCACCATTTTGAAATACAAAATGGTGCACTGTGTTGAGCACGCATGCGCACTACTCTGGTGCACCCAGAGTCGTTTTGTATTCCAGATTTAGCCATCTGGAATACAAAATGGCACCCAGAGTCGTGCACATGCTCCCTGTGTTGTGCATGCATGCGTGTGCCACTGGGTGCCATTTTGTCTTCCCAAATGGCACCTGGAGTTGTGCGCATGCGCACGTGCCACTGGGTGCATGCGCACAACTCCGGACACCATTTTGGAAAACAAAATGGCATCCGGCAGTGCGCGCGAGCAGCGGCGGCGGCGGCAGCGGCAGGACCGGCCAAGGGCCGGTAAGAAGACCGCGACGGGCTGGGCCCGACCCGCGGGCCATAGTTTGGGGACCCCTGCTACAGAGCATTCTAGCCCTTTTTCAGATGGAGTCCAGGATCCCCTCACAGCCAATGATAGAAATGAGCTCTTAAAAATTCTACCAAAATTATCCCTGGCTAATGATCCAATTCCACATGGTAGCTCTAGTCTGGGTGCAATCCCCGGGGTGAAGCCAATAGAAGATGGACTCCCAAAGATAATATAGGGCCGATGCAGACCAGCCATTTGGGGCGGCACAGAGCCACCCTGGGAAGTGACGGATCAGGGCCGTGGCAACCACATGCCACGGTCCTGATCCTCCCTTTTACCCCTCCGAAAAGAGCGGCAAAATGTTGCTCCTATTAGGGGCGGCAAAAGGCTGCCCTAAAAGCCAGCACTGCCGCTCTTCCACACCCTTTCGGCATGTTTAAACGCTGAGCCAGGAGGGCGTCCTGATGCCGCACACCGTGCATACGGCCATGCAGCATCAGGATGGTGTCGAGGTGGGGTTTAGGTGGCCAGCGTGTGGCTGCCCCACCCCAACTCTATCCCCAGGCCAGCCCTTTGGGCCGCTCTGCAATGGCTCATAGTGGAGAAATAAACAAAACTGAAATGCACAAGCATACTCCATCTTCCTCCATAGCTAATTGTGTAAGAATGGTGCAGGTAGGCTAGTAACAGAAGCACAGTCATTCTCCATGTCCATTCTCAAATTTGGTTTGTTCCCAGCCACAAACTTTCATGCTAAAGCAAAAGAGTATCAAGCAAGATAACTATGGGGAGATACAGACAGGCACAAAGGACTGGCCTGGGGGTGGAGTTGGGGTGGGGCAGCCACACACTGGCCATCCTGATTTCATCCCGACATCGTCCTGATGCTGTGTGCCCATCTGCATGGTGTGCGGCATCAGGATGCGCTCTTGGCGCAGTGTGTGCACACACTGTGCCAAAAGGGCACAAAAAAGCCACCTCAGTGGCTGAAAGGGCAGCCTTTTGCCACCCCCAAGAGGAGTGGGATTTTGCCGCTCTTTTGGAGGCAGCAAAAAGGTGGATTGGGGCTGCAGTGTGTGGTTGCCATGGCCCCAATCTGCCACTCCCATGGCCGGCCAAGAGCCACCCTAAATGGGCCATCTGTATCAGCCTTAATACATATTATCCTCTACTCCTTAGTCCCTACTCTGTCACTAGACACTATTCACATTTGGGCATGATGTTAACAAGGACTCCAAAACTCATCTGCATGATGTTAACAAGGACTCCAAAACTCATCTGCCCCATGGTAAAGGACCAACGTGCTACACACATCAATTCATTTTTTTTTTTGTTTTAATTCTATTTTTTTCACTTTCTGTTTTGTTCTGGCTTCCCCCAAAAAGGTTAGGGGGATCAGTAGCCTTACAATATTAAATCCTCCTTTTCTAGGGAGAATTATTTTCAGTGATGGGGGATTCATGGGAGACATTGGGGGGCTGGGCAGGCTGCAGACACTGTATTTGTCTGACCTCTGTGTTAAGAGCTAAGGACAGCATACATGTATATTGATGGCACTATATAATCATCACTAGTAACATTATTATCATCTTCTCCCCTGCATTCTCTTTACAATGATCCTGTGAAACTGGCTAGGCTGAGAGATGATGGCTTGCCAAAGGCTACCCAGTAGATATTACTGTAGACATCTACAGTAGATATCTACAGTATACAGTAGATACTGTAGACAATAGAACCAATTGCCTAGAGCAGGGGTAGGCAACCTTCCCCTTTAAGAGCCGAGGGACTTCAGCTCCCAGAAGCCTCAGCCATATTGGCCAATAGTCCCATGTTAGCCAATAGTTCCTGGGATTCTGGGAGCTGAAGTCCCTCGGCCCTTAAAGGGGAAAGGTTGCCTATCCCTGGCCTAGAGAGATGGTGAGGTCTCCTTCTCCGGTTATCTTTAGCTGAGCAGAGGGTTGGATATGATGGCCCATGGGGCCCCTTCCTATGATTCTATGACATCATGACAGAATAGATCTTTTGGTTTTGGCACAGGCTAGGCCTAACAATCTAACCATTGTATCATATTGGCTCTTGTCATATCTGCCCAAAGTGATACAGGTAATTAAAAGGAGGGCTCCAGGTTGCTGCTCAAAATGGAATGCCTGCCATCAGCTCATGAAGGGTTGCAACATTGCTGGCAAGAGAGATCCTTAAATTGGCAGGAAATTGAAGTCTTCCCTCTTAACAAGTCCACTCATGAACAAGGAGCCCAATGTGCTGCCAGTGGAGGCTGCAAGTTTCTTTTTTTTTTAATTATATTTTATAAATTTTATTAATTAAAACAAAGACAATTATAGAAAGAAAAAAATACATACAAAAGTACATACAAAAATAAACCTGACAAAAACAATAACAAAAAATATAACAAAACCTAAATAATAAAAAGAAAGAAAAAAAAACCAAGAAACATAAAGAAAAGATAGACAACAAATACTACATACATAAACATATTTAACATAAATAAACATAGGCTGCAAGTTTCAATGTCAGTGGGGCACCAAATATATTCTAAGTTTTAATTCAAACTTCAAGCCAGCTTGGGCTCCAAGGTGCTGAACCTATTCTTGGGGGGTAGGATTCAGAAACCTGGAGTACTCCTTCACTAAAACCTGGATCTGATTCACTGTTTCCATTATCCTACTAGCTTTCACCTTTTACTGATGTCCACCATGGCTCCTCTTGGATGTGAACTGCAGTGAAGTGAGAAGAAAAAAGTGAAGTTTCTGAAAAAAAACAAACTGACTTCTGCACACAGTCTTGCAAATCCTTTTGCCTCACATTTATGAAAAAAAACTTTTCATCCTCCACTTCTGTACTACATAGCCCAAACTGGATTATTATATGTGAAATCCAACAAGGCAAATATGACAAAGATACTGACTCATTCAAGGGAAAAAATGTAATTTGCAAGTAAACAAAATAATGTTCATTTATAAATTACTTTTAGTTTCATAATTAAATATTTCGGTGCACAAGGCTTTTCATGCAGTTCTGCATTACAATCATGTAATTAAGCAAAAGAAATGTGGGCTAAAGAGAACTATCATAAGGTGAATGCACAAGCAACTCAAAACCAATGAGCAAAGAGTAAATATTAATGGACTGGCATCCAAGTGGGGGAAGATACCAAACAAAATTCTGGCAAGAAACTCTTAGCAAATGGCATACTCTGAGCACATATATTTACCTACTGCTGCCTAAGTTTAACAATGTAGATACTAAAGTATCCAAAATGGCACCATCCATGTGCAAGAAAGAATGCTCTGTGAGGTTAGGACCACCCCAAGATACATATACATTCCTGAACCCTGCCAATGAGCTCAGAGTCCCTGCCTACCACACACAGACCATTTTGCTCAGTGTTGCCTCTGAAGAGGCTGAGCATCTGGTTCACAGACTGGAGGTTCCCACCCCCCTGGAAGGACCCACACTGATGCATATTCTTCATAGTCTATATTTGGAATCACTGTACTTTTCTCTTTAATTAAGAGCACAAAGCATGGGAAAGTAACTTTTGGGACTACAAAAGCAGCTTTGCAATCTCTTTTAATGAACCTTGATGAACTACAGAGAATAACCATCATCTTATTGCATTTAAGTTACAATTGCCCATCAGTCATAAAGAGAAGCATCATTCATGATCCATGATTATTCTTTTTTGGTTGCCTGTGTTACAATGCATCAATTTTGTATTAGAAAAGTCTTTGGATTTGTAGATGCACAGGGTTTTTTAACATTACATTCCTCTGATGTGGAACTTAACTGATGGTCAGCATTGTTGCAGTCTTTGTGCTTTTAGTGTTGCAAAATGGTTCCTATTCCCCCCCCCCCAAAAAAAAACTTCTGTTCTCCCCTTCCTCTTTTATGCTTGTAGCTCCCACCAAATCCTCCTTGCCAATGGCAAAAATGGATGGAATTCTGCCAGCTCCCAGAACAACTCTGCCTTACATTTGAAACTGTCATCTCTGTTGGCAAGATAGGCTATGAAGAACAGTTGCACCTTTGTGACAGTTCACTTGCCTCTGCATCATTCCAGACCCAATTTGACTTAAGATATACAATGTTAGAATCATCCAAGCCATTGTATTGCCCATCACCATTAATGGATGTAAGAGTTGGACAGTGAAGAGAGTGGATAAGAAGACAACCAACTCATTTGAAATGTAGTGGTGAAGAGTGCTGAGGAAACTGTAGAGAGACAAAAAGACAAACAAATGGATCCTTGAACAGATCAAGCCTGAACTCTCCCTGGAAGAGTACTTTAGCCACATCATGAGAAGGCATGACTCATTAGAAAAGACAATAACACTAGGAAAGAAAGAAAGGTAGACCACACTCCAGATGGATACATTCAGTCTTGGAAATGTCTCATCCACAGGGCCGCCATGAGTCAAGGAAAACTCAGGGGCAGTTAACAACAACAACAACAACAACAATAATACTTGTTATGACCATCTTTTAATCTGGAGCCAGGGTTGCCTAGTGATTAGAGTGTAAGGTCAGAATAAAGGATATCCAACTTACTGAGATATCCAACTGAGGATATCCAAATTCAGATCCCTCAATTAGTTAGTAATCTCCTGAAGTTTGTAAGGGGCTATAGAAAACATTATTTGACTAAAAATAGGCAAAATCAGGGATTAATTAATTATGAACTACATTAAAGGTCTCCTTATTTATCCTGCTCCATTTGTGTTACAACTGAGTGGAATGGGGAGGGGATAAAATAAGATTTCCACTTTATATTTCTTTCCTCACCAAAGATATGTGGCAAGGAAAAAATATATATTTCTTGCTTTTTTTTTTTTCTTTTCTTTTTTTTTTTTGCTTTTTTTGTGAACTGCACAGAAGGGCAAGATTCTTGGACTCTTTTTTAGTCATCCAGGAACAACATGGAATATCATAATTTGCTTTGCAGCAGAAAGCCATTTGCAAATACCCATCTTTATAACAGAACACATTCCAAAGTATCCTCTGTTAAGGATTTGAAGTACTTTGCCATGACCATGAAACCTAATGAGTTCTAATGAATAACCATCAGATATCATTTACATGACTGTTATTCATCTTTACTAAAAGACACATTTTCAAAATGTGTGTGTATGGACATACCTCTAATCAACTTAAACATTATCTCCTTCCTTGGTCTAAGTGAAAGATCTGAAGCCTCTTTCACTTACTAATTCATCTCATCCCAACATCTGAATGGTTCAATTTCAAATCAATACATTGATTGCCAAGTCAGTATCTTGGCTGGAGAACATGAGGAGATTGAAGATTTCCATGCAAATCCTGCTATCTTTTTCCAATCAAATCTTTCCACATGGACACAAAATGCATTGGCATTTGTTACTCCCATGAAAATGCACAGTCATAAAGAATTATGTTAATTTTGCTACAGATAGCATACAGATAGCATACCAGAAATAAGATTACAAGCTTGGAAAGGTTTTTGGACTACAACTGCCAGAATCCTCCTTACAGCATTCTAGGAGTCATAGTCCTCCCCAGATAGCTTTTTAATCTCTGTTTAGCTATGACTCCATACATCTTGATTCCATAACTAACAAAACATGTATAAAGAAGGCAGCATGGATGAGCCAATTTATCTGTGCTCCACTGTAAAAACCTGGCCATGTGCTTCAAGCTATTTATGTCAACCTTCCAGCACACACACACACATTATTCATTTAATAAACAACAACACAGTTATATGGATTGGATCCTTCATAGGTATCCACTATAGAATGCTCATCATCAGAATTAAACATTGTCTGTACAATTGTTTATAGAATTTTTAAGAGGCCTTTCTGCCATTTGGTACTCAAGGAGAAAAAGCATACACTGCCTAGTTGTATCAGTTTCATATCATTTTAACTAGCATGGCTGTATTCTATGGAATCCTGGGATGTGTAGTTTGATGAAGGTCTTGGAATTACCAGTGACAGAACTCTAGTGCTGTCATTCAAGGGAATTAATAGTGTTCTTTTGTTACAGATGCTAATTACCTGATTACAAATCCAAGAAGTTGCAAAAGGAATGAAATTATCCTTCATTAATTTCCAGTTGTAATATTACAGGTCTTTGTTAATGTAAACAGGGATTAATTTTAAATAACTAGTTATTTGGAACTGATTGCTTCTAAGATCTGTCCCATGTGTGTGATGTACAGCCTAATCCTGTGTTCCACAAGATCTGTGGTGGCCAATGAGAATTTGATTGACCTGAGAATGAAGATTTGCTTCCCAAACTATGGCATGTTTATAGTTTCTCCTGTGCACAAGATCAGTTCCCTTTTTGGCATGTTATTCCATGTCACTCTGAATGTGGCACAGTGATGGAATTCTATCTGGACAGGTTAGAGAGTGGTGGGCTTAATAGTTACTGGATCACCAAAGTTAGCATTGTATTGTATTTTGGGGATATTTATATGCCCTATCTTTTCCCCATAGTCAGGACTCAAGGTGGCTATGGAGAGTCATTTCTACCAGGCATTTGGCACTTGGTGTTAACGTGCATCCTTTCTGTTTTGTGTTTCCAGTGGAGTGTTAAGTGCACCCAATTCATGGCATGCCAAATTCTGCATGGATCTGCTCAACCCATATTTGTGACAATATATATTAGTTTTTGGAAGTAACCCTTGCTTGCATCTTTGTTGAAAGACACTTTCTTTGGAGCAGCCCTGTAAGTTGTACAATTTTGGTCAAATTTCACACTTTGAAAAGTCACAAGCTATACGCTTCTTTGGCTGGCTTAAAGTTAGATTGCTTCTGGTTTACTTACAATTCTGATCTTTCTGTCCATCATGGCAGAATATGATTAAAGCTCCTGTACAGTTGGTAATCCCAGTACTTATGTAGTGTTACACAGTAATACTTCTTGACCAGTGTAAGCAGAGAGATTGGGTTATTATAGAGAGGAGTTATAATAAGAAATATGACTGCAAAAGCAAAGTAGTCAGATGAAATTGGTCTATAATTAAATGCTTAGAAAATTCTGTGCTTAGCTCATTTTAAAATCAAGTGCTTCTTTGTAGCAATTTCCTTTCTTTAATTACAATTTCCTGTCTACTTTGACATTTACAATGCAATCTTGGGGGACATGTTTGTGATTTATTATTCTTGCTCCTATCAGGATATCACTCTACAGAAATGAGTTTATAAAATAAGAGCTCAAATTATTATGGCCTTTGACCAATAAAGCTGGCTCGTAATTTCAGGCCTGAGAAAAGATTAACATTTTTGACAATCAAATGTGGGAAAACCAGTGGAGGACAATTTTGGATACTATTTCAATTTTCTGAAACACTGTATATTTTAAATAAGAAATATATGAAATTGTTATGTGGGAAATAAATTGCAGTCAGAGAAGCGATGACGAATTGCAATGCTATGCAGAAAAAGAACTTCAAGCATTGTTTAGCTGCTTTTGAATTAAAAAGGGAACAGCTAAATCAACATTACTGGGAAATTATCTAAAGGAAGAGCTAGCTTCAGACATTTGCTCTCTACTTTGTAATATGGCTGGCCTTATCAATTAGTAACAGAGACAGAACTGAATCCTGTTGAGTCAGAGCCCTTGAACCTGTGTCTTCAGGTTCCTTAACAAGTTCACTAGAAGAACTAGGGGCAACTGATGTTGTTAGCAAAGCAGCGGAATACACCAAAGCACTGAAAGAAACACTGATAGGACAGGATAGCCTAACTGTCCTGTCAACAGCTGTTATCTATTCTGCATAGTTACAACACTTTTGCTACCTTGGCTCTGTTCTATAGAATTCTGGAATATCCATGGAGTTTGTTTCCAGGACACCCCCTCTCCATGGATACCAGAATCCATGGATACTCAACTCCCCTTATATAAAATGGCAACATCTGATTTCTGGACTTTTAAAAAATATTTTCAAGCTATGTATGGTTAAATCTGTGGATGCAGAATCTGTGGATATGGAGGGCTGACTGTATCTTGAATTCTCTACTAGAGGGATCGAGCATTGCAGTCCATGAAAGTGAACAATTACTGAGAGATAATTTGAAGTACGTTGACAAGCTACAAGTCCCAGGATTTCATAGGATGGAGCCATGGCACTGTAATTGGTATCAAAGTGTGCTAATTGTGTGGTTTGAATTTACCCTTCCTCCTACATGTTTCTCCCTTTATCAATAGAGACAAAAATACTCTGGGTATGCAAGTATACTGTTCTATGTGTACTTGAGTAGTACACTAGATTTTTCTTAAATTGGACTCAGTTTGTGGCATACCTACTGAAAAGGCAGGATGTTGTTCTGTGCCTTCAAGTCAACTTATGGCAATCCTAAAGTGAACCTATCATTGGGTTTTCTTCTTGTTTAGAGGGAGTTTCCCAGTGCCTTCTTGCTCAAGGTCACCCAGTGGCTTTCCATAACTGAGTGAGGATTCAAACCATAGAATCATAGAGTTGAAAGCAACAAAGGGCCATCAAGTCGAACTCACGGCTATGCAGGAATACACAATCAAAGGGATACACAACCTACAACTATGATTTTTTTTCAGAAACTTGTTCAGTTCTCCGTAAAGCTATGTGAGTTTCTTGAAAATGCAGTTTTTAAACACTGCAAGCAAAATCCAAATGTTTCAACACTACAGGAAGAAATATTGATGTCTTTTCCTTGACATCTGTCAGGAATTGGGAAATGGAGAATTTCCACCCCTAGTAGAGATTCCCCTCACACTCTAAATTGTATATTTACATATTTTAATGTTATACTATTTTAAACTGCATTGTTTTAAGTTGTTGTTCGCAGCCTTGAGTCCTTATATTGGGAGAAAGGTGGGCTAGAAGACTTCAAGGAGACTGGAATGTCAACCGCCACCAGACCCATTCTCTCACATGCAAAATCAAAGTTTGCACCCAAATGCCCCCTAGGGGATGTGGGGCATTCTCACCATATTTGGGGATCTCTCTGGGCCTGTAGAGGGCATTTGGGGTCATTTTGAAGCAAATAGTTGTTTCTGAAAAATTTCACAAAAATTGTTTTGACCCCTGGGGGGAGGTCCATGGTACTCCACATGTGGTGGAAATACACCCCACACCATCTAGAGGTCATTTGGGGGCATTTTGGAGTATTATTATTATTTTTTGGAAAATTTGCAAAACAAACTGTGGCCCTAGGGACTACAAAATGACTCTGGGTCTTCATTCACCCCATGGACCACATTTTGCTCACTCCTGCTCTAAAAAGTAATACTGTTTTTTACCCCATGAAATCTTTCAAGCAGAGGATGCAGAGGCAGATGTGGTAACCCCCAAATAATGATCTTGGACATGAAGCAGGACATCTGCTGTGCTTAAAGAGTGATTGTGATTGGATAGTGTGACCCTTTCTGAGAACAGGTGCCTCCAGAAGGGCTGTGGATCCTCAGTGAGGCTGGATCCAGTGCTGATGAGTGGCACAGAGACAATTCCAGTTTGCCCCTGCTGTTGCAACCTGCCTACTGTTGCAGTTAAAATACAATGTTTTAACCTTACTGTTAATCCTGATCCTTCCATCATATTGAGTCCTGTCTTGCTTCTAATTCCCCAGTCTATGAAATGAATAAAGATCAACCCCCTCCTCTGTCCTAGATAATTACCATGCTTTGTTAAAGTCTAAAATTCCCATAGAACAGAAAAGAGAGGGCACAAATATCTCAGCATATTGATTCTCTATAGTATCAATAGTCTCTTGCCTGGAGCCAACAAAGGTGAAATCACTCTTGTGGGATAAGAGCAATAACATTTCCTCCCAATGGTTTTACATTAAAGTTTTCCAGCAGATTTTGTCAAAATGCTTTTCCATACCCAGTACAATTATTGCTGCTGATTCTTTCAAATGTTGAAGATCGATTTAGTTGTCAGATGTTTGCTTGAGCTTTGATATTCTCTCACAAAGCCCACCTAAATCTAGTAGTGATTTAGGGCTAATAACACCTTCTACCAATACTGTAATACTGTGGAAGTGGAATTCTAAAGTGATATGCACCTGTAATTTGCAGACATTTGCGTTCAGAGACAGTGAAATGAAGGCTTCAGTCACTGGCATGTCTCACCTCTATACTTTCATCATCCTTTCCCTTGGTCACGCCCCATTTCCTTGGTCATTTCACTTAACACTATGTTTGATTATTTGTTCAGGTATTGTTGGTGAAGTGGTTTATGTTATCTGCTTTCACATTGGCTTCAATTTATGGAGATGCTAAGTGAGGGACCTCCAGAAGATTCTTTGGTGGGCCCAGAACCAAATTTTCTTTCCTGGGGCATACAGAATGCTAAAAAAGTTAAACACACATGCACACACATCTGAAAACCAGAAATGCTCTGGGTTAGAAAAAACAACTTTTTTTTTATTTTCAAAGAGATTAAGGGGCCTTGTTGCCATGCCTGGCTTCCAGAAGAGACAACCCACCCTTCCCTCCTTTCTCTTTCGCATTCTCCTTTACTTTTTCACCAAAAAAGTCTAGTGAATCAGGAGGGTTGTGGGCTGCAAAAACAGCCAGAGGGATGGTCTGTACATATTCTGAGGATTGCCCACCACTGTCCTAAAGGCACATCCCACTTCTTCAGAACTTTAAATTGGCAGGTCTTATGATTCAAGTAACCAGGTAGCTGGGAAACCTGGAAACAGAGCTGTAGTCACTGTTAGAAGACTCCCAGAATATTTTGAAGACTGTGACTCTTTGTGAGAAAATAGATAACTTCGGGAATTATTTCTGCTACACTATCCAACAGCTAGAATTAATTCATATATGCAGTAACACAAGAGTCATACAAGGGTTTCCTTTCCATCCCCCAAGGCCTAGGTATATTTCAGACAACTGAGACCCTAGGAGTGGCAGTCAGAGCCATTCTTACCATTAGGTGGACTCAATTACTTGTGTCAACCATTGTAATTTATTTATGTTATTTTTGTATTTTTGTTGCATTTTCTCAGCCATGTTAATACTATTTGGATTTTCTGCATCAAGCCGTGGGGTGAAACCAGGCCTCTCTGGAAAGCATCTGAGTCCTTCCAGATGATGTTTTCATGGGCCGAAACAACTGCCTAGGATAGGTCAGCAAGGCAAACAGATGTGTGTCGGGATATTTCACATACTGAAATAAAATCCTTCAAGCCCAAAGACAACATGTAAGAAAAAAGGCAAGTAGAAATGCTACTTAGACCTCACATGAAGTGACTCAGCCATGTTGCATTTAGTGGGAGTATTGTCTTTGACCTGAACAGTATGCTACTCCAATATTCATTATCATTTATTATTTTATACTTCATTTATTAAACACACTGTGTGTGGTGTTTTAAACACAGAGATACCAATTCCAAATGGCTTAAATAATATGGATCAAAGCCTAGAATTTATGTTTTAAACCTAAGCATAACAATAATAATGTCAAAAATAACTTTATGGAATCTATTGTGATTAAAGTGTATTTCCTGCTTCCACAGTGTTTCTTCAGCTCTCACTCAATATGTAATCCAAATTCTGAATCCATTTTTACTTGTACACCCCCCCACACACACACACACACAGACAGAGAGAGGTTCCATGTATAATAACAAGTCTGGGAGAAATACAATTCAGAGGTCAGAATTACCTGTGTAAACTTGTGGTAGAATTCTCCTCCACAATAAATAAGAAGACTGCCAATTGTAATATATTTAAAGGGTCAAGAGAAATCTATATGTGGTCAAGAAATAAGACAAATATTGGTCCCTCATTTGATGGGAATAGCAACATCCATTAAATCCATTAAATTAACACTGAAATCAATGTTTAAACTGCAAGAAGCAATTAGTGTAATTCATATTACAGAGTTGTCTTTGGGTGTGCTATCTGGTTTAGCTATAATTGTGGGGGAAGAAGAAAAAAAGATACCCTCAATTTCTTCTTCTGGGGTATGTAAGAATGATAGCTTTCTTGAAAATGTTATGATGCTGGATACTAAGTTCAGATTTATTTTATTTTATTGACACATAGCCAAAGTGATTTTTATAACCAGTCCTTCAGCATTGATTCCTTTTGAATGGAGATTTTTAAAATCATTTTCTTTTAACATTTCATATTGCAAAGTGAAGCTGTTCACTAGAAACAAAATAAAAGTTTGTACAGTGGCATTTGGAGACTTTCATTTGCTCTCCCTGCATCAGTGGGCAATTCATGAGACCCTGCTGCTAAGCTTTGGAAAGGTATCCCTATAATCCTTTGTCAATACAAACTTCACACAACTTTTACAAGGCCTTTCATTAGCGGGCTCAGGTCTGAAAGAAGATCAAGTGAAACTGTCTGCAGCCCATGGACGCAAAACCCTTTGCATTAGAGAAACTGTTGACAAGGACAGAGGATGTGACCATGAAGGCACAATCTGGACATGCTAATTTTTTACAGTTTTTTTTCCATGGCTAGAACTGAAGATAAGTAGGATGCTGTCTTTAAATCCAAAGTTCTTGTACATTCCTATACTTTTAAAACAGCACATGGGGATGTAGCTAGCTAGCTTTTAAGAGGTGATATTGAGGAATAAATGTTAATGAAAAAAGTCAGGAACAGTCTAGTACAGTCAGGTTCTTGGAGAGTGTGTTGGTGTGGACATTTTAACATGGTGGGTCAAAGCATATACAGGAGTTTTATTAGGTCAAAGAGAAAGCACAAATAATACCATTCAAACAAAAACAGTAAGCAAAGACGCATTCTAAATGTCAAATGGGACTTCAAATGAGAATGCAGTCACTGTCAGGAAATGTTTTTATGGCAGTAGAAACTGAATGGGATGGTGTCCAGGTAAGGTCTTGGACAATCATACAAATGGTTGGTGTCCAAACACTAGACAAACACTAGAAGTCAAGAGAGGAGGGAAGGGGTTGACATAATTGATGTGTGCATCTTTTACACAAAATCTTGTTTGTGTGTCCTTTGGGAACAGACAAGTAGGAGACCTCTTTCCTAAACTCAATTCCTTTCCCTGCTTTCTTCACTTTCTCTTAAAACTGCCTGTTAGAAAGGTTGAGAGGGGCTGATACTATAGTCTCTATTAGGCAGCAGCAGCACTGTGACCCATTCTGTCCTTGGGAGATGAGGTTTTCCACAGCCTTTTAACCCCAGGTAAGGACCAGGGCTTGGGAAATTTACTGTTTTTGAAGGTCAACTACTAGAATTCCCCAGCCACTGTGGGGGATTCTGGGGGTATTTGGGCAAAAATAAAATAAAATAAATAAACATTTTCATTGGCTGTTAAGACTCCATAAATGGAAACTACATTTCTGGTAAAGACAAAGTTTGCCTCTGCATCCCTCATTAGGCAGGCAGCATCTTTTTTCACTGCTCTCACTAGGTACATTCAATAAGGAAAGAAAAGGGGGAAATTGTAGTGGTGAAGAGGGGTGAAGTTGATGGGGGTAGATCTTTACCAAACCAGAACCACTGAGAGGTTTGGGTTTGACTCTTAATTTGGCTGTAGTATAGGGTGGATTATACTGGTTCTTTTTCATCATCTTTTTCATCAGAGATTAATAGTAATCTATCTTCATCCTATTTGTCATATAATTCAGGGTAGAAGTACTGTATAAGACCCAGTATAGTGTAATGGTTTGAGCACTGGACAAGGACACTGGGAGTCCAAGGTTCAAATCCTGGCTCGGCTATGGAAACCCACTGTGTGACCTTGGGCAAGTAATACTCTCACAGCCTCAGAGGACAGCAATGGCAAACCCCCTCTGAATAAATCTTGCCAAGAAAACCCTATGATAGGTCTGCCTTAGGGTCACGATAAGTTGGAAACAACTTGAAGGCACAGAACAACAACAAAAAAGTACTGTAGTGTATTCAATCTCTAAGAAGAAAACTGCTGAGGGGGAGGAACACAGAGCCATATCTACATGCAGCCCCATCTGAATTTCTGGAGGGTTCCCATTACCCTTATGGTGGACAAGGTAGTGACAACAAAGTGCTGCTCTTCTTTAAATTTGCAACAAAGCTGGCAGATGTGGCAAAAAATCCCAGCTTCCTTAAAATGAACACTTCTATTTTTTAAAAATGTTGCTGCTGCTGCTGCATCTGCCGCTATTATTAGAATACAGTATTTATTTATATCCTTCCTTTTCCCCCAGTCTGGGGCCTGTCTGTAGGATATTCCAGGGGCAGCCCACAACCTCTCCCCATTACCTGGCCCTCCATTTTTATGCTTCAGCATCTGTCTGCACGGGTGTCCCACTAAGCTGCATGGCACATCTGCTGCCACTGCAGGTTGCTTGTTTCTGAGGTCAGAATCAGAACGGGTTGCCCAGACATGATCATATGGCTGGACACCTTGTTCTGGTCTCAGAATTACCAACCTGTGGTGGCAGTGGATGCTCTGGGTGGCTTGGTGGGATGCCCATGCAGACAGCCACTGAGGTGCAGGAATGAAGGGCTCCAAATCTTCCTGGAAGATCTGGAGTAATGTAAGGTTTTTTGTTTTTAATGCATTTTAAGGGTGTTTCCTCCCAGTTCTGGTGCAGTACATGCCAGACATTGTCTGGTCTTCTCACAACAGAACCAGGGTTTGGGACATGCATCGTCCAAAGCAGATGATGCCACAACTGAAGGAAACAGGCCTTTTGGTCCATGCAAACAAGCCTTGAGACTCATGGGAATCTGTTAGCTTGTAGAAGTTAAAACAGATACAGCTTTGAAAAAATCATACAAAAGTTAAAGATATAATTAAACTAGCAATAAAATTAAAAGCACAGCCATCAAAAACAAGAACTACAAATAAAAATAATATGGCACACAAAAGCCCTTTCATCCCTGAGAAATCAGCTATCAAAAGCCTGCTGAAACTGATAGTCTACACCTGCCTATGAGAGGATAGCAAGGAAGGCTGTCCTGAGCTCTTTGTATATAGGATGAGATATAAATATTCCAATAAATAAATAAATTACTTCTCTTAGAAAGGATTTCCAGAGCCCAGGAGCAGTCACTGAGAAAACCCTCTTAGGGGATCTCACCAAATGTATCAATGTGGGGGGGGCAGAAAGAAAGGCCTCGCCAGAATTTCTCAAGGCATGGGAAGGGAAATACCACTAGGGAGACTCAGTTCTTCAAATAACCTGGACCTATGCTGTACATGTCATTGTAGTTCATAGCCCACAGCACTTTTAATTGTGCCCAGAAACAGATCGACAGCCAGTGGAACAGTTGCAATAAGGGAGTTCTACACCCCCCCCCCTATGTTTTAATGCCAAAGTGCTCATTGGTGGAGTGTTGTTGTTGTTGTTTTGCAATTGCTGCACTGCCAAATTTCGGTGGCATGACAGGGTGGAGGTTTTCAGTCCTTTGTGACCTGTGGTGTAGCTGTCCCTGAATTTTGGAACATGACTGTTTCAGCTTACAAAAGATAGCTAGTAATATAGGTTAGCCTATGCACTGAACAATACATTGGACTTTCTCCAAAGACTCAACTCTCAAGACATAGCCTAGAGGAGACATTGGGGTCATTTCTAATGAGCCATGAGTTAATGACCATCTCATTGTCCTTTGCTCCGGCTCCACAGCTTTTCCCACATGAGGTTCTATACCACTTGTACATCACAGTCATTTCCCTCACCTCTTCCCTTATGCATGGTGATGAGTGTCTTGCACTCTCCCTTTAACCAAATCCAGATTATCTTGTACTAAGTCCATAGAGTAAGGAGTATGTATGAGCTGAGTAGGCAAATAGCAGGTGGGTGTATTTTGCTCCAGCAATTTTTGCGTCAGATGTGTGAGAAGACTTTGAAATAACTTAAATATTGTGTGGAGCTGTGCCACATTACTGGAAAATTTGCCATTCCAATTTGCCATTGGGATGGAGTTGGGGAGGTGGAATGTTTCAATTGGCTAACTCCATTTCTTTCTTCCAATGTTAATGTGATTTTTTAAATTGCATCACATTATTATACAATCTATCCTCAGTCCCAAAAATCCTAGGTGACTAAGCCAAATGAGAGAGAGTGAGAGAAAGAGAGAGAGGGAGGAAGACAGAGAACAGAAATACAATCCAATTTTGCTGGCAGTGGAGTACATTATTCTCTGTTTTCCTCTTCCATTATTTACCACATGCACTTTAAGGTTATTCTGTCTGGACCAGTTACAAAGGTGGTGTAAATCACAATAGCACCATTAAAGCCAATAAATATGTGCTGAGGGTCTTCTTCTTCTTCTTCTTCTTCTTCTTCTTCTTCTTCTTCTTCTTCTTCTTCCCATCAGTATAAACACTTAAATAATGTAAGGCCAGGCTGTCTGGAGGTCTTTGCTCCTCAATGTTTCATCTCAACAATGGTGATTAGTGAGGCTGGAGTTGCAGACCCTGATGAATGGAAAAACTTACAAAAATCAGAATTGGTCACTTTTCTATTTGTGAGGCTAAGCTAGTGGAGTTCCTTTCCCCTGAAACTGTTCCCAGACATGTCTTTGACAGTCTTCAAGCTAAAGGTCCAGCTATCCTTATTTTCCATTTGTTTTATTTAGTGCATATAAGTGTCTTTGTTTCCCCGATGGAAGAGGGAAACTACTAGATGTTGGGAGTTTAATGTTCTTGCTAAAGTATAATTTATTTGGCAATTATAACCCATTTCCTGTGGGTCAGATTTTCCACTTCATCCTTTGTGATAGAATTAATACTGGTGAAGGCCAAACTCTGTCAGTTGTGCTCTGTCTCTCCCTGTCCTGCCTCTCTCAAAACCAGATGGAATTGCTAGCTATGGAGTGCTACTGGATGTCTTTCAGAATAGCATGGCAACAAACATTTGAGAAACATGATCACAATGAACACTCATTCACAAGAGCTGACTTGGATAGAATAAGGTTATATAGCTCAGTCTATTTTTGATAGACATCATGTAGGCTGGCCAGTTAGCCAACGAGAGGGGAGAAAGTTACACAATTTAGATCAACAGCAAACTCCAGCATCTCATGTTTGTCCCTGAATAAGCTAACCCCCAAAATGTTGGCCTGATGGCTTCAACATGTCCCACAAGTCCCACAACATATGTCTGTGCCAGACTCATCGGAGGTGGCACTGGAGGGGCTAGACTAGGCTTCAATGCAGTTTCTATTTTAAATGCATTTCTTTTACCTCTTTGTTAGCATCAGTGCATTTTTCTGAATTCTACATGGCCCCAGATGCACTCTGCTATGGACACACCCAAGTGCCTCCATGGCAAGGCAAAGAGGTCACACCCAGGTCACTTGGATAACTGAAAAATCCCCAACCCTCATAGTCAGGCAGATAGTGTGGGAGTTGCAAATGGCCCATCATCACCTCCATAATCAGAAGGATGGGCAATAACGGCCTAGATGTCTCACCTGATGGGCCAGCTAATGACTTAATCCTCTCCCATTTCCCCTTGAATATTGCCAGACCAGATTACGCTCTTAGAACGGTTGGGTCTCACACCACTTCACCCAATCGGATCCCGGAGACGGATTCATCTGTAGTAAGTATCACCCGTAGTGTTGTCTCTGAACGTTTTCCAAGCCAACCCCTGATTTCCTGAGCCTTGCATGAGTGTGTGCGTGTATGTGAATTGCTGTGTGATTTTCCCCTTTAATAAATAACACTTTAATAGGAGAATTCTGTCTCTGCACCAATTCTTAAATCCACCGGACTCTTAGTATACACATGGGAGATGGTCTCGTAGGTTCCTTGTAGCCGACCCCCTCTCGATTTGAGCTAAATAAATTTCCCCTTCATAGACTTTTGGCTACATTTTTCATTAATAGGCTCATCTGGGAAAATGACTATTTTGTTCCTCAGTTACTTCAGAGAATGAGCATGTAATGTATACAGAATGAGGGAATACCAGAACCTGGTAAGAAAAACTATAACAGGGCCCTTCTGTGCTTAGGACATGAGCTGCATAGCAGGCTGTTTTAGATCATCAGATGATTGGTCCACCCAACCCAGGATTGTCTACATCTAGTTAGTTCCACACCAACTGCTTCCTGATCCCTTTTTAAACAGGAGATGCCATGGATTAAACCTGGGACCATCTGTACTCTATGAATGAGCAATGGCTTCTCTATTAACTTGGACCAAAAATGCTACTTTACTGATTGCAGTTTGATCCCCAAAGCTCACAATTATTTGGCAAGAGCAGAAAGCCTGCAAGATGGCCTTTGGTTGAGCCATCATTCAGACTGTCTGCTGGGGTGGTTCCTCTCTGTTTACTGCCATATTTTCAGGTATGTTTGTGTATGTGTATATATGTGAGAGCCAGTGTGCTGTAGTGGTTTAAGTATTGGACTATGAATCTGAAGTTTAGGGTTCATTTCCACTTTCAGCCATGCAAACCCACTGGGTGACCTTGGGTGAGTCACACATTCTTAGCCCCAGAAAATCTCATGATAGTTTTGCTTTAGGGTTGAGTAAACAACCCTAAGTAGGATAAGTAGGAAATATGTTTTTATTTAATATATTTTGCAGCTGACTTTCAAGACCATGGTCTTCTTGTGCTGACTTACAATATAGAACAATAAAGTTCAACACATTACTTGGAGAGCCAGAGTAGTTGCTGACATCTAAACTACAGCGTTCTACAATGAGATTGCATCTCATATGTTTTCAGTCAAGAAGCCTCTTCCGGTCTTGTTGAATTGTATCCATAGAGGGAGAGTAGGGCCATATGAATTAGGCCTCTCCCTGCCTATCTGTGGCTGAACCTTCAGCCCATCTAGCAATATGATGTAGGTTTCCTCTTCAGTCTTTCCTGTTTAACCCAGGAAAATCAGATAAAGCATGTAAAGATGGCCCTAGTCCCCCTCCATGAGTACAAGTTAATAACACTAGGGGTGCATCTACACTGTAGAAAGTTTGACACCACTTTAATTGCTGTAGTACCATCCTATGGAATCCTGGGATTTGTAGTTTTACAAGGTCTTTAGCCTTCTCTGCCAAAGTGTGCTGGTGCCTGACAAAACTACAAATCCCTGGATTTTGTAGGATGGTGCTGTGGCAGTTAAAGTGGTGTCAAATTGCTTTATTCCTACAGCATAGATGCACTGTGCTTAGTCAGAAATAGGTTTCTTTCACAATGCCTAATTATAGCAATTTGATGTCACTTTAACTGCCATGGCTCCATCCTATGGAACCCTGGGATCTGTAGTTTTGTGAGATATTTTGAATTATCAGCCAAAGAGCTCTAGTGTTTCACCAAGCCAGAGCCTTCCCCCCAGGATTTCATACAATTTGAAGCCCTGGCAGTAAAAGTGCTATAATTGTGTTGTGTGAGGAAAAACCACAGAAACATAACTCTTCTGTGCTGAACTCTTACACATAGTAATTAATAAATATATCCTAGTCCTCTTTCTGAATGCCTTTGGGCTCTAGCCTTCTGCAGCTTTTCCAAAATAATATTCCTTGGCTTCAATCAAAAGGAGTAAATGTTTCCATTAGAAAGGATAATATTCATAAATCCATCACTTGGCTGAGTTTTCTACCAATCTATTTACCAAAAAAATCCCTCTCTATGACCTTTCCCACAATGCTATGCAGGTCTTTTATATACAGTTGCCATTACTGTCCATAGCCTGTGGAATAAGGTGGGCTATAAAGGGCAATCAATCAGTGAATGAACTGTTCCCACCTCTGGAGCACATTAATATCACCAAAGCATAAGCCATCAGAGGTTTCTCTTTCCCTGTTAATTTTTATTCACAAAACATTTTTTAAAAGGCTGTTCGCTAGGTCTTTAGAAATTCATAGCTCTTTGCCAAAAAAGGAGTTGGAGCTGTGACTTTCCAGCTGTTTTATATTCAATGAGAGTTGTCACTGGAACTTGGAAATTCATGAAGAGAAGCAAATTTGCAAAGATCATCACCGTGAGGATGATCATTCTTGCCAGATTTACATCAATCCTATAGTGTTTTTTCTCTCTCTCTTCTTGAAAATTGAGATGCCACTTAGGTGATTCATGTAGAAAATAAAAAACCCAGGCGTTTCTATCAAGGCTTGTTTTGGTGGATGGCCTAGCAAATTTCAGACATTACCTGGAGCATATACCAGGCTGCTGGAAAAACCAAAGCTTAAAATGAGTCAGGATGCTTCTTAAGACCCAGAATATATTTATTAGAATAGTAAATGTGGTGGCTGTATCAAAATCGTGTTCAATACAGCGCACACACCACTTATTTGCACTTTGTTGTTGTTGTGTGCCTTCATGTAATTTCTGACTTATAGTGACCCTAAGGTGAACCTATCATGGAGTTTTCTCTACAATATTTGTTCAGAGGAGGTTTGCCATTGCCTTCCCCTGAGGCTAAGAACATGTGACTTCTATTGTAATATTTTTCTGGTCTTAATAAAGGTATCACCCAACTTTGGTTTTTGTTTATGGTTAGAAAGCTACTTTCTGCCAAGTCAGATCACTGGTCCATTTAGCCCAGTATTTTCCACTTCAACTGGCAGCTACTCTTCAATGTTTCACACAGGATTCTTTCACTGCCCTACCTGGAAATCTCTTGTCTTCTCTTGTGTCTGTTGTCCAAGTACTAAGTAAGTATGACCATGATTAGCTTTCAAAATCAGAGGACACTGGATACATTCAGAGTGTTGAGTAGTTCAATTTATGGACCACATAGTTGTTTTCTTTTCTCTCTGATGCAATCCTATGCCAGTTCAGGAAGATGTGCATGAAGATGCAACACCGTGATTCCTTTACATGCTAACACCATCCAGTAGAGAAGGTGGTTGTGCAAATGTAATATAAGAGCACGTCACACTGGATGTTGTGTGTTACATAACAGGAGAATTTCCACAAGAGAATGGTACTTCCTATTCCAAGGTGTGATAACTGTTAAAATAATGTCAACGCTATCTCATTTTGTTGTCTTCATACAGAAAAAAGAGGCAATACCCAAGGCATGTTTGAATAACATTTTAAAAACTTATTCAATTTCAGCTTTGTTTTGTTTTGTTTTTCTGCTCTCCCATTAGTATATGTGTCAGCTAGATTTAGTATTGGTGGTGAGGTACTACATTAACTTGTGTATATTTCTCTGGAAAATATTTTTATATGGTGAGATCTGATATTCTTGTATGGTAATATTCTATAGGGGTAGAAGATTTTGAAAAAAATGGGAAAAAAGCAAATATTACTATGTTGGTGTACATTAAGACACAAGAACATGTTAGGTAAAAATCAGTCTGTGTGGTAATATTAACATATGAAAGATTAATATGATAATTGGTATATATCTTTGTTCTTTCATGTCAAGCAAAATTCAATATTGTGTGTACTTATGTTGACAAAATCCAATGTTCTCTCCTCTCCTCTCCTCTCCTCTCCTCTCCTCTCCTCTCTTCTCTTCTCTTCTCTTCTCTTCTCTTCTCTTCTCTTCTCTTCTCTGTATTCCCCCACATATTCCCTGGACGTCTCCTGTGGGAGTTGCAAGGGGTGATCTCCCTGTCTCTTCTACATGTACCACAGCAGTTCCATAACTTAAAAAAACACAATGGATATTATTAATTATTTCTAAGACACTGTCTAAGATGGTAGTGGTCAGATGTTGTTGGACTTTATTTTCCAGAAACTCCAGACAGCATGGTCAGTGATAAGGGATTCTGGGATCATTAGTCCAGAATATTTAGAAACACTTTTCTAATAAATCTCATTAAAATAAAAGATTATTGCACTTTACTGACCTGGAATATAGCTCAACTACCTGAATAGCTAGGAAGAACAGCTTACCAGGAAGAACTCCCCAAATGGAAAGTATAAGAAGAAAAGGAGGTATGTACATTTTCAGTGTCCTGAAGTGGCTATGTCCAAATATATTCTGATTGCTGTTTCCTCTGAACTCTAATCACTGGCTCATTTCTCCAGAGAGTTGATGTTCTGCTACTTGTCTTTCCTTGTTTAGTTGCAAGTATTGCATCAGCTTCTCAGATTTAGTAATGTCCATAGATGGTCTGCCAGACAAGGTTAATTCTTTGTTTATTCTCCACCTTTGAAAGTAAAGATACCTACAAGGAGATGTATAACAGAATAAAATCTACAATAAAAATCCACACTGAAAACACAAAGTACAAAATACAAAGAATAAAATACAGCAGTAAAATATACAAGATCCAGCCCAAAATCAAGGATGTGCTTAAACCAAGGAGGTACTTAATGGTTTCTTGGGTTTGCTTCTAAAATTGATCATGCCTAGACCCCGAAAAACAGTCTGTAACAATACCATGAATGTAACCACACTTCAGTCAGCCTTCTCCGGTTTCTTATTTGCACGAAAGACTTAACTGTGCTTAGGGTCCAAAGGAATGAAAGTAATGTGAAGTCGTAGGCTTTCATGGCCAGCATCCATAGGTTTTTTGTGGGTTTTTTCGGGCTGTGTGGCCATGTTCTGAAAGAGTTTCTTTCTGACGTTTCGCCAGCATCTGTGGCTAGCATCTTCAGAGAAAACTGACATGGAAAAGCCTGGTTGTATATATACTGTGAGACCCTGGGTAGGGAGGGGTGGTTCCCAGGTGAACTGTGTGTTGTTCTGTGTTGAATAGGTATTGTTCTGTGTTGATGGCTTCACTTCAGGCTATGCAATCCAGGATATGTCTGCTGTTCCCATGTAAACTGTGTATTGTTCTGTGTTGAATAGGTGTTGTTCTGGTGTTAATGGCATGGCTTCCAGGTGAGGAATGCAAACACGAATCAAGGAACATGAGAGACATTGCAGACTGGGCCAGCCAGAAAAATCAGCAGTAGCAGAACACATGATAAACCATCCTGGGCATAAAATGCTGTTTGAAAACACTGAAATTCTGGACCATGCCAACAACTATCAGGTCAGAATGCACAGGGAAGCCATCGAAATCCATAAACACTTAGACAACTTCAACAGGAAAGAAGAAACTCTTAAAGTAAACAAGATATGGCTACCAGTCCTACAAAATAAGAAAATCTGCACTCAGCAAATGCAAAGGGAAGACCAACCAGGGTCAGCAGACAACAGCAGACAATCTCCTTGATTGCATTCCTCACCTGGAAGCCATGCCATTAACACCAGAACAACACCTATTCAACACAGAACAATACACAGTTTACATGGGAACAGCAGACATATCCTGGATTGCATAGCCTGAAGCGAAGCCATCAACACAGAACAATACCTATTCAACACAGAACAACACACAGTTCACCTGGGAACCACCCCTCCCTACCCAGGGTCTCACAGTATATATACAACCAGGCTTTTCCATGTCAGTTTTCTCTGAAGATGCTAGCTACAGATGCTGGCGAAACGTCAGAAAGAAACTCTTTCAGAACATGGCCACACAGCCCGAAAAAACCCACAAAAAACCAATGAAAGTAATATTCTTCATATAATATCAAGGCCTTTAAGGTCCCCATTCTCACTGTACCTTTCAAGTACTTCAGAAAATCCATTCCCTGAAGGCTGAAAGATTATCTGGAGCAAGATTTAATATTGCACAGGTAGGAAGGAGACATCAACCATTATTTCATCCATTCATGGGAGACATCACATGCATACATGGGTTTTTGCATCCTGGCCCTGATGCAAACATTAAGTAAAAATCCACTATAAAAAATTATGAGTTCTCAGTGGCCTATACCTAATGTGTGGCCTATGCTAGCAAACCATTCCTAGTGAACCCTTTCTCTTTGCATATCACAGTCCCACCAAATCTTGCTATAATGTGTTTTATCACCCCCTAAATCAGGTTTTGATGGTGGATAGGAAGCTGCAAGGTGGAGAGGATTCAAGTTGCCTTCTTCCTGTTTCTGTTGATGGAACTAATATATTATTAGAATAACCCTTCTGGATCTTGCTCCAAATGTGCCTTGACAGCATCATATATGGCAAGATTGTTGCCATTGGACACCCACACCAAGATTTGAAGGAGTATTCCTTGACACATTGATTGTTCTATAGAAAGCATATGGAAGAAAAAGCTGGTGAATTTCAGCAGCTAGCAAGAGAACTGTAAGGATTGGGTGCATAGGATAAGCTGAAACTGCACATTGGTCATGAAGGGTGGCATTAGGAACTGGCACCACTGGTGTGGGTGGAACAAATGTCGAAGTCATTAAAATCTCAAACTGATTCCCATTTTGGAGCTATGAAAAGTTACCTTTCCTAAAGTGTAGAGAGTAGCTCTGATAGTCTACCATAAAATCAAGATGGTTAGCAAATGGATAAGGCATCATTTTCTCAGGGCAATCAGGTTAATTTGGATCACTTGAGTGCTCTTGCTTTTATGACCTCCAAGGAGCACATCCCAGCTTGCATAGCACATGAGAGTACTTATGTCAATAACAATCAGAACAACACATCATTTCAGTGCAGTCACCTCTTATGATTACCCAGCTCTTTCCTCTCTTTTTTCCACTTCTGTCTCCTCATGAATTGTAGCCTCCTTTATCAAAATGGCATGTAGTAGCTCATGACTGCATTTTTCTAGTACTACCTGCCTGGAAAAAGAGAGGGGGGAGATAAAAAGATCAAAATGGAGTTTGTAGAATATGTTATTTTTAATCCAAAAGATGCCACTCCAGAGGTTTGGTTGACATAAAATATGGGGTCAGTAACATTTGTGACTGAATTGTGAAGGAGGCACTTGATACATTGAAAATAAGGGACTGGCCATAATTGTGTTCTAATACAAGAAAGGAAACTATTTCCTTTTCTATGGTTAGATTTCATTTATTAGGGCTTTTTATAAAATAAACATACTTACATTCCACCTTGAATAACTGAAGGACATTTCTTTTACAAATGCTGGAAACATTTTTCTGAATTTTCAAAGGATGCTATATATCCACTATCCCTTCCCAAATATGAAAAGATACAGATTGATCTTATTCTGTGAGATTCAAATCTTATGGCTACAATCAAGAAAATGACAAGTGCAGCAGAAAACTATAAACCTAACACAGTTCCTTAAGAATGATTGGGTTAGAGACCAAAATCCTAACATCCCTCCTTCTCAGGCAGGGTGGAAGTAGTTTGGACTCGTTTAATTTATCCCTACCCACATCTGTCCCTCAGTAGCTTACCTGAGGTATGAAGCTTCTTCACTCAGAGCTTCTATCTACATAACAACAGATTAGCAACAAGTTCACATATGAAGTCCTGTTTTAGCACAACTGTAACTGAATCAGGTCTTGTGGGGATCTTTGCATAAATCAGATTTCCAAATTGTGTTTCATAGCTGACAGACTGAGGACAGAAAGATTACAAACTTGTTTGACACTGTGTGATAGGACAGATATATCTTATATATGTGTGTATAAAGCAGCTTCATATATATATAAGTCAAGGGCAGGTTTGGGTGCCAAAATTATGGATTTTGATATAACCCATGGATAAGCTAAAGGTAAAAATTTAGGAGCATCTAACAAAGGATGTGAAGGTTGGAACAAAGGAAAATAATGCCAAAGAACTTTCAAATTCTGGCAGGCATAACTTTTTCCCTAGAGGTTGGATGAAGGAGGAGGAAACTATGGTAAATGGTGGCTGTGCAATAAGTGGAGGAGACAACCAGGTGCACAGTGCTAAGAAAATGTGCACATCTCAAAAAGGATGTAAAGGCAAGAGTTAAGGTACAATATTAACTCTTATCAAAAAAAAAGGAATAATCTTCTCTGAGTAGACTGGCAAAAAGCAAAGGCTTAGTGAATCCTGGGGGAACCTAAAAGAACCACCAACCCCCTTTACTCTGTCATCAATCCTTTGAGGAGAAGCACTGAAGAGCTTCCACCTCTATTTTCCTGCCCAGCCATTCAAAAAGGCTAGGGCAGAGAGAGTAGAAGGTGGTTGGCGCTTCTTTTAGATGCTACTAGGACAAGCTGATTGTAGGCACTATATTAATTTATTTTATATGCAAGACAGAACTGCAGAGAAGGAAGATGAAATCCTTTGAGATGGTATTTGAGATGCTACACATATATGGGGACCTACCAGATTTTGTTTAACTTTGCATTGCTGCTACCTTCCTGCATATCCTTCAATATTTCACAGATGAAAGCAGGATACAAGCAGCCAAGAAACATCAAAACATAGTCAAGATGACAAAAGTTATTAATGAGAAAAAATAGATAAGCTCAGGAAGTTTGCAGCAGTTTGCTTTTGCCAGAGCCTCCTGGGAAGGGCATGGTGAGTACAAGCTATTTTTGTAGTTTGGACTCAGTTTACACCAATGGAAGTAATGGGGGGGGGAATGTGAGGACAGAGAGAAACTGAGACATTTTAAAAGCAGCTGAAAAAGTGGGGTGACAGAGGAATTATCAGAGGAATTTGACTCTACCAAATTAGGAAATTTGGAGGGTATGTTCCTTGGATTGCAATTACAGCAATAACAAGAAAGACTGTCCATCATTTGTGCCTGCTAGGCCACCATACATGAGTAATAGGTTTGTATGGCCCTTATCACATGGGGTCTGAAGCAGAGCTAATCCAAAGGGCATCCACAGCTAATACATATTATTCCCCCGTGTTTACACATGACGCTGCCCCAGAACACGGAGCTAATCCGTATTGTTCCCCCGTGTTTACACACGACGCTGCCCCAGAACATGGAGCTAATCCGTATTGTTCCCCCGTGTTTACACACGACGCTGCCCCAGAACTCGGCAGAATACGGAGCTAATCTGTAAGGAGTAGGGAGATTTTGACATTCGGTTTGTAGAGGAAGTACCTAGGGAGCCTTCGCATTCATTGCGAATTGGTGGGCAGGGCGAAAATCCCAGCGAGGGGAAGGGATTGCCTTGGCAAAAGGCAAACCGGATTGGAAAGAAGAGGAGGAGAGGAAGAGGGAAGAGGGAGGCGATCTCTCTCTCTCCATGGGCTGCCTTCCCTTCTCCAGTCCTCCAGCCCTCCTCCTCCTCCCCGGTTCCCATGGCTGCCTTTCCTCCCGGCTTTTTGTGACGGGAGAGAAGGGAGCCTTGGTATTAATTGCGAAATGGCCAAAAGGGCGATTTCGCTACGGAACCGAATTTATTTCTACTTCTGTTTTTCTTCGCTTTTTCTTTGCTTCATGGCCAGCGTTTGATAAGGTCCTATGTCACAAGTTGTTCATGCCTTTGAAGCTTATGGTATTGGATTGTGTGGCCATAATATGTGATAATCTTACATTTTAATAGCCAGGTTTTGATGTGAAAAGAAATTATCTAAGTGATACTTTTTGTTATTATGCAGCCCTTAAAACATACAACACAGACAACAAAATAAGTCATCACATTTGCACTCACCCTCAAACACACACATATACTTTACATTTATCAGTGGAGGCAAAATCTCTTGTGTGGGTGGCCAGTAGGCAAATTTTGTCCATAATTACATGTAATTCACTTTCCTCATGAATGTGGAAATTTGTTTTTAACAGATCTTCTCAAAATAGATACTTAAATATGTATTTTAGTATATATTTACATGTGTATTTTTTCCGAATGGTCCAGATGGGATCTCACAGTGATGAAATAGCACCCATGACTGGAACAGGGGCCTTTTCCCCTGCCCTCCATGGTCACAAAACTGGGTGTGCAGAGAATGGTGGATACACAGTGAGTGTACACAGAATGAATGCTGGCATCAGGTTGATTTCTATGTTATAAATCTTCATTTAGGTATGCATGCATGTGACTTCGAGTTGCCTTTGACTTATTGCAACCCCATGAATTTCGTAGGGTTTTACCACTCATTTTATGCAGGAAGCTGTAGGAGCCCCAGTATTTTCTCTCTCAGCATCATGTCAAATGCTGCAGGGATTTCTTTGTGTTTCACTAAAACTTATAAATGCAAAGAAAAACCTTAGGATTACATTTTCTGGAGTGGGAAAATGAAGAGCAGGATAGCTGTTGAAGACAAAATTCCCTTTTAGGCAAGGCAAAACTACCTTTGGATCTCCTTTTTAGTCCAAGAAGTACAGGAGAAGGCAATCAAGTAAAGATATATTCATTAAAGTAACTAGCCTGAGAATTGTTTCTTCATTTCTCAAGGAAGCAAATGACTCATGCGCTAACTTTTCAGAAAATGTATTAAAAGGCCTTCTTGCTTTATTCCAACTATTTTGACTCAGTACATTTGAAGGGGGAAAATCCCCTTTTAAATCAATGTATTCCTTTTCCAGAGTACTCAATGTTCTTTTGTCATCCAAAAGCCCATCATTTTGAGCCGTTTATTTCTTTTACCATGTATTTGTTTAAAAGGTTTCCCATTGTATTAATTTGTGTTTCATATCTGTGCCCAGCAAATGCATTTCCTCCCCTTCCCCCCACTCCACCTGATTTAAAATATAAAAATAAAACAGGTTTTTTTTAAAAGGGGGGTGTTTTTAAGCCTCTTTCTGCTCATCCCCCTTCCTTTGCTAGGGAACGAAAAACTGTGCTAACGTGTTGTTGACATAATGAGTCCCATTAGCTCGTGATTCAGCATGCTTTTTGACCAGCAATCTTTTAATCACTCTACTTTCCTTGACTGCAAAGTTTGGGGAATGGGGGGGGGGGGGAACCTGTTCACTCTGCTGGATTTTAATACATGTTTACGTCCCGCTAACTCGTTTTATCCTTCACAGAACAGCACCACCTTTCAATTAATGTTAGTGTTAAGCTCCAAAGGAACAGCTGACAGGCGTGTTTGTGCATATAGACAAAAGGCACTGCAACACAGATTTTTTTTTATTTAAAAATGTTTTTTTTTTAACTTTGGCAAAATACAACCAAAAGGTTTTATTAGTGGCATTTGGTATTCTAATGTTCCTGAAGCTCCCCTACCCCAACCCTCCCCCGTTGATCTCCCCGTTAGCTGCAAAGTAAGAATTAACCTCAATGACAGTGCTACCAGCTCAGTCTATTTTGGCCTGTTCTTTAAGTAAAAAGAGCAACCTAGATGAGAATTTTGTGCTTCACTGGATATTGAAAGATGAGGCAATAAACTGCTAAACTTGAGTAATCACACACTCCCAGAGGAATGCTTCAAATGGGGTTGGTCAAAAACCTTGAAATTCTAGCCTTCTGCACACTGCCTGGGCTTTAACATTTGATGAGATTCATTATAGTGGGGGGCTGAATACAAGTGTCTTCTGATTACAGACCTTCCATTAAAAGTTCCCACCAGTGTGCCTTTCCATAGAAGTGCATCAATGGGATTAAAATCTCAATTCACCCCAGTCAATTCTCCAGTAACACGATTTCATTAGAGGCAGGCAGGGAGGAAAATGGACTCGAAAGCGCTGAAACAGCTGGTGTATAAATTATAAAGTGTACTTTCGACTAAGTGAACACACCTTCCGCTCAGCCACATTACTAATTAATGTGTAGGGTAGCCGATTTTATGTAAATTGTATTCTTCCTCTCTCCTGTGCTTTGGTTAACAACAGGTTTTTTTGGAAATCTTGGAAAAAAGGAAGATTATGCAAAGCTATCATCATATGAAAATAACATATTAACATACTGCCTGTGAACTGTATCCAATCAGTTCCTTTTCACTGGCGTGTGTACAAAACAATTAAAATCAAATTTATATTGCACTTCTTTAATATATTCTGGTATTAATATAATCAACAAACAAGTGTTAAAGAGTCTAACAGGCCTATTCTGCTTTAAGATGATATGTTTGTTCTTGGGGGCTGGTGAATATTTTCATTTTAAGGGACACTTTAAAAACAAGTTCTCCATCATATTAAAATAATTTATCAGCTCTAGCTGCAATGTACCTTCTGTGTTTAGTCTTGGTTTAATAGAAGCATATTATGATTTCTTTTCCTTAAATGCATGGTGGTAATGCCCAGATCCAATCAGCTTCTGTCCCTATGACCTGAAGCACATTGGTTTTAATTATGGACTTTTGCTGAGTTTCTGCTAAATGATATCACTGAATTATCCAGATAACCCTCAGGCTGCTTGTAATAGTAGCTGTTATAATGTCAACCAGACCTACACAAACACAACAAGGACCTCTGCTCTGAAACTGAGCCAAGTCTCAAGGTTTCATGAAGTGATCCAGGGATTTTAGTATGAACTAAAATCTTCCTGTGAAATCTGTATTTTAATTATATTCTGTGATTTACCAGTCCATCCTGGAAAACTCCTCCCGAGTTCTGCCAGGTACTGGGATGTCACTTTCAAATAATACAAACATATGTTCAGCAGTAACTATCCATAGTGAACAATGACATTTATTGTAAAATTCAGTTTCCATTGGTGTGTACTTTTCTTAATGGGGCAGTTGATGCCTTTGCCATCATTCCAACCCTATTCCATGTAAGGACAAAAATTTCAACAACATGGTTATACTATTTGGTAAGCACAGGCAAATTGTATTCCATACGTGGGTGTTGTTTTCACAGGCCAAAGTACCTGTTTCCCCTCTGTTCTGTTTGCATCCTGTTGGACAACAGATGACCCAAAACCCAGTTCTGGTGCAAACAATCCAGACAATGGGGGGTTGCAGACTGCCAGAAATAGTGCAAATTGAGTCCACTTTTAGGGTTAGGGTTAGGGTTAGGGAATCATGGGAAGTGTATTTTATTGTGGCACCAAAGCTCTCTGACAGAGAAGGCTCAATGTCTCAGAAAAAAAACAATTCCCATGATTCTCTAGCACTAACCCTAACCCTAAAAGTGGACTCAATTTGCACTATTTCTGGCAGTCTGCAACCCCCCAATGTCCAGCATGTTCAGCACAAGTATTGGGGAATAACACCCTTAAAGCAAATTATAAAAACATACCTCTTACTTGGGGGGGTTGCAGACAGCCAGAAATAGTGCAAATTGAGACCACTTTTAGGGTTAGGGTTAGGATTAGGGAATCATGGGAACTGTATTTTATTGTGGCACCAGAGCTCTCTGACAGAGAAGGCTCAATGTCTCAGAAAAAAACCAATTCCCATGATTCCCTAGCACTAACCCTAACCCTAAAAGTGGACTCAATTTGCACTATTTCTGGCAGTCTGCAACCCCCCTTGGAGTGGTTCAAGGCAAGGATACTTCAGGCTGCTCCTGGGGTATCCTGGTCAGTGTAGACAAGGCTATAGTCATTTTCAAAAGAATTTGCCCATAATTTCATGTTATTCATTTTTCTCATGAATTTGGAAACTGGTTTTTAACAGATCCTCTCAAACTAGTTATTATGCTTAAATATGTATTATAATATGAATACCTGGCATGTTTTACCGAGACCTGGCTGGGAGATGCAAGCTCTGCGACCTGGGCTCAAGCTCTCCCAGCTGGGTATGTAGTTAATGAGCAGGTGAGGGAAAGTGGGCGGGGAGGCGGAGTGGCCTTGGTTCACAGAAACACCTTATCCTTGACCAGGAAGCCTGTCAGGAAAACATCCCACATCGAGTGTATGTACCTTAGCCTGAACACCAGGGATAGTTTGGGGATTCTGTTGGTATACCGACCACCTCGTTGCTTAACAGACTCCCTAACCGAGCTGACCTCGCTGGTCTCAGAGCTATTGCTGGAGTCGCCCAGACTTTTGGTTCTGGGTGACTTCAACATTCCTCTTGAGACCGGCTTGTCCAGTCTAACAGGCGCAGCTCGGGAGTTCATGGAAACCATGACAAGCATGGGCCTATCCCAATTGGTGGACGGGCCCACACATTGTGCTGGCCATACACTCGATGGGGTCTTTAGTACTGATCAGGAGTATCCGTGGGCGGAGGTCACAACAGCCTCCGCATTGTCATGGACGGATCACTTTCTGGTCAAGATTGAGCTAAAGGCCACTATAGTCCCCCCCGGGGGTGGTGGACCCTTGAGAATGGTCCGCCCTCGAAGGCACATGGAACCAATTGGTTTCCAGAAGGCCTTGGAGGGTTTAATGGTTGGTAACGCCGGTGATTCTGTCGAAGCCCTGGTGAATACTTGGAACATCGATCTGACCAGGGCTATTGACACAATCGCTCCCAAGCGTCCTTTCCAGCCCGCTTCGAATCGTAAGCCCTGGTATACCGAGGAGCTTAGGAGGATGAAGCGAGCTGGACAACGACTAGAGTGCGAATGGCGGAAGTCTCGTCTCCCATCCGACAGAACTCGCCTTAGGAAGCATCTTGACTCCTACAGGGAGGCTTTGCGTGCAGCGCGGAAATCCTTCTGTTCTGCACGCATTGCGTCTGCAGAGTCCCGTCCGACAGAGCTGTTTAGGGTGGTGGGGGAGTTGACAAAGGTTCCTCCAGCATCAGGTCCCCTGCTTAACCCTACGATAGCCTGCTGTGACGCATTTAATACCTACTTTGCAGATAAAATCTCTCGGATAAGAGCCGACTTGGATGCCATTGTTTTGTCAGAAACAGTAGACGAGGTGTCCAGCAACTCTGTTGATGGAAATTTACTGGATCATTTTCAGTCTGTGAGTACTGATGACGTGGACAAGCTTCTTGGTAAGATAAGGAAGACAACTTGCCCTCTCGATCCCTGTCCATCTTGGCTGGTCGTCCAGGGGGGGGACGCGTTGAGAGTTTTCCTTCGGGATACAATCAATGCATCCTTCAGGGAAGGTATGGTACCATCTTGTCTGAAGGAAGCGGCCGTTAAGCCACTCCTGAAGAAGCCTTCCCTGGACCCCCTGGATAGAAATAATTACAGACCAGTCTCTTTGCTTCCTTTTTTAAGCAAAGTGATCGAGAGGGCTGTTGTTTCCCAACTCCAAGAGATCTTGGATGATACTGATTATCTTGATCCATTTCAAACCGGCTTCAGGACAGGTTATTGAGTGGAGACTGCCATGGTTGCTCTGACTGATGACCTCCGCTTGAGTATTGACAGGGGTAGTGTGACCCTGTTAGTGCTCTTGGATCTCTCAGCGGCCTTTGATACTATTGATCATGCCATCCTCTTGGATCGCCTGAGAGAGTTGGGAATTGGAGGCACTGCATTGCAGTGGTTCCGTTCCTTCCTCTCGGGCAGATCCCAGAGGGTGAGGCTCGGGGACAGTTGCTCATCCAAAATTGAGCTTAATTGTGGCGTCCCTCAGGGTGCCATCCTGTCCCCGATGCTGTTTAATATCTATATGAAGCCGCTGGGGGAGATCATTCGGAGGCATGGAGCTCGGTGCCATCAGTACGCTGATGACACCCAGATATATCTCTCCATGACCAGATCATCAGCTCAGACTTCAGATGGCGTCTCTCCTCTTAACGCCTGTCTCAGAGCGGTAATGGATTGGATGAGGAAAAATAGACTGAAACTGAATCCAGACAAAACAGAGGTACTGACAGTGACGGGCCCGAAACCTGATTTGGGAATACAGTCTCCAGTCCTGGATGGAGTCACACTCTCCTCTAAGGACTGTGTTCGCAGTCTGGGGGTGCTCCTAGATTCATCGCTTCACATGACTAGTCAGGTGAGTGCGGTGGTCAGGAGCGCCTGCTATCAGCTTCGGCTGATACGCCAACTGCGCCCTTATCTGGATAGAAGGGACCTGGAAACCGTGGTACATGCTCTGGTAACCTCACGTCTAGATTTCTGTAATGCACTCTACATGGGGCTACCCTTGTGCTTAACTCGGAAACTGCAATTAGTCCAAAATATGGCAGCCAGGTTGATTACTGGAACATCGAGGAGGGAGCATATAACACCTGTGCTAAAATCCCTCCACTGGCTGCCAATTAGTTTCCGGGCGCAGTACAAGGTGTTGGTTTTAACCTTTAAAGCCCTACATGGCTTGGGTCCATCTTATCTTAGGGACCGCCTCTGCCCGTACAATCCCCCCCGCGCCCTGCGGTCCTCTGGGAGGAACCTGTTGCAGCCGATAAAGACCAGGCTTTCACAGACCTCCCAGAGGGCCTTCTCCGCGACCGCTCCCAGGCTTTGGAATGGCCTGCCGGACGAGATCCGTCTTATTACTACTCTTACTGCCTTTAAAAAGGCAGTAAAGACGGATCTCTTTCGGCAGGCCTTCCTGGAATAACTGCCCGGCTCGGTGAAGACTTAATGCTGAAACTGTTGTCAGTTGGAATCTTTTGAGCAATCCTCAAACATCACTATCCAACTAGCTATCTGGCTGGATAGATTTAATTGTTTGTATTTTATCTCGGCTTTATTTTTAACTTGTTAATGGTTTAATTTTGTTTTAAGGGGTGGGTGGGTGGGTGGGAGGTGGGGGGGCAGGAATTGTTTTACCTATTGTATTTTTAAATTGATGTACGCCGCCCCGATTGCCGAGCAGAGGGGCGGGTTATAAATAAAACTTATTATTATATTATTATTATTTTCTCTAAATGGTCCAGCTGGGACTTTACAGTGATAAAATAGCTCCCATGACTGTATAACAGGGAAAGAGAGCTTCCCCCCCCTGCCCCTACCTCCTATTTTCCCAAAACTGCTCTTCAGGTTGAAGGATTCTACAGATCAAATTGCTGGAGGTACAGGGGCTGGAGGGACCTTTGGAAGAGAAATGGACTATGTACCATTGTATGAGCAGAAGTTTGGCTGCACAACAAGCTTGAATGTTCCTTGACCCCATGAAAAAGTGAATAGGACTCCTCCAACTTTCATGTATGCATGTATGTGCCTTCAAGTCATCTGTCAACTATGGTGACCCCATGGATTTCACAGAGTTTTCTTAGGCAAGGAATACTCAGAGATGGTTTTGCCAGTTTCTTCCTCTGAAATATACAGCACCTGATAGGCTTACCTTCCAAGATCCAAGGCTCTGGTGCCTTCAGATTATTTAAGTCCTGCTGTGTAAAAGTAGGTGTGACTTACCATGCAATCTTCTCCTGCTAGATGTCCTCTTTCACTTAAAACTGTTAAAGGCACAAGCACTTTTCCTGTGACTATCCTCCTTGAATACCATTTTTGGCAGGAAGACAGGATATAAATTTAAGAACTTCAGCAAACCTTGCCTCTTATCCTTTCAAAATATTTATCTTAAAGCAGTGGCATTACTAGGGGGGGTGCGGTCATGGGGTGATTGTTTTGGGTAAGAATTTGCTCAAGCTGATTTTCTAAAGCATCCTTTTCCTTGATGTTATTTCCAAAGTGGAAATGACATTCTAAGCATTCTGTTAAATTCTCAAATTGTATACAGTGTATTATGTGATCAGTTTTCCACAGCATTCAGTCCCTCTCACTCATTTGTGTACCCTACCTTGATGGTGCTGTAGCAGGCCACATGTCTATCTTCTTAAAACATGGGGGGAGGAAATGTTATATGACTGTGACACTACTATATCAAGATTCTTTTTGCATGGTGTTTAACCTGTATGCAGGAAAGCACTAGTCCTAAAGTAAAACTCGATGGTGAAAGGATTTTGGTACAATCATATAGCTTGGTTGAAGAGAGGGTACTATTTTATCAAAGCACTGGTGTAAAGTGATTACAAAAAGGTAGAACTAAAAATAAACTAGAGAAAGCCAAACCTGTGCCAAACTTGCATGCCCTTCAGTTTCAGTGTGTGCTTTTTTCTTTCAAAATTATTCTAGTTAAAACAGATGTTAGTTGCAAGACAAACAAATAACAAAAACTACAAAAATTGTACTGACTTGTACAGTTTTGCAGCAAAGAATGCCTTTCCATAACTAAGGAGACTCCAAGCTAAAGGTTGTGATTTTGAGGCAGGCAGTGTGTGTAAGAAATTGCTTTTTTGGAGCTCAGTTCCTAGCATTCCTCATCCAGCATGGCTAATGGTCAGATTAATTTGAGGATGTTGGGAGTTGGAATCCAAAAAGAGGAACTTTCCCAAGCTCAATTTAAGACCCAGTTCTTCTCCTTTTAGACACTAAACAGGAGACAGGACAGTCTGTGTATATTATGGGTAAAAACAAAGAAAGTGGAGAGAAGGAAATATTGGGAAGGAGAAATAAATTAACAGTCAAATGAGTAATAGTTACAAGGTAAATAAGGGTCCAAAGTCAAAATGCAAAGAAAGAGGTGGGGAAAATGTGAGTCCTTTTACAGGACCAAAAGGTTTCCCCGTGTCTTTGAGGAATTCCTACTCATTTCAGTAGGACTTTTAGAAGTAAACCTCCTAACGGAACATGTACTTAGGTTGTGATGAAGGGGAGTTAAGCACTGAAACCAAAAGACTGAATTCAGCCAGATTAGGGGTCTGCATATTCTCATCCTGAAATGATGAGAACTGTTAATGTTGTTATGAAAAGGTCATTTTGTGAAGTGAATGAGGTGAGGACTGTTGAAGCAGCTCTGAATCTTATTCTGAATAAATACCATTTTTTGTGCCACGTGGTGGTTTAGTGAACAATCTTCATTTACATTAATGACTAGCTGCTGAAGTCATCAAAGAAAACAAGACACTGGGAAGAGAGGGCCTACTTCTGTATGGTGGCATTTTAGCTGTTGTGGAAGGAGCATTGAAGACAGTGAAATCCTATGAGACAAGCTTGCAAATGACTAGTTACTTATACCTGACTTTTTAGTAATGAAGACATACCTAAATTACATTTTTATTGTAGCTTGGTAAGAATAACTTTACTCCTTTTTCAGGATAACTTTAACTGTTAGTTACCTTTACAGTTATGAGTTGTGGCGTTGTTAAATGTTGGGAGAGGAATGTCGTATGGTAACAATGCTTGTGTGTGTTGTGGCTTATGTTCTGCCATGTGCTCTGGTATAGAAGCTGATGATTACAATGAAAAGGGAGATGCAAAGAGAGTGTGTTTTGTACCACAGGCTAGTAGCTTGTGGCATTCAGATGTTCTAGCACATGTATCTAAAAGAGTAATGATTGTAATTAGTTTTGAGAAATGGGAAAGCAAAAAGTTAACTTCTTTAAAATTGTGATTATAATAGCAATTGAATAATTCAGGACCTTGGAACTATGGAGGCAACTAATTACTTTAAAAAGTAACTTTCCAAGGTCTGAGGGGACCTGAAGTTGCAATATACAAGGAAGCTGGTTTTTCACTTGAAAACAAAGTTCTAATGCCAAAAAATCCTTGGTTTCCCCCATTTATTAATGCTACACATTTAAGGAAAAGTATTGGAAAAACAAATATAAGGTTTAAATGGTAGCATGGCTATTCTCTCTTTAATTTTATTTCTTTGACTCTTTCCTCAGTTTGGAAAACTGCATTTCTGTGATCACTTTTTTAAAAGGGAGGTTAAATTCCCAGACAAGTATGATACTAGAACTATACCTCACTAGAAAAAGAGACAGTAAATAAGGGTCAGATGCATAGACTTCTCATGTCACCCACAACTTCATTAGCAGAACGGATTAGTTTCAAGCAGAGATTAGAAAAGTTACTTTTCTGGACTGTTGTTCCAAGAATCCCAGTCAGAATGGCTACTGGATTGTAGGGGTTGAGGCCCTTAAAAGTAACTTTGCAAAGCTTTACCTCCTGGCAAATTACAGATTTCTGTGCAATTTGGTTTTTGTTCCTTTTTGGACCTCTGGAAAGAGTTCCAGAATTTCTTGATCAGGCCTTCAGCTGCCTGCCTGCCTGCCTTTCTTCCTTTCTCCCTTCCTTTTGGCAAAGGAAAAAACAACAACATAATGTCATTTTAATTAAACCAGTAGACAGCTGAACATACAGCTGGCCCAATAGCTGCTGTATTGTTCCAAAATAGCATGCAGAAATAAACCAGGAATAAGGTGAAAGGCCAAGGTTTAAAAATATACACTACATTCCAGGAATATTATAAGCAGATTCTTAAAGTTCTCTTGCATATGGCAATGTGTTAGTTTCCTAATCCAATTGCCCGTAATAGATTTTAATTTCTGCATGCATTCCATAATTATTTTCATCTCAATGTAGCTGTGAAATTAAGTGTTTTGCTTCTGCTAGTAGCTATCAGGTCATTTCTGAAAATAAATGGTGTATCTCAGAGAATAACAGTGTTATTATTATTCAAGGGCTACATGTTTGGGCAATTATGCAAACATTGTTTTACTGTCAGTCAGTAAAACCTTTTCCAGACTACCTGGAACGCTTGAATTAATTAGACTTTGAAAACGTCAGTGTGTATATCACTGACAGAGGTGGTGACCCTCTTATCCTCATGCCCCCAACCCAACGGAGAAGTGCACCATGGCAACATCTCTCTCTGAACTACTCTCTCATGCTGATGAAGTGCTACCTGTCTTAATCCTCCCTACAAGAATGAACAGTCACTGAGCATTAAGGCTACAAAGGCTGGTCCAGAGCATTATGAACTGAGGGCCCTTGATCTGTGTGTGCCTGCCCCAGACTTTTTTTAAAAAAGCTAAAGATATTAATCAGGCAATTTAAAACTGGCTGGAACGTCTTTGCACATAGCATCAAATAAGGACTGATGCACAAAACATCAATTAAGGAATCCATAGATCGTTGTGGTTTCATTAGATTTCCCCCTCCTTTTTTCCTTTTTCCTTTTGCTTTCTCTGTTCTTTTGCTGGGAGTGCTTAGTGCTGCCATTCTTATGAAGCTTTATACCTGTGAATTTAAGAAGAACATTTGCTGAATTAGTCAAAAGATCCACCAAGTCCAACATCCTTTGTCCTAGAGTGGCCAACTCTGGCTTGAAAAGGTTAATCCTTGAACAACAGCTACCAGAATCCCCCAACCAACTTACCCTTAGCTGAGCTGCCTAGGGATTTCTGGGGTCTGTAACTTTTTGTCATCAGAATACTTTAACTTTTTTAAAAAAAATGTGGGTGTCAAGATGGATCATTTTAAAATCCTTGTAGCAACTGGAGGTATATGAGTCTGGAATGTGTGCCTCTCAAATGTTTTTGATCATATCAATTCCATCTTCAGATGTAAATTTTCCTTTCTTTCATTTTTACATCCTGGATGAGAATACAGGACCTTTTGCCCATTTCATGATGAACTTTCATATTTCAGGACTGTTTGAAAACCTTTTGTAAAGATTTTTGGGAGGGCAAAAAATGCATATTACTCCAGGAAACATGGATTAAATGAGTTTTCTTTAATACAGGACAGGAAAATTTGAACATATTTGCAGTGTTAGGAAAGGGTCTCCACACAGACTCATGTTTAGCATTACTGATCTATGGTACTCACATCAATCTAACTTTCTTCCTCTTTTTTGTCATCAGTAACTTGTCCTCTCCAAGGATATGAGAAGTGACAGGACTAAGAAGAAGGAGCAGCAGCTTCCACTCACCTTCCATCTTTCTCAGCATTATTGTTTCCTCCCCCTAAATAGTCATGTAATCTCAAAGATGTGTCCAAAGTACAATAGCCTCAGTGTAGTCCTTTTGGCATCTAGAGGGACTTCAGGATTGATTTGCTCTCAGAGCCATAGTATCCTCAGAACTTTCCTTCAGCACTACATTTCAGTTGTGTTAATTCTCAAACTTTCACAACCATGCATACTCATATCAGTAGAAAGTAGAAATACTATGGCATGGATGATTTTCACTTTGGTATTTAACAATAGATCTTTATGCTTAATTTTGAGGATCTTATCTCCTTCCATCTTAGCAGTGCTTCTGAGTCTTAGGGGTGAAACACACTTCCCCAAAAGGGTGGATTGGGGCTGCTCCAGAGCTGCTTGCCCTGGAGCTGTGGCAAGCACACACCATAGTCCTGATCTGCCCTGCCACCAGCCCAAATAGGAGCGGAAAAGATCTGCTCGTATTTGGGCCGGTAAAGGGCCACCTCAGGCAGCCTGGCACAACCCCAGGGAGGCTTCAAGCTACTCTGGGGGCATGTGGCATCAAAATGCCATGCCCCCAGAGTGAATTGAAGCTGCCCCCCCCCATCTGAATGGCTGGGTGGCTTCTGGACATCTTGGGTGTGTGTGTGTGTCAAAACACCATGTCCCCAAGCCGTCCAGAAGCTGGCTTTTCCAGGCCATCTGTTCAGCCCCCGTGTCTTCTTTTGATTTCATCAGACACAATGCAGATCTTAAAGGACTCCATGTTTTACTTTCCCTCATTAGGAGAATTGCCCATTTATTCCTTTTTCCCCTAATTATTTAATCACTTTCTTCTCAAGTTGTTGTTGTGTGCCTTCAAGTCATTTTCAACATGGATGTTGGATAGTTCCCATCTGTTCCATAGGATGATGGTGGTGGCAGAAGTGATTGTATCATAAAATACTATCAAGTCATCTTTGTGATAGTCTTTCATGGTTGTTGTGTGCCCTCATCTGACATTAGTACCAGGAAAGATCCTAGAGCAGATCATTAAACAGAGAGTCTGTGAACATTTAGAAGGAATGCCATAATCACAAAAAGTCAACATGGGTTTCAGAGAAACAAGTCATGCTAGACAAATCTGATCTATATATATATATATATAGAGAGAGAGAGAGAGAGAGAGAGAGAGAGAGAGAGAGAGAATTACCAGAATGTGTGAATATAGCATATCTTGATTTTATTAAGGCCTTTGACAAGGTTCCCATGATATTCTGGCAAACAAGCTAGTAAAATGTGGGCTAGACAAGGTAACTGTTACATGGATTAGTCATTGGTTGACTGGACAAATCCAAAGGGTGCAGAACAATGGTTCCTTTTTATCCTGGAGAGAAGTGACCAGTGGAGTACCACAGGGTTCTGTCCTGGACCCAGTGCTATTCAACATCTTTATCAATGACTTGGATGAAAGAATAGGGGGCATACTTTAGGCTCCATCAATAGAAGTATAGTGTCTAGATCAAGGGAAGTAATAGTGCCACTGTATTTTGCTCTGGTCAGGCCCCACCTGGAATACTGTGTCCAGTTCTGGGCACCAAAATTCAAAAAGGATGTTGAGAAAGTGGAGTGTGTCCAAAGGAGGGTGACTAAAATGGTGAAGGGTCTAGAAACCATGCCCTATGAGGAATGACTTAGAGAACTAGGTATGTTTAGACTGGATAAGAGATGATTAAGAAGTGATATGATAGCCCTGTGTAAGTTTTTGCAGGAGTGTCATATTGAGGAGAGAGCTAGCTTGTTTTCTGCTGCTCCTGAGAACAGGACTCGGAACAACAGATGCAAGCTACAGGAAAAGAGGTTCCACCTTGACATCAGGAGGCACTTCCTTACAGTAACAGCTGTTCAACAATGGAATACTCTCCCTTGGAGAGTGGCGGAGTCTCCTTCTTTGGAGGTCTTTAAACAGAGGTTGGATGGCCATCTGTTGGGGGTGCTTTGATTGTGAGTTCCTGCATGGCAGGGGCAGGGGTTGGACTGGATGGCCCTTGGGATCTCTTCCAACTTTATGATTCTATGATTCATGTGCTTCCAACCTATGGTAACCCTAAGGAAAACCACATGGTTTTCTTGGCAAGATTTGTTCAGAGGGGGTTTGCCTTTGTTTTCTTCTGAGGCTGGGAAAGTGTAACTTGCTCAAAATCTCCCAGTGGGTTTCCATGGCTGAGCAAGGAGTCAAACCCTGGTCTTCAGAGTCATAGTCCAATGTTCAAAATACTACATCATTCTGGTTCTCATGGTAGGCCAGTAATGTTCCCTGTTTACCACTGGGGTCTATGTTCTTGCCTAAGATCACTCAAAATAATCTGGTCTATGTAGGACATTAAGCCATGCCCATCCATATGCTTCCATGCTGACTGTAATCCTAACACTTATTCCATTATGAATGCCAATCACTCTGGAGGCTGATATCCTGGGTGGATGCTAATTAATAAACAGAAAAGATAATATTGGAGACACTTGCATGAATGTGCATCTCCCACACACACACTCCCCAAAAAACAACCCACTCCTATGCTGCAAACATTAAATTGCTTGGGAACTTGGTAGAGCCTTATTCATCTGAAAAGAACTTAGATTAGAATTGGCTCAGTGATGTCTTTTAAAAGATGCAAATTAGAACAATGAAACTTTGTAACTTATTTCAAAGGAGGGAAAGATTTAAGAGAGAGAGAGAGACCCTGAATCTATTCAGTTTACTTTTAGATGGAACTTTCTGGAATTTTCTACAATATGTTTCCTGCTTATGTAGTTTTCAACCTGTAAGAAGGCCAACTTTCTCAGCATGCCCTTCTCACACTTCATTATATGGTGACTGAAGCACAGAAGGTATTATCGCTCTAGTTTGGATCAATATAAGAGCTTCCCTGTCCTTCTTCCATAGTTTTCTTCTGGTTGGAGTAGAAACAAATCAATTTGTTCCTCAAAATTCTCCTCTGCAAATTTGAATGCAGAATATTTGAATACTTGCTCAGCATTTGATCCAAAGTTCTTTAATTCTGACATTTGCTGTCATCTGCTTGCATTTGGTATCTGATAGCATTTGATAGTTAACATATAATGGTATTCAATATGTGACAATCTTTGGCTCTTGTCAACTAGTAAGAGTTCATTTGTGACATTTGCTAAAAATGCACATGACTGTTTAGAGATGAGTGCTTGAATTTTAGGTTTTGAGATTAAATGCCATATTTAAAATTTGAATGATGAACATTTTTTTACAGACTTCTATATTTAAGAATATGCATTTTGGCTTAAAGTCTGGGTTAGGTGACCTGGAATGGATTTAGACCAATGCCTGACAACAGAGATAATTAATGGTGTTCTTTATAAATGTATCCCCTGAACTTGTCCCACTGGTACAAGTCCTCATCATGAAAGTCCCTGCTTTGTTCTTTCCTGATAGAAGCATGTGCTGAGATTTGGTGTTCTTGTCCAGCTGCGAGCATGATATTTTCTTGAAACAATGTCACCATTATCCCTTCTTTTCTAATCCAGGAGGTAGTTTGATTGATCCAGTTTGTTTCCTGTGAATACAAAAGGGCCTTGTAGAATAATGTCTTACAAATGATTGATGTGACTATGCACATGTAGAATACAGAACAGAATGGCATGGCCCTCCAGAGGTTGTTGGATGAATTCTTACCCATCCTATCCTTCACAGCAAGTGGGTGAGTATGTTAAAACTGCAATGCAATAGTATCTAGATCGTACCATCTCCATAACTGTTACCAAACCTGCTTTTCAAATCTGTCAGCTAGCATTTTCCTAGAGGTACCTGGGTAGCCATCCTAGCCATAAGCATTGGATGTTTTAACACCATCTTTGATGTCTTTCATCTTTAACAATTAGCCTATGATATAGAATTCCAATCATGTTGTGAGGAACCCAGTTATGTACTCCCGAGAAAATCTTATCAGTCATTATCACAGTTAATATAATCATCCTCCCATCCCACTATTTACAATCAGTTCAAAAATAACACAGTCCCATCTATTCTTCAGGAAATTTTCTGAGGCTTTGAATTCATTTCAGAGAGTATTTATTGCATTTTTCTTGTCCTCTTTGTTCAGTTATCTTTCCACTCAACACAATCAGCCTTAAATATCTGTTTATCAGTAGAGACAAGGAGTGAAGAGAGAAGCAAAATAATACCAACATGAACTGCCCACTGCTACCTCTCAAAGAGATACATCAGAGAAATAATATTCATAATTCTCTGTCCTCATATCTGAAAATGGAACTGCAAGCTACAACCTGGGCCTGGCTCAGGAAAATATGGAGCTTCCTTCTGGCTAGATATGGGATCAACAGATTCAGAACTGGGACAGTTCCACCTTTTTCTCCTCATATCCTTAGCCGAAACAGCTTCAAGCTCCAAGAGGTTTCTATTGTTGAAGAGTAAGTGATACTGGGAGCCAATGTGCTGTAGTGTTTTGAGTGTTGGACTATTATTCTGGAGAACAGGAGTTGAATCCTCACTTGGCCATGAAACCCATTGGGAGACCCTGAGACCTCTTGGCCTCAGAGAAGGGCAATGACAAATCCCCTCTGAAGAATCTTTCCAAGAAAGCCCCGTGGTGAGAAACAACTTGAAGACATACAATAACAATAACAAAGTGACATTACAAGATCTTTTTTTAAAGACTGTGAAATATGGCATAGGAATCAACAGTCATTTTCTGAGAGAAGCATCCAATGACTTGATTTCATTAATGCAAGTCCCTTTTATCCAGCAGAGGCTTCTGTCTATGAAATTGGAAGGGAATCTATTTTCACCTATGTCACTTTCCATACCAAATCTGGTCCAGAGAGTGAGAAATTGTTTAAAATAGTTGGAAGGAGTTGGTGTAACCAAAAATAGTTTGTGCCTGTAGGGGGCTGTAGAGGTATGGACAAGTTATTAAGGTTCCCTGTTGTGTTCCTTCTTTGTTTTTACTGAGACTTCCTTTAATATAGACTAATATTTGCTGGTTTAACTTCTATAGTGGTGTAAGTATTTGTTTATTTCATTGTCATATAAAAGAACACATTGTCTTAAATATTTTCTGCCTGCTAGTCTATGGTTTTGTGCATTTTTGAATGCTTTTTTAAAAAACCCTTCCAGATTTTTTGTAAAAAAAAAATCAATTTGCAAAAAAAAAAAAAACACTTATACTTTGTGCAGAAAACAGTGTATTTTGTACTAAGATCACTGTTATCTGAGCAACACACTGTACTAATTCACAAACAACAAGTTTTTGTATAAATGGAGTTTCCCCAGAAAATCCCAGAATGTGAAAAATCTCACAACAATTGAAAATTTTCTTAATGTGACATCTCGATGTGTTAAGGGATCCCTTTTCTCCAACAGTTAGAACTTTTGTGAATATTCTTTACACCCTTGTACTTCACTTCTTCTCAGTCCTCTTCTTTATGTGTTGTTGTTATTGCTATCTTTATTTAAATCCTATATTTTCTCCAAAACTAAGACTCAAGAGAGTGTACAAATTAAAACAAGTACAATATAACTAGAAATATGTAAAAGATTAACATTAAAATAGAATAAAACTATTCAGAATATTAAAACAATTTCAGACATAAAACATAATCAGTTGATACCATCCTTTTGGATTTTATTTATTTATTTTATTTATGGGATCTATATCCCGCCTTAATTCCAAAATGGGAGAAAGATCCTTTTGGATTTGCCAGATACATGCAATTTCCATAATAAATACTTTCTCTACACTTAAATTTTTTATGCTACAGAAGCCAAGCCAACTTCCATACAAAGGCAACAAAAGCAATGTGGGGATGGATGGTGGGATGACATCAGCAAAAACATCTTTTCTCCTGGTTCTGTTGAAGGAGGCTTGCCAGATGAAAGAACCAACAAAAGGCCAACATTGGAGAGAACCTTTGTTTTGGTACATGGAAAATCCAAATCTAGTGAGTTTCATCCCTTCAGTCCAAAGAGCCAGTCACCTACCATTCATAAATCAAAGGTATACATTCTGTGGGAGACAACTGGGTTTTATTGGGGGGGAGGCAAAGTGGTCAAGACTTGTCAGTCTTGGCCTGTCTCTTCAGTGTGTCATGTGAATGGGAAAAGAGCCTGGTGGTTTCCATGGTAAAGGCACTGCAGACATGCACTTGCTAAATACTTAGTCAATGGAGGCTTGGAAACCATCATAGGCTATCAACAGGAAAATCAGCTCATGTACTTTGACAGGTGAAGCCTAAATAGAGTGACAGAATGAAATACACTGATATAAAATGAAGACGACAAGTGAGAGGTTTCAGAAAACAATGCAAAAACATTAGATTAGAGAAAAGAATGAGTCTTTGGAATCATCACACCAAATAGAAGAACAGGAGGGTATTTACTCCAATGTTCAACCTCTGGAAAGCTGGAAACTCTTTGTAACATCTTTGTCTCCTTGGCACTAGGAATGCCAAAGTAGGAAACACAACCACTGAATCTTTTTTGATCTTAATATACTGTAATGTTGAGAAGAGATTATTTATGACTGCTGGTCCCTGAGGGGAGAATGAAATATGGTGTGTGGGGCACCAAACCTACAGTGGATTTAAGCATATGGTTGTTTTAGTGGTGAGCATTGACAGCTCTTTTTGTTAGAAAGATGTGAAGGAGCACATTAGAAATGCCATTCTGAGGCAACTGGAATTAATATTACTACAGTGCAGTGAGCAAACGCTCTATTTAAGGAATGGGGCACAATTGTCCAATCACTGGATTTCAAGTTTATTGTCTTAAATGTCTGCATGAAGGCTATATTTCTTTCTGGTTTTATGCCAAAAGCACAGGGCAAGCAACAAAATATGTGCACTGCCAAGTGGTTCACTCTATGTCTGGTGTTGAACTGACATTATATTCAACCATGTAAGTACTACATTAGGGTTGCCAACATTTTCTTTCTTTGATAGGCTCTCTCTCAGCCTCAGAAGAAGACAATGGAAAGCCCACGCTGAACAAATTTTGTCAAGAAACCCCTGTAGTAAGTTTACATTAGGGTCACCATAAGTCAGAAATGACCTGAAGTCATGCAGCAGCAACAAAGCAAAACTGACATGCTGTATTTCTCCAACATTACTGGAATATTGCTGCTGCTGTGTGTTTCCAACTCACTTTTAAAATTTATTTATGATGACCGTAAGGGTTTTCTTGGCAAGCTTCTTCAGATGGAGTTTGGTGTTACCATTCTCTGAGGCTGAGAAAGTATGATTTGCCCAAGCTCACCCAATGGGTTTTCTTGCTCAAGCAGGTATCTGGACCTCTAAATCTCCACCTAAAATGGGATAGTGTAGCTCTTCCTATATCTGTTCTCTCTCTAATTTCTCTCTTTATTCATTCCTTGCTTGCTGTGAGTTACATCTGGATTCCTGCTCACCCCCAACAGGTAAAAAGAAAGTTAGGAGTTGACCCATCCAAGGATGGAACTGGCAGGAGAAGTAACTTTGGCCTTCTCTCCTGCTGCATCAGGAAACATTAAATGTCTGTGCCTGAGCTGCACCCCTCCATGTGTGCCTTTCCATTTTGAGAGGCAATGCCACCAACATTCCTGAAAATCTCTTAATTCCTTATCTCCAGTCTAAATGCTACAAAATTCTCAAATCTGGTTTTGTGTTTGTTTTTTTAATTTGGAATGAAATAAATGGCTGAAGGACAAAAGAGACACATTGGACCTGTATTCCCTGATACCCTGTGTGCTCCTGCTGAGTGGGAGCCATAGAAACACACAGACTTTGCTTCCTCACCAGCCAAGCTATTCAGCCAGAAGCTTGGCTGATTACAAACCAGGTTTTGCCAAACACTGCTGGTACCTCCAGCAGAGACCTGCTGGAGGGTGCAGACTTAATTATAATGCATCTTCCCCACTGTTGCAGAACACTAATCCTGACTCACTAGAGTCCAAAAATCTTTGTTTGGTTGTGGAAATTATTTCTGGATTTTATTAATTAAAACACACAGGGAGAGAAAGAGACAGAAAAGAAGATTGTGGCAGTTCTGAACTTGAGGAAACAAAATAGGGATGTTCTGTAGAGGCAGCTGTTTCCACAAGCCAGAAAAAGTTTTTGAAAACAAAATCCATGACACCCCTTTCATCATTTATATTGTACCAATAGGTGGTGGACTACATCAGTAAGGTACATTCTTGAGGCAATTAGCACTGCATTCTGGTCACTTGGAAGAGACCAAAACTATGCTCTCACTTAGGTTTGCCACCTTGGATAGCTCTTTTAAAATTTTGACTGAAACCCAGTTGAATTCACTACCTCACTGATGTTGGAGACACCAGCCTTCACTGGAGGAGGGGGCTCCAAATATGCAGGTGCCAGAACATAAAAGGCCCTGTCTTCAGTTACTGCCACCTTTAACTATGAGGTACTCAACTACAAATTAGACTTGCTGCTCAACTTACCTAGGTGTTTGGCCTTTTGGTTTTCTTTAATTTCTACAGGAACAGCTCCACTGGCTACCAGTCCATTTCTAGACACAATTCAAAGTGCTGGTGATGGCCCATAAAGCTCTATACAGCTCGGGGCCAGGCTATTTGAAAGGTCATATCTCCCTTTACGAGCCCATTAGAGCTCTAAGATCTTCTGGAGAGGGCCTTCTGTCTGTCCCATCACCTTATACAGCTCATTTGATGGGAACAAAGGAGAGGGCCTTCTCAGTGGCTGCTCCTAGACTTTAGAATTCCTTACCTTGTGAAGCCAGGATGGCTCTCCTTATTCTCCTTCCATTGGAAAGTCAAAACATTTTATATTGTTAGGCTGGAACTGACTTTCAATAATATGCTGTGCTGTTTTGTGATTTGTATATAGTCATTTTAATGAATTTTAATGGTTTTTACTTTAAAAATTGTTTAATTGTCTTTCAAGTAACCTTTCTATTTATACTCTGTATAGATATTTTTGTATAGTTTTAAATCTGCATTGTTTTTAATATGTTGTTAAACTGCCATGAGTCCAATTGTTGGGAGAAAAGTGGGATATAAATAAATTAAATAAGTAAATATATAAATAATGGCTGTATTTGGGGAGCAGATCACACGGTTCAACCCTGATTACAAGTCAGAGAGCTGAAAAAGAAACTTTGTTATTGTCAATGGGAACATTTTCTTAAATCACTTGTAGTCATGTGTTTTTGGTGTGATAGGTAGAATGCAAAGGGTGCTCTCCCCACAACCTCTGCCCAAAGAAAAATGTAACTCAGGAAATGTAACTTACAAATTCTCTCCCCAGAAAATAGTGAGAGGTGGTTGCTTGGGTCCCAGGACATTTAAGACTATTAAGAATTAAAAACAGAGTGTTGAATTGCTCACTGTTCCTCTTCAGGGATGGATACTCTTGGGTGGCTATACATTTGATTTCATTTAAGCCCATTTTTATCTCACCTTAACCAAACATGCCCTTAAGCTAGTAAAATATCGCAATTGATATGGCAACCTCATGCACATTTACTTGGGGAAAGCCACACTAAACACAACATGACTTACTTCTGAGTAAGACTGTTGTCTGCATCACCAAACTTAAAAACATACCGTAAAAATTATCCCCATACAATGGTGTCCTATACATACACCCAATATTTGATTATTACTTTTTTTGAAAATCTAAAAGTATTAAGAGTAGGCTAGAATACCTGCTACATAAAAGGCACTCAAGGCTTTAAAAATTAAAAATAAATGTCAGTAAATCAGCTCTAAGAGATACTTAGTGCTTTAATCTAATTACTCTAGGCTACGGTAAATCAGAGTTTTAAATTTCAGAGGAACTACAAGTCGAAAAGGTATCCAACAGCAGGTGTTACCCCTTCACTAGAAGGCTGAAAGATAAGATTGCCCAAAAATCTGGGACTGGTGGGATCATTCCCATGAGTTTCTAATTTCACAGAGAGTTAAATTCTGCAAAGCTACTGATGTTGCAGTCCAGTCGTATCTTATCATAGAATCATAGAGTTGGAAGAGACCACGAGGGCCATTCAGTCCAACCCCCTGCCATGCAGGAACTCCTCTTGAATGCAGATCTCATTGAGCACAATGGAGCCTACCTCTGAGTAGATACATATTGAATTACATGGTGTGTTTCCCCCCAAACTGGACTGTTGGAATTTGCAGTAGTTGTTACCTCCTAGAACATCTCTTGTTCCAAAAATGCATTTTATTCATTGGACAGAACAACATGCTCCCAGAACAAAAGGGCAAGGATTTATTTCAATTTAATAACCTTTGAAGAGGCTTTCTGACTATTATGGTGTCCCTCCTATTACTTGTTAGGCAAAAATGAGTTTAATTAATTTAGTAACTTACTCTGGTCTTGTCTGGCTTCGAAAGAAAATCTCTTTCAGGAATCTTTCTGTCCTTTGATTACTTGCATGTAAGGTAAAATCAATAGAAAATGATGTATGACCTTTCTTTTGATTAGGGTTAACAAAAGGAAGAGATCGGCTTTCCACCATAGATCTCCTTAGCTACCTTTTGTCCGTAATTCCAGCTATTATGATGATGGATCATTAAAGACAAAAGAAAGAAAGAAGAAATTCTTTTATATCCCTGGCTTTCCCCACATTATAAGTGGTTAACAGCATATGTAACATAATTAGATGGGAGTTTCTCCCAGTTACCAGGAACAGTCTTTAGATAGTGCTTATGAATGCAACTTTGATACTAAACTATTGGAGTAATAGTTTAGCTATCAAAGGGATAGCTTTGAATGAGAAAATCTCATGTAGAATCCTGAGCAGCAACACTGTGCATTGCCACATGTTTTTGTAAGCTTGCACTGTTTCACATCAGAAACTACACCTGACTTTCTAGCTTATCAAATGAATGTGTGCATGTTTTTGCAGCATATGGTGTGAAACAGGAGTAGGGCAAACAAATAAACTATGGCTGGAACCCTGCTGAAGAATTATGATAGCACAAGTCCAATTTACACTATCATAATATTTATTGTGATCAATATGCAGATAATAATTCTCAATCAACTGTGCATTGACCAAAAGCTCCTCCTCAATCCACCTTTTCATTCCTGCAGCCATTTCTGTGTCAGGGAAGCACATAAGATGAGTGTTGATGAGTGCAGCTATTGCCCTTTAGTTGGAGACACCACAACAGCCAACTGCAGAAACCTCCCAAAGTTCTTCAGAAGGTCACTGCAGATGAGATCTTTCCAGCACATATCACTGCTGATGCCTCATGCTCACCCGCCATGGAAATGGCTGTGTTGGGTTGGGGCTACAGGATTAAAAGGGTGGGCTTGGAGGTTACATCGAGGAGACTTACATTGTTCTCCATGCAGAACTTTTGCACTTCATCTCCTTGAGGCAAGCTTCTGGCCTACTTTTTGATTTTGTGTATATACTTCTTTCTAGGGGAAAGACAGAAATATTACTTATTAAAAGTAACTTTCTACCATTACTGTAGCTTGGCTCTCAGAAGTAGAATGTTATTATTATCATTATGATTTGTCTGCAATTATTTAAGATAGAACTTGAAAATAAGGGTTCTGTACTTTATTTATTCATTCATTCATTCATATGCTGCCTTTCTCCCAGGGTGGGACCCAAGGTGGCTTCCAGAAATAATAAATTTTAAAATGTCTAATAAAATCATCTTTTAAAAAAAAATGTTCCAGAAATAGCAAATTAAAAAACATTTGGGCCTCTGTTCCTTCATTCTCAGATGACTTTCATATTTCCCCAGAAAATATGGGAGGTAGTCACACATGACTTCCTGGAGTATCTAGATTATCCCATTAACAGAGCCAAGAGATGCTCTTGGTGATCCTGGATGTGTAGACCCTGCTATGAGCTGCTTAAGATCCTTATTTTCAGGTTAAAAATAGAAGATAATCACCCTTACATCAGATTTATAAAATTAATAAAACTTATAAAATTAAAGTTAATGATAATGATGAAGTACTGATAATGGTATCTATTTATCTATCTGTCTGTCTTGATGGACCATTCTACTAAGTTCCAGTGGATTTCAATAGAAAGCAGTGTTCTTGCAAGAGCAAGAATAATGAGAATATCTTTATTGCATTACCTCCACGCTCAGACAGGGACTATGGGATAGAGGGAGTTCTTGAAAGTGATACAAACTTTTTCACTCTAGCCAAAAGCCCCAAACCTGTCAGGCATTATAGCTTTATTTGTCAAGGTGTCTGCCCCCATCCCTGAAAGTGCTGTGATATTCTTTCTGCTTCAATATCATTAATGGTTTTGTGAATTTCCAGTATTAGCAGCTACATTTGAAACCCACTGCAGAGTGTGTTGTTTTTTCTGTCCCAGGAGTTTGTGATACAGGCCAAGGTAAATGTCACATGTCTGTATTTATTGTCTTGATTTTCCCTCTGTATATCTGGGGGCCCCACTGATGGCATTTGAAATGGTAGTAAGCATTTTCTACAGAGGATTCCCACTGACCATTGTTCCCCCACTGTATTTCTGGTTACCAGAGTGAACAGTTCTTCTTCTTTCCTTCGTTTTAGCAACTGTTAAAAAATTAAATGCATGGAATGGAATTTGAATACTGGGGGATGGGTTTGGGAAGAAGTTCAGTTCATGGAGGGGATGGCAGGGGGATGGAGAAAGTTCACACATACATCACAGTTTAATTACATCTCAGGTGGGAGAAAAGAGTGCTTGAAAAGAAATGTACAGATCAGAAGTAGTGCTAAACTCAGCTACAACCAGCATCAAATTTATGGCATGCTTGAATAGGGGAGCAGAAGCAGCTATGACAAATCATGAAACCCCCAAAAGGAAAATCCCAACATCTACCAGCATTTTCACCAATAACAGCCCTATATTTCACCAATAACAGTAGTAGTGTACTATTACTTGTACACAAGGTAATTTATAAGTAGACATACAGGATTCACCACTATGTGAGCCTTTAAAAACAGAGAAATTTACTATATTATGTTCTTTCCTTTGGGAGCCTTTGAAGAAATAAATCCATTTATCTGTTTATTTATACCTCTGATTCTATTTTTTAAAAGGCTACCATTGGGTCAGGTTGTTATTAACCTGGGTATTTGGTGCAAATAGAAGCAGAATCAAATTGACTGAACAGGCCAATTGTGGGATCAAGAAGAGATTTGTAATAAATGGAAATGAGGTTCCTAGATTGGGGTGCTTTAGAGGAGAAAGCAGTTTAACACTTTCCATGCTGAACACTGGTTAATAGAATCTAAATCCTTGTTAAAATACTAAACCATGTTAATACTGAATGACGGTTTCCACCTTTTCTCACCTGTAACACTTGTGGGGCAAACAAGGAGAACATGGTCCTCTCTGTGCTGGAAATAACTGTACCTATTGAATTTATCTAGCACAGACTGGGGTGAATTTCATCTCAGTTTGTGAGAACTTCCTAACAGGGTGGTTGAGGGTACAATTCTAAACATTCCACTGTTCTTTTTTTAAAAAAAATATTTTTATTAAAATAATAATAATAATAATAATAATAATAATAATAATAATAATAATTTATTTATAAGCCGTCCCTCTGCACGGCAATCGGGGCGGCGAACAACATATTAAAACAAGGAACAGTTAAAATATACCCAAATCCCATGCCCTAACCCTCCCACCCCTCAATTACATCATTATAAACATTATAAACAATGAACATTACAGGTTGTATGTAACTAAGGACAACATAGATTTGTATTACAAACAAACCATACACTGTATATTCAGTGTTGCTTATTTATCTCATATCCTGTTGTATGTATGTGTATATATATGTGTGTGTGTGTGTGTATATATACATTTTTCCTTGTTCAGACGTTTTATATACTGCTTCTATATATCCCATCTATATGCTATTATTCTTATTTACAAGTATTTGCCACTTCTTATATTGAATTGTTCCACTGTTGACTCCAACTTCTTTTTTTTTGATGTTCCTAAATCATAAATCTAAAGATGCATCATTAAATATGTACGAATTATTTTCCCCATATTTTGTCACAATAAGTATATAGACACTTCCATTTTTCATTTCTTTCATTTGAAGATATCCCCTCAATTACATCAGATAAAATATCGATATTTGATATGTTAATCATTTTCTGGAGCCAGTTATTTAGAGTAGGTATTTCTTCCGATTTCCATTTGCTTGCAATCAAAAGCCTAGCCGTGGTTATCATATATAAGATTATTTTCCAAACTCTTTTCCAATCTGTTGTGTTTATGACTTGTATCATGTTTAGAAGATATAATTCTGGCGAACACTCAAATGAAATATTTAGAATTTCACATATTGCTTCATGTAAGTTTTCCCAGAATTTTGTAATTACGGGACACGTCCACCACATATGAAACCATGAACCGTATCCTTTATGGCATTTCCAAGATTCAAAGTTGTTGTTTTTATGAATTTTTGCTAGTCTGGCAGGTGTTAGGTGCCATCTGGTTTCCATTTTGAACAAATTTTTCTGCATTAGTTGATTTTTTGAAAATTTATATGTTACCTGTCTAGCCCTAGTCCATTTTTCCAGTGCTATTTCCTTACCGATGTTCCTGGCCCATCTTATCATATGCTCTTTCACAACCTCATCTTTGAGTTTCCTTTCTATCAAACTTTTATACAAACATTAGAACATTCCACTGTTCTAAACACTCCACAAGTAAGTTCCATTGAGTTCAGTGGGACTTCCCTCTGATCAAGGATTAGTGAAAATTTCAGTTTGGTTCATTTTTGGTAAGGATTTTACTAAAATTAAAATTTTCTTCTTAGTCAAGGATAAAAGAGCTTAAGCAAGAAGAAAAGGCAAGAAGAAAAGAAAAGATTTTTAAAATTCATTGAAAGTATAAGAAAATTAAACAAATTTCTATGTAGCCAATATATCCAATAGCTGTGCCTTTATCTGCATGCCATACATGGAAATTTTCATTTGCTTAAATCCACAGGGTAGAGAAAGCAAACTAATGAACAAGACTTGGGTTTCTTAAGAGGCCTGTTTGTATGTTTCCAACTTTGCATTTGCTTTATTTTAAAACTCTCATTGTAATTGTTCATCCAAAGATTGAATAAAGCTGAAAGAATATCACCAATGTCTTCCCAAACTGGCACCAAAAGAGTATTTTTCCTAAGTAATATCATGCCGACCCAACCAGGCTTCAATTGACTTGTGTTTGAAAAGAAAGAACCGTTGCATGCAAAATCAGAGTGAGACTATTGTTTTGTGACATGGACCCCTTGCTGGAAACTGAGCATCCAAAGAAGCATTTGCTCAGTCCTGAAAGCCTATCATCTGACTTGCATTTCTGAGAGAACTAAGTGTCTCATTGTCTGGAGAAAATGCAAGCAAGCGTATGTTAGCCCCTCTCCTCGGTGTCCATGCATGCATCTGGTCTGTTCACAGAAGTGTCTCTGTTCAGCTTGCGATGGCTATCATGATGCAGAGCCTGAAAAATGCCTCTTCTCTCTGAGACCAGGCAAACATGAACTGACAAGCACTGTGTTTTGCCCTTAAGGCTTCTGTCCAGAGTGGTTTATAGTTAGCAACTCCCTGCTAAACTGTCTCTTCCACCACCACCTTCTTCAGTGTACACATTCCTGCTTCTTCAGCATTTGTTCAATGCAACGTATCATTCACATGAGATGCAGAGAGCTATGCACACAGCTATCATAAGGGAGCTGGGCCTTAATTAAAATGCAGGAAATTATTATGCAGCAATGTGTGGGGATTTTCCTCAATTAAGCCACAGGGTGAGAGATCCATAACCAAAGGAAGAAAAGAGAACACAATGGTAACCAATGTGGTATGAATAAGGATTATGGGTGATTTTCCCTTTACAAAAGGTAAATTGTCTTGTATTTAGCTACCTACATCTTCATTATATCATCAGTACTCAAGTAAGGATGGCACATTTTGCCATCTCTACTTTTGATTTTGAAAACTTTTGTTTTTATAAACTAGGATTTTTAGTTCATTTTGTGCATCTGAGAAAAAGGCTGCTGCTTATTTAAAAAAACAAAAACTCAGAGCACAATGAACAGCCTTCCTGTTATTTTTGAATGGGACAATTTTACCACACAAGTTGTAAAGAGAGAATATTTCATTTGCTTCACACCCACTTATCCATATTTCCCTTGAATGTATTCCAGTTTTAATTGGGTTCCCCTTCCAAGGAACAGATAAACTCATTTACATGAAACATGTGCCATGCCATATCACCTCATGGTAACTTTACCATGCCAAAAGTGAAATGAGAATTCACACTAATATATCAGTTTTTATTGTTTCTTCATGATATGTACCAAGTGAGAGCATTACTTTTGAGAAATTATAGCTCTGTGCAAAAGAACTCAGCTCCTGAGGAGTCGTTTGAATGTACCTCCACCTTGAAGTCACACATGCTGTGATACAATTCTACCCTATCATTCTCTGATGTGATCAGTTCTTCATTTTCTGTACTTTCAAACAAAGAAAACAGCTAATTTTTGCAAAACATTTCCAAGCAGTAGCTGTGTTAGTTGGTCATAGCAAAAAAAAAAAACAATGAAGAGTCTAGAGGCACCTTAAATTACATCAAGTGTTATCTGGCATATATTTTTGTGGACTGCAAACCACTTCATCAGCTGTCTGGAGTGTTGCTTCACTTGGCAGATGCACAAACATTTACAAACATTAATTTTTTGCAATCAGTTTTGTTTAATTGGCTAATGTCACATTTAGCCACCCAGGACAGAGACTGGTAAACAAAAAATGCCTTTCTAACACATGAAGACTGAGCTTAACTTTTGTGAAGTACATGTCCTTCCACCACTAGATAATCCTATCATATTCAAGTTTCTTTTGCCGTGTATGTAGCATACCAAACCTTCAGCTTTGCTAATGTAAAGACTTGTTTGCTACTGTACATATTAAGGACAACTGTTTCAAATTTTTCAAAGCGCTGGAAGAAGAGGCAACTACTAATAAAATTTATCTTTTTGTACAAGGGGGACAGCCATTATTGCTTCTTTGTCATAGTAACCCTAGCTGTATCGTGAAATCTGTCGTGAACCCAGTCAAGCTGTGCCAACTAAATTTGCATACCTTCTCTGTGCATTTTAAGAATATTATAAACTACAGATTTTGGGGAGACAACATCCATTTTTTTTTCTTCTTCCTCGCAGGTTTGTTATCATTGAGCCTGATTAATTGCTCTGGAGAATTCAAAGGGCTCTGGAGAACTCATGACTTTGTGACATTTCAGTGGGTCCTGATAGGCATGTTTCTCAGATAAGAAGGGAGTCTATTGGCTGGAAGGTCATTATTACATTTGGCTACCTGCAAGAACATTTTTACAAAACCATGCAAACATCTGTCCCTAGACTACACTATTTCAAAGCAAAACCTCTGCAGAAGATATGATAGAAGATAGCAGGATCACACAGATAAGATCCTCAAAAGAAAAAGTATATTTCTGCCATGTCTGAGAATCATGGAGAATCTCTTCATGCTAAACCTGGAATTAGGAGCCTGTAGTGATATGGTCATATTTGCCAATGACAGTAAATTGTTTAGGGAATAACAAGAAATTGAAAAATGTTCCAAAAGCTGCTCTCTAAATTGGGAGAATGGATTGTAAAGTGGAAAAATGAAAAATACATGAAAATAAGTGTAAAACAGTGAGTCTGAGAGGCGAGAGAGAGAAAGAAAGAAAGAAAGAAAGAAAGAAAGAAAGAAAGACCAGTTTCACATATCTGGAGACAATGACCAAGAGATCTGGGATTATGGCTGACATCTCTCAGAATTCATTAGTTGTCTTAATATTTTCTTTGTGCTTCATTATGGGAGTGCACTTCTGACAAAGCCTGAGAGAGATATAAGAGTCTGTGTGGTCCAGTTTGTCTGATCAGTTGGAGAGGGGCTCAGCCTCTTGGCCTAGGACTTTATCACACGGTGCAGAAACAGGGTTTTAAATAGGAAAAAATCCGCAAAAGTGGGTACCTTTTCAGACTACGTTGATGCTAAACTGTGGTTAACCTGAATGGGAAGTAGTTAAAAGCTACTTCTTTTTACTTTTGGAAAATCCTGAAAGTAAAAAGGAGAGGCTTTTGACTACTTTCCATTCAGGTTAACAACACTTTAACGGCGATGTATGTGAAAATCAACCCACTTTTGTGGGGTTTCCTCAGCTTTTAAATCTCATTTCTGCATGGGATTTCCCCTATGTGATAAGATCCCTAGTCTTGGAGGGCTCAAGCCCCACCCATCTCATTCTGGGGTCCATGGTATTCTCATAAGGTGGCTTTCATAATTTTTTTTTATACCAGACTAGCACACCTATCTACGATGTTTGAGGTGACTCAATTAATCTATTTATGTTGGTGCTTTCTAATGAAAAATTCATCACACAAAAATGTACAATGCTTTAGCCCCTGCCCCCCCCCTCCATTGTGAAGACTTTGCAGTCTTAAACTTACACTGAACCAGCTCCCACACAGCTCCTCTTCTGGAATTATGGTACCACCATTTTGTTCGTCAAGTGCTGGGCCAGTAAAGCCCATGAGACCTTGTCAGTGCTTGCCAAATATCAGACATGAAAGTCATTTTCTGCATAGTGTCCTTAGACAAGGACTGGATGTGGAGAGTCTCATTGTCTCCTGACATGAAGAAAATAAAACCCACTGACAGGACAGATTGTAATGTCTTTACTTGCTTTGATAACAATGACAGCGGTAAACAATGGCCGTCGTAGTGTACGGGCACACTTCTTAAATTAAACACACGATAGCCAAGGGCAGTGAGAAGTCACTCACACTCCTGAGACTGGCACATAGAATGGCCTTGTATTTGCTTAAAGATGGAAACAAACACCATTGGCATAATGATGACCAGGCTATCTAATTTGTGGGTGAGGAAGGTTGGTGTCAGCTCCCTTGCTGTGAATTCTGTTATGATTCCTTCTCTCAAAGAAATGACATTGACATAAGAGAATGGTGTGGATTACATCCAAAGCCTGAGTTTGGGCCAGAAAGACATTATTGGACAGGACACAAAGCTTTTTATTCTTTTGAAGCAAAGCGTCATCAAATGCTTTCACTATAAATCCTCCTTAGGATTGGGGAGAGTGGAGGACTACTGGGAGTGGGGGTGGAATGAAGGACTAAATTATCTCCGTTTCTCTTCATGGCCTGCAGAGGCTTATAAGAAACACACACACACATTCCCCCAACCCTGTCTCCCCTGAAATTTCTGAATGTGACATCTGCACAATGCTTGAGGAGACATTATGGTTTTTAGCCTTATCTTTGCTATCCTGACACTTCCAATTTATTCACCGATACTATATGATGATTCTCATTTTGCAGCAAACAGGAGCAAAGAGCACTCCCTCTGGGCCAATACAATTCCTCCTGCATATATGGAGGAATGTTTCAGAAGGGATGGTGAATAGGAACAGGGGAAACCAGGCTAACACAGTTCTGTGATCCAACAATATGTCTTTCCAAACAAGAATGTAGCTCTTGGTCAGCCTTGTCATGTTGGGAGGTAAGCACCTGATCCAAGGCTGGTTCTGCCATTTTAGAACCCTGATTTTCTGCCCTAGCCACATTTCCTCATTCCATACAGTTTTTTAAAAAATGTACTTCAAAGCAACTTTCTAGCATTGCTCACAGTTGAATGTTCATAGAGTCACCGAATCATAGAACTGGAAGTAGCCACAAGGGACATTCAGTCCAGCCCCATGCCATGCAGGAATACACAATCACAGCACTCCCAACAGATGACCATCCAGCCTCTACTTTAAAACCTCCAACGAAGGAGACTCTACCACACTCTGAGGCTACATTGCTTTTTGTTGAATGTTGGCTGGAATTCACCATCATAGTTATAGATACATAACCTAGAGTAATTGATTCATATTCATAGTCGCTACATATTCATAATTTTGCCATAATTGTTAAAGTCCTTCAACCTTGCATTACCAGGCAGCTGCTGCTGAGAGTGGTGGCATTAGTCCTCCTTATCTATCGGGGTGCAACATACCGATGTATCTAATCCACTCCCACCAGCGCTCTTGGGTGTGAGGAGGAATTACAATAGGAATCCTGCTTCTATTTGTCGCATCAGAGATTGCTGGAAGAACGTGGCAGAAACATGGGTATTCTTAACTTCAATCAACAGAGAAGCAGACCTCCATCACTCACAGCAGCTGCAGCTCAGTAAAACAGGTTGTGAGGGGGAGAGAAGTTGCTTAGATAAGTATACAGTCACCTCTCCATTTTCGCAGACTTAAAGACTGTGCTCTGCGCTTTATGCGGACTGACAAGAGGGGAGACTTAAAATGGCACATGCGCCCATGGCACGGGCTCATATCTGCATACAGGAATGCATGCCTATTCAGTCTATGGGACTTGAATATGCACAATATTTTGTTTTCACGGTGTGTGTGTGTGTGTCTGGAACAGATCTCCTGCAAAAACAGAGGGGTGACTGCACTTAATTAAAGATCTCAGATATTCTCTTTAACAGGTGATCAAATGTACAATGTTTGTGGAACATCATATGTATCAAAGCTCACTTGCTACTTGATGCAATGCAGTGTGATAGATCATACTCAAATGGATATTTGCATATGAATTTGTCGGGGAACCTATCCCCCCAGATGGATTATTGCAAATAGGGAAGAGTGATTAAGAGAAGCATTGCTAGAGATTATCTTATCTAAACAGCCAGATTGAAGGAAGCCATATTCCATCAGCAAAGCTCATGTTAAAAGTCAAGGCGCCCCTCTGACTAGCATTAGTTTTTGTTGCAAGGGAGCTGCTCTGCTGTGTGGTCCTTTGGTGCAATGCCAGCAACATTCAAAAATCAACATCACATAAAGAAAGTCCACTTTGCCACTCCTACTTACTGTCACTGGCAGTGCTTTAATTTCCAGGGCTGAAGCATGAGGAAACTAAGGATGGGAAATCTGTTGTTGCTTCTTACTTTGGCATTTAAATGTTTGGTAACTGGTTCATATTCAGGATCACTCATCATTTTGACACTATTGCCACAATCATACACACACACACACACACACACACACACAACTGTACTGGGCATCAGCTGCATGGGAAGAAATGAATTAGTGTGAAGCAATAGTCTTGAGAGTTACTTAGCTGAGTACAAGCTGCTACAAGATTCCAGTCAGTACACTTAAAACAACACAGCACTCTCTTAAGACACCCTTCCCTTAGAAATCTTCACTTCTAAAAGCCTGTAAGAAAGAAAAAGCCTACACCTGACAAAAGAAGGACAGCAAGGAGGGGGCCATTCTAGCTTCCCTAGAAAAGAGTTTCCAGAGACTAGGGGCAGTCACTGAGAAGGCTCAGTTTTTCATCCCCCCCAGCCATGTCTATGAAAGTGGAACTGAGAGAAGAACCTCTCCCGAACTCCCAAGCATGGTCATACAGGAAGATGCAGTCTTCTAGGTAGCTTGTACCTAAACTATATAGGTTTTTGTAAGTCATAAACAGCAGTTTGAATTGTGCTGGGGAAGAGACTGACAGTCTGGCAGACTGCAGACCATTGGTTCCACCACTCCCATACTAATAGATCCTGAGGAGGTTATCTGTGTCCCAAAAGAAGACTTCAGACTCATGTACAGTCACCTCCAAGAGCATCAACATTTCTGTAGCATTATCAAAACCATAACATTCCATACATATGTAACAGCAATAGCTCCAGCATATGGAGAAATCTGCTGCTGAACCTGCCATTGGATTGAGTTTATTCCATCCCAGCTAGAACATGAAAATCTGATGGAAATTCCAGCTTGAAAGCAATTTGGTGGCACATCATCTTAACAGATACGTCACCATTTTTTATACCACCAACCACAACGATCTCATCCCCCAATTCACACATCAGTAAATTAGTTTGAAGAGCTATGTACCAGCTACCTACAAATTGTCCCATGACCAGAGGTGTGAGCCTATGCTTGCCCTGCTAGAACCCCACATCCTATCCCCAGTCTACACTAGCATTAGTGCAGATTAGTGGAACATTTATTATTTCATTTCTATCATGTCTTTTCTCCAAGAAGCTAGACCACTTCTGGCACCTCCTGAAAGCATTCCTAGCTTGGGGGTTTTTCAGTCAAATGTTTTATAAGATCTGATTTGACCACTAGTTTCCCTTTCCTCTCCTTCCATCCTCACAACCCACTTTGGGGGAAGAGACTGGAGAAGCAGTGAAGGAAGTAGCAGACATTTCCTTCTGTACATGGAGTACATCTTTGTCCTCTAGAGATTAAGGAATGTGAAGTCAAGTACCAGCACAATAGTGAGAGAAAGTACTCAATACACTGACAGGAGAACTACTGCTGCTTACCTTCTTCCTTAGAGGAACAGGTTTGTTTGGGGTTTTTTGGGTGGAGAATGTTTCATAGGAAGGGCAAAGGTGGGGTTGAAGGATGAGCTGCACCCATTTTATTTCTGCCTTTGGTGGTTCAAGCCTTTATATATTGAACACTCTTCCTTTGTAAAAGGTATCTCATCTGTACCTGAGGTACCTGGTTTTCTTCTCATAGTAATCACAGATTATCTGAGAGAGAATGATTTCCCCAATGTTACCTAATGAAGTGGACACAATTATTTCACAGAGGGAGCAATAGATGCCACATGTTGACCTTCACCTAATTTGAGTTTCTGTCTGATTCATAATCCCACTGCATACAATTACTTCAGAAGCCTGACAAGACTGACTAAGGTTTCTTCTCACAGACCATTGGGTAGGAAGATGAAAGACTGAAATACAGAAATTGGCATGTTAAAAAGGGAGGGATGGAGAGGGAAAGGTATCACAATAAGACAAAGAGAGATAAAAGGGATGCCCCCCCCCATTCTGGCTCTGGCTCCAGCCCCACAAGAAGGTGGTTTCCACAGTGGCTGGTAGCTCCCAGTGGCGTTGCAGGGGTTGGTGTCACCCAGTGTCGTCCCCACCCCTTACACACACACACACACACACACACACACACACCAGGGACACTTCTACTAGTTCCCATATCATTGGGACAATGAATCAGCTCTGGGTTTTAGTCTGAATAGCAAAGAAGCTATCCAAGATAGTAAATCTATTGTAGGATCCTGGATAGCTACATAAACTTTCAGACCAGAACCCAGATTATCCCCAACAGATTATCCCATAGGATTGTGGTCTTTGGCAACAAATATCCTCAGGCTTGCAATAAGCCATCACATTGGCTCTCTTAGGAACAGTGGAAGCTGCCTTCTCCAGAATCAGACCCTGAACACTAACCCATTATGGTCAATACTGACTGGCAGTGACTTCCCCAAAGTTTCAGGCAAGATTCTTTCCTTGCCTTACCTGGAGGCACTGCATCTCAAACTGGGGACTTCCTGTTCACCAGACACCTGAATGATGGCTTTTCCCCTTACATTAATCCTTATTTCCAGTTAAAGACATATGAAAACCTATCTTCTGAAGAAGAAAAAGGGTTAGAAAGAGTCTGCATTCAGTGGGGAAGGGAAAACAATAAGAGAGAGAGAGAGCACATGTCACAAGTTCTTGAAGGTGAGAATATTTATTTATTTATTTATTTATTTATTATATCTCGCCTTTTACCTGAGCAATCAAGGTGGCTTACAAATATAAGACATGGATTTTGGACCTTGAAGGAGAGAAGTAGAACCATTCTTCCACCACTGTGACCAGAAGTAAGTAGGACTGTCCCTACTTCATACAGCTGAGGCAAATACTTGATGATACAATAATACTGGAGGAGGACTAGGAGGGATGATGATGATGATGATGATGATGATGATGATGATGATGATGATGATA